>OX451739.1:843060217-844260217 GCA_948472305.1 Vicia faba
CCCGCTATCACACTATTGATACTCTACTATGTGAGTGCAAATTTCTGGGCACTCTAGTGTTCAATCATCTTCCACCTTCGGATTACGAAAGGCACACCAGCCAATCTACATCCTCAGGTCTAAGAAGATTGAACATGGGCAACTGTTGTACCCCAAAATTTGCCCTCCCATAATCTTCAAAGTTATGACAAGCAAATGGTTCAAAGTCTACTCAAGGGCTACACAGTCAACCATCCTCCTAAGCCAGTCAAACTAGGGTTTTGGTTCTTGCAAGGAAGTTGAAGTTTTCAAGGGCTCAATCAAGTCTCCCATGCTCATACACATTGTCAAGCACCTACATGTCAAGTTTCAAGGCTAACAAGGTCAAGTTGCACAGTCAAAAACCCTAATTGCATCACAATCAACTGTAGGGGCAAAATGGTCATTTGACAGTCAAAAGTCAAAAATTTTGGTCAACATCTTATTTTTAAGCCACAAACATCATTTGATCAATTCTTGATCATGATTCTCAAAGCATGGCTCCAAAAGTCTCAAGATGCAAAAGTTTCTATATTTGGACAGCTGAAAAAGTCAACTGCAAATTGACCAAGGCATAACTTCCACATGGTTTATCAGAAAAATTCCATCCAAAGCTCATTTTGAAGGGGAAGACATTTCCTACAACTCATCTTCACATTCCAAGTCCAAGAAATGCTCTTACAAAAAGTTATCAATTTCAACATTATAGGTCATTTTCAAAAGTCAACAAAAAGGGACTTTAAGTCAAAGACCATAACTTGATATTGGTAAATCAAAATGACATGGGACCAAAGACATTGGTTAGAGGACTTCAAGACCTTTCCAAAATGTCCAAGAACATGTTCATAACTTCAAAATTGAGCAAGATATGCATTGGAGAAGTTGGGAAATTTTTGTGAAATGGCCAAAATCATTTATCCTTGAAATTTCATTTTTGACAAAAGGGGCCCACTTTTTCCACTTGAATCAGCTTGGCCATGCTTCCCACGTGTCCCGCTTTTTATTTCAATATTTAAAATTAATTTTTTCATTTTTGTTAGATTTTATTGGATTTAATTCATTTTAAATCCTTTAAAATCAAATAAAAATCAAAAAGGTTAATTAAGGGACATATATTGCTTTGATTAGCTTTGAACCACCATTATGCATATACCAAATTCATTCAAGACCTATTTCAAGCAAAAAAAAATCAAATTTGGAGCAAATATGGCAAGTTATTTCAATGGTGATTATGGAGAAAATCAAAACTTCATTGCAAGGCTTAAAAGCTCCTTAATGTGACTGATTCTCATCCAAGCCTATATATACAAGCCTTGCAAGCCTCATTCAGAACCTAGAAAAAAAGGAGAGTGTGCACAAACGGCCAGAGGAAAAGTTCAAAATTTGTCCAAAAAAGACAAAAAAATTAATTCCCTTTTCTTTATTCGCGCGTATTTAATTTGTTCGATTATTATATAATTGCACCGGATATGTAATAGTAAATAGGACCTTTTTACTGTTTTTTTATTTTCCGCACTTATTTACTTAAAACGGGTATTTGTAAAGATTTGGCGATGTATAGACCCGCGCCTTGTAATAGCGTAGGATTTACGTTTTCCGTACTTTAATTTCCGCACCCCTTAACTGTTAACTAGCATGAAAGAATGAATGGCCCAAATAAAATCAAAGCGTAGCTCACCCAATGCATGATCAAGATAAAATATAACTGAAAATGACACACAATTCACACACCACTCTTAGTGTACGCCTCACTGTTTCTTTGCCCCTCGAAACGTGGTCGTCGAGTACAGGACGTTTTAGTAAGTCCTTATGACCATGAACATGGCATAAGGGTAGCTTCTAAGGTGTCCTATTGTTGCTCTGGTGACCACACTGTCCCTACAAGCTCGAAACGTGGTCGTCAAGTATAGGACGTCTTAGTGAGTCCTTATGTCCATTGATCTAGTTGCCTCGAACAAGTTGCCTCGGAACGGTTGCCTCGGAATAGTTGCCTCGAAACGGTTGCCTCGGAATAAAAAGATCAATGGCATAAGGGTAGCTTCTAAGGTGTCTTACTGTTGCTCGGTGACCACATTGTCCCTAAACTCGAATTGACCCGAACACCTCCAACGGTGGTGCTACCTACCTCTCAATGGTGGGATGGCATTACCTTAAGGACTTCTACACAACATAATTCCTTAGGGTAGGTAGACGACTCGTAGATACTTGCTCTAAATTCAAAACAAATCAAAAACTTCTTCTCACACCAACACTTTTCAAAAAGCTTTCAAAAAACAATTTTTTCAAACACTCTTGAGGACTGATACAAGAGTCGAACTGAAATTTTAAACGAAACTTTTTCAAACCCACTCACACTTGAAAAGAAAACAAACACTGAAAACACAATGAGCAAGTATCTAAGAGCCCATGGATAACCATGGATAGAAAGGGTGCTAACACCTTCCCTTTCTATAAATCTACCTCCCGAACCGAGAACTAATCTCAATAAGGAATTTTTCTGTGCTTTTGTCCTTTCAATATTGGAGAAAATAAAAGACGGTGGCGACTCTTGCTTCCGCGACATTTCGCGAACCAGCGTTAAACAGTCAGTTCCAGATCCACCGATCACACCATGGTATAATTTGAAAGCGGTAAATCGCAAGAATTTAAAGTCTACGCTATTACAAATAGTATCCAGGAGTGGGGGTACAAATTTACAAATGGGGATGAGACTTTAGGAATGTAGTGTCCAATAAGTTACAACCAAATCGAATTGCGATAAAAATGTAAACAATGTATAGTAACGTATAAGAATAACAATTGTACATGTATCAAATGTAAAGTGTATTGTGTAGGTGTACGTGTAAGTGTATATGTGTATGTAATTTATTTACAGGTTGCAGAATGTGCGTATTAATGTGAAGATTAAGTATTGTTAACTTAAATGAAAAGAATTAGATGTTTTCTTTATTTAATCTTTGTAATCTTGTATTTTTCTTTAATATGTACAAAAGTATATTAGTTAAAAAGAAAGGAAAAAATGTTTTAAATTTTAATTATGTATATAAAAAAATGTATTTTAATTGATTATGTACAAATAAAGTATTTTTTAGAAACAAAAGAAAAGTATTATCTTTAAGAAAAATTAATATTCCATGTATAAAAATTTAAAGAAAGTGTAAGTTTAATTGTAAAGAAAAATATTATTTTTATTAGTTTCTATATGAAATTTAATTATGATATATACATAAAAAGGTATTGTTAGTGTAAACATAAAAATAAAATTAGTATTAAGTAAGTTATAAAAAGTATGATTAATTAATGTAAAATATATTAGTGTATTTATTTAACAAAAGCAAAAATTAATGTAAAATTAATTTAAAGATAAATATTTTTTTTTGTTAAAAAAAAGAATGGGATGGGCCCAAAGGTGTAAGAGGGGAGGCAGGCCCAGGTTTAAATAAACAGAAGGATAAAATGGGGGGTGCATTCGTGATTGGGCTTTAGGCGTTTGGGAGTGGGACAAGGCTCAGGTTTGGTGACAAATTACTCTTAGGGTTTTGAAAACATTTGTTCACTTGGAGAATGGCTAGGGTTTGGCAAGTTACAACGCCGTTCTCTTGCTCTTCGTCTTCTTCGATTAGCTTCTGAATGCAATCCCCTCCGCCTAGCCACCAGTTGCCTCCTTCGCCTTCCTTCCTTCCTTGGTTCAGTGAAGCCAATTAAGAGGTAATTGTCCTTGGTTCCCTCTTTTGTCTTAGCGCGTTTAGGGTTTCATTCCTCTTTGCACGTTATGATTTACTGTTTTTGATTAAGTGTTTTTGATTTGTGTATTTGAGGTATGAAAAGGAAGGGCAGAAAATTATACTACCTTTATCTTCTGGAGATGGAGGAGGAAGGGATCTGGGAGGCGCGTAGGAGGCTTGGGCGGAGAACACGATGCTGATGAACTCTTGAGCTTCCTGGTACTCTGTACTCTTTGTCTTTTTTAATGCTTAATGATGCATGCTGAAAGCCTCTTATATCCTTCTTTCCTCTTCTTCTTCCGTCCCTCTTTGCTTAGTATGCTCGATGCCTTTGCCCAATGATGAATATTTCTGAGGGCTTGTGATGTTTGACTTTGAATGCTTTGTATGTGTTAGTTATCCTGTGATGATTCCAACTGAGAATTTGTGTTTCCTCGATGATTTTTGATGATGATATGCTCTGAGTATGCTTGAGTTGATATTGATGCTTTCCCCTGTTTTGGCTTTGTGCTGGATGGTTTGGAAATTTTGAATGTTTGATGTCTGGATGTGTTGGAAATTTTGAATGTTTGATGTCTGGATGTGTTGGTTGGTATATTTGAACAGGTTATGCTGGCTTTCAAGCTTTAGTCATGGCCTTACTGGTTTTAGGATTCAGGCCTTGAATGGTAAGGTTGGTTGTTTCTGGGAGGCCTGGACAGGTTCTACTGGTTTTTAGGCTTCACTATTTTTGTTTGAATTATGCTGGTTTGCTTCAGGTTATGGGCATATGAGGTCTTGACAGGGTTTAATGGTTTTGGGAGGGTTTTGGCCTTGCAAAGTATAAGCAGGTTCTATGGTTTTAGGCCATACTGGTTGTTGCTTTGGTGAGGCTTTTTGTGCTTGGATACAGGTTTATGTTGCAGTGAACTGGTTTTTTGAGGGTCCTGGTCTGTTAATGGTTTTGACAGGTTATGGCCTTGCAGGTTTGCTGTGAGTATACTTGTTATGGCTTTGCAGGTTTTAAGCTTTTGCTGGTTTAAGGCTGGAAGGTCTTTTTGACAGTTTGTGGTTATCTCTGTTTGATATATCTCTTGATATGTTGTCTCTTGATATCTTATGCTGCCCCCTTTTCTGATGGGAGGCAGTTATGTATCTCCCTTTTTTCTGACTGTGATAGATGTTTCATATCTTTTATGCCTAAAGCCAAACCTGTAAGCCTAACCACTTTTCTCTCTTCTTCTTTCTCTCTCCAGTACAGCTTTTAGCATATTATATTGTTTATGCTTGTACTTTTACTGAAAGGGCAGCACTGGGAAATGATGATATGAGAAGCTTGCTTGCATTACATGTTTACTCTGCATATTTGTCTCTTTTCTTCCAGATTTTGTGCTGCACCTTGTACCTTTTGATACTTTGATATCTTCTTTTTGACAGCTTTGAGTAGCCTTATACTTGTTTGACATCTTTGACAGTTTTTTTTGAATGGTTTGAAATTTGAACTGAGTTTGGGACTTTAGTTAGGCCATTCTGTTTGTGCAGTATGTAGTGGTTTGACAATTTTGACTTGTGAATTTCAACTTTGTGCATTCCAAATTAGCAAGCAAATATTCATCCCTCTTTGTGAACCGGGAGAAATCCCGTGATTTGCAAAGAGGGCTAACTGATCCCAGTCAGTTACCCTTAATGATGAACTTTATTTTTATCTGTCTCTTTAATTGTTTGTGCGCTTCAACTGACTTTTTCCTTCTTTTCTTTGCAGATAAATAATTAAATGGAGAGGAATAGCAAAAGATGAAGAATTGAAGATTGATTTAGAAAAAAATAGGATAGTCTTATTTAGGTTTAAATTACTGTAAAATCATTGTTGTAAAACATTTGTAAACAAAACAATTGTACAAATAATTTAAAAATAAATAAAAAGTTTTTTTATCCAATTAATTCTTTTCCTCTTTTTAATTGTTTGTTTTATTATTTATAATTCTTTAATTATAATAATTGAAAATAAATTCCAATCATTTAATCTTAGAATAATAAATAATTAAATAAACATTGCTTCAGTATTGATCAATTAAACCTGGCGTTTCCAACATCCAAAGCAAAACAACAGTCAATCACAGCAATTGCCCAGACGCTTTTTCCCTTTACTGACTTTAATCAAACATTGCAAATTCAAACCCAATGCATCCTTTCACTGATTTAGTCACACAATGCGAACTCAATCCAAATGTTTCAATCCACATCTCAGCATATCTCGAAAAACATTGTAGAGTTAAACCTTTCTGAGGAACCGCGCATGAAAACCCTAATTCCTGATTAAATGCCAAAGAAGCGTTCGCCTGATCGAAGTTGAGCCAAAATCAACCAAACCCTAAACAAACTGTTTGAATTGTTCCAGAGCCATGAAAATCAATGAAAACCCTAATTTTGTCTGACTAACGAGAAAAGTCTGTTTGACCGATTCTTGAGCCAATCTGAAAAATCAGGAAACGCCTGAAGCTGTGATTTCTTATGGAAAAATGCGAGGGAAAATTTTGGGGTACAACAATTTCCCCTGTTCAATCTTCTTGGACCTGAAGAGTTAGATTGGCAAGTTTGCCTTTCGCGACTTGAAGGTAAAAGAAGATTGGACACTAAAGTGCCCAGAAAATTTGCACTCGGTGATGTGATGGTAGAGGGAATGGGCTTACAGATGCCATTTGGTGATGGGCTTAACGATGCCATCTAGGGATGCGATAGAATCTTGACAGGGGATGGGCTTAGATATGCCATCTGAGAATGGGCTTAAAGACGCCATTTGGTGACTGCTGGTAGGAGGATGGGCTTAAAGATGCCATTTGGTGATGGGCTTAAAGATGCCATCTGATGCGATAGAATCTTGTCGGGGGATGGGCTTAGAGATGCCATCTGGAATGAGTATCAGAAAGGTGTCCATGTTTTGGACCATCTCTGAAATGGGGGTCTGAATAAGCAATAGATTGACATCCGTATCTGGAGGCATCCGTAAACTGTTTTCAAAAGTTGAGAAGAGTTTGAACAAGCGATAGATTAACATCTGTTGTTGGGAGGAATCCGTAAACTGTTTTCAAAAGTTGAGAAGAGTCTGAACAAGCGATAGATTAACATCCGTTGTTGGGAGGAATCCGTAAACTGTTTTCAGAAGTCTTGAAGTTGAATAAGCAATAGAGCAGCATCCGTTGTTGGGAAGCGTCCGTAAACTGTTTTCAAAAGTTGCATCTGAACAAGCGATAGATTAACATCCGTTGTTGGGAAGAATCCGTGAACTGTTGAAGTTGAATAAGCAATAGAGCAGCATCCGTTGTTGGGAAGCGTCCGTAAACTGTTTTCAAAAGTTGCATCTGAACAAGCGATAGATTAACATCCGTTGTTGGGAAGAATCCGTAAACTGTTTTCAGAAGTCTTGAAGTTGAAGAGGAACCGGTGTAGGGTTTCCTGATGATGCGTCCGTGTAAAACTGCATCTGAGTGAATCTGGAATAAGTATCAGAATGTCGCCGTGTCCGGGTCACATCTGAACTATTTCCGGATGAATCTCGGAAGATGATCTTTGTCTGTCGACTGATCTTACCTGAAAAGGTAAAGGGTTAGTTGTATGCAATGTTATGATGCATGATGCAATGTATGTGACATCAATGTTTATGACATGAATGTGATGAATGCGCATGTAAGCTGATGAGCTATCTTGCTGAGGATAAATGAATCCTGGATGGCTGAAGATAAAAGAATCTTGACTGTTGCCGGGGAGGGCAAGAATCTTCTGATTGTTGAAAATGAGAAGTCTTGGGACCACTGTTGGGGAAATCAGAAGCTTGGGTTGTATGCCAAACTACTGGGGACTTTCTGTTTTGAGGAGATCTGTGTAGGATTTCCTGATGATGAGTCCGTGTAAAACTGCATCGGGTTTTTGAACACTTTTGACATTCGAATGCCCCAAGTGGTGATGTAGATAATTTCCTGGCTTGTTACAGGTGTTGATCCACAATTGGTCGTTCACAGATATTTTCCTGGCTTGTTACAGGTGTTGATCTGGAACTTAAGAAAAGCTGGTCAAGGAGATATTGTCCTGGCTTGTTACAGGTGTTGATCTCTGACTTGAGAAAGAAAGATGGTTCCCTGGCTTGTTACAGGTGTTGATCTTCAATCTCTTTAGATGTGCCCTGGCTAGATAAAGGAATCAAATCTGGAATTAGTCGTCAATGGATATGCCCTGGCTGGATACAGGAATCGAATCCTCAAACTCTTCAAATGTGCCCTGGCTAGATACAGGAATCGAATCTGGAATTAGTCGTCAATGGATATGCCCTGGCTGGATACAGGAATCGAATCCTCAAACTCTTCAGATGTGCCCTGGCTAGATGCAGGAATCGAATATGGAATTAGTCGTCAATGGATATGCCCTGGCTGGATACAGGAATCGAATCTTCAAACTCTTCAGACGTGCCCTGGCTAGATACAGGAATCGAATCTGGAAATAGTCGTCAACAGATATGCCCTGGCTGGATACAGGAATCGAATCTTCAAACTCTTTATACGTGCCCTGGCTAGATACAGGAATCGAGTCTGGAAATAGTCGTCAACAGATATGCCCTGGCTGGATACAGGAATCGAATCTTCAAACTCTTCAGACGTGCCCTAGCTAGATACAGGAATCGAGTCTGGAAATAGTCGTCAACAGATATGCCCTGGCTGGATACAGGAATCGAATCTTCAAACTCTTCAGACGTGCCCTGGCTAGATACAAGAATCGAATCTGGAAATAGTCGTCAATAGATATGCCCTGGCTGGATACAGGAATCGAATCTTCAAACTCTTCAGACGTGCCCTGGCTAGATACAGGAATCGAGTCTGGAAATAGTCGTCAACAGATATGCCCTGGCTGGATACAGGAATCGAATCTTCAAACTCTTCAGACGTGCCCTGGCTAGATACAGGAATCGAATCTGGAAATAGTCGTCAATAGATATGCCCTGGCTGGATACAGGAATCGAATCTTCAAACTCTTTAGACGTGCCCTGGCTAGATACAGGAATCGAGTCTGGAAATAGTCGTCAACAGATATGCCCTGGCTGGATACAGGAATCGAATCTTCAAACTCTTCAGACGTGCCCTGGCTAGATACAGGAATCGAGTCTGGAAATAGTCGTCAACAGATATGCCCTGGCTGGATACAGGAATCGAATCTTCAAACGCTTCAGACGTGCCCTGGCTAGATACAGGAATCGAGTCTGGAAATAGTCGTCAACAAATATGCCCTGGCTGGATACAGGAATCGAATCTTCAAACTCTTCAGACGTGCCCTGGATAGATACAGGAATCGAGTCTGGAATTGTGATAGTTGATCTGTTGGTGGTTGTGATTTCCAACAGGTGGCGAAGGAATTATTGAACACTTTTGACATTCGAATGTCCCAAGTGATGATGAAGGAGTCTTGAATCAGATTACTCTGTGAATTGAGAGATTTCTTGAAATCTTGACTGGACTGCCCCAGGTTAACTGAATTTTGAAAGATCTGTTGAAACCTTGACTGGACTGCCCCAGGTTAACTGGATGGTGCTATGTCATGCCCCTTGTTGATAGGAGATTTGTCGTTGGAAGTGTTATCCTTCTGAAGTGATTTTGTTCACTGAGAGAGTTTTCGTTTCTCCGATTCGCTGTATGAATTTCTTTGCTGTCAAACAAAAGCCAAACGCGAACAGTGATATTCAATCAATGCAAAGTTTATGTTTGTCTCGAAGTTTTGCAAAATGCATTTTTTAGCAGAAAACTTTTTATAAGACAAGTCAACACAAGATTTTAGAGCAAAGCCTTACAGGAGTCAGGATACCTTTGGTAACAGTATGCTTTCGAACTAACCCATGCTTCAATTAGGACTTTTGAGGGGTTGTAACGTGGCCTGGTTCACAGTCTAAGAAACAAAGGATAAAGGCTCAAAGTATATTTGTACCCACCCGCTCTTCGTGATGTTCTTCACACCTAAGCTCAGTTAATTGTGCATCGCACTCTGTTTTGAGTTTGGAACGACTTTTGGGCGATGGTTCACCAGTTGAATTTGGGGAGACAGTCATCATCTCCTTTTTCTTTTTCAACATTTTTCATGTTGTTGAGGATTTGTAATGACCTCACTATTTTGATTTTGATTTGTTATCCCTAACTTTTGCCTGACTGTTCCCATTTTCGAGATTACAGTCAGCGGGATGCCCCAACTTTCTTAAGCCTCCTCTATAGGTTTTGGCTTGGTGGGCTTTTCTCTTTTGAGAGATTGACTGCCTATGTGATAGGGAACCACCCTTGTCTTTTGATTCCAAAGGAATGCTTTTCTTTTTCTTTGACGTCGTTCGTTGTGTTACGAACTGAGAGTTTTGCGACTTCAATGCGCGTTTTCTCTTGAATTAACTGAGATACTACCCTGCCCCAGGTTTATATCAAAGGTTTTGATCGTTCAGAACAGAAAACTCCTACTTCTTTGGCTCGAAGGGGTTGACTAGGGATTATCTTCCTTATAACTCCAGTGTTTGGGAATTGAAAGAAATGCCTGTACATCATCAGCAAGGTCTGTTCAAAAGCATACTATATGAGATTATGGTATTGTTTCGTCATCCTCCCTCTAAAGGCTTGCAGCTTTTTATCAAGAGTCAGATATCATAAAGAAAAGCATAAGAGTAGTGAAACGAATGGATGAATTCAAGACAAACATATGCAATGCATTTAATGAAAACAGAGTTTTGACATCAACAGTTAATTATTTGAATAACAAAAGAAAATTACAACTTTGAAAATTCAAATGAAGCAAAAGTCTCTCAGTTTGAGCTTCGTCACTTCAGGTGGAGAACCCCTTAACGGAAGATTTTCATCTTGCCGTCTGGCATGAATTCCAGCACTCCAATGTCGATCAGATCTTGAATCTTGTTCTTCAAGGCCCAACAGTCGTTGGTGTCGTGTCCCGGGCTGTAGGAGTGGTAAACACAAAATGCATCAGGACGATAGTTAGGAGAGGAGGTATTGAGCTTCTGAGGAGGATCCCTTAAAGTAATCAGGTTGACCTCCAACAGGCGCTTCAGTATGAAGAATGATGGTATCTCAGTCTCCGTGAACTGTCTTCCTGACGTTTCTTGCTTACGCCGATTACCCCGTTGACGCTGGCGAGGTTGTTGATGGGCTTGTGACCCTGAAGCAAGCGAAGGAGCCTTCCCCTTGTCTTCTTGAGTGGATGGAGGCTGAGCGGTGACTTGCTCTTCAACCTCAGATGTTTGCCCCAATTGGTTGTTTTGAAGCAGGTTGCGGACGAGAACTCTGAGTTCCTCTTGTCTTTGAGACAGGTCTTGGATGAGAGCCATCTGGCCCACTAACTGCCCCATCACTTGGATCCTTAAGGTTGTCAAATCAAACTGCAGCTCCGTAAGCTGATCACTCCTGGCATTGTTTGAATTCTCCAAGCCCTTTGTGAGGAGAGCTTTCATTTCTTCTTGCCCCAGAGACAAGTTCAGGAACATTTCCTGCAGCTGAGTAGTCTGGTCTTGGATGTCTTTGACAGACCTTTCTAGAGCCATCTTTTACTGAAATAAACAGCAGGAGAGTAAGGAAACCTGAAAAAGGAAAGATCGTCAAGATGCAATGCATGATATGTGGATGCATGCTTTCAAGGATCTCTTGGGGTAAACACAAGAAAATGTTAGAGGTTGAACTTTGCTCTTGGATTGGAGAACTTTGCACCGGTGGATGTCTTTCCACGAGAATCAAGCTCACCATGTCAAGTGGGTCATAGCCATTGATTCAAGTTGTTGCACTTGATCTTTGATTGGAGAACTGTGCACTGGTGGATGTCTTTCCACAAGAATCAAGCTCACCATGTCCAGTGGGTCATAGCCACTGATTCAAGTTGTTGTACTTGATCTTTGATTGGAGAACTGTGCACTGGTGGATGTCTTTCCACAAGAATCAAGCTCACCATGTCGAGTGGGTCATAGCCACTGATTCAAGTTGTTGTACTTGATCTTTGATGGTATTTGTTTAGAGGAGAAACCTCTTGCCCCTTGGTAGATGTCTGGTAACCCTGCATCAAAAGAACCTTCGAGATCCTTGAAATGGTTATTGAAAATGCTATGGTATGATGTCATGATGTTATGTACATGTATGCACAAGCAAGTAAGTGTATATACAGGTAATCATATTCATACAAAGCAAACAAGTCCTTAGGTTTAAGCTTGCATGGGGTTGCAGGTAAGTACCCTCTTGAAGTTAGTTGGCTCATCCTGTCCTAAAATAGAAACCGGGTTCTAAGGAGCTCAATATCATTGGATTGTTTTCCGTGTTCATCGTTTCGGTTTAGCCACTTACTGGCGACCAAAATATTCCAAGAAAACAACCCTTAAATGAGTGTAGTATCGAGTATCTACCAACTTCGGACTGCACCAAAGTCGGTCATCTCACTACCCCTAAAAAGGCTAAGATGGTCAATTAAGGTTCTAAGAGTTTGTTAGTGCTTCACGACATCACTCAGCGGCCCCATACTCTCCTTGATTGAACTCAAGGGTTACCGGTACTCACAAATATGTCACACTAACATAGCTTACTGCTTCAACCATGTCGGTATACCCCGCACAGTTCCCTCGCAGTTTTTTTGCTATTTACCTAAAAAGGTGCCCCAAATCCGGGTGTAGGATTTACAACAAACCCAAACAAGAACCCAAAAGATAAAGCAATCAAGTCAATCAAAGCAAGAAAGTAAAGGTGATCTAAACCCTAAGGTAACCCCACTTTTAAGTGAATCCCCAGCAGAGTCACCAGTTCTGTGATACGGTGGGAGAACTGACTAGTGTTTTGCGTTTGTATTCGCACTTGTTCGGTTGAGAAAGAGTCGCCACCGACTTTTATTTTATCCTAAAGGAAAGGTTAAAAAGCACAGCAAAAACCTTTTGAGATGTTTCGTGGGGTAGATTATGAAAAGGGAAGGTATTAGCACCCTTTTCATCCATGGTTATCCATGGGCTCTTAGTTACTTGGTTTTTTAGATCACTTGCCTTGATTTTCGATTGCTTGAAATTGGTGTGTGTGTGTGTGTGTGTGTTTTGAAAAATGTTTTTGAAGAGATGCCTTGTCTTAGGCAACCAATGTAATTGACTCGTGTTTGAGTGTTTTACAAAAGTGTGTATTTTTTCGAAAAGATGTTTCAAATGTTTTTGAGAGTTTGTTTTGAAAGTGTGTATGAAGTGTGGTTTTTGAAAAGAAGGCAAGTGTTTTTGCAAGTTGATCTCAAGTAACTAAGATTTTTGTCTACCCCTATTGTACTCAAAGGTTTTCTCTATGTTTTCAACCCTTTTTAACAATTTTGTTCCACCATTGAATTTGGTGGACAATCTTGCGTTTAGGATGTTTAACGGGACGGGCGCGGGTCATCGTATGGACCATGAATGCAATGGTGCCAAGTGTATTTGGCAATTTGCTTTGAAGTGACTATGATCATTCCATTTAGGCAACTTTCGAAAGCGTCATCGAGGGACTTATGATCATTTGAATTTGTTTTGCCAAAGAAACTCGACGTGCAAGCATGGCCCATTTCGGAAGGCAACATGTGGGATTACCCTAGGGGGTGCAAGTGTGATTGTGTATTGATTTCATGCATTTGTCTTTGTATTAGGTTATCTAGCGTTCGATTTTATGTACATGCAAACCCTAGGTCTAACCATGGTATAATTTGAAAGCGGTAAATTGCAAGAATTTAAAGTCTACGCTATTACAAATAGTATCCGGGAGTGGGGGTACAAATTTACAAATGGGGACGAGACTTTAGGAATGTAGTGTACAATAAGTTACAACCAAATCGAATTGCGATAAAAATGTAAACAATGTATAGTAACATATAAGAATAGCAATTGTACATGTATCAAATGTAAAGTGTATTGTGTAGGTGTACATGTAAGTGTATATGTGTATGTAATTTATTTACAGGTTGCAGAATGTGCGTATTAATGTGAAGATTAAGTATTGTTAACTTAAATGAAAAGAATTAGATGTTTTCTTTATTTAATCTTTGTAATCTTGTATTTTTTCTTTAATATGTACAAAAGTATATTAGTTAAAAAGAAAGGAAAAAATGTTTTAAATTTTAATTATGTATATAAAAAAAATGTATTTTAATTGATTATGTACAAATAAAGTATTTTTTAGAAACAAAAGAAAAGTATTATCTTTAAGAAAAATTAATATTCCATGTATAAAAATTTAAAGAAAGTGTAAGTTTAATTATAAAGAAAAATATTATTTTTATTAGTTTCTATATGAAATTTAATTATGATATATACATAAAAAGGTATTGTTAGTGTAAACATAAAAATAAAATTAGTATTAAGTAAGTTATAAAAAGTATGATTAATTAATGTAAAATATATTAGTGTATTTATTTAACAAAAGCAAAAATTAATGTAAAATTAATTTAAAGATCAATAGTTTTTTTTGTTAAAAAAAAGAATGGGATGGGCCCAAAGGTGTAAGAGGGGAGGCAGGCCCAGGTTTAAATAAACAGAAGGAGAAAATGGGGGGTGCATTCGTGATTGGGCTTTAGGCGTTTGGGAGTGGGACAAGGCCCAGGTTTGGTGACAAATTACTCTTAGGGTTTTGAAAACATTTGTTCACTTGGAGAATGGCTAGGGTTTGGCAAGTTACAACGCCATTCTCTTGCTCTTCGTCTTCTTCGATTAGCTTCTGAATGCAATCCCCTCCGCCTAGCCACCAGTTGCCTCCTTCGCCTTCCTTCCTTCCTTGGTTCAGTGAAGCCAATTAAGAGGTAATTGTCCTTGGTTCCCTCTTTTGTCTTAGCGCGTTTAGGGTTTCATTCCTCTTTGCACGTTATGATTTACTGTTTTTGATTAAGTGTTTTTGATTTGTGTATTTGAGGTATGAAAGGGAAGGGCAGAAAATTATACTACCTTTATCTTCTGGAGATGGAGGAGGAAGGGATCTGGGAGGCGCGTAGGAGGCTTGGGCAGAGAACGCGGTGCTGATGAACTCTTGAGCTTCCTGGTACTCTGTACTCTTTGTCTTTTTTAATGCTTAATGATGCATGCTGAAAGCCTCTTATATCCTTCTTTCCTCTTCTTCTTCCGTCCCTCTTTGCTTAGTATGCTCGATGCCTTTGCCCAATGATGAATATTTCTGAGGGCTTGTGATGTTTGACTTTGAATGCTTTGTATGTGTTAGTTATCCTGTGATGATTCCAACTGAGAATTTGTGTTGCCTCGATGATTTTTGATGATGATATGCTCTGAGTATGCTTGAGTTGATATTGATGCTTGCTCCTGTTTTGGCTTTGTGCTGGATGGTTTGGAAATTTTGAATGTTTGATGTCTGGATGTGTTGGAAATTTTGAATGTTTGATGTCTGGATGTGTTGGTTGGTATATTTGAACAGGTTATGCTGGCTTTCAGGCTTTAGTCATGGCCTTACTGGTTTTAGGCTTCAGGCCTTGAATGGTAAGGTTGGTTGTTTCTGGGAGGCCTGGACAGGTTCTACTGGTTTTTAGGCTTCACTGTTTTTGTTTGAATTATGCTGGTTTGCTTCAGGTTATGGGCATATGAGGTCTTGACAGGGTTTAATGGTTTTGGGAGGGTTTTGGCCTTGCAAAGTTTAAGCAGGTTCTATGGTTTTAGGCCATACTGGTTGTTGCTTTGGTGAGGCTTTTTGTGCTTGGATACAGGTTTATGTTGCAGTGAACTGGTTTTTTGAGGGTCCTGGTCTGTTAATGGTTTTGACAGGTTATGGCCTTGCAGGTTTGCTGTGAGTATACTTGTTATGGCTTTGCAGGTTTTGAGCTTTTGCTGGTTTAAGGCTGGAAGGTCTTTTTGACAGTTTGTGGTTATCTCTGTTTGATATATCTCTTGATATGTTGTCTCTTGATATCTTATGCTGCCCCCTTTTCTGATAGGAGGCAGTTCTGTATCTCCCTTTTTTCTGACTGTGATAGATGTTTCATATCTTTTATGCCTAAAGCCAAACCTGTAAGCCTAACCACTTTTCTCTCTTCTTCTTTCTCTCTCCAGTACAGCTTTAGCATATTATATTGTTTATGCTTGTACTTTTACTGAAAGGGAAGCACTGGGAAATGATGATATGAGAAGCTTGCTTGCATTACATGTTTACTCTGCATATTTGTCTCTTTTCTTCCAGATTTTGTGCTGCACCTTGTACCTTTTGATACTTTGATATCTTCTTTTTGACAGCTTGGAGTAGCCTTATACTTGTTTGACATCTTTGACAGTTTTTTTTTGAATGGTTTGAAATTTTAACTGAGTTTGGGACTTTAGTTAGGCCATTCTGTTTGTGCAGTATGTAGTGGTTTGACAATTTTGACTTGTGAATTTCAACTTTGTGCATTTCAAATTAGCAAGCAAATATTCATCCCTCTTTGTGAACCGGGAGAAATCCCATGATTTGCAAAGAGGGCTAACTGATCCCAGTCAGTTGCCCTTAATGATGAACTTTATTTTTATCAGTCTCTTTAATTGTTTGTGCGCTTCAACTGACTTTTTCCTTCTTTTCTTTGCAGATAAATAATTAAATAGAGAGGAATAGCAAAAGATGAAGAATTGAAGATTGATTTGGAAAAAATTAGGATAGTCTTATTTAGGTTTAAATTACTGTAAAATCATTGTTGTAAACAATTTGTAAACAAAACAATTGTACAAATAATTTAAAAATAAATAAAAAGTTTTTTTATCCAATTAATTCTTTTCCTCTTTTTAATTGTTCGTTTTATTATTTATAATTCTTTAATTATAATAATTGAAAATAAATTCCAATCATTTAATCTTAGAATAATAAATAATTAAATAAACATTGCTTCAGTATTGATCAATTAAACCTGGCGTTTCCAACATCCAAAGCAAAACAACAGTCAATCACAGCAATTGCCCAGACGCTTTTTCCCTTTACTGACTTTAATCAAACATTGCAAATTCAAACCCAATGCATCCTTTCACTGATTTAGTCACACAATGCAAACTCAATCCAAATGTTTCAATCCACATCTCAGCATATCTCGAAAAACATTGTAGAGTTAAACCTTTATGAGGAACCGCGCATGAAAACCCTAATTCCTGATTAAATGCCAAAGAAGCGTTCGCCTGATCGAAGTTGAGCCAAAATCAACCAAACCCTAAACAAACTGTTCGAATTGTTCCAGAGCCATGAAAATCAATGAAAACCCTAATTTTGTCTGACTGACGAGAAAAGTCTGTTTGACCGATTCTTGAGCCAATCTGAAAAATCAGGAAACGCCTGAAGCTGTGATTTCTTATGGAAAAATGCGAGGGCAAATTTTGGGGTACAACACTCTTGGATTAGAGAACTTTGCACCGGTGGATGTCTTTCCACGAGAATCAAGCTCACCATGTCAAGTGGGTCATAGCCCCTGATTCAAGTTGTTGTACTTGATCTTTGATTGGAGAACTGTGCACCTATGGATGTCTTTCCACGAGAATCAAGCTCACCATGTCGAGTGGGTCATAGCCCCCGATTCAAGTTATTGTATTTGATCTTTGATGGCATTTGTTTAGAGGAGAAACCTCTTGCCCTTTGGTCGACGTCTGGTTCAACGTACCCCTGCGTCGAAATAACCCTCAAGATCCTTGAAATGGTTATTGAAAATGCTATGGTATGATGTTATGATGTACATGTATGCAAAAAGCAAGTGAGTGTATATACAGACAAACATATTCACACAAAGCAAACAAGTCTTTAGGTTTAGGCTTGCATGAGGTTCAGGTACTACCCTCTTTCAGTTTCGTTGGTTAAGACCTGTCCTATCGAAAGTAACCGGGTTCTAGAGGATCTCAATATCACTCACTACCCTCAATCGGTCATAACTCCAGCATCGCAATCTCTTCTTGTGGCCAGAACCATCGCGAGAGTTTAGCCTCAATGAGTGTAGCATACTGCTACTGTTCTAATGGCCAAGTTGGGTCAATTTAGGGTTCTAAGGTCGGTTGGTGCTTAATGAACCCTTAGAAGACCCATATTCTCCTCGTTTCAACACAAGGGATATCGGTACAAACCAAGGTGCCACACCAACGTAGCCACTGCTTCACCCATGTCGGTCTACGCCAGACAGGTCCCTCACAGATTATGCTACCTAAAAGGGTATTTCCCAGATCCGGGTTAGGATCTATGAAACTCCGATGCAAAGTCCACAAATGTAAAAGCAAACAAAGCAATCCATTGAAAACAAAGGTGATCTAAACCCTAAGGTAACCCCACTTTTTATGTATCCCCAACAGAGTCGCCAGTTCTGTGATATGGTGGGAGAACTGACTTGAGTTTTGCGTTTGTATTCGCACTTGTTCGGTTTAGAAAGAGTCGCCACCGACTTTTTATTTTATCCTAAAGGAAAGGTTAAAAAGCACAACAAAAACCTTTTGAGATATTTCGTGGGTTCGGGGGGTAGATTATGAAAAGGGAAGGTATTAGCACCCTTTTCATCCATGGTTATCCATGGGCTCTTAGTTACTTGGTTTTTTAGATCACTTGCCTTGATTTTCGATTGCTTTGAAATTGTGGTGTGTGTGTGTGTTTTGAAAATGTTTTTGAAGAGATGCCTTGTCTTAGGCAACCAATGTAATTGACTCGTGTTTGAGTGTTTTACAAAAGTGTGTATCTTTTCGAAAAGATGTTTTCAAATGTTTTTGAGAGTTTGTTTTGAAGTTGTTTGTGGAGTGTGGTTTTTGAAAAGAAGGCAAGTGTTTTTGCAAGTTGATCTCAAGTAACTAAGAGTTTTTTCTACCCCTAATGTACTCAAAGGTTTTCTCTATGTTTTCAACCCCTTTTAACAATTTTGTTCCACCATTGAATTTGGTGGACAATCTTGCGTTTAGGAAGTTTTAACGGGACGGGCGCGGGTCATCGTACGGACCATGAATGCAATGGTGCCAAGTGTCTTTGGCAATTTGCTTGAAGGGACTATGATCATTCCGTTTTAGGCAACTTTCGAAAGCGTTATCGAGGGACTTATGATCATTTGAATTTGTTTTGCCAAAGAAACTCGACGTGCAAGCATGGCCCATTTTGGAAGGTAACATGTGGGATTACCCTAGGGGGTGCAAGTGTGATTGTGTATTGATTTCATGTATTTTTCTTGTATTAGGTTATCTAGAGTTTGATTTTATGTACATGCAAACCCTAGGTCTAACCATGGTATAATTCGACAGCGGTAAATTGCGGGAATTTAAAGTCTACGCTATTACAAATGGTATCCGGGAGTGGGGGTACAAATTCACAAATGGGGATGAGACTTAGGTAATTACAACCAAATCGAATTGCGATCAAATATAATCAAGGTATAGCAAAGTATAGCAAATGTATAATGCATCAAATGTAAAATGTATTGTGTAAGTGTACATGTATGAGAATTGTTTACAAGTTAAGAAAATGTGAATTTAATGTGAAGATTAAGTATTATTTAACTTAATAAAAGGAATTAAATATTTTCTTTATTTAATCTTTGTAATCTTGTATTTTTCTTTAATATGTACAAAAAGGTATTTTATTTAAAAGAAAGAAAAATGTTTTAAATTATATTATGTATGTTAAAAAAAAGTATTTTAATTGATTATGTACAATTAAAGAAAGTAAAAATTTTATTGTTTTTATGCACAAAAGGAAATTTTTGTAAAAAGGATTGAAGGTATTATTTTATCTATATGGTTTAATTATGCTAAAAAGATAAAATAACTTTGTTAATTTGAAAAAAGGTAAAAAAAAGATAAAGATATAAATTAGCTTTGAAATAAAAAGAAAGGTAAAGGGGTTAGATGGGCTTAATCAGAATTAAAATCCAAAGGGGGTGCCAATTGAGATGCATTTGGGCTTTAGACCTATTTTTGTGGGACAAAGCCCAGCGTGTTTGACACAAAAAAGCCAAGGGGTTTTAATTTGTTTTGTTCATTTGGATCAGATTAGGGTTTGGTTGACAGAAGCGCCGTTCACTCTCCTTGTTCCCTCTTCATCTTCTTCGTTCGTCTCCTTCGCCAAGTCAAGCTCTGATCAACGCGAACCGTTTATGGCCACCAAGCATCACCATTCATCCCTTCTTCCTTCCTTGGTCCAACGAATCGACATTGTAAGGTGACGATTTCCGTTCCTTTCTTTTTTTTTACTTAGGGTTTCAAGCTTTTATTGATTTCTTTGCATGTCCTGATTCTTTATGATTACTGATTTCTTGTGAGGTACTTTAAAGAAACGAAAGAGTTTTTTATACCTTTTGGAGATGGCGACTTCTAGAGACGGAAGAGGGATGGATCGGAGGTGCTTCAGGCGGCTTGACGGCGAGGTGATGATGGTGCTGAGCGTTTGATCTAGCTTTGCTTGGAGACCCTGGTATTTTGTATTTTTGCCTCTTTGTTGTTGATTTGATGATGACTTATCTGAGAACCTAGTATATCCTTCTTTTCTTCTTCTCCTTATTGGCTTCTGAGTTGCTTGTATACCTTGAAACGCTTCTTTTCCTCGTTTCTGACTTTGAGTTGAATGCTATTGTGTTGTTGTTGTTAGTTGGCCCAGTGATGATGTTTTCTGAGGGTCTTTTGTGGGTTTCCTGGGATGATGTTGGCTCAGGTTTGTGAGGCTTCTTGACTGGTATACGCCTTTTGTTTATGTTGACTGGAGGCTTGACAGGGTCACTGGTTTTCAGGCCATGGTTTTATGGTTTGAACGGCTTAATGCAGATTATGGTCTTTTAAGGCTTTGAATGGTAAGGCTCGTATGCTTTTCTGGTTCTTTGCAGATATTGGAATGTTTACACAGGTTTGGCTTTTGGTTTGAAACTGGTTATTGGCCTTTTGATGAGTTTACTGGTTATGACAGGTTGATGGTTTGTTGGTTTCGGTTATGGCTTTGGCTTACTGGTTTTGACAGGTTGATGGTTTGTTGTGGTGAACTGGTTTACGCCTAGGTCCTTGCAGG
Organism: Vicia faba; assembly: GCA_948472305.1. Taxonomy (NCBI): domain Eukaryota; kingdom Viridiplantae; phylum Streptophyta; class Magnoliopsida; order Fabales; family Fabaceae; genus Vicia; species Vicia faba. Next base: position 843,080,907 of record OX451739.1, read on the forward strand.
TTTTAGTTTTGACAGGGTTGGTGTTTTTATGAAGCTATGCTTCAGGCTTCAGGCTTATGCTGGTTTTTTTTTAGTGAACTGGTTTTAGGCTTGGGAGCTTATGTTCTTAGTTTTGTTTGGTTTGTGATTTTCTGATGTTTAGGCAGGTAAAACAGGTTGATGGTTTGGAGACTGGTGCAGTTTTTTTGTATTTTTTCTTTTGTGATATTCCTGCCCTTTTTCTACTGTTCTATTGCAGTTAGTTTTATATCATTTGTCTCTTCAAGCCTAAGCCCTGTAAGCCTGCTTTCTTTCACTCTCTCTTCTCTCTCTCTAGTACAAAATAAAGCATTTAATATTGCTTAAGTGTACTATGTTCTGAAAAGGCACTGCTGGAAAAATGATGAAATGATTCTTTGCTTGCACTAGTTGCTTTGCCTCTGCATACTTTATCTCTCTTTTCCATACTTTGTGCTACGCTTTTGTGATACTTTGATATCTTTGACAGCTTTTTTGGCAGCTTGTGGCAAGTTTGAATTTGGAACTTAGTTGGACTTTGTTTATACCATTCAGTTTGAAACTTTTGGACTATGCAGCTTTGACAATTTTGACTTGTGAATTTCAACTTTGTGCATTCATGATTAGCAAGCAATATTCATCCCTTTTTGTGAACCGGGAGAAATCCCGTGATTTGCAGAGAGGGCTAACTGATTCCAGTCAGTTGCCTTTAATGATGAGCCTAAATTAAACTGTCTGTCTCTTTAATTCAACTTATCTGTTTCTAACTTTTTTTCCTTTTCTTTGCATATAAAAATTAAATGGAGAGGGGTAGCATCAAATGAAGAATTGAAGATTTAGAAAAAATTAGGATAGTCTTAATTACTGTAAAATCATTATTGTAAACAATTTGTAAACAAAAACAATTATACAAATAAATAAAAGCTTTTTTATCCAATTAATTCTTTTCCTCTTTTCAATTGTTTACTTTATTATCTATAATTCTTTAAATTAAAATAATTGAAAATAAATTCCAACTATTTAATCTTAGAATAATAAATAATTAAATAAACATTGCTTCAGCATTGATCAATTAAACTTGGCGCTTCCAACATCCAAAGCAAAACAACAGTTAATCACAACAATTGCCCAGACGTATTTTCCTTTTACTGATTTTTACCAAACACTGCAAATTCAATCCAAATATTTCAGTCCACATCTCAGAATAAACTTGAAAAGCACTGTAGGATTAGTCTTTCTAAAAAATCTGCGCACAAAAACCTAGTTCCTGATTAAATGCCAAAGAAGCGTTCGCCTGATCAAAGTTGAGCCAAAATCAACCAAACCCTAAACAAACTGTTTGAATTGTTCCAGAGCCATGAAAACCAATGAAAACCCTAATTTTGTCTGACTGACGAGAAAAGTCTGTTTTGACCGATTCTTGAGCCAATCTAAAAAAATCAGAAAAAACCTGAAGCAGTGATTTCTTGTGGAAAAATGTGAGGGCAAATTTTGGGGTACAACAGGGTCAATTCGATTATCGGGACTGTGTGGTCACCGAAGCAATGGTAGGACAACTTAGAAGTAACCCTAACGTCCTAGATCCTTTTATCTGAGGCAACCGTTTCGAGGCAACTGGATCTTTAGACAAAGGGTGACCTCTAAGACGTCCTATACTTGGTGACCACGTTTCGAGGCAACGAGTGAAGCGTACCCTAGGAATGGCATGTGCTTTGTGTGCTGTTTTTCAGTTAATGTTTTTGTACATGTTATTAGTGAGCTACGGATTAATTTTATTTACATACATTCTTTCATGCATTTAACAGTTAGGGGTGCGAAAAGTAAATTGCGGAAAGATAAATTCTACGCTATTACAAGGCGCGGGTCTATACATCGCCAAAAATACAAAGACCCGTTTTGGTAAATAAGTACGAGAAATTAAATAAAGCGGTAAACCTATTTACTATTACATTCTTGAAAGCAATTACATAATAATCAAAATAAAATGCACGCGAATAAAAGTTAATCGGGAATACCTTAAGGGTTTTGACCCTTTTAAGAAAAGAAATGAATTTTTGTCTTTTTTGTGATCAAATGAGATTAAAACTAATTGTTAAACTAATTAATTAATTAAAAAAAATAAAGTTTTTTTTTGTATTTTTATGTTTTTTTTAATGAAATAAAATAAAAGAATTAAAATTCTAAGTTAACCTAATTCTAAATTATTTTTATTGATCGTAAAGAAAAAGAAATTAAAGTTGACCTAATTAAACTATTTTAGTTGTTAATATTTAATTACAAAAATAATTACCTAAATGAAATTAATAAAGTAATAATATTAGTTCTTTTTGGTTTTTTATGAAAAAAAGTTAGTTATGTTAATTTAATGATAGAATAATTTTTTGGTAATTTTCTGGATCAATTTTGATAATTAAAAGCAATTAAAAGTCAATTTAATGATTATTTAACAATTAATTAAAATATGCATGCAAAAATATTAATTTTAATGTCAAAAATTAAATAAACATTTTTCTGATTAAAATGCAAAAGGAAAATATTTTTTTGTGATTTTTTAAATGCATGAGAAGATTATTTAAAGATAAACTAAATTAGGATGAAAATATTAAAAAAAATAGAAAATATAGAAAGCATGTTAATTATGAAAAATGGTAAAGAGAAAATGCCAGGGCCAAGAATCGAACTCATGCCCTCTGGAGAAATCAACCAACACGTTGCCAACTGAGCTAGCTGTCTTTAGTGTCTATACTCTGCAATCAATTGGTTAAAAATGAAAACGTGGCATATTTGAAATTTTAAACACAGTCAACATGCGTGGGGCCCAGGTGTAACATGGAAGCGAATCGGAATACACTATCGTGCCACGCCAGCCACGCCTGAGTCCAAGTCAGTCAACGACGCTGGAGCCCTAGCTCCGGTCGTCTTCTCCGGCAAGCACCATGGCCGATCCTGCAAAATAGGCAAAATCAAAGTAAAAGAAAGACCTTGTCACCCTAATTCGCCCCCTCCGGATTCAATGGTGCCATTGTTTTGGCCTGAAAACGACTGTACAATGAGTTTCGAAGAAGATAATAAAAACGGCCCTAGCAATGGCAGGTCCTTACTCCTGCGTTAAAGCTTGCATGCTATGCATCAAATGCATTCTAATAAGTGTCCTGAGTTCACACAAACCATCAAAAACAATTAATGATGCATGAAATATGAAAAACGAATTCAAGAAATTTAACAAACCAATGAGAGCTAGGGAGCACGATCTGGGATGATTTGGCTTCGTGTAAGGGTTGGGAATGATTGCTGCTATGCCCAGGAACATGATTGAATGCTTAACACTCCTTGAAACTTGCTAGAAAAACAAATTCGAATTTGTCAACTTTGGAAAATTTTGAGAGAATTAGGGTTGCCGTTTCAGAGGTTTCTAGCTCCTGTGTGATGTATGAGAGGCTTGCATATAAGGTCATGAACGAGAATCAAACACATTTAGGGCTCTTTAACCCTTGCAATCAAGTTTTTGAGATTTCCATAAACACCATTTAAAGAACTTGCCATTTTTGTTCAATTTTGAATTTCATGCTTGAAATAGGATGTACACGAAATTGGTATGTGTTTCATGATGCATCAAGGCTATTCAAACCACAAGATATCCCTTAATTAATTTCTTTGATTTTCATTTGAATTTTAAAGATTTAAAATGAATTAAATCAAATAAAATTAAATAAAAATAGAAAAATTAATTTTTAATCTTGAAATAAAACATGGGACACGTGGGTGGCATGGCAAAGCTGAATCAAGTGGAAAAAGTGGTCCCTTTTTGTCAAAAATTGAAGTTTCATGGATAGTTGATTTTGGCCATTTCACAAAAATTTCCCAACTTCTCCAATGCATATCTTTCTCAATTTTGATCATATGAACATGTTCTTGGACATTTTGGAAAGGTCTTGAAGTCCTCTAACCAATTCCTTTGGTACCATGTCATTTTGATTTACCAATCTCAAGTTATGGTCTTTGACTTAAAATGCCTTTTTGTTGAATTTTGAAAATGACCTATAATGTTGAAATTGATAACTTTTTGTGAGAGCATTTCTTGGACTTGGAATGTGAAGATGAGTTATAGGAAATGTCATCCCCTTCAAAATGAGAATTGGATGGGATTTTTCTGATGAACCATGAAAAAGTTATGCCTTGGTCAAGTTACAGTTGACTTTTCAACTGTCCAAAAATAGAAACTTTTGACACCTTGATGATTTTTGAGCCATTCTTGTGAAATCATGGTCAAGATTTGACCAAATGATGATTGTGGCTTCAAAATAAGATGTTGACCAAATTTTTTGACTTTTGACTGCCAAATGACCATTTTGCCCCTACAGTTGATTGTGAGGCAATTAGGGTTTCTGACTGTGCAACTTAACCTTGTGAGCCTTGAAACTTGACATGTAGATGCTTGACAATGTACATGAGCATATGGGACTTGATTGAGCCCTTGAAAACCTCAACTTCCTTGCAAGAACCAAAACCCTAATTTGACTGGCTTAGGAGAGTGGTTGACTGTGCAACTCCTTGAGTGGACTTGAGTAAATGCTTGCCAAAACTTTGAAGAATATGGGGTGGCAAATTTTGGGGTACAACAAATAGGATGGTTAAAATATGGAAGCTACTGGAGCATGTATCTCCAAGCATCTTTGGGCAAGGCAAGACGCGAAGGGTGCATCGCCAGGTGATGGAGGTGGGTCGTCGAGCGGCTGATGGAAGAATTGATTGGTTGTTTTGGATTTTCTTAAATATGCCATAACTTGAGTTTTAGAACTTGGGTAGAGGTTTCATTCAAAGTGTTGGATAGTGGATGAAATGAACTTTAGTTTGATGGAATAAAATGAGAAATAAGGAGTATATTACCAATACCTAAGTTAGAGTAAAGTTAGGTTCCCCATGTTGGATTATTATGATGCTTTATTTATGATGATGTTATGATGATGTGTGGTTTATTATGATGATATAAATATGTCGTGATGACATTATGAAAGATGATGCGTTATGACTAGTCGTGGTCGTATTTATTGTGTGTTGCATATCATGCATTCATGGCATAGTTTAGGACTTCGGTCCAGTGATGGTGATTAGGACTCTGGTCTAGTGATGATTGTAGGACAATAGTCCAGTGAAGGCATCAATCCCATAGTTTGGATTGAGTAAAAAATTGTGAAGTGCTCTGGTTCCAAGTGGGAATCGATCCTATTGGGGGAATCTTTGGAGATAACGATGAAGTTTTGGTACCACATGCATGAGCCTATGAAGTTGCATTACATTCTATGTTACATTGTAATGATTTGATTTGATGATACTTGGTGATAATTGGCGTGTAAGGATATGTTGTTGTACTTTGATGAAGTTGTGAAGGTGTGAGTGTTGTACCCCAAAATTTTCCCTCTCAATTTCTCAAAGATTCTCTCACAAGATCTCCATTGATTCAAGACTGCACAAGGATTGATCAGCTCAAGACACCTCCCCAAACACTGATAACTCAAAATTAGGGTTTTAGTTTTGTATAAGGACAATTGGACCTTTAATGCTTCATATGATTTTCATGGATCATTTTGGACTCCCAAGATTGCTCATGTCAAGTTTCAGGCTTTGGATCACATTTTTGCCCAGTCAATTGATTAGTTGACCTAAAATCAACTGTATTGGACAAAAGGTCAATTGTGGTCAATTCACAGTTAAACTTCATAAATTTTGATTCATATCAACATGTTGAGCTCATATATGTCAGTTGGTCAAGTTTGGATCATAATTCCTTAATAAATTTGATCAAATCACAAAAAGGGCAAAATGGTCAAAATTAGGGTTTTGACTGAGAAGGCTTGATTTTTGACTTTCAACCCAAATACATGACTTGTTGGTTTGAGACGTGATAACAAGAATCCAAATGCATCATTTTGACCTAATGGTATGATTCAAAACATTTCTCAGGATCAATTGATTGATAGTTGAAAATTGGTCAACTGATGAAAAAGTCAACTGTACACTGAAAAGTCAAACTTTGACTTTTAGATCAAAATCAAGTTTCAAAAATCATATTTCATCATGACATGTCAAAGTATGAAGATTGTTCATTAAGAAATCAAAAGTCAAGATTACTTTGAAAAAAGTCAAAGTTCTAAACACTTTGTGCCAAATTTCCATAACTTCATAACTTTGTGCCAAATTTTCACCATGATGCAAGATGATTCAAGAAAAACTTCCAACATGGAAGTTGTAGATCTCAATGAGATATAAAACATTGTAGGGCATAAATTTTTCTATAAATTCTTGGATCTCAAGTTATAAATCCATAAAGACATGTCCATGAAACAAAAACACTTAGTAAAATTCTGAGCATTTTAAGTCAGAATTTTGACAGAACTTCTGGGCCAAGTTTCACACAGTTACAATGGGAGTTTGCAAAAGTGATTCAAAGAGGGATTGTAGAGCATGTTACAAGATTTATAAAAAGTATAAGAACTCCTTTAGATCATGCTGTATCAGGGAGAATCAAAGATCAAAAGTTGGATATTCATTCTTAAATTATAAGTCATTTTCATGATGAACATCTGATCCAATTCCAAGCAATGCTGCATAATCCCATTTCAGGCCCTCTAACTTATGTATTTATCCTTAATCGGAAGATTACACAAGCTTTTGAGCTATGAACCACTTGATTTAAGCTTTGTCCAATACACCTTGCCATTTAAGGAAGAAAGTTCACACTTTCATTTTGGAAAAGTGACTTTAATCATAAAGCCCACTCTCCTTGAGCTTTGTGTTTGTTGTTTCTGCACAAGCATCCCCTACAAACTCAGAACAATCATGTTTAAAGTTGCTAGCCACCCTACCTTGCCTTGAAACCATGTTTGTCTAAGCTTGCTTCAAAAACAAGTCAAAAATCCACAACATGTGATTTTGTACTTTTGACTTCTCCAAGCTTCCAAACCCTTTGACTATAAATTAAACCTTCATTTTCAAGTTAAAAGAGGATTGGACAAGCCCTGAAACTCACTAAAACTCCCTAGAACCAGAAATTGCAACACAAGCACAAAAACTTGGCATGGTCATATTTATTATATGTTGTGTATCATGCATTCATGGCATAGTTTAGGACTTCGGTCCAGTGATGGTGATTAGGAATCTGGTCCAGTGATGATGCCAGGACAATCGTCCAATCAAGGCATCAAACTCATAGTGTGAATTGAGTGTAAAATTGTGAAGTTCGCTGGTTCCAAGTGAGAATCGATCCTATTGGTAGGGATCTTTGGAGATAACGATGATTGAGTCATCAGTGAAGTTTTGGTACCACATGCATGAGTCCGTGAAGTTGCGTTACATTCTATGTGACATTACATAATGATTTTATTTAATGATACTTGGTGATAATTGGTGTGTAAGGATATGTTATTGTACTTTGATGAAGTTGTAAAAGTGTGAGTATAGCATGAGGTTCTAATGATGTGTGATGCCTTACCTTTATGCATATCTACTATGTTTAATCCTTATGTCTTTTATAATGATTATGATTTACTCACCCTTTCTGCTTGGAAATGTTGCCTCTATCCGTGGGTAACTTGAAGGCGATCAGGACTAGCCCGACGAAGAATTATAGGATAGCTTCGGAGTATGTTTATTTTCTTTTCATTGAGTAGCATGGGGATTGCTCTGATATGTAACATTGGGGATGGGATCGTTCGAATTATGAACTATGTTCTTTGTTTTGTTTGTAAGATGTTGGGTTACCTTTCATGGTACCCGAATTATTTTGAAATTCTATTTATGAATCATGAAGTATGATGAGATTTTATGAAGTATTTATAATAAGATATTTTGAACTATGAATTCCGCTGCGAGAAATACGAATATTTTTATTGATTATTATCTATGGAGGATTTTGTCCTAAATAATTTTGAAACCCGTGTTACGAAGCATGAATATGTTTGATATGACGTTTACATGAAGATGTGACGCCCTTTTTTCTGATTTTAATTTGTTTTATTTTTGTAAGAATACATGCGGAAAGTATGTGAGTTTAGAAGGGTGTTACAGTTTATGCACGCCATAGTTAAACATTTTTTAAAACATAATTTTTAATAAGAAATCTTCATTAGCGATCTATTCACCCCCTCTAGACCGTAGCCTATCGTCTAACAAGTGGTATCACGAGCACCTTTTATCTTATGCTTATAAATTTCTTATTAGATAATGGATTCTGAACCTAAAAGGGTGTATAATAGATCCCCAATTTTCAAGGGTGAAAACTATGGTTATTAAAAATATTGTATGCATATCCATCTTAATTTTGTTGATAGGAAAGTATTGAGCGCCATCCAAAACTGACCATTTTAAATTACTATGAGGAAAAGTGGTTGTACGATTGGAAATTAAGGAATATTCTTATATTCTCTTTAAGAGTTGATGAATATTAATGTGTTTCCCATTGCACAACCTCTAAAGCTATGTGGGACTCATTTTAATTTTCCCGTGAGGTAACTAATGATGTCAAACAAGCTAAAATCAATAATTTGAATCAAGAGTTTGAACTCTTTCATATGAAGCATGGTGAAACCATTGTCGATATTCAAAAGAGGTTCACTCATATTGTTAATTGTTTGAATACACTTGGTAAGCCAGTTTCCAATGAAATTGCTACTAACAAAGTGTTAAGATATCTTAATAGGGAATGACAACCAAAGGTTAGCGCAATCAAGGAAACTAATGATCTATTGACATTAGATATTACTACTTTGTTTGGAAAGCTTGAAGAAGGTGAGCAAGAGCTCATGTACATAGAGAAGCATGAAAAGAAGATTAAGAAAGACTAGAATAAGGAAAAAGAGATAGATAAGAAGTCAATTGCTCTTATGACTTCTAGCTCTAAGTCCTCAACTAAAGATCAAGATGATAGTGGATCTAGTGATGATTGTTAGAATGATGAAGAAATGTGGCTATTTGTTAAGAGCTGCAATAGACGTAAAGCACATATTTAGATATATTCATGTTATTTCTAAGTATGTACTTTGGTATCCCAAAGGATGTGATTATAGTTTAGTTGGTTACTCCTATTCCAATTTTGCCGGTTGTGAATCAGATAGGAAGATCACTAGTGGAACTTGCCACTTATTTTCAAATTCTTTAGTCAGTTGGAATAGAAAGAAGCAAGTATTTGTTGCCTTGTCAACTGTTGAGGCGGAATACATCAATGCGGGTTGTTGTTGTGCTCAAATTTTGTGGCTTAAACAACAATTATTCGATTTTAACATTAAACTTCAACGTATTTTGATAATGCGACACATTACTAGTGCTATTAATCTAACTAAAAATCTTGTGCTACACTCACATACTAAACATATTGAGATACGTCACCATTTCTTACGTGATTATGTTGAAAAAGGGGATTTCGTTTTTGAGCATGTTCATAGCAAAAATAAACTTGTTGATATTTTCACAAAATCTCTTGCGATTGAACCATTTTTCAATATTTGTTAGGAATTGGACATCTCGATACCTCAAATTTTTCCTAAATATTTTGACGCGTGTACTCTCTCTATAATTGTTTTAACCTTCATTCGAAAATTCTAGTTCATGTGAGTGCATCCTCCATTTCTCATCCTATGAGATAATATTGTTTCACTTATCTCTTTGTTCGAAAGTTATGATTTCATGTGTTGCTTATCTATGTCTCTTGTAATTTAATTATGTGTTTATGTTCCAAAAATATGCACTATATTTGATGTGTAATGCAATCCCATGAATGTTAACTTCCAAAAAATTTGTTGTTAACCTCTGAGTGTTTTCAATCCATATGTTTATAGTGAATTCATATTTTAATCATTTATATTTCATCATCATTTGTATTTCATGGTATGAATTCTTCGCATTTGAAATATCTTATGATAGTATGCTTGGACATGTTATTTATCTCTCGCATTTTTGTGCATTGTTGGTTATTTATGTTTATACATTTTTCACTCTAACATCATTCTATGTGAGAGAAGTTTTTGTTGATCGATTTATTTTTACAACGCCTCTGAGTTGTATATATGTGATATGTTTTACTTGATGCTTCTTATATTTTGTGGTCTTTTTCTCTTTTTGATGTTGTCAAAAGGGGAGAAGTTATGCAAGAACATCGTCTCGTCTAGTTTTGCAAATGCTAAAAAGGAGATACATATATTCAGGGGGAATATGATCAGAGACTACAAATACGTCATACGTTTTGCCATCATAAAAAAAGGGCGAGTATGTTAGTGCAATATCATCTCTTATATGTTTTGAATTATGTCAAAACTAGGTAACATGTAGTATTTTTACATTGGACCTTATCTCTCTATGTCTAGGTTACATTTTCATCTTAGGACATTTATAGAACAAGTCAAAAGCATGTGGACAAGTTAAAAATAACAAAAATATGCATTTTTGTGAAAAAAAATCATATTTGGAGTCGACTCGCCCATGGTAGGAGTAGACTCCATCTTAAGCATACTGTAAAGAAAACTTTGTCAAAAAGGAAAGGATACATAAGGGATTTGGAGTCGACACACAACACTAAGGAGTCGACTCTCTCGAGCTATGGGTCGACTCCCTCAAGTTGTGGGTTGACTCCCACTGAAAGGTATTTTTGATTTTCAACCCTTGTCCAGGATGGGTCGACTCCATGCATTTAGAGTCGATACATAACACGAAGTAGTCGACTCTCACATGCTATGTATCAACTCCTACTGAAGAAATTTTTCTCAAAACTTCTCTGCCCACTTGGAGTCAACTCCCAAGCAGTATGGGTCGACTCCATTGCCTTTTTTGGATTGACTCTCACGGTTCAAAATGACCAATTTTGTAATTTTGCAACCCTATTTTTTGTTTTATTCCTTCACACACACACACACACACACACACACACACACACACACACACACACACACACACACACACACACACACACACACACACACACACACACACACACACATATATATATATATATATATATATATATATATATATATATATATATATAGTCATTCATGCATCATTTCTCATCATTGAAACCAAAAAAAATAAAAAGATTATCATTCTCTCTCATTGCATACATACAACAATTACACATAATCATTTTTGTTGTGTGATTAAGAGATAGTTTGATAAGGTCCAATTAGGATTTGGTGTAATCAATTGGGTTAAAAAGTCTTTGGGAGTTTCATGATAAGTCCATTTGAGGTTTTCTTCTAAGATCAAGGATTGATTTGGGAGTTTTTCACAAGATTGTGCAATTTAGATTCAGTCGAGTGAAAGCTTTGAAGAACAGGGGTTTCTGTCAAGGAGTAACGCTAACCAGAGGATCAATTTGGAAGTATCAAGTTACTTGATCGGGCTCAAGGTCAAGGGGACAGAAGAAGTTAGGACCAACATCAGCCATAGGGTTTAGAGGATTGGATTGCTACTTTTTATCTTAGAAACTACATTTTCAAAGGTTAATTTTCATTATCTCAATTCTATTGGAATTAGGGGCAGACGTACCGCTGGTGCGATAAAGTGACAAGCAAAAGTAAGTATTTTTAGGGTGATATAGGTTATATCCTATCATCTCCACAGAGATTAGTGCTACTGAATTTCCGTTCGAAAAATCTCTCGTTAATGAGTTTGGGTTTTAAATAGGTTTGTCTATAAGAAAAGGGTAAAATCTAGTGATAAGAAAATAAATACATTCAATGGAAAGAATAGACTTATCAGGCGTGAATTTAATCCACTATTCACAAACTTAAACCTGTCGATAAGTTGCACTCAACCTACCCTACTCATCAAAATAATCACAAACACCATGAGATGTACCTACAACGAAGGTTATGTCTAACCCAAATTGCAAGAACAACTGTATTCATGCGTCGACGATCTCTCAATGCAACACAAACAACACAGAGGCATTCAGCTCTGATACCCACAATGATTATTATCTCTAAATCTATTTCTAGAATCTAGAAATTAATATATAACCATCTCTAATCAAGATTTGTGAGGTATATGTCTGTAACAACCCAAATCTAAACATAAAGCAAAAAGATAAAAAAAGACATCAACAATGATTTGGAAATCAAGCTTTATACAACATCATGATCAATACATATACATATGTTCAAAGTAAATAAATATATACAACCCAACAAATGAAGAATACACAAATAGGAAAAGATTTGAACCCAAAATCTCCCGGTTTATCAGTGCCGAAAGATGAGAAATCCACCCCGGATCATCCGTGTGCAAGCTCCAATATTGTTTTCTAAGCACTAAACTACCAAGAATGAAGGTTCGATGAGTTGGGAAAGAATACCCCAAAACATAACCTAAAAAATGCGCGTTTTGGATCTTTTAACGTGTTTCTGCCCAGCAGACCGCGCTCAGCATGCATAAAGGGCGCTCAGCACGCTCTGTGTTGTGTTGAAAAAAATTCAGCACTTGTTTTTGCCATAACTGGAGAATCGTAACTCTGATATACACATGGTTTAAAGCGTTAGAAATATTATTCAATTCCCTATCTAATAATGACTAAAATATCAACCAAATTAATTATTTTTATCATCCTTGTTTTGGGCCTTATTCTTTGATGAATTGCTCAAAATCGTCTCTTTGAAGCTATGCATTTGGCTCTTATTACTCGATGCTCCAAATATGAATGAATACCTAAAAAAGAGATGAAAAACTATCAAATGGTACAATATTTACACAAAAACACGATTATACTCAAAATGTATAAATACACACACAATTTGAGGTTTATTTAAAGGATTACAACAAAATGAGTCGATAAGTGCCTGTGATCGGTGGATCTGGAACTGACTGTTTAACGTTGGATCGTGAAATGTCGCGGAAGCAAGAGTCGCCACCGTCTTTTATTTTCTCCAATATGGAAAGGACAAAAGCACAGAAAAATTCCTTATTGAGATTAGTTCTCGGTTCGGGAGGTAGATTTATAGAAAGGGAAGGTATTAGCACCCTTTCTATCCGTGGTTATCCACGGGCTCTTAGGTACTTGCTCTTACGTTTTCAAAAATTTGTTTGCTTTTCAAGTGTGTGTGGTTTTTTGAAAAAAGTTTCGTTTGAAAAATTTCTAAGTAACTCTTGTATCTGTCCTCAAGAGTGTATGAAAAATTTGTTTGAAAACTTTTTAAAGTGTCAGTGTGAAAAGAAGTTTTTGATTTGTTTTGAATTAGAGCAAGTATCTACGAGTCGTCTACCTACCCTAAGGAATTAGTCTGTGTAAATGTCCTTAAGGTAGTGCCATCCCACCATTGAGAGGTAGGTAGCACCACCGTTGGAGGTGTTCGGGTCAATTCGTTTGTAGGGACAGTGTGGTCACCAGAGCAATAGTAGGACACCTTAGAAGCTACCCCCATGCCATGTTCATGGACATGAGGACTTACTAAAACGTCCTATACTCGACGATCACGTTTCGAGGGGCAAGGCAACAGTGAGGCGTACCCTAGGAGTGGTGTGTGAATTTGTGTGTCATTTTCAGTTAATAGTTTATCTTGATCATGCATTGAGTGTTCTACGTTTTGATTTTATTTGAGCATACATTCTTTCATGTGATTAACAGTTTAAAGGTGCGGAATTTAAAGTGCGGAAAATAAAGGTCCTAAGCTATTACAAGGCGCGGGTCTACATCGCCAAATTAAACAAAGACCCGATTTGAATAAAAGTACGGAAAGTAAATGTCCTAATTATCTATTACAAGGCTTTGGGGCAATTACATAAAAAAGAAAAATAAAAGTAAACGTGCGAAAAGGAATTAGAATCGAGTGCGAGGGCGTTGGACCCTTGAATTGAAATTATTAAATTTAATTAAATTAAATAAAGAAAAGAACTTATTTTTTTGATGTTTTTATATTTATGAAATGTAATGAGAATAAAGAAAATTAATATTGAAAGAAACCCTAATTCTAATTTTGTTTTTTTTAATTATTAAAAGTTGTTTAAGTTTTAACCTAATTTAACCCTAATTAATTAAATGGCCTATTTATTTACAAAATTAATTAATAATAATAATAAGGATAAAAATTATTTATTGAGAAAAAAAGAATGAAAATGCTAAACCTAATTTTTATGTATTTTATTTATTTAAGAAAAAAAACATTAAAATTAAACCTAAAATTAAACTAATTTGGTTATTAGAATTTATTTACAAAAAAAAACTATTAATGGATTAAATTAAATATATATTTTTATTTTTGACTTTTCTGATGTTTTGTATTTTTGTATTATTAAAATTAATTTGAGGAATTAAAAGAAAATAATTAAATTAAAACAAATAAAAAAATAGAAAAAGAATGAGAGAAAGAAATACAAACAAGAGGGTTGTGGACCCAATTATGGAGGTTCATAGAAAGCAGTTTGGCCCAAGAATTCCAGGCCCATGTTGACTTTCAGCGCTTGTGTGAGAAACAGTTGACCAACGCGTATGGTGGATTGCTGGTGATAGCCATTAGATTGGCCTTCAGAGACATGTGGCAAGCACAGATCTGGAGTTGCATGGTAGCCTTTTGGAAGCGTACTGCACAGAATCATGTTAAAGAAAAAAAATATTGAATAAAGTGGGGGGGACTTGGGAATCGAACCCAGGTCCCTGCGTTTACCATGTTAATGCTTTGCCAGTTGTGCTGCTTGCGTTCTTTGTTAATATAATGGGATATGAATAATATGAGAGAGAAACAATTATTATGTTGGACAAATAAAAAAGGGCGCCAGTTATTCAAACTGGCCAATCATCATTCAACACGCTAGCATCTTCTTCTCCCTTCTTCGTTTTTGCCTGAAAACATAAGCTAGATAGCGGGGGTTTTAAACCCCCACAAATTGAAACAACGAATAATAGCGAATACGTCCACAGGCTGCATAAATTGAGCGCGAAGGTCTCATTGAATCAGGCTCCTTGTGACGAATTCAACCATACTGATTTTGAGGTTCAATTTTTTCATATGTGAAAAGCCCTATTTCGAAGCTCCTGAAACCCTAGCAAGCATTAATGGCAAATCTCTATATAGGCGTTGTTAGTTAAATCAAAGGGTACCATTAGCTTCAGAAACTTCATATTAGTGTAAATCCACATTCAAAATGTATGAAAGATGCATGTATATTGAGATACGATTATGAAAAAGTTTGAGAAAAGTGTGACTTCAATATACCAATTCCTTGCGCGTGGAGGGTTGATTTTGATTGGAATAACTTCCTGGTAGTGTCAGGAATGTATTGGGATTGATTTTAGGCCTTGAATCACCTTGTATCTATGTTTTCAGTTTCAACCTTTTTTTGAAAAAATGCAAAGTTTTGTTTTGAGGTTTCAGCGCAGCATGCTCATTGTTTTTGATTAGGGTTCTGTTTGCATATGTATGAGGAATGATTTAGGTTAGAAAACAAAGCCCAAAATCCATTCAATCAATGTTTCAATATTTGATTTTTCAAGCATCTTTTTCAATCTTTTTTCCATCAAAACATTGCCAATCATGAGAGATTCTTTCCCTTTTGGATGTGCACGAAATCTTGAGTGAATAAAGAGTGCATATGCTGCATAAAAAGATTCCAAAACATTTGTTTAGTATTTTTCTCATATTTAATTTTAATTAAATGAATTAATAGGTTTAAAAATTCAATTAATAAATTAAAAATAAGAAAATAACTCCCCTTTGGGTCAATGGGTAGTGTATAGCCTTTGGGTGATGACTCTTGGAAGAAATTGAGGCCCATTAGCAATTTTGAGGCATTTGAAGCAAAGTTGACTTTTCAAAATTCCCAAAAATTTCCCAACTTCCATAAGGCATATCTTGCTCAATGTTTAAGCTTTGATCATGTTCTTAGACATTTTGGAAAGGTCTTGGAGTCCTCTAACCAATGCCTTTGGTCCCATGTCATTTTGATTTACCAATCTCAAGTTATGGTCTTTGACTTAAAGTGCCTTTTTGTTGACTTTTGAAAATGACATATAATGTTGAGATTGATAACTTTTTGTGAGAGCATTTCTTGGACTTGAAGTGTGAAGAGGAGTTGTAGGAAATGTCATCCTCTTCAAAATGAGATTTGGATGGAATTTTTCTGATAAACCATGTGGAAGTTATGCCCTGGTCAATTTGCAGTTGACTTTTTCAACTGTCCAAAAATAGAAACTTTTGCATCTTGAGACTTTTTGAGCCATGCTTTGAGAATCATGATCAAGAATTGATCAAATGATGTTTATGGCTTCAGAATAAGATGTTGACCAAAAATCTTGACTTTTGGCTATCAAATGACCATTTTGCCCCTGCAGTTGACTGTTGAGCAATTAGGGTTTTTGACTGTGCAATTTTGTGCTGTAAGTCTTGAAACTTGGCATAAGGATGCTTGACAATGTTTATAGGCATGTGGGACTTGTTTGGACCCTTGGAAACTTCAACTTCTTTGCCAGAACCAAAACCCTAACTTTTGACTGTTAGGAGGCCATTGAACTGTGCAACCCCTGAGAGATTTTGAACCTTGATCTTGGCAAATCTTGAAGAAAATGGGAGGGCAAATTTTGGGGTACAACAGTGCCACTAAAATATACACAAATATAACAACTATTTTGCACTCATCATGTACCCATAGAAAGGCTGATTGAGGAACTTCCTAAACAAATCCTTCTCTCTCTCTCTCTCTCTCTCTCTCTCTCTCTCTCTCTCTCTCTCTCCCTCTCTCTCTTTTACTTTTACTTGCAAATTGTGAAAATGTTGATTGTGCAATCGATACATTGAGATAATCTTTTTGTGTAATATTTTAAATTGTTTTGTTGAGTCGATTACAATATATGTGATTATAATTGGTTTCTCATATCAACAAAATAAAAAAAAAATCAGGTTTGAATTGATTTCATACTAAGCGTTCGATAAATTGCTTAAATCAGGTTTTGTTTAATATTTCATTGAAAATTGATTACTATTGTATGGTTTTTATTCAAACGTAGTTGCAGAAAATATATTGATTGTTTTTCTTATTTTACGTATTCGTTCTATCAGTTTAACACATAATCTATCTTTTCGATAATAGTTCCAATATACCATAGTTAAACATTTTTTAAATATAATTTTTATAAGAAAATTTTATTTGAAATCTATTCACCCCCTTTAGATCATAGCCTATCATCTATCAGTCTTATCCCATGTTTCCCATGTCTGGGCAATAAAGAAGCATTGGGGGCAAGGCAGTGCCTCCCGAAGGACGACATGTGATCACATCCTTTCCTGGGGGCGGCCTATGGTGATCGTCCTAGCTAGGTCATTTACAAATATAATATTACAAACTTCAAAAGAGTAAGTAATAGATCTATATACTAAAGTCAAAAGTCATCTGAGTAGGCTTTGATTCCCCACAGTCAAACCTTTCATCAAAGGTAGAGGCATCTGATTAATAGTTGCCTTTAAATCACAAAGTGCATTCCCAATGATTAATTTTCCAATGGTACACAAAATATTGAATCGTCCTAAATATTTGAGTTTGGTTGAAAGCTTCCTTTGAATGATAGCACTACACTCTTAAGTAAAAGCTATGTTCTCATAATACTTTGGCTTATGCTTTCATGTGAGTAGATCTTTCTTAAATTTAGTGTACACCAAAGTTTTTTCTAGAGCTTCATAAAATGGAATACTAAGTTTGAGATTTTAAATAATTTCCATGAACTTTTTGAATGTCCCCACTTCCATCTCTTTCTTGGTTTTCTTCTTCAGAATTGGGTATGAAGGCTTAACATAGGATGGTAGTTCATGATTAGATTCATTCAGTATTTGCCTATTTGTTCTCTTCAAAGGTGAATTTCTAACAATGAATTTTTCAAATATATTCCCCTCACAAGTTCTTCACTCACACTCTCACTTGTTCTCCCTTTAATTCTTTCTCTTTTTCAACATCTCCTTTAATTACTACATCACTTTCTTTTTCCACTTCCCCCTTATTTTAATTTTTATCCTCATGTTCACTCAAGTTTTATCTCTCTTCATTTATGTTAGGAATAAAAGGTACAACATTTTTCTTCAATTTTATAGCCTTACAACTCTCTTTCTTAGGTTTGTCTATGATATTTCCATTTAAGCCCATGCCTATTTATGATGTAAATTGGCTTGATAGTTTACCAATTTCCATCTCCAAAATTTTAATGGATGCTTCATTATTCTTACTCATAGTCTCAAAGTTGCTTTTAGTCATCTTCATAAATTAGGCCATAGTTTCCTCTAATGGAAAAAGGCTTATTGGGTTGTTGCATTTGAGTAACTTGAGGAATTTGAGGAACACATTGAATTGGATTCAAACTTGTGTTGCTTTTCCAATTGAAATTAGGATGATCCTTTCAACCTAGATTCTAAGCGTTAGAATAAGGGTTTTACCTCTTGGAAAGTTGTTTGAATATTATGCTTATTCCGTAAATTCTTCAGGCGCGCAGTTGCCATTAGCATTCGCCTTCTCATAAAAATCACATTGCACCGCTTGAACTTGACTCATATATGTAGGAACAATAGTGGCCCCCACTAACTATTTCTTAAGAACCTCCAATTGGGTTAACAAAATTGTGAGGGCATCCAATTCTAGTACACCTTTTTTCTTTTCTTCAGTTTTAACATCTCTTTAACTTTGAGAGCGGTATTCCTTTTGACACATTTTATAAATTAACTTTTTTACCCTGTCTTCGTTCTTTGTTCTGATTGTACCTCTAGTCGAGGCATCTAAAAGCATTCATGCTTGAGCTTTTAGACCTCTTATAAAGTATTGTACCCGCTCTATGTTATCCATGTTGTGATTCATACATCTTTTGAGTAAGAGCTTAAATATTTCCCATGAATCATTGAATGATTCTGAAATTCCTTATGAGAAATTTAAAATTCCATCCTTTCTTTTAACAAGTTGTACATTGGTGAAAAATTTCTCTAAGAATTTTTCTTCTAACTCTATCCATGTATGAATTGTACCACTCGGTAGGCACTACAACCAATCTTTTGCTATTCTAGTTAATGAGAATCCAAAAAGTCTCAGCTTGATCTGGCTTTCAATTACCCCATTTGGCTTGCACATAGAGCATGTCTCATAGAATCGTGTCAAATGTTCCCAATCTCTCAAACCGACAAGAACAATATTGTTTATATCAATAGAAATACGGTTCACCGTATGGAACCCTAGAGAAATATGACTTGCATCAATCCTCCTACAATGGTCACCAATGGTCATTCTCGGTGGTGGAATTTCCCTAACCTCTTCCTTTTACTCACTTTTGTGATTTGAAGAATTTTGAGAGTTCTCATCTTCTACTCTTTCTTACTATACTTGTGCTTCTTTAGATGCTTTCCGATTTTTTCTAGGTATCTTTTCAATCTCTGAATCAAACGATAATAACGTTGATCCTAAATGTCACATACACAACCAAAAAATATCTTAGTAGCATTGCACCAGATAAAAAGTAAAATCAGAATAGAAATTAAAAATAAAATAAATCAACAAAACTTAAAAAAAACTAATTTAAAATAAAACTAAAAAAAGTTATAGATAAAAATAAAATTAGAACTCTCAAAACACCTAAATGACCTTGTTGAAATATTCAACAATCTTCGGCAACGACACCAAAACTATCGCAAGTAATAAAAATCATTCGTCTTCAAAAGTAATGTTCTATTTTAACAAAACAATTGAAACGTGTTTTTAAAATGTAACCTTGGGGGATTTGCAATGATTTCATTTGAACGGGAAAAAGAAATAAGTATTGGAAAATATCAGATTTAAAGTGTTCAAGTTTTATTCGAATCCCTTAAGTCTCACAACTGATGACGAAAATTATTTTCTTTTAAATTAATCTCATACGAATACGATGAACTAACATAGTCGTCATACCCAATTCCTTGTTTATAACTCAGTAACTCACATGACAATTCCCTAATTCCTTAGGCCAGTTCGAAGTTAAATTAGGCAAAATTAGAACGTTAATTCAAAAGCCAAACCTTAGAATTATATATCCATGAATCTATACTAAGGTGAACAATTACTCTAGATCAAGCTCATAGGGTTAGAGTCAATAATCCTACAATCCTAGGTTCAATCTATACGCTCGTCAACACATACAAGGCAATGCACAAAAGAGTAACTGAATACATACTACAATATCCATTTTAAAAAATTATATAGAAACAAATGATATGTCCCAACACATCAAATATAGGTTCATCTCCTAAAACCTAATCAAAAAGATAATTAACTACTAATTAAAACAAAATTCATACAATAGAGTTGTAGAAATAATACATGAAATTCCAATAAGAATTTGGTCTTTGATTGGTGAAAAGCTTTTATTTCGAAGCTTCCATGTTTTCCTTTGCCATCAAAACTATTTCAACATTCCTATAAGAATGTCCCATCCACGTCAAAAGTTTTCAATTTGCTTTTTTATCATGTCAGAATTTGAACGACATTGTGCCACAATGTGTTTGAAAACTTTGCATCATGCTGCAATTATTTTGTGGTGCAATGACATCTTTTCTTGACCTTCGTGGCACGAAATTGGCCACAAATTTTCCAGTAGCTTTAGCATGTTTTCTTTCTTATTTTCTTCATTTTTCTTTCTTTCACTTCTTTCTTCATTTCCCTCAAAATTCTTCTCCAAACCAAGATAAATTAAACTTAAATTACATCAAAACAAATACAAACCCTCAATTAAATTATATGATGATAGACAATCACCAAGTCATATTATTAAAAAACACATTAGAGACAACCAAATATTTCCTTGCTGCCTTGGAAAGTAAATGCAAAGAATCAATAGGACGTAAGAGATTAAGTTTAACCAAAGAATTAGAATATCATTTGATATTTTAATAGAAGACCAAAAATCATCGTCTAATTTGTCATGGCCAATAATGGAGGAAATGTGATTGTCAAGGATTATCAACAACACATATGGACTCATGAGAAACATGAGATAAATGGTTTAGTACTATTACTTTGCACTGAAACAAGCTTGAAAAAGGGGGAAAGTAGGCGCAAAGGCCACCAAGACATGGTTGTTATTAGGGGACTCCTAATGGAAGATAGCGCATAACAACGCAATCTGGAGCCTTATTTGAAGATGGGCACATAGAGGTTAGAAAGACCGAATGTTACTCTTGGAAATAGGGAAAATCATAAAAGGAGCTAATATACTACTTGACAACAAAGACGTTCAAACGAGGAAAAAGGCAAGAGATATCATAATCCTTGGAGATTATATCATACATAAGAAAATGACATAATGAAAAATTTCAACAATGCAATCATCTAGCTCCAAAAGTTGCATGTCCCATTCTTTAGCCTCGCCAAATCACGGTTAAGAATCAAAATGGTGTGAATCCTTAGAAGGTGAATAAATAGATCGACATTCTATATGCATTTTATTTATACTCGCTTCAAATGACCTAACTCTTTAGAAATAATGAAACCATCAGAAGCAATCATAGAGAGTCACTATGATTACCTCTAAAAAAAATAGGACATGTCAATCCAAGTTTTTTTAGAAAGTTCCTTACAAAAAGTTTCATAAAACACTCATGACAAATAAAATAATAAGGAATTCTTACATGAAAACTACCCCTAAATCCATATTTTTTTAAAATAACTAATAAGAAGAGAGAGAATTTGAAATTTATTTAAATTTAAATTTATGTTTTAATTAGATTAATGGTTATGATATGGAAGGAGAGAGATAATTATTTATTTATTTTTTAATTAGTAAAATATTGTGAATGGTTATGTGTAAAACCATGTCTACTTAAGAATATTCCTAAACTAGTAGCATAAAAAAGAAACCACCTAGAACCATAATCTAATGTTTGAAGAAAATGAAAAGCACCCAAACACTTAAAGGGATCACCTTGATTTCCAAAAAAGAATTTTAAAGGGGAAGATCAAGCTCATATTAAAAAAAAAAAAAAAACACAGAAGAAAACTTACTAGAAAAAAGGGAGCAAAATGGAGCAGTTAAGGACAAACTTTGAATAGAGGAGAAATGTCAAAGGATTACAGAGAAAGTGAAAAGACAGAAAGAAATAATTGAAGAAGGCACCAACACACCATTATTTTCTAGCATGATTGGATTTTGGACAGGATATATGGACAGCAAATCACTGTTTCCTCATCCATCCACCCTCACTCACTAAACCGTTTAATTCAATGGATTCCGTGAAAGTATTATCCACATCTACAATCCAAGCACCGAGTCACAACAATGGCAACTCAACTCAGACTCAGATAATCAAAAACCTTTCAAGAGAGAAGATTTTTTAAACATGAACTTTTAGATCTTCACTCAGCTAACCAGCTAAACCCTAACCCTCCAATAAGAATCTTTTCTAACCATGACACGCATCCAACTCATTACGACAACAAGAATACAAGCTAAGAACCGCGAAAGTAAGTGAGAGATGCGTAAAACGTGTTAGCATGATGAGCAAGCATATCCTAATAAACAAGTTCAGACCAAGAAAATTCTAAATAGAAACTCATTAACATAAATGCGGTTACACCATTAGAACTAGAATTCAAGTTAAACATTCCTCACAATACCTATGAATCACATACACACAACATACCAACCAGACACAAGACATTTTCTTCACCTTGAACAAACATTACTTAGAAATAGGAACCACAAACTCAGTGTCATTTCCCAAAGCTTCCAAAATCCCGTTACAAAGACAAATTTCAATATCAATACTACCTTCTTCAGTTCCAGCAAACACAGTAATCTTCCCATTACTCTTATTAGCACCCCCACTTCTAACCGCCACAGGCTTCCCCCAACCAAAATCATTACCATAAACATCAAACCTTGGAGAACTACTAGTTGCCAATGAATTATCATTTGCCAAACCAGCAACCTCTATCAACCTCGGCACTCTCAACCAACACTCATAATTATTCCTTATTTTCTCATCACAATGTAACATAATCAACTTGTTCATCTCCAAACCAACTTTTCCGATTCCACCCTCTAGAATGTCCTCGGCTTTCATCGCCAAACCAGCAAACACCGCAGCATTTCCAAAATAATCATCTTCCAGCGGCGGAATCATTCTAGGTCTAGCACCTATACTTAACACGTAACGAATATCTTCTAGTGGATCTGGTTTTTTGCAACGAACAACGCGACGCCAAATGTGAGATAGTAGCGCTTGAAGGGAAGATATTTTAGTTTCATCTGTTTGGGTTTTGGCTTCAGCGTTTGCTTTTGATTTCAGTTCTGCGATTTTCTCCTTGGTGAAATGAAAGATTCTTTCTGGTAACTTTTTAGAACTGCTTCTGTTCTGTGATTCTTTTTTAGTGAAAGGGAATCGTATTGGAAGTTCAATGTCGTTTGGGAACCAACGTTGAAGTGAAGGCAGTTTAGTTATTTTCTGAGAACCTTTTGAGATTTGTGACCAAGAGTTGACGAAATGCCAAAACGACTTGCCGTCTGAAACAACGTGGTTGATAGTGAAAGCAATGAAGATTCCGTTACTTAACTCCGTTACTTGGACTGCTAGAATTGGCTGGGAAGTGGCTTCGTGGTTTTTAACGCCGTTAAGTGGGAAAAAGGAGTGAACAATGGGAGGTATGTAGTTGGGTTGAAGGATGTCGGAAACGGTAGTGTTTTCCGCTATGGCGTGAACGAAGAGAGCACCAACGTTGTTGCAAAGGATGGAACATGAAGCGTTGTTGTTGTGGTCGTTGTGTTGTGTGATAATGAGACGGCCTGTTAAGGGAGGGAAGAAGGAGAGTGTGGTTGAAAGAGTTTGTTTCAAATGATTGATTTGGTTTTGGTTTGATGCGAGAGTGGGTTGGTGGAAAAGAAGACCTTTTTGTATGGTTTCTAGTTGGAGGAACTGAAGATCCCATGGTGTTAACTCGATTGTTTGAGATGAGTTGCCATTGTTGTGACTCGGTGCTTGGATTGTACCTGTGGAGATTACTTTCACAGAATCCATTAAAATTAAACGAAGCTTCGTTCTGCGTGGATAGGTGAGGAGACCAAGATGGAGCAGGTCAAATATAATATACTTGGATACTAACTAAAGTACAATATGTGAATAGAAAAAAAAACGTAGGACAACACCGGAGCATCTTTTTGTGTCCAGTCCAAAAATCGAATATTTTGAATATTACTTCTCTATATATATATATATATATATATATATATATATATATATATATATATATATATATATATATATATATATATATATATATATATATATATATATATATATATATATATATATATATATATTATTGAGATGTTATCATTTTGGCACCTTCAAAAGACAACTTTATATTTGTGATGGCAATGCATCAAACTTCTTTTTTTAAGAATTTTTTGTAAATGATATTTATTTAATTTTTTATTGTTTTAACTCCTAAAATTAATACGGTTCTGAATTGACCTTATAGTTAGAATTAGCTCAATTCGCTTCTATTTTTAAGGTGGTCCAACTGTTTTGATCCATTAACTCTAGTCTTCGACCGAGCACACTTGATCAATCACACATTAAGGATATCGAGGATAACGATGTTCTGACCGTACGCCTACCCACATCAACATCCACCTTCAGGACTGTTCGTTGTGTGTCGAGCAGACCACCAGGAAGACGCTCACAATGCGTCAGTTCGTCATCTCAGCCTTGTTCGAAGCAAAAGTTAGTTACGGGCATGACTTCCCGTTTTGACCAAGTTCTGACAGTTACCTATTTTTAAAGAACCTAATAATTAGACCCAAAAATAGGAACCAATGGCTAAGCGTCGGGGAAATTATATAAACCTTCAAACTTGTAAGGGACATATATCCAATATTCACTCTAAAAACCTTAATCTCTTTCTTGTATCTATTTGCACTCTTTCTCACTAGATCGTCAGAGTGCCTTGTAGGTACACCCCCTTCTCCTCACATTTTCAGCTAAGCAGACGTCATCATCTCAACCCACTTCAGGTTCTGTCAAACGGTAAGATTAGTGGTGTCGTCTGTGGAACCTATCTTCCCTGTCTTCCTTTTCCTCAAAACCGAAGACCAAAGATACTTTCACTACTTTCGTCATGGCCGACCATGATAACCACCACCTTTCTAGAAAGATTGTACCCTCTCCCGTCCACAAGACAGACGAAAGCCAATAGCATCCTCATCTTAATGATGTCCCCGACGTCAGGGATGGCCGAACAACGTCCCCAGATTCGGTCGATGTTGAACGCGACAACCTCCAATTCTTGGACGATTAGAGGTTTAAGAACCCTAACGAGGAACTTCCATAAATCCTCCAACCAGTTCCTATCCCACCAAATGCCGACCGACCGTGGCAGCACTGCTCGCTGCCCTCAATCAAACCAAGACGCTAATCTTCCTCGGAGACATTGACGTTATGACTCCTGTACTCTATCATCGCCAAGGCGTGGCCGTCTTCCCGTATGTTGTACCCCAAAATTTACCCTCTCATTTTATAAAGATTCTCCTCACAAGACTTCTTGGACTCCAGACAGGATTAGAGTTTGCTCAGCTTAAGACATTTCCTTGCATTGATAGCCTGAAATTAGGGTTTGAGTTTGCACAGGGATTTTTGGACTTCCAATTCCTCATGTGACTTTCATACTTCATGTTGGACTCCTAAGATTGATCATACCAAGTTTCAAGCCTTGAATCACATTTTTGCCAAGTCAATTGGACAGTTGACCTAAAAATCAGTTGTATTGGGAAAAAAATTCAACTGTGGCCAATTTACAGTCAAACCTCATAATTTTTGATCCACATCAACATTATAGACTCATATGAACCATTTGATCAAGTTTGGACCACAACTCCTCAAGAAATTTGATCAGATCTTCAAAAGGGCAAAATGGTCATTTTTAGGGTTTTGACTGAGGAAGGGAAATTTCTGATTTTTCACCTAGCCAATGGCAAATTGGGTTCAAGTATGGTTTCAAGTACTCAATGGCATCATTTTGACCTAATCACAAGGTTTAAAAGATCTCAAATGCATAGGATTGACATATGTATTTTGCAGTCAACTGATCAAAAGTCAATTGTACACTGAAAAGTCAAACTTTGACTTTTTGGTCAAAATCAAGTGCCAAGGGTCATAATTCACAAGATTTGTCAAAACATGAAACTTGTTCACCAAGAAACCTAATTTTGAAAATTAGGGTTTTAATTTGAAATTTTCCATAACTTAGAATTTTTCTAAGTTATGAAAATTTCTTATTTTTTCCCAACTTTTCCCAACTTTTTCACCATGATGCAATTGGATTCAAACAAAACTTCCAACATGAAAGTTGTAGTCCTCCACAAAATCTACAACTTTGGTTCACAAAGTTTTCCAAAAAGATGCTTGGATCTCAAGTTATGATTTTGTGAATAAGGGTCCATAAACTTTTTAACTTAGTGAAATTTTGCCCTAGTTTAGGCAGATTTTTGACCTAACTTCATGGAAACTTTTCACCTAGTTCCAAGAGGAATCTCAAAATGCATTTCAAAGATGGATTGTATAGCTTGTTACAATCTTTCCAAAATTTCCAAGAACTCCCCAAGATCATTTATGGTTAGGAAGAATCGAAGGAATGAAAATGGCAATTTATCACTTTTGTCCAAGGCATTTTTCACAATGGTGCAAGTTGCAAATCTGTCCTAAACATACTTGTACTTGCATTACAGTTCCTAATCCTTTCTACACTCCAAAATTGAATGTTAATTCAGTGGACAATGGCTTTATTTTTTATCTTTGGAGCATTGTACATTGAATTAATCCAAAAATGGCATAAAGTGCATAATACCATTTTCATAAAGCTTGCTTTTACAACTTTGTATTTCTTGAGCCATGAACCTGATCTCTTGATGCAAACAATATCCACAAACTTCAGGAAAAGTACACCAACTATGTGCAGTCCATAAGCTAGCATGTACAGGCCTTGGGCATTGTCATCTCAAATTTTCTTCAAAAGCAAGTAAACTTGCAAAAGTCAATATAACTCATCCATCTGATAAAGCCAAGCCTAAGCATCATTTGAACAAACCTTAGAGCATTGTAACAAGCCTAAGACACGAATTGCTAACCTCTCAAACACCCTAAATACAAAAAACACCATTTTTGCCCAAAATAGGGCAACCTCTACAAATCACTAGCCAAAACATATTTTGCTCGTGCGTTTTTTGTTTCAAGGCTTCAAACACATTCCATACATCACACCTAAGCTGTCCAGGCCTTTGTCTTGCAACTGTAACCCCTGTTTCGAGCTTCACCATTTTCACTTGTTGAGTTTACAGGTTGACTTCTACAAGGAGTTTCAGGCAACTTCAAGGCAAGCTGAGCATTGGAAAAGGTTGAGGGAACTTCAAGCAAGCTCACACGACCTTCAGGCCTCACCCAAAGTTCCCACATTGTCATATCCAAACTCAACTGAACAAGGTATTTGTCAAGTTTCTATCTCTCTATTTAGGCATCTTTAAGCTTAGGTTTGTGAAGCAAAAATGTAGTCCTTAACGTGTTTGAGCTGTACATATGCATAACTTCCATTTATATTAACTGAGCTAAGAATATTTGGATGATGAACATGCTGAAAAAACTATGTCAGAAATTAGGGCCATTAAAATTCTCTCTGATCTTTGAGAGTTAGATCATGTTCTTTATATCATTGGAATCGTGTGATCATGAGCTACATTTTTCATGTTATAAGTTTTTGATTTTATGCAAAGAATAGCAAGAACATATTTGAAAGGCAGAACGTGCGCGTTTGGTCGTTTGGCTGAAGGACAGGGATGAAGTTGGCTTGGGCCTGGGCGCCTTGGGCCTGTTTCTATTCACACCCTCCTTTTTGCTTTTGCACCCCCTGATTCATATTTTGATATTTTTCATATTTTTTTATTATTTTTATATTTTTGACTTTATTATTTTTTCTTCTGAACATTAAAAATAGCAAAAAAAATATTTTATTTATTTTTTTGCATTTTATCATATTTTTTATTTTATTTTTTGCATAATAAATAGTTTGTTAGGATTTTATACTTTATTTTCTTAAATAAAACTTGTAAATAATATAAAAATATCATACAATTTTTATTTTATTATTTATACACTTAAAATAATATTTTCATACAATATTCAATTTTTTAACATTTTGTATATATTATTATTATTTTTTCTTGAACAAAAAATGAATAAAAGGAATAATATTAGAATATATTTTCTATTAAACAAAAATTAGGGTTTTCACCCTTTCAAAAATAATCATTTTATTTTCTTATTTTTAAGACATAAATAAATTTATTTTCTCATACATAAAATTAATACAAAAAAACATTTTTGCATACATACATTTAATTGCATATTTAAATAATTGCTTATTTATTTATTGTACAATAAATTCAATTTGGTTGTAATAGTTTAGGGTTTTATTTTGAGCAATATTCCCCTATTCAAAACTTGTATCCCTCTCCCCATAATATTGTTGTAATAGTCTAGATTTACTTTACGCATTTTATTGCTTTCATATACCATGATAGTAAACTAGAGTTTTGTATGCAAAGACCAAAAATCAAAACAAATAGCATGACTTAACATAAGACAAAAATGCATGAAAAATGGGAACACATTGCACACAAGCACCTCTAGGGTTTCACCCACTTGGTTGCCTTAAAACATGGCCATGGTATGCATGCTAGGTATCTTGGCAAAATCAAACAAAACAAAAAATCATAGTCCCTCAATGACGCTAGACAATGTTGCCTAAAAACAAATGATCTTAGTCCCTAAAGCTTGTTAAGATACTTGGCACCATTGATATCATGGTCATACGATGACCCACGCCCGTCCCGTTTAACATCCAAAGATAAGTTTATTTACCAAATACAATGGTTAAACAACAATGTCAAAGGAATAAAAATGTGTAGGAAAGACTTTTGAGTAGGTAGATGCTTCTAGTTACTTGATCAATTTGCAAACCATCCTTGCTATTTTCAAACAAACACACACACACAATTTCAAAACATTTCCAAACAACTTTCAAACATTGAAACATTTTTCAAAAGACAAACATCTTTGTATACATTCTTACGAACGAGAATCATTACAAAGATTTCCAAAACGATGATCTCTTTTCAAAATACTTTCAAAACCACACAGAGCACCATTTCAAACAATTGGAAAAGCAAAGCAAGTGATCTAAACAAGTAACTAAGAGCCCATGGAAAACCATGGATGAAAAGGGTGCTAGCACCTTCCCTTTTCATAATCTACCCCCCGAACTCAAGAAAACATCTCAAAGGTCTTTCCTGTGCTTTTTTACCTTTCCTTTTGGATAAAATAAAAGTCGGTGGCGACTCTTGCTAAACCGAAACATTTGCGAACACAAACGCAAAACCTCAAGTCAGTTCTCCCACCGTATCACACCGTACAAGAGAGGCAAGAAGTGTCTTTCCTCAAGAAATGAGGTTGCACACCTCCCCTGAGAGATCGACGCTCCCCAATCTCCTAGAAAACCAAGAGCGACTAGAGGCTTGATTGTGACCGTTCTCCATCGCCTAAGCTGAGGCAGCATCCAAGAAGCACTTCTCCCCACCGGGACGACATCCCTCGACGAGGAATAAAAAACTATTCCCCGCCAGCATATCCTGACCATAGCGACGACGACGAGCCCCGTGGGCTGTTATCTAGAGAGATCATGGAGACCCTACTTCCTATTGGTCTTGAGAAACCTCTAAACTTGGGTAAATATGATGGCACAACAAATCCGGACGAGCACATCGAGAACATCAATGTGTTGCTCAACTATAGGGTTTACCGAGGAGCAATCAAATGTCGATTGTTCCCGACGACTCTCAAAAATGGAGTCGTGACTTGGTACACGAGCCTCCCTGATGAGTCCATCACCTCTTAGAAGGGTCTGGAAAGACAATTCTCAAGGAAATTTATGGCGTCTTGCCGACATCCCAAGTCAGAAGCTGCGCTCGTGGCCATCATCTAGGGGAAGGATGAGTCCCTCCGAGCATTCATTGAATGGTCCAACTAGGAAGTCATCCAGGTCACCACAACCGACGGAATAAATAAGTATCTCCTCAAGCAAGGCTTGCTCTCTCGCAGTGATTTCACCAAAGCAGTTAGCATTAAAACTCCTGCAATGTTGGATTACCTTCTACTCAAAGTACGAATGTACATCAAGTACGAGGAGAAGGAGGCTGCTAACAACGCGAAAGACTCATGGCATCGTGAGAATGTGAAAGTCTCAAAGAATGATAAGCCCTCAACGTCTCATCTGGGGGAGAAAAGAAGAGGGAGGACAAATCTCGTGATTCAAAAGACTACAGGCCCCTCAACGCTTCATGAGAGATGATTCTGACAAAATGCGTCAAATCGGAGTTCAAGCAAGCTGAGATACACTTTCCCCGTCAAACACCATCCAAACCTGGGGAGGATAAAAGCAAGTACTTCTGGTTTCATAAAAGTCACGACCCCAATACAAATAACTTCATCCACCTGAAGGATGTCATTGAGATACTCATCCAAGATGTCCATCTCAAACATAATATGAAGAAGGAGGATGCCCGCGAAGACACCCAAGAATCCAAGAAATTAGAAGAAGAGAAGCCTTCACCTGACGTGAGCCTCATGCCCATCACCTTGAGCATCACTAGGCCCGAAGATTTCTACTTCCCTGACCTGGACAAAATCCCTCTATACTTCGTAACCCATAGCCCTTGGGAGACATTTCCAACGGTAATGGTCATATTTTGCGGGGGATTCAACAAGTGTATTGTAGGCTCAATTAAGAGAAGATTCGAGTAACTCATGGATGATAGCTCTGAGAAGAGTTCCACCCTTAATAAATTTAGGAGGAGCTATGTCCCCATTGCATTCTTTAGAGAAGAGCTTCCCGACGGAGCCCCCAACTCCAGTATTCCTCTGCTCGTAAGACAATCTTAGTAAATTTGATACTAAGTTCGATGAAGGCATATTATTAGGGTACTAAACTATGAGTAAATCTTATAAAGTTCATAATCATAGAATTTCTTCAGTAGAAGAATCTATTCACATTTCATTTGATAAATCCTCACCCCAAAAGACTGGGAAAGATATTTATTCTAATATTTCAGGTGTGATAACGAATGAATTGATCAATGATGAAAGTCCAAAAGATAATCCTCCTTCTTCATCAAAGGATGAGGGTATTAATGAAGATAAATATGAAAGCTTACACGGGGATGACAAAAAAGATACCTCGAACCAACTTCCTCATGATTGAACAATCGCAAAGGATCATCCGTTGGATCAAATTCTGGGAGATATCAAAAGAGGTGTAAGTACTAGATCACATGTCAATAATTTCTGTAAGCACTCTGCTTTAATTTCTAAGATTGAACCTAGATCGATATCTAGTTCCTTACTTGATGAGTGGTGTTTATCGTTTATGCAAGAAAAACTTATTCAATTTAAACTTAATGATGTTTGGGACCATGTTTCGCGTCTAGTTGATAAAAAAGTCATTGGCACTTGATGATTATTTAGGAACAAGATGGGTTGATCGCGACTTTATCATCTAAATTAATCGGGAGACTGCAAGTATACAGCCCTATCGCGTAGTTTTAAAAGATATCGAACCTAAGGGACTATAAATCGAACTAACGTAACTTAAACTACTGTGTAAAGATATAGCCATCGAATAATTAATTAGGGGAATTTTTGGGTAATAAAACTTAATTATAATTGAAATAATAATAATGCGAATATCGGTATGTACTTCGTTAACATTAAAGAATCCGGCTTACCACTGGCTTATTTTCTAAAAATGATAATAATATCTTTTTCAGCAAAAAGTATTTATTCAAAAATCTATTCTCAAACTTTCGCTCTATTGAAGTAAATTATAATTTTAAACTCTGATGTATGCTTTCGCTATCCCATTGATTTTAAAATTACTTTTTGAAAATAAATAAAGTTTAATTGGTTTTAAAACGCTGTCGCAGTCTTTAAAAACAATACCTAGTATCTACTATCTGATTTTAAACCTCAAACTGTCGCTCTATTGGTTTCTAATCTTAGTCAGTTTATTAGCCTCAAACTTTCGCTCTGTTGGTTTCTAAACCTTTTTTAACAAAATAAATTAGATAACTAAATCAGAAAAAGTGTTTATTTTATAAAATATAATCAAGCCTGTTTGTTCCGGATCCATTCAAATTAACTCGTTACATACCGATATTTAAATAATTTAGCCAGACATACTCATAAAAGCAGACATGAATACATTAAAGGAATTAACATTCGTAAATAAATTCATGGCTAAATAAATATCTCTCATGCAAATAATTAATTAAATAAATTAAAGCGATGTAAATAAGAAACCTGAATTAAATAAATGCTGGAAATAATTCTTGAAGCTTGAATCAATTCGTACAAAATCCCGGTTCTTCAACAGAAATAAAATTTAAGTATTTGAAAAGGAACTGGCTGGAAAATAACTGCTGGAAACTGAATTACAATGGAAAATAATAATGCGGGAAGGTAAATTTTGAAACTGGAAAATAATGCTAAAAAACGGCCCCCCCAATTTTGATTTCCTGATGTCCTTTTATAGTGGTAGAATGTAACCACGTTTTGAGATATTTTCGTACCACTTTTCCCCAAATTTCTCGTTCTAACTGCTTTGAGTGGAGGTGGTCGTCCCGAGATTTACTCATCCACTTGACCACGTTGAGACGGGCGCCTCATGTATCATCCTAGGGCCTACGTGGCAGTTGAGACGGACGCCTCCCACTAAGGGGAGGGTCCGAGGCGGGCGCCTCAATTGTAGGAGAGGAGTTGAGACGTGCGTCTCACTCTTGCACGTGCCTTTAGGGCTCTCTTGCTTGCGTGGGCCTGATTTCGTTTGGGCCCAGTTTGGAGATAATAAACCTTTTGATCCATCATTTTTGCTTTGCACACCCCTTTTCTTCATTTCTTGCATATTTAGTCCAATAACTCTCTTAATTTCTTCACTTTGCTCAATTTGTCTAATTAAAATAAAATACCTGAAACAATAAAAATACCGGCGTAATATGGAAATAAAATGAAATAATTAAATAAAAATACTAACATTATTTATGAAAATTAAATCAAATATACTATATAAAATTGTGTTATCAAACTCCCCTATACTTGAACCGTTGCTTGTCCTCAAGCAAAAGTAAAAATGAAAATCACTGACGCACAGTTAAACACAGATATAAGAACATACATCACTTCGTACCAGGTTGCAAGTTGAATTTTTCGTTAGAGAATTTAAGTCGAACTTAAACACCAAAGTTACCGTAGGAACACTGGACAACCCCATTTAAGCAGACCAATTTAAGTCATGTCATTATAGCTTAACCTAATACTACGTTTTATTTCACCCGTTTTCATTCTAGCGCAATCACATTAAGCCCTTTACCTTACACGCACATAGTGGAGTAACTGGTTAGTGAATTTGATCTTAGTAAGCCAGCTAGGAGTTCTGGTAATTTAATCATATGGTACTCCCTTTTTCCAATTAAAAATTGCGGGGGATCGAACCGTAATTCGCCCTACCAAGTTCAGCACCAGGGACCACTGAACCAATTTATAATGGATTATTTTGCATTTAAATTTATAGTTTCTGCAACTGTTGGATTAAATGATCTGGTAAGGACCATCTAACTTAATAAGTGCATCTTCAGATAAAAGCGATTTCTTAAGAATATTTGATCAATCACTTATATTCATCAGCTCTCCACGTAGTTTGTGTTTATGGCGGTGCCGACTGCTTAATAAACTACTCGGGGCTAATCTAAAACTAAGTTTTAAAGGTTTTGGTATAATAAGTACTTAAATCGATCCAACACATCGGGGGTTTTGAAGTGTTAAGACGATAGCAATTTTGCTAAGTTGCTCGAATTCTTATTTATAATAGGCAACCTTAATACTAGTTGAATAATGTTTATAAATGCGTGTTAAAATTGTTTTATTTTATTCGTTATGGCTCAAGAAATAGGGGGAATTCGAGTAAGCACAAATTTTTGCATAAAAGATTAAAATTTTCATAAATAAGTATTTTATTGAATTGAAATTTTGCAATACAAGAAAAGAAATAAAAGGAAAAATACTACAAAGAGAGCAAAGGAAATAGAAATGAACAAGGAAATGATCTGACTCCCCTATACTAAAAAGGAGCAATGTCCTCAATGCGATAAAAACAAAGGAGAATCAGATGAAAAGAGAAAGGCGATCACTCGTTGCTTTGAGAATCATGATCTCTTGTTCTTCGTCCTCTAGTACGAGGTCTTCGTCGTACATCAGAATCAGAATCATTAAGATGAAGTGCGTCTGCTATGCGAGCTTGCAAAGATTCGAGGCTACGATCATGGCGAAAGGCATATTCTTGTTGTTCGCGTCGCATCTCTTGTTGGTGGCGTTGCAACTCTAGTTGGTCACGTTGTACTTCTTGTACGAGACGTAAAGTCTCAGCTTGGTTTTGTTGCATGGCATGGAACAATTGATCTTGACGAAGCATATGAGCCTGCATAGCTGTGAAATTTGCAGCGGGATTATTTGGTTGTTGGGCGGCAGGTGCATCAAGAGCATAACGATAATTGGCGCAGACTCGGACGTCGATACGATTCGGACAAGGTAACACAAAATCAGGAATTTGACGACGATTTATCACTAATGTAAACCGGCCATCATGTCATGGAGAGATTATATGGGAATCTCGGCAATAGATGACATCAAGAAGAGTGGCTGGCATCATATATTGTAACAAAGAAAATAGCTCGGTGGAAAGGCCTAAAGCATATGCTAAAGATGTGATGATGCCTCCAAAAACAAAGGGATTAGTACTTGCTGCGTTCACGCATGTGTGGATGTGACTGAGCATGAAAGGAGCGACGTTGACAGCCTGACCATTAAGGGCACAGAAAATGATGAACAGCTCATTTTGGTTGACCTTGTGATTATTGGTCCGACCAAAGATGGTGTTAGCAAGAACGCGGTGAAAGTACCTTAATGCAGGGTTATGTATTTGAGAAGCATAGAGGTCGCGCCAACTTTCCGTGGTTTGACCGGTTAGATCATTCCATAAGGAGAAGCCGACTTGATCCCAAGAAAGATCGTGGTCATCGTCGAAAGGCTTGTAATGAACATGCTCGCCGCGAGTGAAAGATAAGAGTTCAACGACTCTTTCTTGATCAAGAGAGTACTCTTGGTTAAACATGCGGAAGTTGGCGGTTCCGGTTGTGTAGGGATCGTCGACAGGTGTTGTGTAAGAGAAGGAACTAAGAAATTCAAGCATGAGTGGTTCATAGGTTGGACATGAGTTTGTGCAGAGACTGGTTAAACCAGTGTTATTGAGCATGAATACGATGCTATCGGTCATTTCTAAGGTTTCCAAACACTCCGAACTTACGTATTTTGTAGGAACGACGGAACGGGTATAGAATTTTTTATACTTTTGTTGTTGTTGGCCGTCGTCGTTATCGCGGAAAATGATATTGGATAGGTCGGGTGGTGGTCGGTCGGGCTTAACTTGTCTTTGGTTGTTTCGTGGAGCCATAGATGGATATGGGTTGAAGAAGGGAAAAGGTAGAAAATATGGGTGTAGGAGAGGAAATGGTAGAGATGGTTAGAAATGTTGTGAAATGAGAAAGAAGGATGAAGGGTATTTATAGTGGAGTGAGAGTTAAGAGTGATAAATTATAATAAGTGGGTGTTGGAAAATGGGAGGGAAAATATGAATGGGGATTAATGGTGGGAAGTGGAAAGAATATAATTTGAATGAAAATAAATAGTGTTGAATTTGAATTAATTGGGGCTGAATGGGAAAACGAAACGGACAAGACAAGTAAATGCAAGGGAAGACCAACTTTTACTCTGCACGAAACACATGCTGAGGCGACCGTCTGACACAGGAGACCACGCGTGAGGCGTGCGTCTCAAAGCTGCATGGCGTGGGAACAGTTGGAGACGTGCGTCTCCAGTCAGCGTGTTGGGCTGAGGCGTGCGTCTCACTTTATTGGGAACAAGCCATCGTGTGAATGACAAGGGACAGTATGCAAAGAATAAAAAGGAATCTCACTTGCAAGGTAGAATGATACGGATAACGCAGGAGCCAGAAAAAGGAATATATTTAAAAATTGTAGCAACAAATAAGAATGCAATAATACTAATATTCTTATAAGATAATATTTTTATATGATATAATATATTAAGCTGCAACATTATAATTATAAGAAAATAACATGAATTGCTTTTAGAATGAGGATCAAAGTTGCTTACAATTTAAGAATCAAGTATTTGGAAAGTAAAACATAATAATAAAAAGAACATAACGAAAATATTGCAATTTCTAATAAAATCAAACTAAGCTAAACTAAATAAAATGAACTACTTAAAAGCTCTAGCCACTAGATGGTCCTGCCTTAGGAGCGGAGGAAGAATGAAAGTAAGTGAAAACTTCTTGAAATTGCGCAGAAACAGTATCCATAAAACCAAAGAAATCGGCTCGCAAACTAGTCAAATCGTCCCTCAAAGCCTGATGTTCCACCTGGAGAGCGTGGATGGCAGTCGCATAATCAATGGTAGGAGCCTCATGCATAACGGTGTCAGGAGCAACAAAGTGAGCGGTAGAATCGTGTTGAGGAGGGCCCATATCATAATAACCTGGAGGAGCAGTGGGATCTTCCTCAGAATCTTCCAAAACCTCATAATCTTGCGGAGTCTCAGGAGTGCTGGGCGGAGAAGGCTGCTGATCAAGACCAAAAAGCCAGTTGGCTTTGTTATGCACACTCGTAGCAGGGTTAGGCAAGGTAAACAGCTGCATAACTTGACCATTAATCAACAAGGTAAACTGAGTCGGGCCAAGATCACCAATTATACCAGCATTGAAACAGAACTCGATGGTCATGCAAGTTACACCAGTAAAAGCATTCAGATGCTTAAAGGGTTGTCGAAGTCCAACAACATTTGCAATCATAGTGACGAGACCTCCCATCCGAATGGGTGCATGATCAGTATCAATGAGATCCACAAAGGTACGGATCAGATAAGTGATCGCATTAACCGGACGGTTTTGCGAAGCACAAAACATGATAAAAAGCTCATCCTTAGAAACAGTGGTGACATTCTGGGGTTTTCCAAAAATGGTGTGGGCCAGAATCTTATGGAAATACCTGAAGGTCGGATTATGGATATTCTCTGATACAAAGTCCTCGGGATCAGGGTTAAGGATTCCAGAAATAGATCCCCAAAAATAGTCAAGCTCTCTAAATCCAAGATACTCCTCCTGAGTTTCATGATAAACTCCTGTGCCATTAGGAAAACCAAGAAGCTCACCCAATTCCTTATGGTTAAACTTGAAAGTGATGCCAAAAAGTCTGAAGATAATAAGTCCACGGCGTAAAGCTAACCCATGAGTAGGAAAGTATGTCAAAGAGCTGAGGAACTCCAAAGTGAGGTTCCGATAAGTGGCATAGCAAGTCATCAAGCGTGAACTATCCCACCCAATCTGATTCAGCAGAAAAAGCACACTATCACGAATACCAAGAGCAGTCATAGCACCGTGATGAAGGTAGATAGTAGGTAACATCTCACGCTCGGATAAAACTCCATATTTGGTGCGCTGATTTCTTCCTGAAACTAACTGGCATATCGTCAACTCGAGACATAGTGGGAAGAGAAATAAGTAGCAAGAAGTATCCTGAAGAGAAGAAAATAAAGAAGATCAGCATTGGCCAAATGCCGATAAAAAAAAAATAAAAAAAATAAAAATAAAAAAATAAAAAAAAAATAGAATAGAAAGAAATAAGACAAAGAGGAGAAATATAATGAATAGATAAAGAAAAGAAATAGATATATTTTTGTTTTTGTTTTTGTTAAAAATAGACTAAAGAAGAAATGAAAAATAAGAAGAAGGAAATATAAAAAACGGTGGGTTGTCTCCCACAAAGCGCTTTGTTTTATGTCGTAAGCTCGACAAATAAAACTAAAGACTAGGCTTCTAATCGAGCGTGTGGCTCGTCTAGATTTATCGTTTGAGAATTTCCCTCGAGTTCAGTTAGATGGTAATGTTTTAAACGCTTCCCGTTTACTATAAACGGTTCAATCGAAGGTCCCTTAATCTCTATTGCACCACTTGGATAAACTCGAGTAATTTCAAAAGGTCCGGACCACCTAGATCGTAATTATCCAGGAAATAATTTTAATCGTGAGTTAAATAGTAATACCAAGTCACCTATGTTAAAAATTTTCCTAGATATATGCTTATCGTGCCATTTCTTTGTGCGCTCTTTGTAAATCCTAGCATTTTCGTACGCATCCTGTCTAAGTTCTTCCAATTCATTAATATCCAGGATACGCTTCTCTCCAGCGGCAGTGTAACTTAAGTTCAGATTCTTAATGGCCCAATAGGCCTTGTGTTCTAACTCAACTGGGAGATGGCATGACTTACCATAAATAAGCTTGAAAGGAGTAGTACCGATGGGAGTTTTATAGGCAGTTCTATAAGCCCATAAAGCTTCGTGAAGTTTAAAGGACCAGTCCTTTCTGGACGTAGCGACAGTTTTTTCAAGGATTTGTTTTATCTCGCGATTTGAAACTTCAACTTGTCCGCTAGTTTGAGGATGGTAAGGTGTAGCTATGCGATGTCGAACTCCATATTTTCCTAATAATTTTTCAAAGATTTTGGAAATGAAATGAGATCCATCATCACTTATAACGAGTCTGGGTACACCGAACCTAGGAAAGATTATGTTCTTGAACAGCTTAAGTACCACTCGGGTGTCATTTGTTGGAGAAGTTATAGCTTCGATCCATTTTGAGACATAATCCACAGCCACGAGTATATACTTGTTACCGGATGAAGATGGAAAGGGTCCCATAAAGTTTATCCCCCACACATCAAAGATTTCGACTTCTAAAATGCCTTTTTGTGGCATTTCATCACGTCTAGATATATTACCGGTGCGTTGACACCTGTCGCATTTTAAGATGGTGGCATGTACGTCTTTCCATAAATTAGGCCAATAGAGACCGGATTGTAAGATCTTTGCACAAGTTTTGGATGTACTCGTATGTCCTCCGTAAGGTGCAGAATGACAGTGTTTTATAATGTTTTCAATCTCTTCTTCTGGCACACATTGGCGGAAAATTCCATCGGGACCTCTCTTGAAAAGTAAAGGTTCATCCCAATAATACTGTTTAAGATCATGGAAGAATTTCTTCTTCTGTTGGTAGGTAAGTTCAGGTGGTAAAACGCCTGCAGCGAGGTAATTTACGAAATCGGCATACCAAGGCACCGAGGAGACGGCTAAGGTGGTTTCCATGAGTTTATCTGGTTATGTGTCTTCCAAGTGGGCAATCAGTTTATCATACTGGAATTCATCATCGATCGACACTTGTTCATGTTTAAGATTTTCTAGTCTAGAGAGATGATCTGCTACCACGTTTTCGGTTCCTTTCTTATCTTTGATTTCTAAATCGAACTCTTGCAGTAGCAATATCCATCTCAGGAGTCTAGGTTTAGCGTCCTTTTTGGTTAGGAGATATCTAATAGCAGCATGATTAGTGTATATGATTATTTTGGATCCTACTAAGTAGGAACGAAACTTGTCTAATGCGAAGATCACTGCTAAGAATTCTTTCTCGGTTGTAGCATAATTCATCTGCGCTTCGTCCAGGGTTCTGCTTGCATAATATATGACGTGGAGTCTTTTATCCTTTCGCTGTCCTAAAACAGCTCCTACGGCATAGTCACTTGCGTCACACATTGTGATCGGTGGATCTGGAACTGACTGTTTAACGCTGGTTCGCGAAATGTCGCGGAAGCAAGAGTCGCCACCGTCTTTTATTTTCTCCAAATGGAAAGGACAAAAGCACATAAAAATTCCTTAAAGAGATTGCTCTCGGTTCGGGAGGTAGATTATAGAAAGGGAAGGTGTTAGCACCCCTTCTATCCATGGTTATCCATGGGCTCTTAGATACTTGCTCATTGTGTTTTCAAAATTGGTTTGTTTGCTTTTCAACTGTGGGTTTTAAAAAGTTTCTTTGAAAATTTCAGTTCGACTCTTGTATCGGTCCTCAAGAGTGTTTGAAAAATTGCTTTCGAAAGCTTTTTGAAAATGTGTTGGTGTGAAAAGTATTTTTGAATTTGTTTTGAAATTAGAGCAAGTATCTACGAGAACCTACCTACCCTAAGGAATTCGTCTGTGTAAATGTCCTTTAAAGTAGTGCCATCCCACCATTGAGAGGTAGGTAGCACCACCGTTGGAGGTGTTCGGGTCAATTCGAGGTTCGGGACATGGTGATCACCAGAGCAATGGGAAGACACCTTAGAAGCTACCCTCATGCCAGGTTCCCGGATCATGAGGACTTACTAAGACATCCTTTACTCGACGATCACCTTTCGAGGCAAGGCAACAGTGAGGCGTACCCTAGGGGTGGTGTGTGATTTGTGTGTCAGATTCGTTTATTTTTGTCTTGTTCATGTCAAAGGTGATCTAGGCGTTTGTTTTTATTTCGTCATTCATTCTTGCATGCCATTATTTAACAGTTAAAAAATTGCGGAAAGATAAAATTCCTAAACTATTACAAAGGCGCGGGTCCACATCGCCAAATTTAATCCAGGACCCGATTTGACATAAAATAAAGAAATAAAATGCGAGAAATATAAAATTACACGGCTTTGGGAGAATTACATAAATAATTAAAAGAAACAAAATAAAACGCGCGAATTGGAATGGAAAATTGGAAACGAGGGCGTTGGACCCTTTTTAATGAAATTAAATTAAATGATTAAACTAATGAAATTAAAGAGAAAAAAGAAATTATT
Organism: Vicia faba; assembly: GCA_948472305.1. Taxonomy (NCBI): domain Eukaryota; kingdom Viridiplantae; phylum Streptophyta; class Magnoliopsida; order Fabales; family Fabaceae; genus Vicia; species Vicia faba. The sequence goes on from OX451739.1 coordinate 843,121,746, forward strand.
ATTTTTTTGAGTTTTTGGTATTTATGTTTTTTATGTATTTTTATGAGAAAGATTAAATGAAATTAAAATATTAACCCTAATTCTAATTTTATTTATTTATTAAGAAAAACATGTTAAAATTAAACCTAAAATTAATCTAATTATTTACATGCAATTTTGATTTATAAAAATAAATAATTAATTATTAGTGAAATTTATTTACAAAAAATATTAATTAAATAAATATATTTTGATTTTTATGACTTTTCTATTTTTTACTATTTTTTATATTTTATGAAAATAAGTTAAATTAAAGGAATTAATTAAAAAAAGAAATAATTGAAATAAATAAAATAAGGAAAAGAAAGAAAATACAATACCTTCGGGGGTTTCTGTCCCCTTTTTGGAGGTGAATTGGAGTGGTTTGGCCATTTGTGTTCTGGCCTCATCATGCATAAGTTGTTCTACTTTGGCCATTTGGCTTTTGGCTTTTGGCCATTTGCGTTTTGGCCTCAACGTTCCTTAATCTTCTCAGGATGTCTGTCTCGCCATGTATTGGTGTCATGCATAAGTTTTTCTACTTTGGCTATTTGGCTTTTGGCTTTTGGCCTTTTGGCCTCAACGTTCCTTAATGAACCTGCATGGGATCCTGTCTAAATCTGCAGTGTTGAACCTCATGAACATATTAAATAAAATCATAAAAATTCAAATAAAACCAACATATGAAAAAAAATTTAATGTTTAGGCACAATATGGCATGTATGAATGATTATACCCTTTTGATCATGGAGATCAAATCAATCTTACCCTTACTGGAAAATTAATGACCTGAATGCTTTTATGCCTTACTAGAAAATTAGGATCATGGAGATCAAGTCAGTCTTATCCTTACTGAAGAAGTAGTGAGGTGTTGGTTTGTAACTGTGATGGCTTGTTTGTAGTGAGAGAGGGATTTGTAATAAGGATTTCAAGGTTTTAGGATTCTTGAAAGAATTTGATATTCTAACAGTGTTGTGGCAAGGTTTTTTTTCTCTTTTTTTTTTCTTCTTTTTCTTTTTTCTCCCGTTTGTGTGAAAAGAATGTGATTATATAATGGAAATTAGGGTAAAGCAAATGGGCTTTGAATGTGCAATTGGGCCTCCAATATTCACTTGAATTCGTCACTTTCCAGGCTAAACCGCAGAGACTTAAGTGCATTTTTTGAAGTTGAAATGTGAAAACAAAATGTAGCCGACATCGAGAACTAACTCCTGTCCGAAAATTGACTCAATCGGATAAACGGTGAATTAGTTATGAATTTTTGAAGTTTCAGCTCAGACAAACTTATTTTGGGCTCCAGTGTCGACTATGACACGTTCTTCAATAAAAAACTGGTATTGATCGGTGCATAATTTGGTCTCGACTTTTGAAGCAAAGTTGTAGATCTACGAGTCAGGGACCTTGTGTAAAAATATGAGTCCAATCCGATAAAAATTGACCGAGTTATGAATTTTCGAAGTTTCGGCCCAGATGAAATAATATTCAGCATTCAGGATTTTCAGCGTGTCACGCACTCTGAGCAAAAAACGAAGGCCTTTTGAATATTGTTTGAACTCAATACCTTCTGTGAAAATGTAGCCAACTCAATTTGTGAAATTTTGGCACCGGAACCAGCTCGATACGATGAAAATCGACCAAGTTATGATTTTCTGAACATGACGCAAATAAACTTCTGTCACAAATTTTCTGCACGAAAATACTTGATAAATCCACATTTTTGAAGACCTTCTGATCGAAATTGGCTTCCAGCCGTGAGAGATGAAAACGTAGATAATGTCAAGACGGAATTTTGGCCACCGGAACGGGTTCAAAACGAGTCACGATCTTCAAGTTATGAATTTTTTAGCGCGTAAAAACTGTACTTTCAGCACACTTTTTCACCATATTTCTTCGAGAAAACTCACACATTTGGATACCTTCTTTAAAGAATTGACTCTTGAGCCGAACCTGAATTTGAGAATATGTTATCAGAGATATCTTGGCGAAAGAACACCTGAATATAACGCGCCGGGTTGGACTTGTGAATTTTCTTGAAATGTTTTGAGAAATATGGGAGGGCAAATTTTGGGGTACAACACACAATATTTCAAAAGGTTCATTCCAATCTGGAGTTTGCATGATAGGCGCAGAAATTAATGCTTTCTTAAGTGTTTGAAATGCTTCTAAACATTTTTCGTCGAAGATAAATTCAGCGTCTTTCATTAATAGCTCAGTTAGGGGTTTAGTTATCTTAGAGAAATCTTTAATGAATCGTCGATAAAAACCGGCGTGTCCCAAAAAGCTTCAGATTTCTCTAACAGTTTTTGGAGGTTGAAGGTTCTCAATAACTTCGATTTTAGCAGAATCGACTTCAATTCCTCTTTTGGATATAATGTGTCCTAAAACAATTCCTTCTTGTACCATAAAATGGCATTTCTCCCAATTAAGCACTAGATTAACCTTCACACAACGTTCTAATACCCTTTCTAAATTTTCTAAACATTCTTCAAAGCTTTGTCCACAGACGGAAAAATCGTCCATGAAGACTTCCATAATATTGTCCAGAAAATTAGCAAATATTGCCATCATACATCTTTGAAAAGTTGCAGGAGCATTGCATAAACCAAATGGCATTCTTCTATAAGCAAAGGTTCCAAAAGGGCATGTGAAAGTTGTTTTCTCTTGGTCATTAGGATGAATAGGTATCTGAAAGAAACCTGAATAACCGTCCAAGAAACAGAAATGAGAGTGTCTAGCTAAACGTTCCAACATTTGATCAATAAATGGTAAAGGGAAATGATCTTTTCTGGTGGCTTTGTTAAGTTTTAGATAATCGATGCACATTCTCCATCCAGATTCGACTCTTTTAGTTATGATTTCTCCTTTCTCATTTTCGACTACTGTGACACCTCCTTTCTTAGGTACAACATGCACAGGGCTAACCCATTTGCTATCAGATATAGGATATATGATTCCTGCTTCTAACAACTTCATAACTTCCTTTTTCACAACCTCGCTCATAATCGGGTTTAGTCTCCTCTGGTGTTCTCTTGAAGTTTTACAATCTTCTTCTAGCATACAGATAGAGGGACTTATTCCTTTAAGATCAGTGATATTATATCCTAAGGCTGTTGGATATTTTCTCAGAATTTGTAAAAGTTTTTCAGTTTCGGTTTCGCCAAGTTCTGCGTTGACTATCACTGGTCGTTCGAGTTCGGAATCTAAGAATTCATACCTTAGATTTTTAGGAAGTGTTTTGAGTTCTAGGGGTGGTTTCCTTAAACATTGTGTAGGATCTGGTGCTATAGCTAAGCATTCACTTAGATTACTACTCAGATTTTCATCGAGATTGTCTTCATTTTCAAGCTCAGCTTCTTTTCTACATTCATCGATGATATCCATGAAGTAACAAGTATCTTCAATTGCAGGTGCTTTCAGGAATTGAGAGAGGATAAATTCGATTTTCTCTTCACCTACTTCAAAAGTAAGTTTTCCTCTTTTTACATCTATAATTGCACCGGCTGTAGCTAAGAAAGGCCTTCCAAGAATGATTGGGGTAACTTCGTCCTCCCTTATGTCCATGATAATGAAATCGGTTGGTATATAGAATTGGCCAATGCGTACAGGAACATTCTCGAGAACTCCTGCAGGATATTTAATTGACCTATCTGCTAATTGAACGGACATTTTGGTTGGTCTGAGTTCTCCCATTTCAAGTTTCTTGCATATAGATAACGGCATCACACTTATACTGGCTCCAAGATCACATAAAGCTTTATCTATGACAAATTTTCCAATTACACATGGAATAGAGAAACTTCCAGGGTCTTTGAGTTTAGGAGGCATTGTGTCTTGAATAATTGCACTACATTCAGCAGTAAGCATGACAGTTTCATTATCCTCTAGCTTTTTCTTATTGGATAGAATCTCTTTAAGGAATTTAGCGTAGGAGGGCATTTGAGTTATAGCTTCGGTAAAAGGAATTGTAACATTAAGTTGTTTCAGAAGATCCACGAATTTCTTGAATTGACCCACATTCTTAGTTTTAGCTAACCTTTGAGGATATGGGATATGAGGCTTATAAGGTGGTGGGGGTACATAAGTTTCATCTTTTTGCGTGGTATCTTCATTATTATCTCTCTGATTTTCCTTTTCTTCTTTATCTTTAGTTTCAGATTGTTTAACAGAATTTTGTTGCATAGCTGGGCTATTGTTTCTGGGATCTACAGGTCCATCATACTCTGTTCCGCTTCTTAAGATAACAGCATTTGCATGTCCTTTGGGATTAGGTTGAGGCTGTCCAGGAAATGAGCCAGCAGGAGCAGCAGAAGCCGCTTGTTGTTAAGCTACCTGAGAGATTTATGTTTCTAACATTTTATTATGTGTAGCTAAAGCATCAAGCTTGTTAGATAATTGCTTAATCTGCTCATTAATGTGTATATTCTGATTTTGAGCATCCTTATTAGTCTGGGATTGAGTATTATTGGTTTGGGATTGAGTAGCGATGAAATGCTCTATCATGACTTCCAAATTAGACTTCCTAGGAGCATTAGACGTGTTAGGACCATTATTAGGATGATTTGGAATAGCCTTAGGATAACCAGGTGGTGTAGCAGGAGCTTGTCCAGGTGCGTATAACGCGTTGTTACTCTTGTATGAAAAGTTAGGATGATTCTTCCAGCCAGGGTTATATGTGTTGCTGTAAGGATTACCCTGTACGTAATTCGCTTGTTCAACTGGAACTCCTGTTAAAAGTGGGCATTCTGGAGCAAGATGTGATTGAATACCACATAAGTCGCAAGTTTGAGCAATTGCAGCAACAGTAGCTGCGGGAGCGGTGGTAAGATTCTCGAGCTTTTGAGTGAGAGCTTCCACTTTAGCGTTGACTTGATCCAGACTATTCACTTCAACCATGGCACCTTTCGTTTGAGATTTCTCTACGCTAACTCTCTCCGTACCCCATTGGTAATGGTTTTGAGCCATGCTTTCGATAAGTTGTCTTGCTTCAGTATATGGTTTATTCATCAGTGCGCCACCAGCTGCGGCGTCTATAGTCAATCTCGTATTATACAAGAGACCATTGTAGAACGTGTGAATGATCAGCCATTCTTCTAAACCATGATGAGGACAAAGTCTAAGCATGTCTTTATAACGTTCCTAAGCTTCAAAGAGTGATTCATTGTCTTTTTGTCTGAAACCATTGATATTGGCTCTGAGCATAGCAGTTTTGCTTGGAGGAAAATATCTAGCCAAGAAGACTTTCTTCAACTCATCCCATGTGGTGATTGAGTTGGAAGGAAGAGATTGGAGCCATGCGCGAGCTCTGTCTCTGAGAGAAAAAGGAAATAGGCGCAATCGTATCGCCTCGGGGTTAACACCATTCACTTTCACAGTGTCTGCGTACTGCACAAACACTGACAGATGAAGATTCGGGTCGTCAGTAGGAGCTCCAGAAAACTGGTTCTGCTGAACGGCGAAAAGAAGCGAAGGTTTTAGCTCGAAATCGTTTCGAGCGATAGCAGGAGCAGCAATACTATTATGAGGCTCTGCTTGAGAAGGAACAGCATAGTCCTTAAGAGGACGAGGAGCAGGAGCAGGTAGATCAGCCATCTTCTTGAGTTCTTCAACATCAGGAAGTTTGGTCGAAGGAAGGTTGTTGCGTTCTAAATACTCTTGAATTCGTCTTCTTAATCTAAGGTAACGCTCGATATCGTATATAGGTATATGCAAAGGCGCGCCTTGAGAGCGAGTATTTGGCATACACAGAGGGAAAATAAATAGTTGCTATAGTCTATACTTCGTAATAAAATTACGATATCAACTTAAATAGTTCCCCGGCAACGGCGCCAAAAACTTGATCGCGACTTTATCGTCTAAATTAATCGGGAGACTGCAAGTATACAGCCCTATCGCGTAGTTTTAAAAGATATCGAACCTAAGGGACTATAAATCGAACTAACGTAACCTAAACTACTGTGTAAAGCTATAGCCATCGAATAATTAATTAGGGGAATTTTTAGGTAATAAAACTTAATTCTAATTGAAATAATAATAATGCGAATATCGGTATGTACTTCGTTAACATTAAAGAATCCGGCTTTCCACTGGCTTATTTTCTAAAAATGATAATAATATCTTTTTCAGCAAAAAGTATTTATTCAAAAATCTATTCTCAAACTTTCGCTCTATTGAAGTAAATTATAATTTTAAACTCTGATGTATGCTTTCGCTATCCCATTGATTTTAAAATTACTTTTTGAAAATAAATAAAGTTTAATTGGTTTTAAAACGCTGTCGCAGTCTTTAAAAACAATACCTAGTATCTACTATCTGATTTTAAACCTCAAACTGTCGCTCTATTGGTTTCTAATCTTAGTCAGTTTATTAGCCTCAAACTTTCGCTCTGTTGGTTTCTAAACCTTTTTTAACAAAATAAATTAGATAACTAAATCAGAAAAAGTGTTTATTTTATAAAATATAATCAAGCCTGTTTGTTCCGGATCCATTCAAATTAACTCGTTACATACCGATATTTAAATAATTTAGCCAGACATACTCATAAAAGCAGACATGAATACATTAAAGGAATTAACATTCGTAAATAAATTCATGGCTAAATAAATATCTCTCATGCAAATAATTAATTAAATAAATTAAAGTGATGTAAATAAGAAACCTGAATTAAATAAATGCTGGAAATAATTCTTGAAGCTTGAATCAATTCGTACAAAATCCCGGTTCTTCAACAGAAATAAAATTTAAGTATTTGAAAAGGAACTGGCTGGAAAATAACTGCTGGAAACTGAATTACAATGGAAAATAATAATGCGGGAAGGTAAATTCTGAAACTGGAAAATAATGCTAAAAAACGGCCCCCCCAATTTTGATTTCCTGATGTCCTTTTATAGTGGTAGAATGTAACCACGTTTTGAGATATTTTCGTACCACTTTTCCCCAAATTTCTCGTTCTAACTGCTTTGAGTGAAGGTGGTCGTCCCGAGATTTACTCATCCACTTGACCACGTTGAGACGGGCGCCTCATGTATCATCCTAGGGCCTACGTGGCAGTTGAGACGGACGCCTCCCACTAAGGGGAGGGTCCGAGGCGGGCGCCTCAATTGTAGGAGAGGAGTTGAGACGTGCGTCTCACTCTTGCACGTGCCTTTAGGGCTCTCTTGCTTGCGTGGGCCTGATTTCGTTTGGGCCCAGTTTGGAGATAATAAACCTTTTGATCCATCATTTTTGCTTTGCACACCCCTTTTCTTCATTTCTTGCATATTTAGTCCAATAACTCTCTTAATTTCTTCACTTTGCTCAATTTGTCTAATTAAAATAAAATACCTGAAACAATAAAAATACCGGCGTAATATGGAAATAAAATGAAATAATTAAATAAAAATACTAACATTATTTATGAAAATTAAATCAAATATACTATATAAAATTGTGTTATCATGGGTGAAAATGGTTTAATTACAAAATATAAATAAATATTAGAGGTCGGTATAGTCATGTTGAAGAAATAGACTACAAGGAGACTTATGCTCTTGTAGCTCATCTAAAAGTTACTAGACTCCTTTTGGCATTCGCTTGCTTCCTGGATTTTAAGCTTTATGAAATAGGTATTAAATCAACTTTTCATAATGGCTATATAAACAAAGAGGTCTATGTCTCAAAACCTCTATTTTTTTAGGATCATAATAATCCTAACTATGGTTTTAAACTGAAAAGAGCCCTCTATGGTCTCAAACGAGCTCTTAGAACTTGGTATATGTGATTGAGTGGATTTTTAATCAAACAAGGATTCAATTATGGTAAAATGGACACCACTTTGTTTATTAAGTCGCAAAGCAAATAATATTTTTCTTTGTTTCAAATATATATCGATGATATTAATTTTGGTTCTACTAATGATTCTTTTTGTCGAGAGTTTTCAAGTTTGATACAAGATGAATTCAAAATGTCGCTTATGGGAGAGCTCACATATTTATTAGGATTGCAAATCAAGCAAGCCGATGAAGGAACTTTCATAAGTCAAACAAAATGTTTCTTAGAGCTTCTTAAGTTCGATATGAAAGATTCGAGAAGCATCTCAACACCCATGGCTTCAAATGTGCTTATTGACAAAGTCGAGAACGGAGTAGTTTTCGAGATCACCAAGTATGGAGGTATAATCAAATCCTTACTCTATTTAATGGTGAGTAGGCCAAATATCATGTTTAGTGTGTGCAAGTGTGCCAGATATCAGGCCTCACCTAAGAAATTCCACTTTAAGATCGTAAAATGTATTTTGAGGTATCTTAATGGAACCTCCCAACATGATCTTTGGTATCCTAAAGGAAATGCATGTAGCTTAGTATGTTTTTTTCGATTCTAACTTTATGGGGTGTAAGTCGGATAGGAAAATCACTAGTGGTACCTATCACTTATTTGGAAGTTGTTTAATTTCTTGACACGGTAAGAAGCATCATAGTGTTTATCTTTCTACCGTCAAGTTTAAATACATGGTCGTTGGTAGCTATTATGCACAAGTCTTACGGATAAAGCATCTACTAAAGGATCCAGCTGATCAATAGTGATGGAAAGGACGGGACAAAACACCCAGGCCTGCTCAAACATTTCATCTCAGGCCCTACACATGGCTTATACTGCCTGTTGAATGGATTCCTGAGATCTCTGTCAAGGAGCAACCACCTCCTCCTCAAGAAATTTCAAGGCAATGGACCGACCATCCTTCCTCTGATGAAGAACTTTTTGATCCGCTTCAAACGTCCAACACGCCTCAACTGCATCTTTATAAACCTTCTTACATTGTCTCTCTCCATAAAAAAATGGAAACCTTTGAAATTATGTTCCTAAGGGGACAAATGTTAAACACGATATTGGGACAATTGGTTTAACTTGTAAAACCAGTAATACAATAATATAATAAAAACAATAACATAATGCATAAAGTAGTAAAGTAACACAAGAGATTGGTAATCCAGTTCGGGGAAATCACACCTACATCTGAAGGACACTCTACCCAAGAAAGTAAATTCACTATTTTGAATTAGTATAATTAATCTTATAGGAACACCAACCTCATGATGTTCAACGCCTCTTTCTAATCCTAATGAATTTCTTTTTAGGACTTTGCCTAAATATGAGAACCTCTATCACTTTATCTCAATCATTAACCCACATGATCAACTTAGTCATTAACACAATGATTTTTGAATTGACAACTCCGTTAAGACAAACTAACAACTGTGGAAATTTACTGAAGCAATAGTGTGGTGTATAACAAACAAGATTCAACACTAATTCTTATTATATGAGTGATAGCATTAGTGTGGAATACAAAAAACAAAAGACTCAAAAACTCTAGCACAAAGAACTTAATCCAAGCGCACAAAACTTGTCTCAAACATAAGATTTGAGTCTCCTTAAATAACAATGCATTCTGGGATTTCTCCTATGGGTTTTTGAATTAATTTTGCCCAGAATAATAACTGAATAAGTTGGATTTGATTTGCTCCATAAAAATCTCCAAAAATATATATGAATTATTATATTTCAAATTCAAATTTAAATCTCCATTTAAATTTGATTTGATCTTCAATAATTATAAAGTAAATCACATAAACATTGCTAGACAATCAGCCACAAATCTGATTGAATCTCAATCTAAAATTTCGCACCTAGCAACATCCATCATGGCCTGCTAACGAGGGTCAGATGTTGCACTACGCACATGTTGGAACATCATATTCCGCATGTTGCACCAGAACAACCTAATTAACTCTCTTCATAGATCTTCTTTGTAGAGTGAATCTTGGACATAATACGTTTAAACCAATACTTCAATACATTTGTCTGTTGTCAGAGACTAGATGTTTCAGCATACATATTGGAACATCGTGTTCCACATGTTTCAGAACACATAATTTTGGATGTTATGCATAAATTACGATCTTTCTTTCTCAACCTTATATAAGTCTATGGGCCTAGGTTGAGAGATGTTATCTTCCCTCCATAACTAGATCATGGGGAGGAAGGAATTATTCCTCATTTGACTCATTCCTCTAGTTTGTTATAATGGGACACATCATCTCCCATGTTTACTAGACAAGTGGGAAATAGTTCGGGTAGACTAAGCCTAATCAGGCGGGCAGTTATTTAAATATGGGCGGCTTCGTGGCCCATTTTGTACGGCCAGTGGCTTTGTTGTACGCCTTTTCCTTCACCTTCTTGTCGGCCTTCCTCGCTTTTACATAAGCTACTCCTTATTAGGTCCCGATAAAAATATAACACTACAACGGATGATGATTGTTTTTCCTCTAACCTCCCTACATCATCATTTCATATCATTTGCATTTAGCATTTTAGTAGTTTATTTTTGACTTTGTTATATTCCCCAGTTTTTTCACCGTTTTTGAAAACCGATGCTAATTTTTTATTGATACGTAATATATCTATGTTGTCGTATTAGTCGGTTTTGCTATTGCAATCTAGTTAATTCATTCTTATCTGTTATATTTATCTTTTTTTGCGATAATATCATATGCTTGAAATACGTATATGCTTTGCATCTTTGTGTAATTGTAGTATTTTATGCGTTTATGATACATGGAAATTAGTAACGTGAATGCATGTTTGATGTTTACGTTGTTATGTACGTTTTAACTTTTATTTTTGTCTCTCTTTTTGATCTTAGTCAAATGAGGGAGAATTTTATGAGATATCTTAAATGTTTATGCACTTAAAGTATTTAACGCAGGGAGGAATTTAAGTTGTCTTGTGCGTTGCTTTTTGAGGAGCTAAAATAACTTAAGTTTTTCTAAATATAAAAAAGGAAAGACTAAAATTGCTCCGTCAGTAAAAATTTGATTTTATCTGTATTTTGATGTTTGGCCTCATTTTTAGATATTTATAATTCATTATTTTATCGTAGCTGATGTTCTTCACAATTATCTCTAATTATATCTTATGTGAAAATATTCATAATATTTGTTTTAAAAATTAAATATGTTTTTGATCTCTATATATTATTAAATTTTATTTTTAATATATAAAAAATATGACATGTTTTAGTCTTTATAAATTTATTATGAACGTAATTTTAGTCCGGCTGTTAATGGCATATTTAGAATGTTACAAAAAGTTTCTCGAAAAAAAAATAAACTCAAAATTTGATTTATAAGTCGAGATTTTCATTATTTTTATCAATATCTTTTAAATTTTAAAAAATTCATATTTAATTATTCTCATTTTAAAAAATTCTAAAATCCGGTAAAGAAACATTTTATAGTATTCTAAACACGTATAAAAAAATTAGTCAAAAATTTAAAAGTTTAAGGGTAATTAAACTGTTTTTAAAATTTTAGAAAATAGCAAGGACTAAAACTACATGAATAAAAAAATTTAAGGACCAAAATTTATCTTTTTTTAATAGAGACTAAAAATGATGAGATATTTATAGGGACCAAAAATATATTTAACCCTTATTTTAATTGAACAATTGATCAATGTGGCTTGAATCACAAGTTAAGACTTAAAGCAAGATTTTCTTAAGGTTGATTCGAGCACAATTTTTTTTGACTCGAATCACAAATAAATTGATATTTTGGATTTTGACGCTAAAACGCACAATTCGATTCAAGAACTTGCATGACTCAAATCAAAAGATACCATGAGTAGAGTCATAGCTATGTTTGACTCAAATCAGTAATGAACTCAAATATTTGGAATTTTATTTTGGAAATGTGACTTGAGTCATAAATTTTCTTGACTTGAATCACATGATTCAAGTCATGACTCGAATCAAACAAGTTAAATATTGACTTTATCATCTTGATTCAAGTCACTCTTTAATTTGATTAAAATCATAATTTTGAGTTTTGACTCTAATAACATTGCCAGTTTTCTATCTATTTTATGTTTTATATCTAGCACATATAAAATCCAAAATTTTCTCTTTAAAATAATATAACATGTTTTCAAATTTAATTTTGTGCATACTCTCACAATCTTTAAAAAATCAAGAGTGTTTTGTCAATCACCTAAACTTTCTTTCCAATTAACCATGATGAAAAATTTATTTATTGAGTGTGAACAAGCTTTATGTCAGATTCTTCTGAAAAACTCCATCTTCAACCTTAAACCAAAACCCCATTGTTTTTGGTTTCTCAACTCTAAGTGAGAGTCTGAGTGGTAGTTGTGAGGTACATAAGGGATTCTAATATTTCTGTGAAGTTTGTTTGTGTTTTCAGATCGAAGGATTATATTGTGATTATGAATTCTGGATAATGACATTTAGTGAAGAATCATATTGTGATTATGAATTCTGAGTTATGACATCCAGTGAAGAAAAAGAAGAAGTTTCTTCTCTACGGGAATTTCGGTAAGACTGAGTAATGATCGTTGCAAACGAAATCTTGGAGTTTCTAGCTCCTTAATTAGTCCAAAGACTCAAACAATAAAATTTTGATATGATCGAGTGAAGATTGTCGAGGGAGAATTTTTAGAGTGCTTTAGTTCTAAAAAGGTGGTTGACTCAAGATCGAGTGAAGATCTTGACATATTTGCAACCTAATGAGTTGTGTACAATAGAAGAAATATCAAGATTTAGATATGTATTGCTTAGCAGTTTGTTTTAAGATTTCAATTTGTCTGTGATTATATAGTTGTATCAAAGGACGCACTTAATAATTTCAAATTAGTGGAAGATCATCGAATTTTTTAATGGTTCGCCATTAGAGTCTGGATTAGATACTACCGAAAATGACACGCTGAACTACTATAAGCAAAACATGTATTTTTTATACATAAAATGCATGTTTAGATTCTATAATCCAAATATAAGCATAGGAAGTTTTTTAGTTTTTCAAGTTATAGAATATAGATTTGTGTAAAACACCTTGATTTTAAGTCTGGATTAAAGAATGAACAACCAATGTAGGTGTTACCTTGTCTAGTACGAAAGAACAATAAGACCAACTTAATAGTCGTCTCAACCACAGTGACATAAGAAGTGTGGTAAGTGTCGAGTACCATTGTTTGTCAATCAATCGACTTAAATGAATGTGTTTGGTTCACCAAAATGAAACTTCTAAATGACGATGATGTGAAAAAAATCATGTTCTTAACATGTGGTCACTATCTTTTCTTGGGACCGATCTAATTAGATGTTATCCTGATCAATCTATTCAAATTTGATTCTTCTTGAAACATTTGATGAAATCGAGATATGGATGGTTCAATTTGATGAAGTAATAAATTTGTCTCTTTCATGATCTTGTTTGTGTTTAATTAATATTTTTGAATTTATGTTGATGTATTGTTGTTGTTGCTCTTATTGTTGTTGATGATGATTATGTATTATGTTATTAAACTTAATTTGATTTAATGGAATGTTCATGTTTAAAGTTTGTTTCCTTGGATCACAAACATATTGGAATTTCAAAATCTAAACACTTTAAAACATGTTCTTGATCATAGAATCTGAATGACTTTTAAATTTTTTTGATGGAATTTCTAAAAGAACCGGATAGAAAGAAACTCATAATCATAAAATAACATTTGAGACACAAAATCAACACATATTTTAATTATTTTAGAAGTATATTATTTAGTTTTTTTTAGTATGTCTGTGCGTGTAAATAGTATTATTAAATGGTTTTGGCCACCTAACACTTTTTATAATCAAAATTCTTTTATTTTTAATAGCTTAATTTTCACAACTTTACCTCTTAAATATGAATAAATGAAATATCACATATTTAAACTAAGTCCTGCTTAATAGACCGTAAGAAATAATTCACATTCAAGAATAAGTATTCCCTTAATTAGTATCTATAAAAAAGGCTTACCATAACAAGTTTTATTTTAATCTCAAATTTAACATCAAACTATTCAAAACCATTCAATTAGTATAGCGATTAACAAAGATTAACAGAATACAAACTAAAAAGTCCAAAACTCATATTTATTCTTAAGAATCAAACACATCTTGCACATAACAATTTTTGCTTAGACTTCATTCAAAACTCAAACTAACAATGCATATTTCATAAGATAACGTAAACTAACTAAAAGATATTTATGAATTGAGGATCATTTCCCATAGCTGCCAACATATCATAAGAAAGAAAAACTTCAACATCAATACTACCTTCTTCTTCCCCACAAAACATAGTAATAGTTCCATCACTTTTATTCGCACCCCCACTTCTAACAGCAACAAGCTTACCCCAACCAAAATCATTACCATAAACATCAAACCTTGGAGAACTACTAGTTGCCAAAGGCTTAACACTACTAAGCCTTCCTTGAAACAACCTTGGACTTTTTACCTAATTTTCATAGTTTCTCTTCAAAGTATCACCATTGTATGAACCTATCATCTTGTTCATCTCAAAAGCAACTTTTCCAAACCCTCCTTCAACAACTAGCTCCTTTGCTTTCACTTTCACACCACCAACCTGCAAGGCGTTTCCAAAGTAATTCTCACACAACCGCGAAACAACTCGGCTTCGAGCATCTATGACTAAAAAATACTTGATTTCTTCTTCAAGGTCGATATTGTGACAACGAATCACAACTCGCCAGAGATGATTTATTGTGCTTGTAGAGAAGATATTTTGTTTGTATTAGCCTCTTTGTTATCTTTTGATTTAAGTTTCACGATTTCGGCGTTTGTAAAATGAAATATTCTCTCAAGTGGTGGAGAGTTTTCATCAATTTCTGTACTTTTTAGGTTTTCCTCTTTTGGAAAAGGAAATTTGATGGGAGCTTCAACTAAATGGTCGAGAAACCAACGATTAAGTGTTGGGAGTTTAGATGGTTGATCGAGACCACATGAGATTTTAGACCATGAATTGATGAAATTCCAAAGCGACTTAACGTGAATGGTTGATATGAGTTTGATGGAAGCCATGGTTGAATGAAGAATTATGTGAAGGAGTGTAGGTAGAGGACCATATTTATAGATGTTGTTAAAAATTTTAAGTCAGCAAAAAGAAAAAGAAAAAGTCTGTAAACGTGAATGCTTTGTTTAGATCAACTACCTAATTAAGAATATTACATATCACTAAACATGCTAAATTATGCTTCTATCAAAATTTAATGGGTTAAATAAGTTTTGGTCCTTCTAAATATATACAATTTCGTTTAGTCTCTCTAAAATTTTTTTTCAAAAGATGATTCTCCTAAAAAATTAAATTTTAACTTTTGGTCCCTCCTGCAATTTAGCGACGATTTTTACAATTTAGCGACAGTTTTTATTTAGCGACGGAATTAAAGATTATTTTAGCTACGATTTTGTCAGGAGGAACCAGAAGTTAAAATTTAATTTTTTTGGAGGACCATTTTTTAAAGGAAAATTTTAGAATGACTAAATACGAAATTTGAGATATTTAGAGGAACCAAAAATTTATTTAACCCAAATTTAATTGCACTAACAAATGCTCTTAATTGTAATTTGCTAAATCAAATTTTGTTCCAAGCAATTAACTATTATCATTCTTCTAAGTGACACCCATTTCTCAAGTTTCCTGTTGGATGTTTTGCTGATACATGCATTTAACCGCCGGACAAACAATTCCATCTATTCCTTTTGAAAGCCTTGCACTTCATTTCTCTCTTCTTAGTGTCTCTCTATCTTCCTCTTCGTACAACCTCCGTCTCTCTCATCACTTTTTGAAGCTTCAAACAGAAAATTATTTTCTTCTTCCAGATCCAGCATCTTGCAATTCAACTCAGGTAATATTGTGTGTTGACATCTCCCAAATCGATATTGAATGTTCATTTTCATGGTTGTTTGCACAACTTTCAATGTTTCTGTTTTGAAATCGTGTAGTGAATCTGTTTACAGTGTTTTCACCGATTTTGTTTTGAAAATGTGTATTGAATCATTTTCATGATTGTTTGAATAGTTTTCACTGATATCTGATATTTAATCTTCATTTTCATCGTCATTTATGTTCATTTTCACTTTCACTTTATTTATTTCGCTAGATCTGAGATTTGGTTGGGATATTCATGTTATTCAGGAGGTGAATTTGTTGGCTAAGAAGGAGGATCAGTTTACTCTGGTCGTCAGATCAATTTTCTTTACTTATTTTGTTTAATAAAAATATAAAATATATTTTACTAAATAATTAAATTAAAACTTTCTAAATTTTATTTTATTTTTCCCCTTATTTATTTTTATAAATAAAAACCCCAAAAATATTTTCTTAACTAATTAATCCATTTTTAATTAAAGATAAATAGACTTAGGATTTATTTGATTTTCTTTCAAATCAAATTAGATTTTAGATTTTGTTAGATAAATTAATTAGTTTCTCTTGCAAAATTCATTAGTTTAATTAGGTTAATTAAAATCCCTTCTATCAAAAACTCATAAAAACATTTTTCTTTTATATTATCTTTATATTCATGTACATTTCATTGTTATTCATTATTCAATTGGGTTGTAATATTAATTATGTTTTAATTGCTTTCAACCACATTTGTAAATTTGTATCCCCATCCCCAAATATTGTAATAGCGTAGGACTTTTATATTTCACAATTTATCGCTTTCTATATTGTTGCTAGTAATTAGGGTTTGTATGAAAAGACATAAAATCAATAAATAGATAACCCTAAATTCAAGACAAAAATGTATGAAAACAAACACTTTGCACACTTACACCTCTAGGGTTAACCCACACTTGTTGCCTTCAATAAAAACAGCCATGTCCCTCGAACGCCAGATACTTTAGCAATGACCCTCAAATACAAGATCGTAGTCCCTCGATAACCCTTCGATGTTGCCTTCGATAAACGATCTTAGACCCTTACGAAAAGTTGCTAAGGTATCTGTGATACGGTGGGAGAACTGACTAGGGTTTTGCGTTTGTTTTCGCAAATGTTTCGGTTGAGCAAGAGTCGCCACCGACTTTTTATTTTATCCTAAGGAAAGGTTTAAAAAGCACAGCAAAAACCTTTGAGATTTTTCTTGGGTTCGGGGAGTAGATTATAGAAAGGGAAGGTATTAGCACCCTTTCTATCCATGGTTATCCATGGGCTCTTAGGTACTTGCTAAGATCAACTTGCCTTGGTTTTCAATTGTTTGAAATGGTGGTTGGTGTGTGGTTTTTGAAAATGTTTTGAAAAGATGCCTTGTATAGGCTACCCTTGTAACAATTCTTTACTCGAATGTTTTACAAAAGGTGTTTTGTCTTTAGAAAAGATGTTTCAAGGTTTTTTGAAAGTTGGTTTTGAAAGTGTTTGTGAGGTGGGTTTTGAAAATAGGCAAGTGTTTTCTTGGCAAATTGACAAGTACTTAAGAGTTGTCTACCCTAAAGTTTTCTCAAAGATTTTTGTTATGTTTTAAACCTTTTGACAATTTTGTTCCATCATTGCATTTGGTGGACAATCTTGTATTAGGAGGTGAAAGGGACAGACGCGGGTCATCGTTTAGACCATAATTGCAATAGTGTTAAATGTCTTTGGGCAATTTTTCTTTAAAAGGGACTTGATCATTCATTTAGGCAACATTTTGAGGGACTATGATCATTTGATTATTTGTTTTACCCAAAGAAATTCAACATACAATATGGCCCAATTATTTGAAGGCAACAAAGTGGAATACCCTAGGGGTGCAAGTGTGAAATGTGTTGTCCATTTTTCATGCTTTTCTTGTCTTGTATTAGGTCAAACTAGTTTGTTCATTTTATTCGCATACAAACCCTAATTCTAGCATAGTATGTTTAGAAAGCATTAAAAGTGCGAAATTTAAATTCCTACACTATTACAACACAATAATATGGGGAGGGGGGTACAATGTTTCAAATGGGGATATTTAGACAGGAATTTAAACCTAACTATTACATCATTTTCTTTGAATATTTACAAGACAAATAAATGTATAATTAAATGGAAATTGAAATAAATATGCAAAATGTAAAAAGAATTTTTATGTGTATGAAAAAAAATATTATTTATGTAAAAATGAAAAGAGAAATAAAAAGGTATTATTTTTTGGAGTATTTTCAATTTTAGGGCAAAACCCTAATTTTTAATCAAAGGGGTATTAATCAATTAATTCATATAATAATTATTATTTACATACAAAAATAAAATAAAATATAGTACATTTGTAAAAAGGGTATTTTTTAGCATTAAATATTAAAAAATAAAATATGTACATTTTTTGGTATTTTTATCCTAAGTATATTAATATATACCTATATTTATATTATTTACAAAATATGTCTTATATATATTATTTAATAATATTTAATATTTCAACAAAAAGTATTTTTTCTATAAAATATTTTCAGGAAGTAAAAATAAGATAAAAGTGTATAGAAAAATATATTTGTACTATCTTAATATTTTAAACAAAAAGTATATATATATATTTATTTATTTATGTACAAACTAAAGAAACAATCAAATAAATACTTAATAAATTCTAAAATGATGGGAAAAATATTTTTATATTTTTAATATGCTGAGAAAAAATAAATGAGTCAGTTAAAAAAAGAAAAAGTCAAAAAACATTAAAAATGAAGCAAATGGGCTCAGGGGTGTAAAACAAGAAAAGTGGTGTGAATAAGAAAATAGTTCAGGCCCAGCCCAAGAAGACATTGTCTTCAACCTTCAGCCAAAACAATTCAAAAACGCGCGCCCTGTTCTTGATCTTCTAACTCCTGATTCCTGGCTTATTAATAAAAACTCATAACATAAAAAATGTTCAGCATTAAGAGACGAATCCAACCATATGCAGAACTTGACCTAACTCTCTAAGATGAGGGAGAATTTCTTCTCCCCCAAATCCTAACCTAGATTTTCTGCCATTTTCAAACCTCAAATTCTCACAGCTCAAGTAAAAGAAATGAAAAGTAAAAACATGTACATGTTCAGTGGCATGAGTAGAACATTGTTTATTCACAAACTTAGAGTTAATGATGCTTGATAAGAGAGATAGAAGTTCACCAAGATACCTGTTCAGCTGAAGTTCTATCTGGCAATGAGGGATCTCTCAGTGCAAGGTGATGATTGGAAAAGCTTCCTTGAGGTCCAGGGATGCTATTCTAATGTTTACTTTGTCTTAAAAGCTTCTGAATCGTGCTAGAGCACTTCACCTGCAAAACAAGAAACTGAAAATGGTGGAAGTGGTTAGAGGGATTACAGGTCGTGTTTCAGGTCTTGGTTAGCTTGCATAGATGGTATGGAAGGTGTGTGAACTGGTTTGGGCAAGAAAGCTTGAGAGAAATGAAAGATGGCACTCAAACTGCAGGCCTTGCCCTGTTTTTGCAGTTTGAAGATGATTCTGAGGTTGGGAATGTTTGAGAGGTGTTAGGGTCGTGCAAAAGCTTGGTTGAGATGTTTGGAATGTGTCTACAATATTTTCCTCTGTGTTCTAATGCTGAGATGAAAGATGTCCTATGTTATGGTACTTTTCTTCACTCTTAAGCAAGCAAAGCCAACTTGGTGTTTTAGGCAAGTAGGGGACCCCTAATGAGCTGCATAATCTCTCCTTGATCAGAGTGATTTGCCCATAATCTTGTGTCAATTGGATTTGGTTTGTACTTGTGGATTTGCATCATGACATAAAGTGAAACTTTTGCAAAAATGGATATAATGCTTTTTCCAATTTGGGATTAATCCATCATACAATGCTTTAGCTCATGAAACAAGGTCTTAGCACAATGAACATGCATTAAATTATTGAGTGTTGGATGGTTTTAGGACCTGTAATCAAGAGGCATGCTGGTTTGAGAAGTTTGCACAAATTATGAACATGAAAAATAGCCAATTCAAAAGTGAGTTTTTGCCAAATTGTGAAATTCGAATCTCTCAAGTCATGAGGTTGTTTGATGATTTCTTGGACATTTTGGAAAGCTTGGAATGTGTACTACAATCCATATTTGAAATGCAAATTGAAATTCCAAGTGGAAGTGTATGGAAAATGGCCTTGAAGTGGGGTAGAAAACCTTGTCAAAATAGGTCAAAAACTCACTAAGTTAAGAATGGTTTAGTGCCCCTATTCAAAAATTTGTAACTTGAGATACAAGCCTCAAATGGGAAAACTTTGTGAATCAAAGTTGTAGATTATGCAACAAGCTACAACTTTCATGTTTTGACTTTTGTTTGAATCCAAATGGATCTTGTTTGAAAAATTCTAAGTTATGAAAAATTCTAATTTCTAACCCTAATTTGAATTTTGTGATTTCTTGGTGAACAAGTTTCATGATTTGGCATGTTTTGATGAAAAATGAATCTTGACTCTTGATTTTGACCGAAAAGTCAAAGTTTGACTTTTCAGTATACAGTCAAAATTGATCAATTGACTGGGAAATTCAACTGTCAACCCTGTGTACTTGGGATCTTTTGAGTTTGTTGAGCATGTCAAGATAATTCCATGGGGTCCTTGAGTCCATATGTGAGCTTGGTTTGCCATTGGCTAGGTCAAACAGTCAAAAATTGCCTTTGTGCAGTCAAAACCCTAAAAATGACCATTTTGCCCTTTTGGTGATCTGACCAAATTTCTTATGGAATTGTGATCCCAACTTGATCAAATGGTCCATATGAGTTCATAATGTTGATGTGGGTCAATTTTCATGAGGTTTGACTGTCAATTGGCCACAGTTGATATTTTCCCCAATACAGCTGATTTCTAGGTCAACTGTCCAATTGACTGAGCAAAACTTGGAATCAAAGCTTGAAACTTGGTATGGATAAACTTGGGAGTCCAATATGAAGCATGAAAGTCATCTTAGGCATTTTAAGTCAAAACATCTTTGTGCAAACACAAACCCTAATTTGGGTCAACAGTGCAAAGAGAAGTCTTGAGCAGATGAAACCCTAACTGGATCTTGACCTTCAAAGGTTTTGTGATGAGAAATTAATGAGAAAAGGTAGGGAAAATTTTGGGGTACAACAGTTTCCCCTGTTCAATCTTCTTGAATCCGAAGAGTTAGATTGGCAAGTTTGCCTTTCGTGACTCGAGGGTAAAAGGAGATTGGACACTAGAGTGCCCGGAAATTTGCACTCGTCAAAGCAATGGATGCGGGAATGGGCTTAGAGATGCCATTTGGAGATGGGCTTAACGATGCCATCTGGAAGAGTGACAGACACTTGTCGGGGATGGGCTTAGAGATGCCATCTGGACTGAGCATCAGAAAGGTGTCCATACCTTGGACCATCTCTGAACTGGGGGTCTGAATAAGCAATAGATCGACATCCGTTGTTGGGAGGAATCCGTAAACTGTTTTCAGAAGTTTGAGAAGAGTCTGAACAAGTGATAGGTTAACATCCGTTACTTGGAGAACCCGTGAACTGTTTTCAGAAATCTTGAGGTCGAATAAGCATTGGGGAGCATCCGTTGTTGGGAAGCGTCCGTAAACTGCTTTCAAAAGGTTGCATCTGAACAAGCGATAGATTAACATCCGTTGTTGGGAAGAATCTATAGACTGTTTTCAGAAGTCTGGAGAAGAAACTGAACAAGCGATAGGTTAACATCCGTTACTTGGAGAACCCGTAAATTGTTTTCAGAAATCTTGAAGTTGAATAAGCAATAGAGCAGCATCCGTTGTTGGGAAGCGTCCGTAAACTGTTTTCAAAAGGTTGCATCTGAACAAGCGATAGATTAACATCCGTTGTTGGGAAGAATCTATAGACTGTTTTCAGAAGTCTGGAGAAGAAACTGAACAAGCGATAGGTTAACATCCGTTACTTGGAGAACCCGTAAACTGTTTTCAGAAATCTTGAAGTTGAAGAGGAACCGGTGTAGGGTTGCCTGATGATGAGTCCGTGTAAAACTGCATCTGAAACTGTTAATGATAGCCTTTCATTCTTATCCTGAAAAGGACAAAATATTAACTAAAACACAAAACTATGTTGCATGAAATGTATGATGCAATATATGTTATATCAATGTTTATGATATGAATGTAATGAATGCGCATGTAAGTTGATGAACTGTCTTGTTGGGGATAGATGAATTCCGGATGACTGAAGATAAAAGCATCTTGACTGCCGCCGAGAAGAATAATTCCTTGGCTGCTGCTGGGGAACAAGGAGCTTGGGTTGTATACTAAACCTCTGGGGAAATCCTGATGACTTCTACTGGGGAGTTCCAAACTAGTAGACTCATGCTGGGGGAGGCAAGATTGAGAATCTTCAACTTGGAGGGAAGTATCTCTGGCGATTTCACTGGGGAACTCAAGATTTGCTCTCCTAAAACTCTGTGGGGAGAAGGTTCATTAGTCTGGCTCCGCTGGGGATTGATAATTTTGAAGCTTTACCTCAGCTGGGGAATAGATAACTTTGAAGCTTTAGCTCAGCTGGGGATGCTGAAAATTTGAAATCTGAGGGGAAATGAATTCTGGAGGATTCTCTGGTTGGGGATGACAAAGATAAACTTCTCTGGGGATTGTATTGATAAGTTATGCTGGGGAATTTTGATGAACTCCGCCGGGGATAGGAAGAATTTTGGCGAGTGCGATCTTCCGTGGTTGTTAGCTGAGGATAACCCAGTTATAAGTCCTTGTGAGGAATAACTTTGAATAAAACTCGGGAGAGACGTCCGTACTCTGCGGGGAATAAGCTTCCAGAATCTACTGGGGGTGAGTTTCAAGATTTGCTAGGGATATGGATTCCAAATCTCCCGGGGGTTTCCTTTGAAGGGTATCAAGATATCCAATTGTACCTTAGATTTATCAGTAATCCTCTTTCTTGGTTCATAAGGAAATGATTATGTTTCAAATGCATATGCCTATTTAACAAAACATTGGACGTTTCTCAACATAAACAAATAGTGCGAGAGAAAAGAAAAGGAAGTGACACAAATTTCTGGGAAAAGTATTTGTATTGATTTTCTATGAGTATATTTGTACAAAGGAGACAATCATCCTAGTAAGAGGATTTTGTCGTAAATATTTACAAAAATAAAGATGGCTATGTGAAATAATTCCATGGGATTCCATTCCGCTATAGCTTTCACAACTCTGAATATCTGTCCATTCAGTGCTTCGTTTGACGACGACTGGATTGATCAGAAGCCTGGAACCGGTTGATAAAGAGATTATCTTTGAAGTGATCCGACGAGACATAGTCATACGCTTTAATTCCCTAACTTTTGCCTGAATCGCCCTTTCGGGTTTTCGATCCACCGAGATACCCATTTTTGCCCAAGCCGCCCTTTAGAGTTTTCAACTTGCCGGGTGTACAGATTTTTTATTTTATTTTTATCCCTAATTTTTTCCTGAACCGCCCTTTCGGGTTTTCGATCCACCGGGATGCCCACTTTTACCCAAGCCGCCCTTTCGGGTTTTCGACTTGTCGGGTTATTTTACGCGTAGTATCTTTTGACTATGTCTGCGTTCGCAGGGTGCGGCAAATCGTCACCGTCCATGGTGGTCAGAATCATTGCACCACCAGAAAATATGCTTTTGATTACAAACGGTCCTTCATACGTAGGAGTCCATTTTCCCCTGGGATCACTTTGCGGCAAGATAATCCGCTTGATTACTAGATCTCCGACTTGATACACTTGACGTTTGACTTTTTTACTGAAGGCCTTGATCATCCGCTTTTGATACGTCTGACCATGGCATATAGCAGCAAGTCGCTTTTCGTCGATCAGATTGAGTTGATCAAGTCGGGTTTGCATCCAATCATCTTCATTCAAACCTGCATCCTTCATGATCCTTAGAGAAGGGATCTGGACTTCCATAGGCAAAACAGCTTCCATGCCATAAACCAAAGAAAATGGGGTTGCCCCAGTTGAAGTGCATGTCGTCGTACGGTATCCGTGCAGAGCAAACGGTAACATCTCATGCCAGTCTTTGTAAGTGACTGTCATTTTCTGAATGATCTTCTTAATGTTCTTGTTCGCAGCTTCAACAGCACCGTTCATCTTCGGCCGATAGGGAGATGAATTGTGATGATAAATCTTGAACTGTTCGCACAATGCAGTGATCATTGTGTTATTCAGATTTGTACCGTTGTCTGTGATGATTCTGTCTGGAACACCATACCGACATATGAGATTTTGCTTGATAAAGTGGGCAACCACATTTTTAGTAACAGAGGCGAAGGAAGCTGCTTCGACCCATTTGGTGAAATAGTCAATGGCAACCAGGATGAAGCGATGTCCGTTGGAAGCCGTGGGCTTGATCTCTCCAATCATATCAATGCCCCACATTGCAAAGGGCCACGAAGCAGTCAGGACGTTGAGAGGAACCGGAGGGATATGAACTTTGTCAGCATAGACTTGACACTTGTGGCAAGTACGGGAATGTTGATGGCAGTCAGCCTCCATAGTAGACCAGTAATAGCCTGCCCTTAGGATCTTCTTAGCCATTGTATGCCCGCTCAAGTGAGTGCCAAATGTGCCGTTGTGTATATCAGTCATGATCAACTCTGCTTCAGCTTTATCTACGCATTGGAGTAATACACAATCATGGCTTCGTTTGTAAAGGATGCCGTTGCTCAGGAAGAACTTAGCAGCAAATTTCCTTAAGAACTTCTTGTCATTGACGGAAGCTCCTTCAAGATAATCTCGGGTCTCGAGATACCTTTTGATTTCATGGAACCAAGGTTGTTCCACTACTTCTTCGGTATTAATCTCGTGACAATGCGCAGGTTCATCCATTCGCTCGATGGTGATTTAGGGAGCCTCATTATCCCACTTGAGTTTAAACATGGAGGACATTGTGGCTAGAGCATCTGCTAGCTGATTCTCTTCTCGCGGGAAATGCTCGAAGGTAATTTGCTCGAAATGAGGCAACAATGTCAGGACACGTTCTTTGTATGGGATAAGATTAGGATGTTTGGTATCCCACTCTCCTTTAATTTGACTGATAACCAAAGCCGAGTCCCCAAATATGATCAAAGATTTGATCCCCAAGTCTATAGCAGCCTTGAGACCAAAGATGCAGGCTTCATACTCAGCCATGTTGTTTGTGCAGCTGAAGCAAAGTCGGGCCGTGAAAGGTGTGTGACAACCTTCCGGAGAAATGAGTACTGCGCCGATACCATTTCCAAGTGCATTTGAAGCACCATCAAAGTACAAGGTCCATCGGGATCCCTTTTCGGGTCCGTCATACGGTCCGTCACCTTCAATGTTGTCCAAATTCATGATGTCCTCGTCTGGGAAGTCAAATCTCATGGGTTGATAGTCTTCGATAGCCTGATGAGCCAGATGGTCAGCTAATACACTCCCTTTTATAGCTTTTTGGGTGGTGTACTGGATGTCATACTCGGTTAAGATCATTTGCCATCTAGCTATCCTTCCAGATAAAGTGGGCTTCTCGAAGATATATTTGATAGGATCCATTTTGGAAATCAACAAGGTAGTATGAGTTAACATATACTGTCTTAGTCGGCGAGCAGCCCATACCAAAGCGCAGCAAGTTTTCTCGAGCAGCGAGTAGCGAGTCTCACAGTCGGTAAACTTTTTGCTAAGGTAATAAATAGCATGCTCTTTTCGACCAGACTCGTCATGCTGGCCCAAAACACACCCCATTGAGTTATCCAAGACGGTCAAATACATGATCAATGGTCTTCCTTCGACGGGTGGCATCAGAATAGGGGGTTCTAGCAAATACTCCTTGATTCTATCAAAAGCGGCTTGACAATCGTCGTTCCATTCCACTACCTGATCTTTTTTCAAGAGTTTGAAAATTGGCTCACAGGTAGAAGTCAGATGTGAGATGAATCTGGCAATATAGTTTAAGCGCCCCAAGAATCCTCTAACCTCCTTTTCAGTACGGGGAGCAGGCATCTCTTGTATTGCTTTTACTTTTGCGGGATCGACTTCAATGCCTTTGTTGCTTACAATGAATCCCAGGAGTTTACCAGACCTAACTCCAAAAGTGCATTTACTTGGATTCAGCCTGAGCTTGTATTCCTTTAACCTGGCAAACAGCTTCTCTAGATGTTCAAGGTGCTCTTCCTCTGTTTGTGACCGAGCTATCATATCGTCTACGTAAACTTCAATCTCATGATGTATCATATCATGAAATAAAGCCACCATGGCGCGTTGATAAGTTGCCCCTGCGTTCTTCAGCCCGAACGGTATCACCTTATAACAGAAAGTGCCCCATTGTGTGACAAAAATCGTTTTCTCCATATCCTCGGGAGCCATTTTGATTTGATTGTAGCCCGAGAATCCGTCCATGAAGGAGAACACTTTATGCTGAGTTGTATTGTCGATCAAGATGTCAATATGAGGTAGCGGGAAATCATCTTTAGGGCTGGCCCTATTCAAATCCCGGTAGTCCACACACATTCTGACTTTGCCATCTTTCTTAGGTACTGGCACAATGTTAGCGACCCATTGAGGATAGGACGTAACAGCCAGAAAACCAGCATCGAATTGTTTCATTACTTCCGCTTTGATCTTTTCGGACATGTCAGGCCTCATTCGGCGAACTTTTTGCTTGATTGGTGGACAGTCTTCTCTTGTGGGGAGACGGTGAACCACGATGTCTGTGTCTAGACCCGGCATGTCTTCATAGGACCAAGCGAAGATTTCAACATACTCATTCAACAATTGTACCAAGCGCTCCTTGACTTTTGGTTCCAGATTGGCACCCACTTGCACCTCCTTCTGGTCCTCCTCGGTTCCCAAGTTAACAGTTTCCAATGGCTCTTCATGCGGTAAGATGGCCCTTTCCTCTTGTCGCAGAAGTCTGGCTAATTCCCCGGGTACTTCACAACCTTCGTCCTCTTCATACTCGGCTAGATTGACCAGATCCTCAGAGTTATTGAAAGATACAGCGGAATAGTCACCCATGGAATCCAGAGTGGACGGGTACCTGCATTGGTGAGTGTGGGTGTGTGTAAGGGATAGCCATCCTTAAACAAAAAATGCAAAAGCAAAGAAAATGAACATAAGCAGTTTATCAAATGAAAAACGTCCAATGAATCATTAAACATGGCATATGGATATGAAAAATAATCAAAACCCTTACAAATGGACCTACATGCCCCTGGCAAGGCAGGAGGTGAAAAAGATAGTGTACGGATTGTTTGAGAGTAAATATTACAGACCAAATAAGAAATGTTTAACAGATAAATTACTGCTGAATAAAAGTGATGGGGACAAAGTCCTTAGCCTCCCAATTGCTCAATCCTCCTTTGACAGTTGGATAAATCCACTCTTCAATGTTGCTCTCCTTGTCTTCATCTTCCAGGGCGTTGATTCCGTAGGGAGAGATTTTGACTGGCGCCCTTTCAATCTTCGCACGGCGCATAGCTTTCTGGCCAGCAGCTGTGAACCCTAATCCAAACTTGTCAGTCTTATGTGGAAAGTCGGGTAACTGCCCCCATGCTGAATTCTTCCCTTCTTTTATTGCGGCCCTTGCATCCTCCAGAGATGCCATCCTGGCCATCTGTCTCGGTGTCTCAGCTGCCAACTTTGCTGCTGCTATTTCAGGAAGGACTTCTTCGAAATGTTGAAACGGTGTCTCAATGAACTCTCCTTCAACCTCCACATACCGGAAAGAATTTAAATGGCTAATCATGTACTCTTCTTCGCCATGGACAGTGATGATCTTTCCCTTGACAGGATACTTCAACATCTGATGCAAGGAGGAGGTAACTGCCCCAGCATGGTATATCCAAGGCCTACCCAGCAAGCAAGAGTATGATGGACGGATGTCCATCACATAGAAAGTGGATTTAAACACCTCGGTGCCTATCTTGATGGGAATTTCAACCTCTCCGTGGACCATTCTTTTCTAACCATCGAAAGCTCTGACAACAATATCACTTGGCTTCAATTCCAACCCTTCACAATCTAGTCGGACCAGGGCCTTCTTAGGCAAAACATTCAGCGACGAACCAGTATCAACCAAAACATGTGCAAGAGTGGTTCCGCGACACTCGATTGAAATATGCAAAGCATCATTGTGGTTTCTGCCTTTAGGGGTTAGGTCGGCATCAGAAAAACCTAATCCATTGTCCGCAGTCAGGCTAGCCACACAATTTTGAAATTGATCCGCAGAGGTTTCCTGGGGCACATGAGCTGCCTTCAGGAATTTTATCAGGGCTTTAGCGTGCGCTTCTGAGCAAAGTAGCAGTGCCAGCATGGAGATCTTGGAGGGGGTTTGCCCCAACTGTTCCACCACATCGTAATCACTTCTCTTGATTATCCTCAAAATCTCGTCCATTTCCTTCTTGGAGGTTTCCGGGACAACCAAGGGTTGAGCCCTCGTCCTGACGGGCTCATCTTGGATTCCCTTACCTTTGTCAGCAGCGGTAGGAGAGACAGTACTAGGAACAACAATGTCTTCAATCAGAGGAGTTCTAGCAGAGAGTTTTATTGGTGCAGGGATGACTTCGTTAGCTGATGAGGGTCCAAAGACTGCTCTTGGAGGGGCAATCTCTGGAGAAAATATTCTCCCGCTCCTGGTGATTTTGCTGGTGCCCGCAATGTTACTAATGCTGGCTTCTTCATCATCCGAACTTTCTTCAATTACCTCGATTTGCTTGATACCATGGTAGTAGATGTCACCGCCATAGTTCCAAGGTATCGACTTCTCAGAAACATAGGGAACAGGCCCTGGCATTGTTATCTTCAAAGGAACAAATTTTGCAGCTGGTGTAATCTTAATAGGCTTTTTGACGGCCTTGGAAAGATTGGCGTGAATGGTTATGATTGAGACATCTTCAGTATGAACTGGAACAGCAGAAACTTTTTCAAATAAAATTTGTCGACTATCCATAAGGCCTTGGATGCCTTTCTTCAGTAGCGGACAATCAAACGGCAGAGAGTAGCAACAATAGCAGTCTTCTTTACATCCCGGGAAGATCCCGACCCTTAACAAATTCAACTTAATGGTTAGCAGTGGAGTGGTCAGATCACTGACATCAGCAACATACAAATCTTCTTCAATGGCATTGACATTTCGGCCGTGCTTCGGCATAGGTGCAGATATCACATTAGGCTTCTCTGGAGCGTCAAACTCTACCTCCTTAGCCTCTATCAGGTCTTGGATTTTATGCTTGAGTGCCCAACAATCATTGGTGTCGTGTCCAACACTGTCTGAATGGTAGGCGCATTTAGCATTGGCATGATAATGCGGAGAGGACGTATTCACATTCTTTGGTGCCTCCTTGATGGTGGCGAGATTCAATTTCAATAGATGGGGAAGCACCTGCGCTGGAGTCATATTAATACGGGTGAACTGCCGTTGTGGCCGTTCCACTCGTTGCTGATTTGGTCTGGACTGGTTATAGCGAGGCTGCTCGCTCGGAGTGTTTTGAATCATTACCGCCCCCACAGTTGGCCGACGCTCCATCTTCCCTGCTCTTCTCTGAGAATATACCATAGTTGTCTCCTTCTTAAAAGGCTTCTTCTCAATACTTGCAGCAACACCCTTCTGAATCTTTCCTGACTTGATGCCAGCTTCTATTCTTTCGCCTGTTAAGATTAAATCGGTAAACCCCGCGGAAGAGTTACCAATTAGATGATTGAAAAATGGCCCAGATAAGGTCCCAAGAAACATATCAACGAGTTCACGGTCGGTTAAAGGAGGCTGCACCCTGCCAGCCAAATCCCTCCATTTTTGTGCATATTCTTTGAATCCCTCGCTTGTTCCTAGTGACATACCCTGAAGTTGGGTACGAGTAGGAGCAAGATCAGAATTGTACTGGTATTGTTTGTAAAAAGCGGTGGCCAAATCTTCCCAATTTCTGACACTGGTTCCTTCTAGCTGATAAAACCATTCCAACTGAGCTCCCGAAAGGCTGTCTTGAAAGAAATGAATCCAGAGATTTTTATCTGCCGTATAGGGTTGAATCTTTCTTACGTAGGACCTGAGATGCATTTTGGGACAGGACAGCCCATCATACCTCACAAACACTGGCACTTTGAATTTTGGGGGAATCACAATCCCGGCAACCAAGCCCAAGTCTTCAAAATCCAAACCCGGTACTCTTTGTAATTCCATGGCAGCCAATCTGTCTTCTAAACCCTTGTATTTATCATCAGCTGGAGGATATTACTGGTTAGAATAATCTTCATCCTCTTCAACCTCTTCTTCCTCCGCATCAGACTCGGAAGGCAACGCGACTCCATCTCTTTTACTAGTCCCTTCATCATAAGTAGGAGGAAATTCAAGCACTCTCCGAGCTTCTCCGTCAAATCTTCTCCCCAAAGTAGCCACCCCAATCCTCTTTTTCTTCTTCTTTACTGGGTCCTTATTCCCCAATTGAGTCTTGATATCCTCCTGACCCTTAGCCAAGGTTATCAGGAGTTGCTGGAACTGTGCATTCTGAGCTTGTAGGTCTTTGACTGTTTGCTCGAGATCCATCCTACTGAAATAAACAGCAGACAGATAAGGAAACCTGGAGTGAGACCTGCTTATGCACATGATGAATGGTATGCTGATGTATGCAATGCATTCAAGGATTTAGAACATTCGAAATTGTTTCAGACAAAGAAGAACGCACGTCATATTAATAAGAAGAAATTTGTTAGTACATAAATGCCCCATGGGCCAAATATTACAAAATAAACTTCTTAAGGCAAAAAGACATTGCGCATCCTCTTTGGTGCGATGTAGGTATTGAGGGCCTCTTGCTCATGGAGTCGGCGGGTAAGCTCTAGAACCTTCTTTTCACTGGCGTAGTAGCTAGCTTCAAAAGTATTCCGTTCCTCCTTGAGCTGAATCCAACTTTTCTGCATTTCCTCCCACGATGTAGGCATGTCTGGATGTAGGATGGTGTAGGGAACCTCTCCTTCATTGACGGGCTCTTTAATCACTGGGAGTACATGAGGATAAGGCATCATTAGACTTTGGGCTCGGGCTCGTACCCACTTGAGATAAGGCTCAAGAGGGATGGAGTTCTTGTGTCCTAGAGTCTTGCTATCAACCTTGTTGAGTTTTCCCCAAGCTCTGATGAATCTTTGGCGAAGTCCTTGCGCATCGTTGTCGAAGTCAAAAACTAGGCTAGGAATCAACATATCATGAGGGCCATCCCTCCGTGCATATCCAAATTGCCTCAAAGCTAGGCAAGGGTTGTAGTTGATACCTCCCCTGATTCCAAGTAAAGGAACATTAGGAAATTCTCCGCAACGATCGACAATGATGACATTTTATCTGGACCGAGAACACCAATGTACATCAGAGTGAGTAAGAGTCATCAACCATTGGGACCACCTTGTACCTTGGTCATTCTTCAAGACAGGTTGCGGAAGGTGCGAAATAAACCACCTTGCGAGGATAGGAGTACAGCACATGAGAACACCCCTCTTTCTCATTGTTCGTGTGTAAAATGAGTGAAGAATGTCCCCAAGCAATGTTGGTATCGGATTTCTGGACAAGAAGATTTTGACAGCATTGATATCTACCAATTGGTCGGGATTTGGGAACAAGACCAACCCATAGATAAGGAGTGCCACAATCTCTTCAAAGGCTTGTAGGTCAAATGAGTTCCAACATTCTTGTGCCTTTTCAAACAAGAATTTTGCTAAAAATCCTTTGACGTCGCTTCTGGTTTCCCAATGCCCCTTGATGTCGGATGGTTGTAGATGTAATGCTCGAGCAACATCTTCCGGCTTTGGTTCCTTCTCCGTACCGTTGAATGGTAGTTGATTAAGGATAGGGATTCTTAGGAGTTGAGAAAACTCCTCCAAAGTGGGTACCAACTGATAATCAGGGAAAGTGAAGCAGTGGTGAAGAGGGTCAAAGAACTGGAATAACACCTTTATCATGTCTTCTTCAATGTTGGTGTTGACTAGGCTGAGCAGTCTACCATGTCTTTCACTGAAGGATGAATTTTCCGGAATTCTTGAGGTAAGCTCCTTGAGTTGAGGAGAAATTCTCACAAGGTTGACTTGAATGGTATTTCTGCGAGGAACTTCCATGACCTACAAAACAGGAACAAAGATGAAGATCCAAACCCTTGAAATGGTTAGTAAATGCATATGATGTTTCATGATGTTTATGATGTATGCACAAAACATATGTACAAGCAAATCACACCAAACCCTAGTTTCAGGCTTGCGTGGGGTTTCATAGGTAAGTACCCTCTTGAGTGTAGTTGGCTTAAAAACCTGTCCTATAAATAGTAACCGGGTTCTAAGGAGCTCAATATCACGGGATTGTTTTCATTGTTCATTGTTTTGGTTTAGCCACTTAACTAGTGACCAAAATATTCCAAGAAAACAACCCTCAATGAGTGTAGTATCGAGTATCTACCAACTTCGGACTGCACCAAAGCCGGTCATCTCACTACCCCTAATAAAAGGCCAAGATGGTCAAGTAAGGTTCTAGGTCATTAGTGCTTAGTGACATCACTCAGCGGCCCCGTACTCTCCTTGATTGAACTCAAGGGTTACCGGTACTCACAAATATGTCGCACTAATATAGCTATTGCTTCGACCGTGTCGGTATACCCCGCACAGTTTCCACAACGTATTGCTATCTATGAATGTTTCCCAAAATCCGGGTGTAGGATTGCAAACCCAAATAATAGAGCCAAAGTATAAAGCAAACAAATCAAACAATTAGTCATGCAAGAGGGTGATCTAAGCCCTAAGGTTACTCCACTTTTAAATTTAGTCCCCAGCAGAGTCGCTAGTTCTGTGATACGGTAGGAGAACTGACTAGGGTTTTGCGTTTTTTTTCGCAAATGTTTCGGTTGAGCAAGAGTCGCCACCGACTTTTTATTTTATCCTAAGGAAAGGTTTAAAAAGCACAGCAAAAACCTTTGAGATTTTTCTTGGGTTCGGGGAGTAGATTATAGAAAGGGAAGGTATTAGCACTCTTTCTATCCATGGTTATCCATGGGCTCTTAGGTACTTGCTTAGATCAACTTGCCTTGGTTTTCAATTGTTTGAAATGGTGGTTGGTGTGTGGTTTTTGAAAATGTTTTGAAAAGATGCCTTGTATAGGCTACCCTTGTAACAATTCTTTACTCGAATGTTTTACAAAAGGTGTTTTGTCTTTAGAAAAGATGTTTCAAGGTTTTTTGAAAGTTGGTTTTGAAAGTGTTTGTGAGGTGGGTTTTGAAAATAGGCAAGTGTTTTCTTGGCAAATTGACAAGTACTTAAGAGTTGTCTACCCTAAAGTTTTCTCAAAGATTTTTGTTATGTTTTAAGCCTTTTGACAATTTTGTTCCACCATTGCATTTGGTGGACAATCTTGTATTAGGAGGTGAAAGGGACAGGCGTGGGTCATCGTTTAGACCATAATTGCAATAGTGTTAAATGTCTTTGGGCAATTTTTCTTTAAAAGGGACTTGATCATTCATTTAGGCAACATTTTGAGGGACTATGATCATTTGATTATTTGTTTTACCCAAAGAAATTCAACATATAATATGGCCCAATTATTTGAAGGCAACAAAGTGGAATACCCTAGGGGTGCAAGTGTGAAATGTGTTGTCCATTTTTCATGCTTTTCTTGTCTTGTATTAGGTCAAACTAGTTTGTTCATTTTATTCGCATACAAACCCTAATTCTAGCATAGTATGTTTAGAAAGCATTAAAAGTGCGAAATTTAAATTCCTACACTATTACAACACAATAATATGGGGAGGGGGGTACAATGTTTCAAATGGGGATATTTAGACAGGAATTTAAACCTAACTATTACATCATTTTCTTTGAATATTTACAAGACAAATAAATGTATAATTAAATGGAAATTGAAATAAATATGTAAAATGTAAAAAGAATTTTTATGTGTATGAAAAAAAATATTATTTATGTAAAAATGAAAAGAGAAATAAAAAGGTATTATTTTTTGGAGTATTTTCAATTTTAGGGCAAAACCCTAATTTTTAATCAAAGGGGTATTAATCAATTAATTCATATAATAATTATTATTTACATACAAAAATAAAATAAAATATAGTACATTTGTAAAAAGGGTATTTTTTAGCATTAAATATTAAAAAATAAAATATGTACATTTTTTGGTATTTTTATCCTAAGTATATTAATATATACCTATATTTATATTATTTACAAAATATGTCTTATATATATTATTTAATAATATTTAATATTTCAACAAAAAGTATTTTTTCTATAAAATATTTTCAGGAAGTAAAAATAAGATAAAAGTGTATAGAAAAATATATTTGTACTATCTTAATATTTTAAACAAAAAGTATATATATATATTTATTTATTTATGTACAAACTAAAGAAACAATCAAATAAATACTTAATAAATTCAAAAATGATGGGAAAAATATTTTTATATTTTTAATATGCTGAGAAAAAATAAATGAGTCAGTTAAAAAAAAGAAAAAGTCAAAAAACATTAAAAATGAAGCAAATGGGCTCAGGGGTGTAAAACAAGAAAAGTGGTGTGAATAAGAAAATAGTTCAGGCCCAGCCCAAGAAGACATTGTCTTCAACCTTCAGCCAAAACAATTCAAAAACGCGCGCCCTGTTCTTGATCTTCTAACTCCTGATTCCTGGCTTATTAATAAAAACTCATAACATAAAAAATGTCCAGCATTAAGAGACGAATCCAACCATATGCAGAACTTGACCTAACTCTCTAAGATGAGGGAGAATTTCTTCTCCCCCAAATCCTAACCTAGATTTTCTGCCATTTTCAAACCTCAAATTCTCACAGCTCAAGTAAAAGAAATGAAAAGTAAAAACATGTACATGTTCAGTGGCATGAGTAGAACATTGTTTATTCACAAACTTAGAGTTAATGATGCTTGATAAGAGAGATAGAAGTTCACCAAGATACCTGTTCAGTTGAAGTTCTATCTGGCAATGAGAGAGCTCTCAGTGCAAGGTGATGATTGGAAAAGCTTCCTTGAGGTCCAGGGATGCTATTCCAATGTTTACTTTGTCTTGAAAGCTTCTGAATCGTGCTAGAGCACTTCACCTGCAAAACAAGAAACTGAAAATGGTGGAAGTGGTTAGAGGGATTACAGGTCGTGTTTCAGGTCTTGGTTAGCTTGCATAGATGGTATGGAAGGTGTGTGAACTGGTTTGGGCAAGAAAGCTTGAGAGAAATGAAAGATGGCACTCAAACTGCAGGCCTTGCCCTGTTTTTGCAGTTTGAAGATGATTTTGAGGTTGGGAATGTTTGAGAGGTGTTAGGGTCGTGCAAAAGCTTGGTTGAGATGTTTGGAATGTGTCTACAATATTTGCCTCTGTGTTCTAATGCTGAGATGAAAGATGTCCTATGTTATGGTACTTTTCTTCACTCTTAAGCAAGCAAAGCCAACTTGGTGTTTTAGGCAAGTAGGGGACCCCTAATGAGCTGCATAATCTCTCCTTGATCAGAGTGATTTTCCCATAATCTTGTGCCAATTGGATTTGGTTTGTACTTGTGGATTTGCATCATGACATAAAGTGAAACTTTTGCAAAAATGGATATAATGCTTTTTCCAATTTGGGATTAATCCATCATACAATGCTTTAGCTCATGAAACAAGGTCTTAGCACAATGAACATGCATTAAATTATTGAGTGTTGGATGGTTTTAGGACCTGTAATCAAGAGGCATGCTGGTTTGAGAAGTTTGCACAAATTATGAACATGAAAAATAGCCAATTCAAAAGTGAGTTTTTGCCAAATTGTGAAATTCGAATCTCTCAAGTCATGAGGTTGTTTGATGAGTTCTTGGACATTTTGGAAATCTTGGAATGTGTACTACAATCCATCTTGGAAATGCAAATTGAAATTCCAAGTGGAAGTGTATGGAAAATGGCCTTGAAGTGGGGTAGAAAACCTTGTCAAAATAGGTCAAAAACTCACTAAGTTAAGAATGGTTTAGTGCCCCTATTCAAAAATTTGTAACTTGAGATACAAGCCTCAAATGGGAAAACTTTGTGAATCAAAGTTGTAGATTATGCAACAAGCTACAACTTTCATGTTTTGACTTTTGTTTGAATCCAAATGGATCTTGTTTGAAAAATTCTAAGTTATGAAAAATTCTAATTTCTAACCCTAATTTGCATTTTGTGATTTCTTGGTGAACAAGTTTCATGATTTGGCATGTTTTGATGAAAAATGAATCTTGACTCTTGATTTTGACCAAAAAGTCAAAGTTTGACTTTTCAGTATACAGTCAAAATTGATCAATTGACTGGGAAATTCAACTGTCAACCCTGTGTACTTGGGATCTTTTGAGTTTGTTGAGCATGTCAAGATAATTCCACGGGGTCCTTGAGTCCATATGTGAGCTTGGTTTGCCATTGGCTAGGTCAAACAGTCAAAAATTGCCTTTGTGCAGTCAAAACCCTAAAAATGACCATTTTGCCCTTTTGGTGATCTGACCAAATTTCTTATGGAATTGTGATCCCAACTTGATCAAATGGTCCATATGAGTTCATAATGTTAATGTGGGTCAATTTTCATGAGGTTTGACTGTCAATTGGCCACAGTTGATATTTTCCCCAATACAGCTGATTTCTAGGTCAACTGTCCAATTGACTGAGCAAAACTTGGAATCAAAGCTTGAAACTTGGTATGGATAAACTTGGGAGTCCAATATGAAGCATGAAAGTCATCTTAGGCATTTTAAGTCAAAACATCTTTGTGCAAACACAAACCCTAATTTGGGTCAACAGTGCAAAGAGAAGTCTTGAGCAGATGAAACCCTAACTGGATCTTGACCTTCAAAGGTTTTGTGATGAGAAATTAATGAGAAAAGGGAGGGAAAATTTTGGGGTATAACAGTATCCTACAATGTTTCCTCCAATGACGCTACGACAACCCACGCTTGTCCATTCACATCCAATGATATGGTTGGTTACTAACTAATGGTAAGATAACACTATCTAAAGGAGGAGGGAAAGAACTAAGACTTTTTGAGTAGGTAGAACGCTCGTAGTTGCTTGCTCACAAATAAAACCATTTTCACACTCACACTTTCAAAACATCTTTCCAAAAACAAACATCTCTTTGAACTATTTTCAAAACCAACACTTTGTATACATCTTATAGAGACGAGAATCATTACAAAATTTTCCGAAACAAAGGCGTTTGCAAAATATTTTCAAACTTACACAAATCCCAAAAAAACATTTACAAGGCATTTCAAAGTGAGCTAGCAACTAAGATCCCGTAGATAACTACATATGAAAAGGGTGCTAACACCTTCCCTTTTCATAAACTACCCCCCGAACTCAAGAAAATGTCTCAAAAGGTCTTTCCTGTTATTTTCACCCTTTCTTTTATTGGATAAAACAAAATTCGGTGGCAACTCTTTCTATCCGCAACAATTGCGATAAAACACAAAACACCCAAATCAGTTCTTCCACCGTATTACAGAACTGGCGACTCTGTCAGGGATATAACTTAAAAGTGGGGTTACCTTAGAGATTAGATAACCTTTAAATGCTTTCATTGTTTGACTTGCTTGCTTTACTCTTAAAAGTATGTTTGAGTTTCTTGTATAGATCCTCTACCCGGATCTGGGAACATTATTAGGTAAGTGGCAATAGATTATAGATAATGTACGGTGTAGACCGATATGGTTGAGACAATAGCTACGTTAGTGTGACATATTTTTTGGTACCAGTATCCCTTATGTTGAATCGAGGAGAATATGGAGCCGATGTGTGGTGTCATGAAGCTTTAACTGATCGTAGAACCTTTAGTTGAACAACTTGGCCATTAGGAAGTAGTGAGATATCCGACTTTGGTGCAAAGCTGAAGATTGGTTGATACTCGATACTATGCTCATTGAGATTGGACTTTCGGGATATTTTGGCTGCAAGAAAAGATTGATTGTGCTAAAACAATGCTCGATGAAGAAAGATAAATGATTTTGAGATTCCCTAGAACCCGTTTACTTTCTAGGACAGAATGAACCAACTAAAATTCAAGAGGGTACTTACCTATGAAACCCATGTAAGCCTAAAACTAAAGTCTTTGTGTTCTTTGTTTGTGATTAATTATTCATGACATCATAAACATCATAAAATCATAAGCATTCTCACTGACCATTTCAAGGATTTAGGAATTTATCCTTGTTCTGTTTTGTAGGACATGGCTTCCACTCGTAGAAATATCATCTGAGTCAACTTCGTGAAAGTTCTTCCTCAACTTCAAGAGTTAGCATCAAGGGTTCCTGGAGATTCTCTCTTCACCAAGAAATATGGTCGACTACTCAACTTGGCTACCTCAAACTTCCAAGAAGAAATGATGTGTGTGCTCTTCCAATTCTTTGATCCTATGCATCATTGCTTCATATTTCCCGACTACCAATTGGTGCCTACATTAGAAGAATTCTCTTCACTGCTAGGAGTGCATGTGCTTGATCAAATACCATTCACCAGTTTAGAGGAAACTCTAAAGCCTGAGGTTATTATCAAAGCCTTGCATTTAAAGAGATCGACATTGTGGCAAATTAGGAAACAAGGAGTGGAGTTAAGGGTTTCTTAGCCAAGTTCCTGTTGGAAAAGGATCGTTTGTTTTGGGAAGATATGGATTTTCAAGCTTTTGAGGATGTCTTGGCCCTTCTAATCTATGGTTTTGTTCTATTTCCAAATCTGGACCAACTCATAGATGTGAATTCCGTCAAGGTTTTTCTCTCTGGTAATCTCGTACCCACTTTGCTTGGGGACATTCTACATTATTTCCATACTCGCATCATGAAGAAGAGGGGGAATCTTTTGTGTTGTATTCCATTGTTGTATAGGTGGTTTATTTCACACCTACCTCGATCAACGTTGAAGAATGGGCAAGTCTTGACATGGTCTCAAAGGATGATATCACTCTCACACTAGGATATTCATTGGTGTTCCCGATCTTTGAAGGATATTACCATCATTGACCATTGTGGGGAGTTCCCTAATGTTCCATTCTTGGGTATTATGGAAGGTATCACCTTTAACCCTTCTCTTACATTACAATAGTTTGGGTATGCGCGAAGAGATGGTCCCCATGATGCGCTCATCCAAGGTTTGGTATTCGACTATGAAGGCGACATCCAAGCCTATCATCAAAGGTTCATACGAGCTTGGAGAATGGTAAACAAGGTGGATAGCAAGACTATGGGGCATAAAAATTCCATCCCTCTTTAGCCTTACCTCAAGTGGGTACGAACTTGTGCTCAAAGTCTCATGATGCCTTACCCAACCATCCTACTTGTGATTATAGAGCATGTTGCTGACAAAGACACCCCTTACAATATTCTTCATCCTGACATGCCTACTGTGATACGGTGGGAAGAACTGATTGTTTTGGAATGCTGGTTCACGTTTTGCGTTTGTTTTCGCAAAATGTCACGGTAAGCAAGAGTCGCCACCGTCTTTTATTTTATCCAACAAGGAAAGGAAAAAAGCATAGAAAAATTCCTTTTTCGAGATGTTTCTCGGGTCCGGGGGGTAGATTATAGAAAGGGAAGGTTTTAGCACCCTTTCTATCTGTGTTTATCCACGGGCTCTTAGGTACTTGCTCAAAGTGTTTTCAAAATTTGCTTTTCTTTGTGTTTGTGGGTTTGAAGAAGTTTTTGTTTGAAAAGGAGTGTAAGTGTGAAAAGTTTTTGTTTTTTGAAAGAGCAAGTACTTAAGAACCATCTACCTACTCGAAAAAGGAATCAATCTATGCTAATGTCCTTTAGACAATGCTATCCCACTATTGATGAGTAGGTAGCATCGTTGTTGGAGTTTTAAGGGTCAATTCGATTAAGGGACGTGTGGTCACTAAAGCAATGTTAGGACGCCTTAGCGATAATCCTAATGTCTTAGATCAATTTTCCGAGGCAACCGTTTCGAGGAAACTATGATCTTTGGACAAGAGGGCGACCTCTAAAACTTCCTATACTCAATGACCACGTTCGAAGGCAACCAAGTGAGGTGTATCCTAAGAGTGCGCATGTGCGAGTGTGTTGTTTCGGTTAATTTTATCTTTGTACATGTCAATGGTTATCTATGTTGATTTTAGGTTCAAACATTTGATCTTGTCATGCATTCCCTATTATCAAACATCTAACAGTTTATAAGTTGCGGAAACTAAATTGCGGAAATTAAAACTAACTATTACAAGGCGTCGGGTATTTACATCGCCAAAAACAACCCTTGAAATTAAAATGCGGAAAATAAATAAAGCGATAAAATAATTAAAGTCCTATTAAACTATTACATTCCGGAAAACAATTACAATAATACGATAAAATGGCTCGCGTGCGGGAAATTAAATCGGACGAGTTTTAGGGTTTTGACCCTTTAATTATTAAAGAAAAGATTTTTTTTGGTCATTTTGAGTTAAAAGGAATTAAACTAACTTAATTATTGAATTAATAAATTAATTAATTAATAAAAATATTTTTGGATTTTTTGATATTTAAAGAAATAAAATAAATTTGATCAAAGTTAGTAAAACCTAATTATCTAAATTAATTTTAATTATTGCAAAAGATATTAAAGTTATTTCCTAATTAAACTAAATTAATTCAATTAATATTTATTAACAAAAATAAAAATGCTGGAAATTAATTTAATTAAGAAAATGTTTTTTTTTGTTTTAATTTTATTAAGAAAAAGGTTTTAATTGGTTAGTGATTAATAAAATAATAAAACAAAACAATTAAATAAATAAAAAGAATGAGATAGAAAAAACTCAGGGGGGGATTCAGGCCCAATTTGGAGGTTTGAGTGGCAATCCAAAGGCCCAACAGGCGTTGGCCTTGGCTGACTTTCCCTGATTCCCTATGGCACATTGACTTGGGAGTATGATGCACGCTCCATCTGGACCACCAGATCTGGCCTGGGCCATCTGGCAAGCATTTGAGTGAGGGAATATCATGTACTACGCGCTTGAGTTCACACCAAATAACCTGTTGAAAAATAATACAAAGCAATATGGTGGACCTGGGATTCGAACCCAGGTCCTGTTAGCCACTAAACACACGCCACTACCACTGCACCAACACGCTTCATTCGTTATTATAATGGGCAATAATTAATATAAGGGAAAAACAATTAATATGCCAGAAAACAAATAAAATACGCGCCAAGTTTGAATAAGCGAATGGGGGGGGGGGGACGCGTCATCGTCTTCTTTGTTCACCCTGGTAATTTACCTGCGGATTTATATCCGCAGCTAAATCCGTATCTGCATCCTAAAATCTACTCTAGGCCATGGAAATTAATTCCAAGCACATGGTTGTGCTCGTCTAGGCTTCCTGATCACGCCTATGTCCATTAATGGCCTCAATTTCACCTTCAAAGGAAACGCCCAAAAAACACGAACCAAGAACCCTAGACTCGACTATGGGGTTACATGTCATATTAATACAATCAAATAATGCAGAAAGCTTGTAAATTGGATGATAAACATGAATATGCAAAGATTTTGTCAAAAAAATGCAAGAACAATGATATATGAATTCAACTGGAAGGCGTATTTTTGAGACACTTACAGAGCTTAGAGGCGCGTATGGGGATTGGTTTTGAGTTGGTTTCGCTTCAGTGGATATCCAGCAAGTGATAGGTGTTGAGATTTGGTGTTGAAACTGCCTATATGCACGATTTCAGTTTCAAGCTTTTTGCCAATTTTTTCAAGTTTGCTTTTGGTGTTCTTGCAGCTTCTAACCTCTAATTCATGTGCCTTTGCATTGTATATGTATAAAGCAATGTATTAGGTCAATAATTTTGGACTGAATCCTTGTGCATTATGGCTATAGGATTTGATTTGATTCCCATTTGAAAACTTGCCAAATTTGTCCAAAATCCATCTTTTTGTTCATGATATGGTGAGATAAGAATTTGATGCTGACCATGATGATAATCAAGACCTATAACAACCAAAAAGATCCTGA
Organism: Vicia faba; assembly: GCA_948472305.1. NCBI lineage: Eukaryota > Viridiplantae > Streptophyta > Magnoliopsida > Fabales > Fabaceae > Vicia > Vicia faba. The sequence goes on from OX451739.1 coordinate 843,163,486, forward strand.
GTAATCAATATTTGGATTTTATTTGATTTAAATTGATTTAAAATGGAATAATTCAAATAAAAACAAATAAAATAGAAAAATTGATAAATGGACACAAGGCTTAAGCTAGGACACGTGTGTAGTGTGACAAGATCAAATCAAGTGGAAAATAATGGGCCCATTTGACAAAATTTGAAGTTTTGGGGATAGTTGACTTTTGGCAATTTTGCAAAAATGCCCAACTTCAACAATGCATAACTTCTTCAATTTTGAACTGTTGGAAGTGTTCTTGGACTTTTTAGAAATCTTGAGATGTCCTATAATCAACCCTTTTGGTCTCATATCATTTTGATATTCCATTCTCAAGTTATAAGCTTTGGCAAAAAAGGTGTTTTTGTTGACTTTCAAAAATGACCTATAATGTCCAAATTTGTAACTTCTTGTGAGTGAATTGTTTGATCTTGGGGTGTGAAGATTGATTGTAGGAAATTTCATCCTCTTAAAAATGAGCTTTGGATGGGTCATTTCTCATAAAGTATCAGAAAGTTATGCTTGGTCAAAGTTGAGTTGACTTTTCCTACAAAACCCTAATTTAGCAACTTTTGAGTCTTGATGAATCTTGAGCAATCCTTGATGAATCATGATCAACCCTTGATCAAATGATTAAATATCCTTCAAAATGAGAATGTTGATAAAAAATTTTGAGGTTTGACTATATATATGTCATAGTTGACTTTTGCCCTAGCACAGTCGATTTTTAGACCCTTTGAGCAATTGACTGAGCAAACTTCCTCTGCAAGGCTTGAAATTTGTCATGGATAAACTTGAGACCATATTAGGACATTTGGGAGAACTTGAAGTAATTTTGATGCAAGGACCTTGATGCAACACAAAACCCTAATTTGAGGTTGATTGCCTTAGGAGATGACTTGATTGTCCAACTCTTGAGCAATCTTGACCCACTTGGAGACTATTCTTGCAATGTCTTAGGAAATATGAGAGGGAAAATTTTGGGGTAAAACAGCTTCCCCTGTTCAATTTTCTTAAACCTGAGGATGTAGATTGGCTTTCGGGCCTTTCGTAATCCGAAGGTGGAAGATGATTGAACACTAGAGTGCCCAGAAATTTGCACTCGCATGAAGTGATATCAGCATTGTGATGTCGGGAATGGGCTTACAGATGCCATTTGGAGATTGTTGCTAGGTAATCTGAGCTTCGGCTGGAATATGAATCAGGAAGATCTTATCGGCGATCTGACTGAACCAGAGGAGGTCTTGGATTAACTTTGACTGGATCGACATCAGAAAAATCTTTAGGAATCGATTTAACTGGACCAGACAAGGTATTGGAATAACTTCAACTGGAATACGAATCAGGGAGATCTTATCGGCGATCTGACTGAACCAGAGGAGGTCTTGGATTAAGTTTGACTGGATCGGCACCAGAAAAATCTTTAGGAATTGATTTAACTGGACCAGACAAGGTCTTGGAATAACTTCAACTGGAATAGAAATCAGGGAGATCTTATCGGCGATCTGAATGAACCAGAGGAGGTCTTGGATTAACTTTGACTGGATCAGTATCAGAAAAATCTTTAGGAATCGATTTAACTGGACCAGACAAGGTCTTGGAATAACTTCAACTGGAATACGAATCAGGGAGATCTTATCAATAATCTGACTGAACCAGAGGAGGTCTTGGATTAACTTTGACTGGATCGGCATTAGAAAAATCTTTAGGAATCAATTTAACCGGACCAGACAAGGTCTTGGAATAACTTTGACTGGATCGGCATCAGAAAAATCTTTAGGAATCGATTTAACTGGACCAGACAAGGTCTTGGAATAACTTTGGATGGATCGGCATCAGAAAAATCTTTAGGAATCGATTTAACTGGACCAGACAAGGTCTTGGAATAACTTTGACTGGATCGGCATCAGAAAAATCTTTAGGAATCGATTTAACTGGACCAGACAAGGTCTTGGAATAACTTCGACTGGAATACGAATCAGGGAGATCTTCGCGGTGATCTAACTGAACCAGAGGAATTCTTTGACATAGTTGAGAATTTAACTGCATCTTTCCTGAAAGGTAAAGGTCAGTCATATGCAATGCATGATATGGATCAAGCAATGATGTTCTCAAAATAAATGAGATTGTGTTATATGATGCGTATATATATGTATCATGATGTATGGAAATGTAATGTTTTAGCTGGGGAAAATAAATCCCGGATAGCTGCTGGAGAGTAGAGTTGAATTCTTCGTTTCCGCTGGGGATGATGAACGAAGGTGATTGCGAGAGTAAACCTGTAGGAGAGTACAACTCCGTTGGGGAATAAACTGATGAGGAGATTAATCTATGGGGAAGAGATGCTCTGCTGAGAATTCCACCGATAAATTCCGTTGGTGATATTGAATCTGTTGAGGATTGAATTCCTGTTTGTGAAAGGAGAGGACTCCGCTGGGGATAATCTTTCAGTTGCAACCTGCTGGGGATAAACCTGTTAGACTTTTATGGGGATAATCCTCTGAGTTCTGATGGGAATGATCCTTTGAACTCTGTTGGGGAGATTTATTTTTGTACTCCGCTGGGGATAAACTTCCAGAGTCTACTGGGGATGATGCTTCAACTCCGTTGGGGAAGCTTTTTCAGACTGTGCTGGGAAAATTTTAACTCCACTGGGGGTATCTTGTATCCTGCCAGGGAGCATTCTTATATTCTATTAGGGAATATTAAGACTGTCGGGGATATCAAACCTTTTAGTGCTAATGGTAGATCAATTCTGCTTGGGGGGAGCATTGCTGATTTATTCATAGTTGCAAGTCTCAGCTGGGGGAGAGCTACCATTACTTCCTTACTCTGCGGGGAGTGAAGGTATCTTAGCCATATTCTTCAGCTGAATCTACTTTTGTACCTGGTGGACAGAGCAACTGTACAGTTTGGACAATTCTTATTTCCCCTGCTTCTGATATTACCAGTAATTCGTCTTTTGTTTCTCATGTAAATATTTATGAGCAGCAATTAATGTCAAATGCATATATCAAAAATGAACATTGGACGTTCTTTGCAAAACAAAACAGATAAAGGAAAAAATAGTTTGAAATTTCTTTAAAAATGAATTGTATTGATTTTGAAGTTTGGCCTGTAAATAGACATTTTTGTACAAGGGGCTGACGTCCTAGTAAGAGAATGCCGCCGAATAATAGAATTTACACATTTGTGAAAAACTAAACAAAACAGCTATGTGACTGATCCCACTGGGTTCCAACTCTGCTATCGCCCTTATGTCCTCGAGCATCTCATCACTTTGCTACTTGGTTGAAGGTAGATCAGATTGACTAGTGTCGTCCGAGCTTGATAGTTGATACCGAAGTCTGGATGCAAGGTCATCCAATGAGACATAGTGTTACGCTTTGATCCCTAATTTTTTCCTGGACCGCCCTTTCGGGTTTTCAGTCCACCGGGATACCCCTTTTTGCCCAAGCCGCCTTTTCAAGTTTTCGACTTGCCGGGTGTACATATTTTTCATTTTCATCCCTTATTTTTGCCCGAACCCTTTTGGTTCACCGGGAAGCCCTTATTTTTGCCTAGGCCAGTCAACCTAGCGGGTCTTTGTTTATGCGTAGTATCTTTTCACTATGTCTGCATTGACGGGGTGAGGAAGGTCGTCACCGTCCATGGTGGTTAGAATCATAGCTCCCCCTGAGAAAATGTTCTTAACCACAAATGGCCCTTCGTAAGTAGGGGTCCATTTGCCCCTAGGATCACCTTGAGGTAGGATAATGCGCTTGATTACCAGGTTCCCAACTTGATACTCTTGTCGTCTAACTTTCTTGTTAAATGCCTTGATCATCCGTTTTTGATACGTTTGACCATGACAAATAGCAGTAAGTCTCTTTTCGTTGATTAAGTTCAGCTGATCAAGTCGGGTCTGAATCCAGTCATCTTCGCTCAAACCGGCATCCTTCATGATTCGAAGAGAGGGTGTCTGAACTTCAATGGGCAAGACTGCCTCCATACCATATACCAAGGAATAGGGTGTTGCCCCTGTTGACGTCCGTGCTGAGGTACGGTACCCATGGAGAGTAAATGGTAACATCTTGTGCCAGTCTTTGTATGTCACTGTCATCTTCTGCACAATCTTCTTAATGTTCTTATTAGCCGCTTCGACAGCCCCATTCATCTTCGGCCGGTAGGGAGAAGAGTTATGATGTTGTATCTTGAATTGCTCACAGAGCTCAGTGATCATTTTGTTGTTGAGATTGGTACCATTGTCCGTAATGATCCTCTCTCATACACCATATCGACAGATCAGATTGTGCCGAATGAACCGTGCCACGACGTTCTTGGTTACAGTAGCTAAGGAAGCTGCTTCAACCCACTTCGTAAAGTAATCAATAGCTACCAGGATGAAACGATGCCCGTTGGATGCCGTAGGTCTGATCTCACCGATCATATCAATGCCCCACATTGCAAAAGGCCAAGGTGCCGTCAAGACGTTCAGAGGTACTGGAGGTATGTGCACCTTATCAGTATAGACTTGACACTTGTGACATGTCCGAGAATGCTGATAACAGTCAGCTTCCATCATGGACCAATAATATCCTGCCCGTAGGATCTTCTTTGCCATGGTGTGTCCACTGGAATGAGTTCCGAAAGTACCTTCATGTAACTCCGCCATAATCCTTTCTGCTTCATTCTTATCCACGCAACGTAGTAAGGTCGAATCATGGTTACGCTTGTAAAGAATACCATTGCTGATGAAGAACTTCGCCGCGAACCTCCTCAGAAACTTCTTGTCATTAACAGATGCACCCTCGGGGTATTCCTGAGCTTCAAGATACCTCTTCACCTCATGATACCAGAGCTTTTTTGTTACCTCTTCAGTCTCAAGATCACAGCAATGCGCATGTTCGTCCAGTCTTTCAATGATAATCCGGGAGGCTTCGTTGTCCCAATTGACTTTGAACATAGAAGACATCGTAGCCAGCGCGTCCGCCAACTGATTCTCCTCTCTAGGGAAGTGTTCAAAGGTTATCTCCTCGAAATGGGGAAGCAATGTCAACACATACTCCTTGTAAGGAATGAGATTTGGGTGTTTTGTATCCCACTCGCCTTTGATCTGACTGATCACAAGAGCGGAATCTCCGAAGACACTCAGAAACCTAATCCTTAGGTCAATTGCTGCTCGAAGACCCATAATGCACGCTTCATACTCCGCCATGTTGTTGGTGCAGTTGAAACATAGTCGGGCAGTAAACGGAGTATGAGAGCCTTTAGGAGATATGATTACGGCGCCAATGCCATTACCCAAAGCATTTGAAGCTCCATCAAAGTACATAGACCATCGGGATCCTTCCTCAGGTCCTTCATCTGGTCCAGGTGTCTCACAATCAGTCACCAACATGATATTCTCGTCCGGGAATTCAAAGTTCATAGACTGGTAATCATCCACTGCCTGATGTGCCAAATGGTCTGCCAACACACTTCCCTTGATTGCCTTTTGGGTCGTATACTGGATGTCATACTCAGTCAAGATCATCTGCCATCTTGCTATTCTTCCGGACAATGCAGGCTTTTCGAAGATATACTTGATTAGATCCATCTTTGATATTAATAGAGTAGTGTGAGTCAGCATATACTGTCTCAGCCGGCGAGCAACCCATGCCAAAGCGCAGCAAGTTTTCTCAAGCAACGAGTATCGGGTCTCGCAGTCGGTAAAATTTTTGCTAAGGTTATATTAGCATGCTCTTTTCGGCTAGACTCGTCATGCTGACCCGGCACACACCCCATTGAGTTGTCGAGTACTGTCAAGTATAAGATCAAAGGTCTCCATTCAACTGGAGGCATCAGAATAGGTGGCTCTTGGAGATACTCTTTGATCCTTTCGAAAGTGGCCTGGCATTCATCGTTCCAACGTGCTACTTGATCTTTCTTCAGCAGCTTGAAGATTGGCTCACAAGTAGCAGTCAGGTGCGAGATGAATCGGGCAATGTAGTTCAGACGTCCCAGAAAGCCTCTGGCTTCTTTCTCTGTTGGGGGAGCTGGAATTTCCTGTATAGCTTTAAATTTTGCAGGATCCACTTGAATACCTTTATCGCTGACGACGAAACCCAGCAGTGTACCAGATCTCACCCCGAAGGTGCACTTGTTCGGGTTTAACCTCGGCTTGTACAACTTCAGCCTGTCAAACAGCTTCTGTAGATGGTCAAGGTGTTCCTCCTCAGTTTGGGACCTTGCAATCATGTCGTCGACGTATACCTCAATCTCATGATGGATCATGTCATGAAACAAAGCAACCATGGCACGCTGATACGTTGCCCCAGCATTCTTCAATCCAAAAGGCATGACGTTGTAGCAAAAGGTACCCCACTGAGTAACAAAAGTTGTCTTCTCCATGTCTTTGGGAGCCATTTTAATCTGATTGTAACCAGAGAAACCATCCATAAAGGAGAAGACTTTATGCTGAGCGGTATTGTCAACCAGAACATCGATATGAGGTAGAGGAAAATCATCCTTGGGACTCGCCCTGTTCAAATCCCTATAGTCAACACACATTCAAACCTTACCATCCTTCTTCGACACCGGAACCACGTTGGCCACCCACTGCGGGTAAGAAGTAACAGCTAGAAAACCAGTGTCAAACTGTTTCATAACTTCGGTCTTGATTTTCTCAGACATCTCTGGGCGCATCCGGTGGACCTTCTGTTTCACGGGAAGGCAGTCTTCCTTGGTAGGCAGGCGGTGAACCACAATATCGGTATCCAAACCAGGCATATCTTCGTAAGACCAGGAAAAGATCTCAACATAGTCACGCAACATCTGAATCAACCGTTGCTTCACATTAACTTCCAGATTTGTACCGATTTTAACTTCCTTTTTGTCCTCTTCTGTACCCAGATTCATTGATTCCACCGGCTCCTCATGTGGCTGTATAGCCCTCTCCTCTTGGAGTAACAGTCTTGCAAGTTCACCAGGCACTTCGCAATCATTTTCACCTTCGTCTTCGGCTATGTTGATCGAATTTTCGAAGTCATAATTGGCAGTAACAGAGTCGTTACCAGTGAGATCCAGAGTGGATGTAGACCTGTATATGTGAGTGTGTGTAAAATAGCTGTTTTGCAATATATAATAAAAGAAAAACAAGGAGCGCAAGATTTGAAATGCAAGAAACATCCAATGCTTTTATTAATGATATATGAAAATGACACACATAGAGCCCTCACAAATGAAGCCACAGTGCCTCGGGTAAGACACTGGGCCATAAAGTTTAAAACATTGTCTGTTACATATTCAAAACAAAAAGTTTCATTACTGGGTAACAAAAGAAATAGGGATGAAGTCCTTTTCTGTCTAGTTGCTTGGTCCACCATTGGTCGTAGGATAGATCCAGCTGTCGAACTCAGACTCTTCCACATCGTCTTCAATGGCATTCACTCCCGAGTCTTGTTTGGGCTTCTCTGGTGCTCCGAACTCGGTCTCTTTCACATAAATCAAGTATTGTACCTTGTTCTTCAAAACCCAACAATCATCTGTATCATGCCACGGGCTATCAGAGTGAAAAGCACAGCGGGCATTAGGGTTATACTTCGGCGATGTTATATTTGGATTCTTCGGGGCTTCCCTTGGAATCACTAGGTTGGTTTTCAGTAACTGTGGCAGAATCTGAGACAAAGTCATGCTGAGACGGGTGAATTTCCTTCGAGGTCTCTCGTCCTTTGACTGATTATTGTGCTGAGGAGCACCAGCAAGTCTTGAAATAACAACCGCATTAACAGCTTGGCGGCGTTCAGGTCTATTCTGGCTTTTCGAACTGTTGACAGCACTGGACTCTTTCTTAAAAGGCTTTTTCTCGGTGCTTGATGAAGCATCCTTTTGTATCTTACCAGCCTGAATACCAGCCTCAATCCTTTCCCCAGTCATAATAAGCTCTGTAAACCCAGATGAAGAGCTTCCAATCAGGTGGTTGAAAAATGGACCAGACAAGGTCCCCAGAAACATATCCACAAGCTCCCGATCAGCCAAGGGTGGTTGCACTCTTCCGGCGAGGTCCCTCCACTTCTGAGCATAATCTTTGAATCCTTCACCTGTTCCCATTGACATACCCTGGAGTTGGGTACGCGTGGGAGCGAGGTCGGAGTTGTATTGGTACTGCCTGTAGAAAGCAGTAGTCAAATCTTCTCAACTGCGGATACTGGCTCCGTCCAACTGGTAAAACCATTCAAGCTGAGTCCCTGAGAGATTGTCTTGAAAGAAGTGGATCCATAGGTTCTTATCAGGGGTGTATGGCTGAATCTTCCTTACATATGACCGGAGGTGCAGCTCCGGACAAGAAACTCTGTCATACTTAGCAAAGGCTAGTGCCTTGAACTTGTGGAGAATTACCACCCCAGATGATAGACCCAAATCACCAAAGTCCAAACCAGGCACTTTCTGAACTTCTATCGCACTCAACCGATCTTCCAGTTGTTTGTATTTATCCTCAGAAGGAGGATACTGGTCTTCATTGAAGTCCGTCTCGTTGTCGGAGACCACATGGCTAGGGGCCCTCCTTTCTTCCTGACTATCTTTCCCTCTAGATGAGGTGGTCAAATCAACTTCCTCCCGTAGCCTGTTTCTAAACCTGTGACCTGTGTTAAACAGGATTGTCCTCTTCTTCCTCTTCTTCTTCTCTTTCAGAATCAGGGTCTTCAGATCTTGCTGACCCTTAGCTAGATTCATGGACAGCTCTTGGAATTGGGCATTCTGGGCCTGTAGGGCCTTGATTGCTTGCTCAGTTGAAGGTTCAGCAGACATGATGAGTGCTGAAATAAACAACGAAGAATATAAGAGACCTGTAATGGGTACCTGTTATGAAGTGCATGGGATGAAATGCGTATGCTACGATTTCAAAGACAATCGAGAGATTCAAATTTGTAAACAAGAAAATAAGCACACTTTTATTAGATAAACTTAAAAATTTAAATTGTTCAACAAATTGCCCTTAAGGAGTTACAAGAATGGAAATACTGAAAAGTAAATAAAACTGGAAAGGAAATAATCAAAGGACAATCAGTGCTCCCATGGTCTCTTCTTGTCGGTGTGGACATAGTCATTGAGAATCTGCTTGTTCTCCAGCTGCCTAGTCAACCTCTGGATCTTCTGCTCTTGCTCGTTAAACTTTTCTCGATAAGCATCATGTTTCTCTCTCAGCTGCATCCAAGACCTTTTCAGTGCCCCGATGTCAGTGGGCATGTAAGGGTGGAGGATGGTAGGAAGAACCCCCTCTTCATTAGCAACTTCAACAATGATAGGCAGGACGGCTTCATATGGCATACCCAGCTTTTGGGCACGGATACAGACCCATCTGAGATACGGCTCCATTGGAAGAGAAGTCTTTGGGCCCAACTCATGTGGATCAGATCTGTGCACTCTATCCCAAGCCCTTATGAATCTGCGGCGTTGCTCGTCGATATCCCCTTGAAAATCAAAGATGATACTAGGCATTAGCAGCTCATGAGATCCTTCTCTTCTGGCTCTCCCAAACTGACGTAACGCCAAGCACGGATTATAAGAAATTCCTCTATGGGTTCCTATCAATGGAACATTGGGGTATTCCCTGCAACGATCAATAATATCCACCTCATCCATACCCTTGAGAGTCCAAATGATATCATTATGAGAAAGAGACATAACCCTATAGGCCCAACCCATGCCTTCTTTGTTCTTCAGCACTGATTTGGGGAGGTGCGAAATAAACCACCTCGCCAATAAAGGAGCACAGCACATCAAGGTTCCCCACTTTCGAGAAGTACGAGCATAAAGCTGATGAAGAATGTCACCCAGGAGAGTGGGTACATAATTACGAGAGATGAAGATTTTCACCGCATTCACATCAACAAAGGAGTCAGGATTCGGAAACAATACCAAGCCATATATCAGAAGAGCCAGAATATCTTCGAATGCCTTGAAGTTAAGACTATCCCAAAAATAATTAGCCTTACCAACCAAGAACTTAGTCAGAAAGCCCTTTGCTCCACTTCTAGTCTCCCAATTAGCCATTACCTCATCTTTGGTCAAATGAAGGGATGAAGCAATCTCTTCTGGCCTAAGGGTCTTCTCCCAACTAGTAAACGGGGTCTGCTCCAGAATGGAGATACCGAGCAGATCAGAAAACCCCTCTAGGGTGGGAACCAACTGGTAGTCTTGAAAAGTAAACCAATGGTATAGCGGATCATAGAATTGGACCAAAACACTCATCATTTGCTCGTCCAATTTGAAGGTAACCAAGCTGAGAAGGTGCCCATGTCTTCTAATGAAATAGGTAGTATCAGGCATCTTTGCAATCAAATCTTTAAGCATGGTGGGAACCTGGACAAATTTGATCTGGATGGTATTCCTACGCATGGGAATCATGACCTACAAAACAGAACAAAGATGAATCCCTCCTGTCTTTGAAATAGGTTAGTCCAATGTAAGATGTATGCAATGTTATGATGCCATAATGTCATGATAGTAAGCACACCACAAGTATCTACAAATAGCAAACATGGTAAAGGCACACAAGTCACACAGAGAGCCCTTAGATTTCAGGCTGGCAAGGAGCTTAGGTACTACCCTCTTTCAGTTCAGTTGGTTTAAACCTGTCCTAAAAATAGTAACCGAGTTCTAGAGGATCTCAATATCATTGACTACCCTCAATCGGTCATAATTCCAGTTTAGCAACCTTTTCTTGCGGTCGAAATCATCGCGAGAGTTTAGTCTCAATGAGTGTAGCATACTGCTACTGTTCTATGGCCAAGTTGGTCAATTTAAAGGTTCTAAGGTCAGTTGGTGCTTAATGACCCCTTAGATGACCCATATTCTCCTTGTTCCAACACGAGGGATATCGGTACAATCTAAAGTGTCACACCAACGTAGCTACTGCTTCAATCGTATCGGTCTACGCCGTACAGTTCCCTCACAGTTTATTTCTACTTACCTAAAGGGTATCCCCAGATCCGAGTTAGGATCTATAGTAACTCCGATACAAGCCCACAAATGTAAAGCATATAAAGCAAACAATTGAAAACACAATGATCTAATCCTAAGGTACACCCCACTTATGACCGTCCCCAGCAGAGTCGCCAGTTCTGTGATACGGTGGGAAGAACTGACTATTTTGGAATGCTGGTTCGTGTTTTGCGTTTGTTTTTGCAAAATGTCGCGGTAAGCAAGAGTCGCCACCGTCTTTTATTTTATCCAACAAGGAAAGGAAAAAAGCACAGAAAAATTCCTTTTTCGAGATGTTTCTCGGGTCCGGGGGGTAGATTATAGAAAGGGAAGGTGTTAACACCCTTTCTATCTGTGGTTATCCATGGGCTCTTAGGTACTTGCTCAAAGTGTTTTCAAAATTTGCTTTTCTTTGTGTTTGTGAGTTTGAAGAAGTTTTTGTTTGAAAAGGAGTGTAAGTGTGAAAAGTTTTTGTTTTTTGAAAGAGCAAGTACTTAAGAACCATCTACCTACTCAAAAAAGGAATCAATCTATGTTAATGTCCTTTAGACAATGTTATCCCACTATTGATGAGTAGGTAGCATCGTCGTTGGAGTTTTAAGGGTCAATTCGATTAAGGGACGTGTGGTCACTAAAGCAATGTTAGGACGCCTTAGCGGTAACCCTAATGTCTTAGATCATTTTTCCGAGGCAACCGTTTCGAGGCAACTATGATCTTTGGACAAGAGGGCGACCTCTAAAACTTCCTATACTCAATGACCACGTTCGAAGGTAACCAAGTGAGGTGTACCCTAAGAGTGCGCATGTGCGAGTGTGTTGTTTCGGTTAATTTTATCTTTGTACATGTCAATGGTTATCTATGTTGATTTTAGGTTCAAACATTTGATCTTGTCATGCATTCCCTATTATCAAACATCTAACAGTTTATAAGTTGCGGAAACTAAATTGCGGAAATTAAAACTAACTATTACAAGGCGTCGGGTATTTACATCGCCAAAAACAACCCTTGAAATTAAAATGCGGAAAATAAATAAAGCGATAAAATAATTAAAGTCCTATTAAACTATTACATTCCGGGAAACAATTACAATAATACGATAAAATGGCTCGTGTGCGGGAAATTAAATCGGACGAGTTTTAGGGTTTTGACCCTTTAAGATTTTTTTTTGGTCATTTTGAATTAAAAGGAATTAAACTAACTTAATTATTGAATTAATAAATAAATTAATTAATAAAAATATTTTTGGATTTTTTTATATTTAAAGAAATAAAATAAATTTGATCAAAGTTAGTAAAACCTAATTATCTAAATTAATTTTAATTATTGCAAAAGATATTAAAGTTATTTCCTAATTAAACTAAATTAATTCAATTAATATTTATTAACAAAAATAAAAATGCTGGAAATTAATTTAATTAAGAAAATGTTTTTTTTTGTTTTAATTTTATTAAGAAAAAGGTTTTAATTGGTTAGTGATTAATAAAATAATAAAACAAAACAATTAAATAAAATAAAAAAAGAATGAGATAGAAAAAACTCAGGGGGGGTTCAGGTCCAATTTGGAGGTTTGAATGGCAATCCAAAGGCCCAACAGGCGTTAGCCTTGGCTGACTTTCCCTGATTCCCTATGGCACATTGACTTGGGAGTATAATGCACTCTCCATCTGGACCACCAGATCTGGCCTGGGGCCATCTGGCAAGCATTTGAGTGAGGGAATATCATGTACTGCTCGCTTGAGTTCACACCAAATAACCTGTTGAAAAATAATACAAAGCAATATGGTGGATGTGATCGGTAGATCTGGAACTGACTGTTTAACGCTGGTTCGCGAAATGTCGCGGAAGCAAGAGTCGCCACCGTCTTTTATTTTCTCCAAATGGAAAGGACAGAAGCACAGAAAAATTCCTTATAGAGATTGCTCTCGGTTCGGGAGGTAGGTTATAGAAAGGGAAGGTGTTAGCACCCTTTCTATCCATGGTTATCCATGGGCTCTTAGATACTTGCTCACTTGTGTTTTCAAAAATGGTTTGTTTGCTTTTCAACTGTGGGTTTTAAAAAGTTTCTTTGAAAATTCCAGTTCAACTCTTGTATCGGTCCTCAAGAGTGTTTGAAAAATTGCTTTCGAAAGCTTTTTGAAAAGGTGTCGGTGTGAAAAGTATTTTTTGATTTGTTTTTGAAATTAGAGCAAGTATCTAGAGTCGTCTACCTACCCTAAGGAATTCGTCTGTGTAGATGTCCTTTAAAGTAGTGCCATCCCACCATTGAGAGGTAGGTAGCACCACCGTTGGAGGTGTTCGGGTCAATTCGAAGTTCGGGACATGGTGATCACCGGAGCAATAGGAAGATACCTTAGAAGCTACCCTCATGCCAGGTTCCCGGATCATGAGGACTTACTAAGACATCCTCTACTCGACGATCACCTTTCGAAAGGCAAGGCAACAGTGAGGTATACCCTAGGGGTGGTGTGTGATTTGTGTGTCGTTTTCAGATATTTTGTCTTGTTCATGTCATGGGTGATCTACGCTTCTGTTTTTATTTTAGTCATTCATTCTTGCATGCCATTATTAACAGTTAAAAAGTTACGAGAAATGTAAAGTTCCTAAACTATTACAAAGGCGCGGGTCCACATCGCCAAATTAAATCCAGGACCCGATTTGACATAAAATAAAGGAAAGTGCGAGAAATATAAATTTACACGGCTTTGGGAGAATTACATAAATAATTATAAGAAAGGAAATAAAACGTGCGAAACAAATTACCAATCAAAAGCGAGGGCGTTGGACCCTTTTTAATGAAATTAAAATATGATTAACAAATTAATTAAATTAAAGAAAAGAAATTATTTTTTTGAGTTTTTGTATTTATGAATTTTTTAATGAGAACTAAATGAAATTAATTAATTAACCCTAATTCTAGTTATTTTTTAATTTATTAAGAAAAGCATTAAAATTTAACCTAAAATTAAGCCTAATTAATTAGTGAGATTTATTTACAAAAAAAGATAATATTTAAATAAAACATATTTTAATTTTTGTCTTTTCTGATTTTTGTATTATTTTTATATTTTATGAAAATAAATTAAATTAAAGAATTTAAAGGAAATTAATTAAAATAAATAAACTAGAAAAATATGAAAAAAGAATGAAAGGCAAACCATGGGGGGTTCTGTCCCCAGATTAGAGGTATCTCCAGCATTTTTGGCCCATTAAGCCTTGGCCTTATTGACTTTTCCTGGACGCGTGCATGTGTGTTGACTGATGCCTATTATGTTCCTCAGATCATAGCCATTTGATTGATCTTGATAAGCGTGTGGCATGCTGGGACTATGGGTTGTATGGTGGACGCTTGTATTGAAATTACACAGAAGCATTATTAGAAAAATAATATGGAATAGAAAGGGGGGACCTGGGATTCGAACCCAGGTCCCAGAGGTTACCATACTGATGCCTTGCCACTGGAGCTCTTCACGCGTTTTGATTATATAATGGCAAATAAATAATATAAGGGAAAAGTGGTCAGTGATGTAAAAATAACAAAAAGCGCGCGTTGATTTCAAATTAGCCTATCATGTCCTGCCACATAATCATTTTCTCCACTTATGCGTTTTTCCTGAAACAAAAACAAGCAAGATTGCGGGGGTTTTGAACCCCCACTATATGCAGTGTGAAAAAATAGCGAATAGGCCCTCTTGCTTCATAAATTGGGCGCGAGGTACATGTTCAGATCGTCCAAGCATGCTGATTTCAATGGTGTAGGTCTCAAGTCTCAATTGTTCCAGAATAAGGAAACCCCAATTCGTGACCTCTGTAACCCTAAAAGACAACAATGGCAATTTCGCGTATGGTGTATAAAAACTCAATCAAACTACATGGTTAGCTTTAGAATGATCCAATTAGTATGAATCCATAAATAAAATGCAAGGAGAATGCTTGAAAATTGAAATACGAATATGAATAAAATGTGAAAAATCTCGAGTTCTGTATACCAATTCTGGGCGTTAGGGATATGGAAAGGTGTTCAGTTAGCTTTAGTAATGTCTTGGCAAGCTAATGGGATCAATCTTTTCCTCTGAATCGTCCTCTAAGGCCACTTACAGTTTTGGATTTTTTTGATAAAAACTCCAACTTTGTTCTTGAGAATAGGCGCAGCTTAGAGGTCTTTAGCTTTAGGGTTTTCATGAGTATATGTATTGGAATGATTAGGGTTGAAAATTGGATCAAAAAACCTTTTGCATTGATGTAGAGAATATTGGATTTTCATGCATATATTTTTCAATCTTTTCATGCATATTTGATACCAATCATGTCCAATTACATTGATTCTTTCTATATCTGATCATGCACGAAATCCTTGAGTTATTCCATGCATAAAAAGATTTAAAAAGTTTTCCTTGGTATTTTTTCCATATTTTAATTAATTAAATGAATTATTAGCAATTAAAAATTCAAATAAATAAATAAAAATGATGAAAAACTTCCCTTTGGGCCAAATGGTCGTGCACATGCTTTGGATGATGAATTTTGGAAGAAAAAGAGGCCCATTAGCATTTTTAAGGCATTTGAAGCAATGTTGACTTTTCAAAATATCCAAAAATTTCCCAACTTCCACAAGGCATAAATTGCTCAATTTTTAATATTTTCTCATGTTCTTGGACATTTTGGAAAGGTATTGAAGTCCTCTAACCAATGTCTTTGGTCCCATGTCATTTTGATTTACCAATCTCAAGTTATGGCCTTTGACTTAAAGTCCCTCTTTGTTGACTTTTGAAAATGACCTATAATGTTGAAATTGATAACTTTTTGTGAGAGCATTTCTTGGACTTGAAGTGTGAAGAGGAGTTGTAGGAAATTTCTTTATCTTCACAATGAGATTTGGATGGAATTTTTCTGATAATCCATGTGAAAGTTATGCCTTGGTCAAGTTACAGTTGACTTTTTCAACTGTCCAAATATGGAAACTTTTGCATCTTGAGACTTTTTGAGCCAAGCTTTGAGAATCATGATCAAGCATTGATCAAATGATGTTTGTGGCTTCAAAATGAGATGTTGACCAAAAATTTGAACTTTTGACTGTCAAATGACCATTTTGCCCCTACAGTTGACTGTAGTGCAATTAGGGTTTTTGACTGTGCAATTTTGTGCTGTAAGTCTTGAAACTTGGTATGAGGATACTTGACAATGTTTATAAGCATGTGGGACTTGATTGGACCCTTGGAAACTTCATTTTCTTTGTCAGAACCAAAACCCTAGTTTTTGACTGTTATGAGGCCCTTGAACTGTGCAACCCTTGGGGAGATTTTGAACCTTTGACTTGGCAAATCTTGAAGAATATGGGAGGGCAAATTTTGGGGTACAACAGTTGCCCATGTTCCATCTTCTTCGACCTTAGGATGCAGATTGGCTGACGTGCCTTTCGTAATTCGAAGGTGGAAGATGATTGAACACTAGAGTGCCCAGAAATTTGCGCTCACATAGTAGTGATGATGGGAATGGGCTTATAGATGCCATTTGGAGATTGAGGGATAGGATGATGGGCTTATAGATGCCATGCTAAGATATGACGGATGGTGGATGGGCTTATAGATGCCATCTGGATGTCGATCGCGTAAGGTATTCCTTAGCGAGAACTTGCGTACCTGCAAAAGAAAATGATTACATGACCTGTTACAGGAGCTGGTCTTCAAACTCTTTGTATGGATGCGTCATGACTGGTTACAGGAGCTGAATCTGGATCTTCAAAAGGTGATGACTGAACCAGGGATAGTTACTACCTCAACAGGAACGCTGAGAGAACCTTGGACGATTACTACCTCAACAGGAACGCTGAGAGAATCATAGGCGACTTCAACCTCAACAGTAACGCTGAGAGAATCTTGGGCGACTTCAACCTCAACAGTATCATTGAGAGAATCTTGGACGACTTCAACCTCAACAGTAACGCTGAGAGAATCTTGGGGGCGATTACTACCTCCGCAGTAACGGGGAGAGAACCATAGGCGACTTCAACCTCAACAGTATCATTGAGAGAATCTTGGATATCTTCTACTGAGTCTACATCAGGAAAATCTGTCAGGGGTCGATTTAGCTGGACTAGAGAAGGCCTTTGACTGGATAAGAAACAGAAAAATCTTAGGGTCGATTTAACTGAACCGGTCTAGGTCTTGAATGTCTTCAACTGGATAAGAAACAGGGAGATCTTAGGGTCGATCTGACTGAACCAGAGAAGGCCTTTGACTGGATAAGAAACAGAGTCTGGAATAGTCTTTCGAATGAATCTGGACTAGACCATAGAATAGTCTCCGGGTCTGGAGCATCTCTAAGTTGTTTGAGAAGAAACTGTGAATAAGTGATAGAATAGCATCCGGTTCTGGAGTATATCTGAGCCATCTTTGAGAAGAAACTTGAACAAGCCGAAGAACAACATCCATATCTGGAGAATTTCCAATCTATATCTGAATGACTTTGGAATAAGTATCAGAAGGTAGCCATATCCGGGTCACATCTGAACCATCTCTAGAAAGGTGATCTCTGAATAAACAATAGAACAGCTTCCGTGCCCGGAGCATCTCTAAGTTCTCTGAGGGGATCTGGAATAAGTGTCAGAATGTCGCCATGCCTGGGTCACATCCGAACCATATCTAGAAGGAGTGTTGAATAAGCAACAGAACAGCATCCATATCTGGAGCATTTCTAAGCTATCTCTGAAAGGAAATCTGGAATAAGTATCAGAACGTTGCCATATCTGGTTCACATCTGAACTATATCTAGAAGGAAATCTGGAAGAAGTATCAGAACGTCGCCATATCTGGTTCACATCTGAACTATATCTAGAAGGAAATCTGGAAGAAGTATCAGAACTTCGCCATGCCTGGGTCACATCTGAACCATATCTAGAAAGAAATCTGGAAGAAGTATCAGAACGTCGCCATATCTGGTTCACATCTGAACTATATCTAGAAGGAAATCTGGAAGAAGTATCAGAACGTCGCCATATCTGGTTCACATCTGAACTATATCTAGAAAAGGTAATCTGGAAGAAGTATCAGAACGTCACCATGTCTGGTTCACATCTGAACTATATCTAGAAAGAAATATGGAAGGGGTATCAGAACGTCGCCATGCCTGGGTCACATCTGAACTATATCTAGAAAGGGTGATCTCTGAATAAACAATAGAACAACCTCTGTGTCTGGAACATCTCTAAGTTATATCTGAGAAGAAATCTGGAATAAGTATCAGAACGTCGCCATGCCTGGGTCACATCTGAACCATATCTAGAAGGAGTCTTGAATAAGCAAAAGAACAGCATCCATATCTAGAGCATTTCCAAGCTATCTCTGAAAGGAAATCTGGAATAAGTATTAGAACGTCGCCATATCTGGTTCACATCTGAACTATATCTAGAAGGAGTTGCGATAGTTGATAGTAATCATCTTTGTATTGACCTTTCCTGAAAGGTAAAGCATCAGTTGTATGCAAGATCATGATGCATGAACTGCATGATTTCAAAATGTCCTCAAAATTAATGAGATTCGTGTTGTATTATGCATATGCATGCTATAATGTATGAAGATGTAAAGTTCATGAATGTATTTTTGTCTCGGAAATTAAATCTTTGACAGGTGCCAGGAGGTTAACTCCTGGGCTAATGTTGAAGAAAGAGTTCTTCGCTTTGCAAGAATGAACTGGTAGGAGAAGATGACTCCGTTGGGGAATATGCTTGGAGATTACTCTGCGGGGGAGATTACTCTAGCGATCTTGCTGGGGAAAATACTCTGTGGGAAGAGAGGTACTTCACTGAGATGTTGATGATAACTCCGTTGGGGATACCATTGTTGAGTTGGAAGTTTTAATAGACTCCGTTGGGGATAAGAAGACTTCGCCGAGGACGATCTTTCCGTGGCTTTTGGCTGAGGATAACCCAGTTATATCCTGGCAGGGAAATAACTCTTTGAATAAAGCCGGGGACGCGTTCGTGTTCTGCGGATGACAAGCTTCCAGAATCTACTGGGGACAAGCTTACTGCTTGGGGAGATGGATTCCAACTTTCCTGGGGAAATTGGATTGGACTCTCCTGGGGAAGTTAGGTATCTTGATTGTTCTTCATCCGAATCTATCTTAGTACCTCGGTGGATAGAGTAACTAGATCGCTTAGACAAACCATTACTGCCCCTGTTTCAGTGGAGGTCTTGATAACTGCCAATTTGACAACTCTTCGGGTAGGCAAGTGACGAGATGACTGGACATAGTCGTACGCTTAAATCCCTAATTTTTGCCTGGACTGCCCTTTCGGGTTTTCAGTCCACCGGGATGCCCATTCTTGCCCAAGCCGCCTTTTCAGGTTTTCGACTTGCCGGGTGTACAAATTTTTTTGTTTCATCCCTTATTTTTGCCCGAACCCTTTTGGTTCGCCGGGAAGCCCTTATTTTTGCCTAGGTGTGTCAACCTAGCGGGTCTTTTGTTCATGCGTAGTATCTTTTTGACTATGTCCATATTCTCGGGACGAGGGAGTTGCCCCTGTCAGTAGGGTTGTGTTGTCATGCTACCAAAAGATCTTCGTTTGATCGTCCAATTCCCCAAGTGATCCAGGTGGAGATTTGCCCCAGGCTGTTTGGCATCTTGAGAGATTCTCCGAATCTTGACTGGACTGCCCCCAGATGATGGACAATGATCATACCATGCCCCTTGATTGGAAGTGCTTTTGTTCATTAGACATTCGTCGTGCAAATTTCTATGTTGTTCGAACCAAAAAAGTTATATGCAAACAAAGTTACGTTAAAAATGCAAAGCTTACGTCCGTCTTGAATTTTGAAAATGCATTTTTTTTGTAAAACGAGCAATTCTTGTAGACTGTGATGTCAACTCAAGATTTGTAACAGACCTTCAGGAGTCAGGATACCTTTCGTAACAGTATGCTTTCGAACTAACCCATGCTTCAGCTAGGACTTTTGAGGGTTATAACGTGGCCTGGTTCACGGTTTAAGAAACAAAGGATAAAGGCTCAAATTTTATTTGTACCCACCCGCTCTTCGTGATGTTCTTCAAACCTAAGCTCAGTTGACTGTGCGTTAGACCTTGTTTGAGTCTTTGCTTTGATATACCTGTGATGGTTCGGACTTTGACAGTTTATTTTGAATAGGCAGTCATTTCCTCTTTTTTCGTTGAGGGTTTGTAGGACCTCTTTCTTTTTGATTTTGTTTATCCCTATTTTTTGCCTGAACTGTTTCTTTTTGGAATTACAGTCAGCGGGATGCCCCAGTTTTGTAAGTCTCCTTCATAGGTTTTGAATTAATGGGTTTTTAATTTGAGAAGTAATGACTGCCTTTCTTTATTGAATATTTGGAACCATCACTATCTTTTTTGTAAGGATCTCTTTGGTGCCATTCGTTATGCACTTGGATCAACTGAGAGACTACCCTGTCCCAGGTTATGATTAAGGGTTTTAAATTTCGAAAAGAAAAACTCCTACTTCTTTGGCTCAGAGGGGTTGACGAGGGATTATCATCCTTATAACTCCAGTGTTTAGGGGTTGAAACAATGCCTGTACCTCATCAGCAGGGTCCGTTCAAAAGCATATTGTAAGTGTCGTGGTATCGTTTTTGTCATCCTCCCTCAAGAGGCTTAGAATTATTAACCGAGAGTTGATCATCACAGAAAAATGAAAGCAATTTTGAATATAATGAAAACAATTGTATTAATTCCAAAACAGACACATGTGATGCTTTAATAGAATAAAAGAGTTTGCTATGACATTAATTGTTTGTATAAGCAAAGAAAAATACAACTCGGAAATCCAAATAAACAAAAGTCTTCAATGATTGGGTAACGGAGCAGTGATTATGTTCGGAGTCTCAGGTACTTCAAACTGAATCTCTCCAGCGTCGATCATGTCTTGAATCTTGTTTTTGAGAGGCCAGCAGTTGTCCGTAGTATGCCCCGGGCTATCAGAATGGTATGCGCACCTATCGTTGGGATGATAGTTAGGAGCAGAAGTGTTTGGATTCCAGAGAGGAGCCCTTAAGGTGATCAGCCCTGCCTTCAACATTTGTTGTAGTGCTTGATCCAGCGACATGTTGATCTTGGTGAACTGTCGTTTGGGTGCGACCTCCTTGCGCTGCTGCCCCTGTCCCTGTTGAGCCGGTCTAGGATTGGAGATCTGGGTTGCCCCTACCTCATGACAGCTCTTTTTACCGTGCACAGCATTGGACTCCTTCTTTCCATGATGAGGCTTTTTGTCAGAAGGTGCAGCCTCTTGAATCTTTCCAGACCGGATGCCGGCTTCTATTCTCTCCCCAGTCAAGATAAGATCTGTGAATCCAGCAGACGAATTCCCGATCAGATGGTTATAGAATGGACCAGACAGGGTCCCCAGGAACATGTCCACAAGTTTACGGTCAGTCAGCGGTGGTTGTACCCTACCAGCCAGGTCTCTCCATTTCTGCGCGTATTCTTTAAAACCTTCTCCCGGTCCTAACGACATACCCTGGAGTTGGGTACGCGTAGGAGCGAGGTCGGCATTATACTGATACTGCTTGTAAAAAGCAGTAGCCAACTCCTCCCAGTTACGAACCTTGGTTCCATCCAGCTGATAGAACCATTCGAGATGAGTCCCTAAAAGACTCTCCTGGAAGAAGTGGATCCACAAGTTCTTGTCCACAGTATACGGTTGAATCTTCCGCACATAAGACCTGAGATGCAGCCTGGGACAGGATGCCCCATCGTGCTTAGCGAAAGTGGGTGCTTTGAATTTGTGTGGGATCACCACACCAGAAGTTAGACCCAAGTCTCCGAAATCCAAACCAGGCACTTGTTGAATTTCCATTGCATTCAGGCGGTCTTCCAACTGTTTGTACTTGTCCTCGGCAGGAGGGTATTGTTCGTCGTTGAAATCTATCTCGTTGTCGGAGACCACTGGGCTGGGAACCCTTTCCTCTTGATGACTGCCTTCCCCAACAGATGGAGTAGTCCTCTCAGCTTCATTTTGTGTGCCATTCCCAGGTTTGCGTCTAGGGTTGAACCACACAGTCCTCTTCTTCTTCTTTTTCAAGAGCAGGGTCTTCAGATCTTGCTGCCCCTGGGCCAAATTCATGATCAGCTCTTGGAACTGGGCGTTCTGAGCCTGGAGGGCCTTGATGGATTGTTCGTTGGATGGTGCAGAAGACATGATGATGCTGAAATAAACAGCGGAGAAGGTAAGTGACCTGTAAAAGGGATACCTTTAATGCAATGATATGTATGTATATATATGCAATGTTTTCAAGGATCCCGCAGGGTAAACAAGAAAATTGTTAGCATTTGAATTTGTGACTTGATTGAAGGAACTGCATATTGTTGAGAGTCCTTCTTCAAGGTTCAAAGGCTCACCATATCAAGTGGGTCATAGCCCCTGACAACCTTGTCTAGAGGAAAATAAATCCTCTTTGCCCCTTGCTGGATAGTTGGTTCATCATGACCTGCATCACAGACCCTTGAGATCCTTGAAATGGGTTAGGATGTATGCAATGGTATGATGTTATGTTGTGCATGGGGTAATGTAAGTAAACCCTGTTATAAGTCCCAATTAAGGACATAAACAAAACCTGCAAAAACTCAGTAAACCCGGTTATGAGTCCTAATTAAGGACTATAAACAAAACCTGCAAGAAATTCAGTAAACTTTGTTACGAGTCCCAATTAAGGACTATAAACAAAACCTGCAAGAAATTCAAGGGTCAGATAATAAGCATGCAAGTAGTTCAAGTATGAAGGCACACAAGTCACACAAAAGAACCCTTAGAGTTTAGGCCAGCATGAGGTCTGGGTAGTACCCTCTTTCAGTTTGTTGGTTCATACCTGTCCTAATCAAAAGTAACCGGGTTCTTAGAGGATCCCAATATCATTGACTACCCTCAATCGGTCATAACTCCAGCATCGCAATCTTTTCTTGCTGCCAGAACCATCACGAGAGTTTAGCCTCAATGGGCGTAGCATACTGCTACTGTTCTAATGGCCAAGTTGTGTCATTTAAGGTTCTAAGGTTATTGGTGCTTAATGACTCCTTAGAAGACCCATATTCTCCTCGTTGCAACACAAGGGATATCGGTACAGACCAAGGTGCCACACCAACGTAGCCACTGTTTCACCCGTGTCAGTCTACGCCGGACAGGTCCCTCACAGCTTATGCTACCTAAACAGGGTATCCCCAGATCCGGGTTAGGATCTATGTAACTCCTATGCAACCCACAAATTTAAAGCAGACAAGTCAATACAATTGAAAACACAGTTATGAACAAACCCTAAGGTACACCTCACTTTAAGTTTAAGTCCCCAGCAGAATCGCCAGTTCAGTGATCGGTGGATCTGGAACTGACTGTTTAACGCTGGTTCGCGAAATGTCGCGGAAGCAAGAGTCGCCACCGTCTTTTATTTTCTCCAAATGGAAAGGACAGAAGCACAGAAAAATTCCTTATAGAGATTGCTCTCGGTTCGGGAGGTAGGTTATAGAAAGGGAAGGTGTTAGCACCCTTTCTATCCATGGTTATCCATGGGCTCTTAGATACTTGCTCACTTGTGTTTTCAAAAATGGTTTGTTTGCTTTTCAACTGTGGGTTTTAAAAAGTTTCTTTGAAAATTCCAGTTCAACTCTTGTATCGGTCCTCAAGAGTGTTTGAAAAATTGCTTTCGAAAGCTTTTTGAAAAGGTGTCGGTGTGAAAAGTATTTTTTGATTTGTTTTTGAAATTAGAGCAAGTATCTAGAGTCGTCTACCTACCCTAAGGAATTCGTCTGTGTAGATGTCCTTTAAAGTAGTGCCATCCCACCATTGAGAGGTAGGTAGCACCACCGTTGGAGGTGTTCGGGTCAATTCGAAGTTCGGGACATGGTGATCACCGGAGCAATAGGAAGATACCTTAGAAGCTACCCTCATGCCAGGTTCCCGGATCATGAGGACTTACTAAGACATCCTCTACTCGACGATCACCTTTCGAAAGGCAAGGCAACAGTGAGGTATACCCTAGGGGTGGTGTGTGATTTGTGTGTCGTTTTCAGATATTTTGTCTTGTTCATGTCATGGGTGATCTACGCTTCTGTTTTTATTTTAGTCATTCATTCTTGCATGCCATTATTAACAGTTAAAAAGTTACGAGAAATGTAAAGTTCCTAAACTATTACAAAGGCGCGGGTCCACATCGCCAAATTAAATCCAGAACCCGATTTGACATAAAATAAAGGAAAGTGCGAGAAATATAAATTTACACGGCTTTGGGAGAATTACATAAATAATTATAAGAAAGGAAATAAAACGTGTGAAACAAATTACCAATCAAAAGCGAGGGCGTTGGACCCTTTTTAATGAAATTAAAATATGATTAACAAATTAATTAAATTAAAGAAAAGAAATTATTTTTTTGAGTTTTTGTATTTATGAATTTTTTAATGAGAACTAAATGAAATTAATTAATTAACCCTAATTCTAGTTATTTTTTAATTTATTAAGAAAAGCATTAAAATTTAACCTAAAATTAAGCCTAATTAATTAGTGAGATTTATTTACAAAAAAAGATAATATTTAAATAAAACATATTTTAATTTTTGTCTTTTCTGATTTTTGTATTATTTTTATATTTTATGAAAATAAATTAAATTAAAGAATTTAAAGGAAATTAATTAAAATAAATAAACTAGAAAAATATGAAAAAAGAATGAAAGGCAAACCATGGGGGGTTCTGTCCCCAGATTAGAGGTATCTCCAGCATTTTTGGCCCATTAAGCCTTGGCCTTATTGACTTTTCCTGGACGCGTGCATGTGTGTTGACTGATGCCTATTATGTTCCTCAGATCATAGCCATTTGATTGATCTTGATAAGCGTGTGGCATGCTGGGACTATGGGTTGTATGGTGGACGCTTGTATTGAAATTACACAGAAGCATTATTAGAAAAATAATATGGAATAGAAAGGGGGGACCTGGGATTCGAACCCAGGTCCCAGAGGTTACCATACTGATGCCTTGCCACTGGAGCTCTTCACGCGTTTTGATTATATAATGGCAAATAAATAATATAAGGGAAAAGTGGTCAGTGATGTAAAAATAACAAAAAGCGCGCGTTGATTTCAAATTAGCCTATCATGTCCTGCCACATAATCATTTTCTCCACTTATGCGTTTTTCCTGAAACAAAAACAAGCAAGATTGCGGGGGTTTTGAACCCCCACTATATGCAGTGTGAAAAAATAGCGAATAGGCCCTCTTGCTTCATAAATTGGGCGCGAGGTACATGTTCAGATCGTCCAAGCATGCTGATTTCAATGGTGTAGGTCTCAAGTCTCAATTGTTCCAGAATAAGGAAACCCCAATTCGTGACCTCTGTAACCCTAAAAGACAACAA
This sequence comes from Vicia faba, assembly GCA_948472305.1. Lineage (NCBI taxonomy): Eukaryota > Viridiplantae > Streptophyta > Magnoliopsida > Fabales > Fabaceae > Vicia > Vicia faba. The sequence goes on from OX451739.1 coordinate 843,188,804, forward strand.
TGGCAATTTCGCGTATGGTGTATAAAAACTCAATCAAACTACATGGTTAGCTTTAGAATGATCCAATTAGTATGAATCCATAAATAAAATGCAAGGAGAATGCTTGAAAATTGAAATACGAATATGAATAAAATGTGAAAAATCTCGAGTTCTGTATACCAATTCTGGGCGTTAGGGATATGGAAAGGTGTTCAGTTAGCTTTAGTAATGTCTTGGCAAGCTAATGGGATCAATCTTTTCCTCTGAATCGTCCTCTAAGGCCACTTACAGTTTTGGATTTTTTTGATAAAAACTCCAACTTTGTTCTTGAGAATAGGCGCAGCTTAGAGGTCTTTAGCTTTAGGGTTTTCATGAGTATATGTATTGGAATGATTAGGGTTGAAAATTGGATCAAAAAACCTTTTGCATTGATGTAGAGAATATTGGATTTTCATGCATATATTTTTCAATCTTTTCATGCATATTTGATACCAATCATGTCCAATTACATTGATTCTTTCTATATCTGATCATGCACGAAATCCTTGAGTTATTCCATGCATAAAAAGATTTAAAAAGTTTGCCTTGGTATTTTTTCCATATTTTAATTAATTAAATGAATTATTAGCAATTAAAAATTCAAATAAATAAATAAAAATGATGAAAAACTTCCCTTTGGCCCAAATGGTCGTGCACATGCTTTGGATGATGAATTTTGGAAGAAAAATAGGCCCATTAGCATTTTTAAGGCATTTGAAGCAATGTTGACTTTTCAAAATATCCAAAATTTTCCCAACTTCCACAAGGCATAACTTGCTCAATTTTTAAGCTTTGCTCATGTTCCTGGACATTTTGGAAAGGTCTTGAAGTCCTATAACCAATGTCTTTGGTCCCATGTCATTTTGATTTACCAATCTCAAGTTATGGCCTTTGACTTAAAGTCCCTTTTTGTTGACTTTTGAAAATGACCTATAATGTTGAAATTGATAACTTTTTGTGAGAGCATTTATTGGACTTGAAGTGTGAAGAGGAGTTGTAGGAAATGTCTTTAGCTTCACAATGAGCTTTGGATGGAATTTTTCTGATAATCCATGTGAAAGTTATGCCTTGGTCAAGTTACAGTTGACTTTTTCAACTGTCCAAATATGGAAACTTTTGCATCTTGAGACTTTTTGAGCCAAGCTTTGAGAATCATGATCAAGCATTGATCAAATGATGTTTGTGGCTTCAAAATGAGATGTTGACCAAAAATTTGAACTTTTGACTGTCAAATGACCATTTTGCCCCTACAGTTGACTGTAGTGCAATTAGGGTTTTTGACTGTGCAATTTTGTGCTGTAAGTCTTGAAACTTGGTATGAGGATACTTGACAATGTTTATAAGCATGTGGGACTTGATTGGACCCTTGGAAACTTCATTTTCTTTGTCAGAACCAAAACCCTAGTTTTTGACTGTTAGGAGGCCCTTGAACTGTGCAACCCTTGGGGAGATTTTGAACCTTTGACTTGGCAAATCTTGAAGAATATGGGAGGGCAAATTTTGGGGTACAACAGTGGACCTGGGATTCGAACCCATGTCCTGTTAGCCACTAAACACACGCCACTACTACTGCACCAACACGCTTCATTCGTTATTATAATGGACAATAATTAATATAAGGGAAAAACAATTAATATGCCAGAAAACAAATAAAACACGCGCCAAGTTTGAATCAGCGAATGGGAGGGGGACGCGTCATCGTCTTCTTCGTTCACCCTGGTTATTTACCTGCGGATTTATATCCGCGGCTAAATCCGTATCTGCATCCTAAAATCTACTCTAGGCCATGGAAATTAATTCCAAGCACATGGTTGTGCTCGTCTAGGCTTCCTGATCACGCATATGTCCATTAATGGCCTCAATTTCACCTACAAAGGAAACGCCCAAAAAACACGAACCAAGAACCCTAGACTCGACTATGGGGTTACAGACCATATTAATACAATCAAATAATGCAGAAAGCTTGTAAATTGGATGATAAACATGAATATGCAAAGATTTTGTCAAAAAAATGCAAGAACAATGATATATGAATTCAACTGAAAGGCGTATTTTTGAGACACTTACAGAGCTTAGAGGCGCGTATGGGGATTGGTTTTGAGTTGGTTTCGCTTCAGTGGATATCCAGCAAGTGATTAGTGTTGAGATTTGGTGTTGAAACTGCCTATATGCACGATTTCAATTTCAAGCTTTTTGCCAATTTTTTCAAGTTTGCTTTTGGTGTTCTTGCAGCTTCTAACCTCTAATTCGTGTGCCTTTGCATTGTATATGTATAAAGCAATGTATTAGGTCAACAATTTTGGACTGAATCCTTGTGCATTATGGCTATAGGATTTGATTTGATTCCCATTTGAAAACTTGCCAAATTTGTCCAAAATCCATCTTTTTGTTCATGATATGGTGAGATACGAATTTGATGCTGACCATGATGATAATCAAGACCTATAACAACCAAAAAGATCCTAAGTAATCAATATTTGGATTTTATTTGATTTAAATTGATTTAAAATGGAATAATTCAAATAAAAATCAAATAAAATAGAAAAATTGATAAATGGACACAAGGCTGAAGCTAGGACACGTGTGTAGTGTGACAAGATCAAATCAAGTGGAAAAGAATGGGCCCATTTGACAAAATTTGAAGTTTTGAGGATAGTTGACTTTTGGCAATTTTGCAAAATTGCCCAACTTCAACAATGCATAACTTCTTGAACTTTTGGAAGTGTTCTTGGACTTTTTAGAAAGCTTGAGATGTCCTCTAATCAACCCTTTTGGTATCATCTCATTTTGATATTCCATTCTCAACTTATAATCTTTGGAAAAAATGTGTTTTTGTTGACTTTCAAAAATGACCTAGAATGTCCAAATTTGTAACTTCTTGTGAGTGCATTGTTTGATCTTGGGGTGTGAAGATGGATTTTAGGAAATTGAATCCTCTTAAAAATGATCTTTGTATGGGTTATTTATCATAAATTATGAGAATGTTATTCTTGGTCAAAGTTGAGTTGACTTTTCCTACAAAACCCTAATTTAGCAACTTTTGAGTCTTGATGAATCTTGAGCAATCCTTGATGAATCATGATCAACCCTTGATCAAATGATGAAATATCCTTCAAAATGAGAATGTTGACAAAAAATCTTGAGGTTTGACTATATATAGGTCACAGTTGACTTTTGCCCTAGCACAGTCGATTTTTGGACCCTTTGAGCAATTGACTGAGCAAACTTCTGCTGCAAGGCTTGAAATTTGTCATGGATAAACTTGAGACCATATTAGGACATTGGGGAGCACTTGAAGTCATTTGGATGCAAGGACCTTGATGCAACACAAAACCCTAATTTGAGGTTGACTGCCTTAGGAGATGACTTGATTGTCCAACTCTTGAGCAATCTTGAGCCACTTGTAGACTATTCTTGCAATGTCTTGGGAAATATGAGAGGGCAAATTTTGGGGTACAACACCTACCGACTTCGAGGAATTGAAAAGATCGTGGATTCAACTCAAAGGGGAACGTGATACCTTTGAAGCACAATTCTACCCAAGCGAGAAGAAGGTTTTGGAGCTCACAAGGCAACTTCATGAAGAGCAAAGCCTGAATGCCTACATTGCACCAAAAAGGATGCGCCCATGGGAAACTTTAGCCTTTATTTTTTATTTTTTATTTTGTAACCTTTGTAAAGCCCAGGAGGCATTTGTAATTTGTGAACGTATTAATGCAGTTAATGTTTGTTGTCTTCTCTTTGTCTAGCAAATTTAAATTCCATAAAATCCTTGAAAACATTACATTCCCATAACATGCATCATATCATAAGAAGGTCTTCCGATACAGGTTCCTTATCTTTCTACTGTTTATTTCAAGTATAAGATGGATCTCGAGAAAATTGTGAAGGACTTGCAGACTCAAAACTCTCAGTTTCAAGAAACTATGCTCATCTTAGCAAAGGGGCAGCAAGAAATGATGACACTTCTTGTCACAAAAAAGATAAAGAAGAAAGTTGTAATCAACATGAGGAAGAGATTCAAAGACCCCGTCCAACAAGTTCAATTTGAAGAAGACTCCTCCGAGGAGGATAAGAATCAAGATGAAGATGCTAGGAGCACCCGTGCTAGGGGTGGAAACAATCAAATCTCTGAAGATGAAGATTATTTTGATGAGCAATATCCACCGGCCGACGACAAGTATAAGAAATTAAAAGACAAATTGAAGGCTGTAGAAATCTAAGTTGTTCCTGGCTTGGACTTTGGTGACTTAGGTTTGGTGCCCGGGGTAGTCATTCCCCACAAATTCAAAATCCCTGCTTTTTCCAAATACGATGGTGTGTCATGTACGAAGCTTCACCTAAGATCTTATGTCCGTAAAATTCAGCCGCATACCGCTGATAAGAAACTATGGGTGCACTTTTTTCAAGAAAGTCTATCTGGGATGTAGTTGGAGTGGTTTTACCAATTGGAAGGAACTGACATCCATACTTAGGAGGATTTGGCCACTGCTTTTTACCTCCAATATCAATATAACGCTGATCTTATGCCAACTAGGATGAAATTTCAAGGAATAACCATGGGATCAAATGAGGGCTTCAAAGAATACGCTAAAAAATGGAGAGACTTGGTTGGAAGGGTGCAGACACCTTTAACTGATAGAGAGTTGATAGACATGTTTATGGGAACATTGAATGGACCATTTTTCAACTTGCTAATTGGAAGTTCATCGTCCGGACACACTGAATTGATCTTTACTGGTGAGAGGGTTGAAAGCGGGATTAAAAGCGGGAGGATACCCATGACCTTCACCTCAAATGCTGTGAAAAATCCATTTATTTGTAAAAAAGAGACTAATGTTGTGTACGGGTCAAGAAGCCATGCTAAGAATGATTGTCATCATTCAGTAGGGGCTGTACTGATTTCCAATCCAACTCCAACTCAACGACCGCATCAACAAAATAATCAACAAAGACCGGATGTCCAAAGAAGACAATTTACTAAAATCAATATGCGACTATCTCAAGCTCTGCAACACTTATTGAAAGCTGATTTGGTGACCTTGTGAGATCCCCCTTCCAACCCTAACACCGCTTCTCCAAAATACAACCCCAATGCCAAATGCGCTTACCATTCAAACAGTCTCGGACATGATACCAATGATCGTTGGTCTCTAAAGAATAAAATCCAAGACCTAATTGATAAAAAGAATATTTAATTCAACCCTCCTCCCACTCCAAATGTGATCACCACACCCATGCCAAATCATGGTAAGGGCGTCAATGTTATTGAAGATGCCTCTTTGGTCGCCTCCATCAAATATTTGACCACTCCTTTGAAGACTATTAAAAGAATTTATTGAAAGCCAGAGTATTCCCTAGTTGCCTTGAAGACTGTTGCTATTGTGTTGTACAAATTAATGGTTGTGAATGGTTGAAGAAAGGTGTCCAACACCTGATGGATAGCCATGAGATTCTATTTGAAAGAACTCCATATGTGAAAAATTTGACCGAAGTTGTATTTCAAGAAGTTGAAGACATATCCATCATTACTATCTCAAACAAACCTATTAGGATCACCTTAAGAAGTCCTAATAGGATTCCCATTGAACCAAGAATAGCTCCACTAATTATCACCACACTGGGGCCAGTTCCCTACTCTTCTGATAAGGCGGTACCCTAGAATTATGGGGCGGAAGTATATTACCATGGTATCAAACAAGATTCCTAGATTGATGAAGATGAAACTGCATACATTACAATCATTGCTGGATCAAGTAAAGTTACTAGGACAGGGAGGATCTTCTCTCCAGAGATTTCACCTCCTACAACCACAACTACACTCATTTGTATTACTGCTGTTAAACCTATTGTTGATACTCGAGGAAAGGAAAAAATGACTGGGCCTTCCAGGATGGAGGCGCCCACAAAATATATTACCATTTAGGACACATCTACCCAAGAGATGGAGGAGATTTCAAAAATTATCAGAAAAAATGACTATAAGATAGGGGGACAGTTGGGGAAAACACCCTCGAAGATTTCTATGATGTCTTTGTTGCTATGTTCCGAGGCACATGCCTAAGCACTGATAAAGTTCCTGAAAATGCACATGTCCCACAAGAAACTACGACCGACCAATTTTAAAACTGTGTAGCAAGCTTGACTGCCAATAATGGTTTAGGGTTCTCTGGTGCATATCTGACCCTGGTGGGGAAGAATCACAACAGAGCTCTCCATGTCTCCATAGAATGCAAGGTCACTACCATGGCACATGTATTAGTGTATACTGGATCTTCTCTCAATGTCTTACGTAAAGGAGATTTGGATAGACTAGACTGTGGTGGACTGGTGTTGAAACCTAGCAACATTGTAGTAAGGGCTTTCGATGGTTCTAAGAGGATGGTCCATGGAGAGGTTGATCTCCCTATCAAGGTTGGGTCTCAAGTCTTCAACTCAACATTCTATGTGATGGATATCTGACCTACTATTCTTGCCTGCTTGGACACCCATGGATACATGAGGCAATTGCGGTGACTTCCACACTACATCAAAAGTTGAAATATCCGATCAAGGGAAAAATTGTTACCGTATGTGGTAAAGAAGAGTTTATGATTAACCATCTAAATTCATTCAAATATGTTGAAGTGGATGGTGAGTTCATTGAAACTCCTTTTCAAGCCTTTGAAGTGGTCTCTCCCATGGTTGTTGTTACCAAGGCCATTCCTAACACTCCCGAAGTTGCTAAAGATACACCAAGGATAACTTCTCTCAAAGATGCTCGTGTTGTTATTGAAGAAGGAGGTTGTACCGTTTGGGGACAACTTCCTGATTTCCCTTTCAAGTCAGACAAATCTGGGTTAGGCTTCACTTCCAAGGCTCAAAATGAGGTTCAACGTGCTCGTGCAGGGAAACCACCTCTTCGCATTAGTAACCATGAGGTTAATTCCCTTGAAGACTCTGATGTTGATTGTGACTTTGATGACTGGATCTACCCGACTGTTGATGAAGGGCTCAACAGTTGGCAGACCAAGGACTTCATCACAATCTCCTTCATCCAGGACTAATTTCCATTTACTGTTTTAATTACTTTGAGAACTTTGTCTGTAATTTCTATTATAACAATGACTTTAAGCCATGTGCCTTTCCCGGGGCACAGTGGTCCATTTGTTAAGGGTTTGTCATTTTCATATGCCATATGCTCATTTTAATGAAAAACATTGGACTATTTTGCATTCAAATTTTGCGCTCTTTGTATTTCTTTACTTTATTACATTTTCAAAAAAAATAGCCATGTGACCTTACATGCACACACACACATTTGCAGATCCATATCCACTCTGGATCTCATTGACAATGACTCTTCTATTACCATTTATGACTTTGAAAATCCAATCTATCAAGCCGAAGACGAGGGTGATGAAGATTGCGAAATACCGGGGGAACTCGCCAGACTTATGTTACAAGAGGAAAAGTCCATTCAACCACACAAGGAGTCAGTTGAAGTGATAAATCTAGGTACTAATGCAGACAAGAAGGAAGTCAAGATCGGCGCCAACTTGAAAGACTGTGTCTAGAGAAGATTGATCCAAATGTTACACGACTATGTCGAAGTGTTCGCTTGGTCATATGAAGATATGTCGGGGCTTGATACTAATATCGGAGTTCATCGTTTGCCAATGAAGGAAGATTGTCCTCTGGTCAAGAAAAAGGTTCGTCTCATGCGGCCAGACATGTTTGAGAAAATAAAAGTTGAGGTAATGAAACAATTCGATGCAGGTTTCCTGGAAGTGATGTCATACCCTCAATAGGTGGAAAATGTTGTTTCAGTATCAAAGAAATACAATGAAGTCTGTATGTACGTAGACTACAGGGATTTGAATAGGGAAAGCCCCAAAGATGATTTCCCATTACCTCATATCGATGTCTTGGTTGACAACACTGCTCAACACAAAGTTTTCTCCTTCATGGATGGATTCTCCAGTTATAACCAAATCAAAATGGCACCCGAAGACATGGAGAAAACCACTTTTGTTACACATTGGGGCACCTTCTGTTATAAAGTCACGCCTTTCGGTTTGAAGAATGCAGGCGCAACCTATCAACGGGCTATGGCAGCTTTATTTCATGATATGATTCATCAAGAAATAGAAGTCTAGGTTGATGATATGATTGCAAGATCGCAAACTAAGTGTTGTACCCCAAAATTTTCCCTCTCAATTATCAAGAATTTTCTCACAAGATCTCCTTTGACTCAAGACTTCATTAGGGTTGATCAACCAAGACACCTCCTTAAGCACTGATGACCAAAATTAGAGTTTGAGATTGCACAAGGATATTTGAACTTTCAATGCTTCATATTACTTTCATGGATCATTATAAACCCCCAAGATCACTCATGTCATGTTTCAAGCCTTGGATCGCACTTTTGCTCAGTCAATTGAGCAGTTAACCTAAAAATTAATTGTATTGGGGGAAAAGTCAACTATGGCCAATTTATAGTCAAACTTCATAATTTCTATGGATTTTGTGCCGGGCTAACCGAAAGACTGCTAAGGGGACTGATTTGATTTGAGTGATAGTGGATAGGTTGACTAAGTCGGCTCATTTCTTATCGGTGAAGATCAATCCTCCTATAGAGAAACTAGTTGAGATGTATATTAAGGAAATTATGAGATTACATGGAATAACTTCGAGTATCATATCGAATAGAGATCGGAGGTTTACGTCGAAGTTTTGGGAAGGTTTGCATAATGCTTTTGGTATTAAGTTGAGGTTAAGTTCTGCATATCATCCGCAAACGGAAGGTTAGACATAGTGGGTTATTCAATCTTTAGAGGATTTGTTGAGGGCTTGTGTGTTGGAACAAGGAGGTTCTTAGGACAACCACTTTCCATTGATTGAGTTTACATGCAACAATAGTTTTCATGCGAGTATTGGTATGGTACTGTACGAAGCATTATATGGTAGGAGGTGTAGAACTCCATTGTGTTGGCATGAGTCAAGCGAGAGTGTTGTGCTCAGGCCTGAGATTATGCAGGAAACGCTGGAAAAGATCAAGATGATCTAAGAGAGGATGAAAGCTTCTCAGAGCCGTCAGAAGAGTTATCATGACAAGAGAAGAAATGCACTTGAATTCCAAAAGGATGATCACGTGTTTTTGAAAGTTACTCTGGTAACCAGTGTTGGTAGAGCTTTGAAGTCGAGGAAGCTTATGCCTTGTTTTTTTGGTCCATATCAGATATTAGAGAAGATAGGTGAGGTGGCTTATCAGATTACTGTACCTCTGTTGCTTGTGAATATTCATGACGTGTTTCATATGTCCCAGTTGATGAGATCTTTCGCATGTGATTCAAATGGATGATGTACAAGTGAGAGATAACCTGACTGTTGAAGCATCACCCGTGTGGATAGAAGGACGGGAAGTGAAGCAATTGTAGCGTAAAGGCATCGCCTTAGTGAAGGTGAAATTCTGGTATGACAGAACTCAGATGTCTTATGACATGTTGGCACATCTGATCCGACATAAACAAACAGGCAAGGTATTAACGATAAAAAGTGTACTGAAAAGCATAAACAACACACCTGAATTGTTAACCCAGATTGGAGAAACTCTCCTACTATGGGGGCATACCAAGTCAGGGACAAATCCACTATGATAGTATCAATTCATAGACCCTACATCAAACCTCCAGTTTACGGCCTAATCACTTAGTCACTACCTGTGATACGGTGGCCAGAACCGGGATCGTGTTTCCCTATTTCGTTAAGGAATTTGCTGGTTTGTGTTTTGTGTTTGTATTCGCAAAATGTCGCGGTAAGCAAGAGTCGCCACTGACTTTTATTTTATCCAACCAGAAAGGAAAAAAGCACAGAAAAATTCCTTTTTCGAGATATTTCTGAGTACGGGGGGTGGATTATAGAAAGGGAAGGTATTAGCACCCTTTCTATCAGTAGTTATCTACGGGCTCTTAGGTACTTGCTCATCATTTTCAAAATTGTTTTCTTTGTGTTTGTGGGTTTTGAAAAGTTTTTGTTTTAACTTTGATTTAACTCTTGCTTCTGTCTTCAAGAGTGTAATGAAGTGTTTTTGAAAACTTTGTTTGTAAAGGAGTGTAAGTGTGAAAAAAAAGTTTGTTTTATTTGAGCAAGTACTTAAGAGCTAATCTACCTACTCGAAAAAAAGAATCGTTTTATGCTTGTTTCCTTTAGACAATGCTATCCCCCTATTAGTGAGTAGGTAGCACCGTCGTTGGAGTTTGAGGGTCAATTTGAAAGGGACATACGGTCACTAAAGAAATGTTAGGACGTCTTAGTAATAACCCTAATGTCTTAGATCATTTACTCGAGGCAACAATATCCGAGGCAACCATTCCGAGGCAACTATGATCTTTGGACAAAAGGACGACCACTAAAATATCCTATGCTCAATGACCGTTTACCGAAGGCAACCAAGTAGGAGTGTACTCTAGGAGTGCGCATGTGCGAGTGATTCAATTTCTGTTTATTTATCTTTGCACATTTAGGGTGATATAACTGTTTTAAATTAATCATACATTCTTGTCATGCAAACCCTAATTATTCATACATCTAACAGTTAATAATTTGCGAAATTTAAATGCGGAAATTAAACTACGCTATTACAAGGCTTCGGGTATTTACATAGCCAAAAACAAACTCTTTGAAAATAAAAGCGATAAATGTAAAAGTCCTAATTAAAACTATTACAAACTGTGAGCAGATACAATAATTGGGTAAAAAATAATAATAAAGCGCGCGATGAAAATTAGCTCGACGAGAAATTAGGGTTTTGACCCTTCTATCCTAATTTAAAAGAAAAAGTGTTTTTTATTGTTTTTAAGAAAAGAAATAAGTTTTCTAAATTAAATGTGAAATTAATTAGTTAGTTAAATTAATTAGTAAAAATAATTACAAGACATATTTTTGGTTTTTTTGTTATTTTAGGATAGAAATAAAATAAAATTAAGTTAGTAGTAAAACCTATTTATTCTAATTAATTTTAATTATTTGCAAAAAGAATTAAAATTGTCTAAATTAATAAACCTAATTAAATTAATTAATTTATTGATAAAAAATAATATTCTAATTTTAATTTGGACATAAAAGTATTTTTGGTGATTTTTGATAAAAAGAGAAGATTAATTTATTGGTTAGTAAATAAATAAACAATTTAAATAAAATAAATAAATAAAAGATGAAGAGAGAAAATGGGCCTGAGTTTAGCAACTTTGGGGAAGTGTGGATATCAGCTTTTGGGTCCATTTGGTAAAATTTGAAGTTTTAGGGATAGTTGACTTTTGGGAATTTTGCAAAAAAGGTCAACTTCAACAATGCATAACTTCCTCATTTTTTACTCTTTGGAGCTGTTCTTGGACTTTTTAGAAATATTGAGATGTCCTCTAATCAACCCTTTTGATCTCATCTCAATTTGATATTCCATGCTCATGTATGAGGCTTTGACAAAAAAGGTGTTTTTGTTGACTTTCCAAAATGACCTATAATGTCCAAATTCATAACTTCTTGTGAGTGCATATTTTGAACTTGGGAGCTGAAGATGGATTGTAGGGAATTGCATCCTCTTCAAAATGAGCTTTTGATAGGACATTTCTCATAAAGTATGAGAAAGTTATGCTTGGTCAAAGTTGAGTTGACTTTTCCTACAAAACCCTAATTTAGCAACTTTTGAGTCTTGATGAATTATGAGCAATCCTTGATGAATCATGATCAACCCTTGATCAAATGATGAAATATACTTCAAAATGAGGATGTTGACCAAAAATCTTGAAGTTTGACTGTATGTAGGTCACAGTTGACTTTTGCCCTAGCACAATCGATTTTCAGGCCTTTTGAGCAATTGACTGAGCAAACTTCCTCTGCAAGGCTTGAAACTTGAAATGGATGGTCTTGTGAACTTATTAGGACAATGTTGATCATTTGGGACCACTTGGACTCAAGTATCTTGATACAACATGAAACCCTAATTTGGGGTAGACTGCCTTAGGAGAGAGCTTGTCTGGCCAACCTTTGGACTTCCTTAAGCAACTTGAGGATTTTTCTTGAAATGTTTTGAGAAATATGGGAGGGAAAATTTTTAGGTACAACACTAACCTTCCTATATTTCTATCTAAGACTCACCTAGACATGAGGCTCTCCTCAATCCCTCTTCAATCACAGACAGCGATTGGATCAACACAATTCTGAACAAACAGGAAGACACACTTCCATGACAATCTCTAGCCAAGACTCTTGACTAAGACCACAACTTGGAGTTGCTTCAAAGCTTCCTCCAAGAACAATAATCAACTCATTACTTCATAGCTTATGAGTGAGAACAATATTGACCATCTCACAATCCGAGTGGTTCACTAACACCAACTCTCGTAGAGAGAGACAAAAATACAAAGCCCTATACTTCTACATCTTGAACCCGTGTTTTTCTAGGTTACAAACACTTCTATTTATAACATATACCCAACTATATTTGGGCCTTCAAAATACATCATATCAGTTGTAACAAACAACAGTAACTTCTGCTGTAAACAAGGTCTTCAATCAAATCTTCCTAAGTTATCTCCAAATTTAAAAATTGTATATTCTTCAATATTCTGATTAGATTCTTCTTGACCTTTAATTCAGTGCCATATAATATTGCATAATATTTCCTAAAATATTCTACATCAGTTAAATCATAACAGGATCTAATTGTCCACTTCAGCTCAGGCGCGATGTCGTATGCTCCTTCGTAGGACATCTTATCCGACGTGTTATTCCAAATGTTGAAACACTTCAACTCAACATGTCCTAACATAAGATAGGACTTCTTGCTCACCATGTTCCCCTATTAGCAAGTTAAAATATCACATCTAACATATTGTTGTATTATTTGTTTTACAAAAATTAATGTCAATCCTTAAAACTAGAGAACTTACAGAATATATTATGGGGTGGACCAGCTGGTGAAAATTTTGGACTTGGGAACGTGAGTATCAGATGAGAGAGTTTTATCCAGTTTTATTTCCGCCACGTAATTTTCGAGGGCGAAAATTCTTTTAAGTGGGGGAGATTTGTAACACCCCAAAATAATTAAATTATTTATTTAATTATTTAATTATATTATAATGAGTATTTGTGATGTTTTGATTAATATGATGTGTGATGGATACTCTGAGGGGCATAGTGAAAATTAAGTGATATTGGGTGTTTTAAATAATTTTAGATAATTAGAGTAATTATTTAGAATTATTTTAGTTAGTGAAATGGAGATAATATGAGATGCATAAATAATAAGGTCAAGGTAGTAATTGGTGAAGTTATTAGCGAGGGTAAGATGGAAAGTCCATAGAAAGGGTCCAAGCGTTAAACAAGGAATATAGGGAAAAGTGTGTCAGTGTGTACGATTGTGAAAAGAGTTGGAGAGTGCAGCACAACTAGGGAAGGAAGAGAACAAATAGATTTTTGGTAGAACACAAAGAAGACGATCAAAGATATAATCTAAGGTAAGGGGGTTATCCTTATTATTATGATTGATATAGGGTTTAGATGTATGTAGGTTGTTTGGGGTTTTTCTGATGAATTGATAACATGACAATTGTGATGAATCTTTGATGAAATTATGAATAATAGATGCTAATAATGCCATGATTTAATGTATGTAATGTGTATTAATAATTATTGTTGTTTCACGATGAAAATATTTGACTTCTATGAGTTTTGGGTCTATTTGGATGTGAAATCGTGTGGAAATTGGGACTGGTGCAATACAGAAAACGCACAGGGACTTTCCTATTCGCAATGCGTCACCAGGTGAGCACACATCATCAACGGGCAAAGATAATTCTCCCTTGATGCGTATGGAGAGGAGTAAGCAAAGGGAAGAGGGAAAATAGAACCCCTAGAAATTGTATGGGAGAAGTGGATTCGTTCCAGCTTTGTCAGGCGAAGCAGAGACGAGCTGAGCTCGATGGGCGAGCGAACATGCTCGTCGGCCGAAGGAGGTAAAAGAAAAACAATGATCCTAGAATTTTTTATGGGAAGGGTGATTCTCCCCAGCGTCTTCGGGAGAGCCTCAGGTGAGCAAGTTGTTTCACCAGGCGAGCCTCAGGCGAGAGGCAGATGAAAGAATCTTGAAAGTGTCGTAACTTGAGTTTTTGGATTCCGTTTGACGCGTCGTTCGAAACATTGTGTAGCTAACACAATGAACTATAATTAGGTTGAATAAAATGAGTAGAAGTATGTATATACAGTATTTTTCTAGGATTAAACTAGACCTTAAATGTTGAATTGTGATAATACTATGATGAATTGATGTGATTGCGCAATTGGTGCAACATGATGTATGTTTGTATGATGGATTGATGTTTTTGTGATGATGCCATGTGTATTATAATGTATGTGATAATATTATGATGAGATTCATGGATGATGATGCATTTTGACTAGTTTAAGTCATGTTTTATTGTGTTGTTACGCATCATGCATTCATGACATATATTAGGACTTTAGTCCCGTGATATTGTTAGGACAATTAGTTCAATGATGATGATAGAACGTTAGTCTAGTGATGGTATCAATCCCATAGTGTGGATTGAATGCAATATTATGATGTGCTCTGGTTCCAAGCAGGAATCCTATGGTCGGGATCTTTGGAGGAAGATGACTTGGTCATCAGTGAAGTTTTGATACCTAATGCATGAGTCAATGATGTTGCATTTCATTATTTGTGATATTGCATAATGATTAATTAAGTGATGTTGTGATCTATGTGATGTTTGATGATAGATGTTAATGTGATGACATAATGATGTGTTTGATGTATACTAATGATGTAATAGTGCGAGTATGATTATGAAGCATAATAATATGTGAAATCTATGATGACCTATTGTTATACTACTATATTTGTTCCATATATCTTTTATAATAGTTTGTGATTACTCACACTTTCTGCTTGAAAATTGTTCTGGACTGGGCCGGGCTGGCCCAAAAGTAAGGATGAAGGCCCAATCCAAATGGCCTTGCAGGGGGTCGTGCTGACTAAGAAGCTACAGTCGTGTCCACGACATCCTCGACTTCATGCAGTCCAGCTCGACCTCAGCTCGAGCACTCCTTGTAGGGAAGACTATGACTATTACACCATCACCTGGATTCCGAAAAGACCGCATCCCCGTCCGTCTGTACTTCTCGCAGAACACCTAGGAAGGAGACCACGTGCGGGTCCCCACTACACACGTAGAACCTGGCAGTTCCTTCATTGGGCCAAACTTGCCCGACCCAATGAAGGAACCTTGGCCCAGCGCTGGGGGCTATAAATACCCTTTGTTCCCAGAGGGTCAAGTATTCATTCTTTTACCAAACACACACTTTCTTGCCTGCTCGTACTGCCACTTACTTTAGCATCGGAGTGCCTTGCAGGTACCCTTCCCCCCCCCCCCCCCCATCTCGTTCAACTTCAGCTTGGAGCCAGTCGTGACGGTCCAAGTCTGATCCGGTAAGATCAGTAGCGCCATCTGTGGGAATCTAGCTTCCCCGTCTTGCAACAACTCAAAGACCAAAGCTCAACTCAACTACCACCGTCATGGTTGACCAAGTTCATGATGATCAAAACATTCGCGCCATCGACACCAACCACGGACTCGCGGATAAAAATGGACACTTGGATAACGCTGGTAACCCCGGTCACAACACCACCCCTGTGTCAACTGCCCCAAGGCCTTCAATCCATCGCGACAGAGCTACTGCGTCATCCTCCTCGGTCCCTCCGCCACTCGAAGAGGACAATGCAGCTCTCGCGAACTATCGGGCTGCCCAGTTTCAGGAAGTCTCCGTCCCCGCCGGGGCGGATGCCATAACCTGAGCGCTGTTCGCAGCGATCAATCAGACAAATTACCTCATCTTCGCCCAAGGGGAAAGATTGAGGGCACTTGAAGACAATCGAAGATCCCTGAGGAGGCACCGGAGGCCCCAGACTCCACCTCCTCGAGTGACTGAAGTTCATCTCCCGTCTCCTCCGCGGAGACATTACAGAGATACCTCTCGAAGCCCGTCACCCCTCCCATCGGGGAAACGGCCCCCTTTGGATAGGCAACCCATCATCGAAGCCGGAGGACGCGGTCGCGCCCCCGCGAGACAGGAGAGAAGACACTCCGGAGACGGGCGTGGAAGAACCAATCAGCGAGCACCACGCTCGAGAGATACCCAGCACGACCAGGACCGTCGTGCCCGACAGTATTACAGGTCCCCATCTCTGTCCCCAGAGCAGAGCGACGAGGACGACCCCCGCGGTCCCCTGTCGCAAGCTATTATGGAGGCGCCCATCCCCCCGGGCATGGAGAAGCCTCCACACTTGAAGGAATACGATGGAGTCGCGGACCCGGTCGACCACATAGACGGGTTCGAGGCTATGATGCACTATCACAATGTCGGGGGCCCCATCAAATGCTGGTTGTTCCCCACGACCCTCAGGAAGGCAGCAATGGACTGGTACAAAGGACTCGCCCCGGGGTCAATCACCTCGTGGCGGAACCTGAAGAATCAGTTCATCAGTTCATTCACGGCATCTCGCCGACACCCGAAGACCGAGGAGGCTCTGGAGGCCATCATCCAGAGATAGGATCAAACCTTGAGAGAATTCATCAATCGCTTCAACCGCGAAGCCATACAGGTCCCCTGCACGGACCATATGAAGAGATATCTGTTGGAGAGGGGGCTCCTCCCCGGCACGGAATTCAGAAAGGTCGTGGGCATCGAGCCACCCAGAACATTCGATGCCCTCCTCGAAAAGGCCCGGGCATACATGGACTATGAGGAGAGAGAAGCGGCCAACAGAGCCCGAGACCCCAGGACTCGTGGGTCCAACAGCAACTCGCGCCAAGAAGCTCCTCCTCCTCGACGAACCGGGGAGAAAAGAAAAGAAGACAGACCCCGGGAAGTCCGAGAGCAATGGGGACCCTCGGGGCGTTTTACCGAGTACACTCCGCTCACAGCTTCCCGCGAGCGCATTTTGGCGGAGTGTGCCAGCACGGACTTCAAGGACGGCGGCGTCAAACGTCCCCGACCCGCTCCCGCCAGGCCCGGAGCGGACAAGAACAAATATTGCCAGTACCATAGGAGCCATGGTCATCTGACTGAGGATCGCGTCCACCTCAAGGACGCCATCGAAACCCTCATCAAGGGAGGAAGGCTTGCACAATACTGGCGAAACGACGCTCCTCGCCGTGATGCCCGGGAGACAGGAGAGCCGGAGGAAGACGCCCGACCATCTGACGAGTCGGTCCCCATCCAGACCGCCTTCTCCGTTACCAGACCCGAGGACTTCAACGTCCCTGAACACCTGCAGGAGCCGCTCACAACACACAGCAGGTGGGAATATTTCCCCTCCGCCATGGTCATCAACGGAGTAGGATTCAACGACTTGACCATTAATTCGGCAAAGAGGAAGCTGGATGAGCTGGTCGACGCGGCACCCCCACAAACAGTGACATTTGAAAGGGTGAAGGGCAGGTCAGAACCCATCAACTTCTATCTAGAAGAGCTCCCTAGGGGAGCCCCCAACGCGGTCATCCTCTTACTGATAAGGGCAAGAATGGCCAACTTTGATGTGCATCGCATCCTCGTCGACGAAGGAAGTTTCGTCGATGTAATGTACAGCCAATTGTTTCGAACTCTACAGCTGGACGACTCACATCTCTCGCCATATGTAGGGTCAGACTTACAGGGTTTCAACGGCTCGACCTCCAAACCTTGGGGATATGTCGAGCTCCTGGTTACATTCGGCGAGGGAACAGCGACAAGGCAGGTCAAAGTACGCTTCCTCGTCATCGACTGCCCGTCTCTCTACAACTGCATCCTGGGAAGACCAACACTGGCAGAATTGACAGCGGTGCCCTCCACCGTCCACCTGAAGATGAAATTCTACACCAAAAGGGCACGGGTAGCTACTATCCAAGGAGACCTAGCCGCTGCTCGGAGGTGTTTCAACGCTGCATCTAAGGGACGCGATACTGTCGACATAGCGACAAGGCCCGCCAAAAGGACACGACAGGAGCCCGACAAGCAAGAGTCCGTCAAGGAAGAATTCTAGAAAGCTCCACCAAAGGTCGACTCTATAGCTCTGGACGCTCGTTTCGACTAGGACGAACCTCCCAACGGAGAGCAAATTCCACTCTGGCCGATACCGGACGGGGATTTTGAGCTCGTCCCCCTCGGAACAGACCCGAGCAAAGGAGTAAAGATTGGCAAGGATCTCCCCGACCTGGCAAGGAAGCAAATCAAGGCCTGCTTGCGCGAGAATGCTGACCTGTTCGCCTGGAGCGCCACGAAAAATGCCCGGACTCGACCCGAAGGTCGCCTGTCACCACCTCGCCATAGATCCTGCCGCTTGGGCTGTAGTACAACGTAGGCGTAGGCAGTCTCCAGAGAAAATGGAGGCTGCTGAAAAAGCTGTAAAAGACCTCCTAGAGGCAAATTTTATTTCTGAAGCCTGGTATTCCACCTGGCTGTCAAACGTTGTACTTGTTAAAAAGAATAATGGAAAATGAAGGATGTGTGTTGACTATACCGATCTCAACCGGGCTTGCCCGAAAGATGCTTTCCCTTTACCGAACATAGACATGCTGGTCGACAACTCGGTCGGCTACAAAACATTGTCGTTCATGGACGCTTACTCAGGCTATAACCAAATCCCGATGGCCGTGGGCGAAAAACACTGCACAGCTTTTATGACCAGCTCGGGCAACTATTACTACAATGTAATGCCCTTCGGACTAAAAAACATCGGGGCAACTTACCAACGCATAATGAAAAAGGTTTTCCACAAGCAGATTGGGGACATGCTCGAGGTTTACATGGACGATATGATCGTCAAATCCCGGGTAGACACCAACCATGCAGCACACCTCAAGGCGGTCTTTGCCCAAGAAAGACAAAGTAAAATGAGATTAAACCCCGAGAAATACATGTTCGAAGTCAAGGCAGGAAAATTCCTCGGATTCTACCTAACAGAACAAGGAATCGAAGCTAACCCCGACAAGTGTCGAGCGTTCTCCGACCTCCCGACACCTACATCGAAGAAGTCGATACAAGTCATGAACGGCATGCTCACATCATTGTCCTGTTTCATCGCGAGGTCCGCTCAGCACGCCCTCCCCTTCTTCAAACTCCTTCGTAAAGAAGCAGCCTTCGAATGGAACGAGGAGTGTGAACGGGCACTGTGCCACCTAAAGCAAAGTCTATCTCGACCACCCGTATCATCTCGACCAGCCGACGGGGAGCCACTGTTCCTATACTTGGCCGTCTCAAACAAAGCCATCAGCGCGGCTCTCATCCGCGAGACCACCGACGGACAGAAACCTGTCTACTTCACGAGAAAAGCCCTACAAGGACCCGAAAGCAGGTACCAACAGATAGAAAAGGTAGCTCTAGCCCTTGTCAATGCGGCGAGGAGACTCAGACACTATTTTCTGGCCCACACAATCATCGTGCGAACCGACCAACCAGTGAGGCAACTCCTAGGTCGTCCCGACATGGCGGGCAGAATGTTGAAATGGTCCTTGGAGCTCTCTGAATTAGACATTCAGTACGAGAGTAGGAAAGCACAAGCCCTGGCCGACTTTGTCGCGGAAATGACCGCTCATGATCCACCCGCTGGGAAGGAACACAAATGGACCATCTTCGTCGACGGGGCCTCCAGCTCGTCCGGAAGTGGCGCGGGAATCCTCCTAGAGAACGAGGAAGGCGTAGTGGTCGAACACTAGTTAGCTCTCTCCTTCCCGATGTCGAACAACCAAGCAGAATACAAGGCCCTGCTCGCAGGACTGAGGCTAGCCGAGGACATGGGAGCCCGTGAAATATAAATCTACACAGACTCCCAACTCGTTGCCTCCCAAGTCCAGGGGAGTTACCAAGCCAAGAACGACAACCTCGCCGAATACTTAAACTTAGTCAAAAAATACATGACAAAGTTTGAACGAGCAGAGATTTCACATGTCCCCCGCGAGCAAAACACAAGGGCAGACATATTGTCCAAACTCGCGAGCACGAGAAAGAAGGGCGGAAAAAAATCCGTCATACAAGAATCCCTAGCACGCCCGAGCATCGAAAGATCCTCGACACCAGTCGAAGTCCATGCCATAGGAGACGCCTCGTCCTGGATGACCCCGATGTACAATTTCCTGACGAAAGGCGAACTCCCCTCGAACTAGACGGATGCGACCACCACAAAACGACGAGCATGCTCCTACGTGGTGCTCGAGCACAAACTGTACCGCAGGGGATTCTCCATTCCCCTTCTAAAGTGCATCAATGAATCCACAGTCCCCGAGGTACTGCGGGAGATACACGAAGGGATCAACGCCCAGCACATGGGCGGTAAGTCCCTGGCGAGGAAAGCCCTTCGAGCGGGGTATTACTGGCCGACGATGCAGCAGGACGCCAAGGAACACGTCAAGAAATGTGACAAGTGCCAGAGGCACGGTGTTGTACCCCAAAATTTTCCCTCCCATTTCATCAACATTTTCTCATCACAAGACTCTTGGAACTCAAGATCAAGTTAGGGTTTGCTCTGCTCAAGACCCCTCCTTGCACTGTTGACCCAAATTAGGGTTTGAGTTTGCACAGGGATGTTTTGACCTAAAATGCCCAAAATGACTTTCATGCTTCATGTTGGACTCACAAGTTTACCCATACCAAGTTTCAAGCCTTGATTTCAATCTTTGCCCAGTCAATTGGACAGTTGACCTAGAAATCAACTGTATTGGGGAAAAAGTCAACTGTGACCAATTGACAGTCAAACCTCATGAAATTTGACCCACATCAACATAATGAACTCATATGAACCATTTGGTCAAGTTTGGATCATAATTCCACAAGAAATTTGATCAGATCACCAAAAGGGCAAAATGGTCATTTTTAGGGTTTTGACTGCACAAAGGCAATTTTTGACTGTTTGACCTAACCAACGGAAAACCAAGCTCACATATGGACTCAAGAACTCAATGGAATTGTGTTGATCCATTCAACAAGTTCAAAAGATCTCAAATGCACAGGATTGACAGATGAATTTTCCAGTCAACTGATCAAAATTTGACTGTATACTGAAAAGTCAAACTTTGACTTTCTGGTCAAAATCAAGTGCCAAGATTCATTTTTCATCAAGACATGTCAAATTATGAAACTTGTTCATCAAGAAATCCAAAATTGCAAATTAGGGTTTAAAATGAAGAAAATTCATAACTTAGAAATTTTCTAAGTTATGAAATTCCCTTATTTTTTCCTAACTTTGTCCCATTTTTTAACCAAGATTCAAATGGATTCAAACAAAACTTGAAACATGAAAGTTGTAGTCCATTGCAAAATCTACAACTTTGATTCACAAAGTTTTCTCAAAGGAAGCTTGTATCTCAAGTTATGATTTTTGGAACAAGGGTGCAAAACATTTTTAACTTAGAAAAATTTTGACCTATTCTAGGCAGGATTTTTGTCCAACTTCTTGGCCATTTTTCACATGCTTCCACTTGGAGTTTCAATTTGCATTACAAAGATGGATTGTAGTACACATTCCAAGCTTTCCAAATTGTCCAAGAACTTCTCAAACACCCTTGTGGTTAGGGAGAATCGAATTTGCAAAGTTGGGAAAAATTCACTTTTGTTCATAACCAAATACATATTCATACAAGGTTCATTTTCAAACCAGCATGCTGGGTACTTGCTTGCAGGCCTCTAAACCCTTCTACACTCCTTAATTGAATGCAAATCCACTGAGCTAATGCATTATTTTGTTTATTTGGACAATACATGCAAAATTAATCCTTAAATGGAAAAAGGTAGAATGCCATTTTGATAAAGTATCACTTTATGTCAAATTCAAAATCCTTGGACATGGGGGCCAGATCTTGGAGCCAAATCAAATCTACAAATTTGTGTTTCCAAGAGCAAGATATGCAGCATACATAGAGGGTGGTACATGCCTGCACAATCGACACACTATCCTTGCTTACATTTGAAGAAAGCTTGCAAAAAATCTCAATCTCTCATTCCTGTCAACACAAACCTAAACAAACTTCATGAACATTCTCCATACATCAAACCAAGCTTGAAACACAACTCAATCATCCCTCGTACCTCCCAAAACATAAAAACACTATTTTGCTGCAAAAATAGGGCATCCCTGCAGTTTGACTTGGCCAGCATTATCCACTCGTGCGTTTTTGCCCAAACAAGTTCCAACACATTCCATATCATCCATTGGAACTATCCCAAGCCTTAAACCCAAGCTGTAACATCCCTAACATTACTTGCCATTTTCAGTTTTCAGTTTTGCAGGTGGACTTCCATAGTACGATTCAGAGTGATTCAAAGCAAGCTAAGTGTTGGAGAAGCATCCTTGGACTTCAGGCAAGCTGTACAAATCCTCAAACTCCATTGAAGTTGGCCACATTGTTGTACACGAGTCAAGCTGAAACAGGTAAAAACATGAACTTCTATCTCTCAATCTAGGAAGAGTTAGGCTTAGGTTTGTGAATGAGACATGCTCTACTCATAGCCCTGAAACCATACATATGATTACTTTTCATTTATATTGAGTATGCTGTGAGAATTTTGGCCATGAACATTGAAGAAAAATTAGGTCAGAAATTGGGGGAGAAGAAATTCTCCCTGGTTTCTTAGAGTTGGGACAACTTTTTTATATGTCTGAATTCGTCTCTTGATGCTCTACATTATTGGTGTTATGAGTTTTTGCTAAAAGTCAAAGAATCAGAAGTTAGTATGATGAACAAGAAGGCGTGCATTTTTGAAACAGAAGCTAGAGGTTGAAGATGATGGCTTGGGTTGGGCCTGAGTCATCCTTACTTTTTGTACCCTTTTTTTAGCTTTGCACCCCATTGGCCCATTATGTGAAATACTTGTCATTTTTGCATTTTTCTTTTTGATTCTGATTTTATATTTTTATTCAAACATGAAAAAACACTAAAAATATTTTTCCACATTTATTTGGCATTTATTTACCTTTTAAACATATATATGTAAATAAATATATATAGTACCTTTTATTTAAAACACTAAAAAATAATATAAAAATATATTTATTTTCAGTCATTATTTTTTGTTTACATTTTGAAAATATTTTCTAAAAAAATACATTTTTTGTAAATAATTAATATTTTATTTTTTGTACATATTTAGCATATTAAATATATATAAATATACATATATATATTTTATTAAATATTTAGGACAAAAATATAGAAATAATACATTTTTATTTTTATTAATATTTGGCATCAAAAATACTTTCTTACAATATACTTTTTATTTTTTGTATATAATTAACAAATATTGTATATAATTAATAAATAAATGCTATTTATTCAAAAATTAGGGTTTTGCCCTAAATAACAAAAATACTCAAAATTTGACCTTTTTATTTTTGTTTATATTTTACATTGAAAAATACTTTCACATACATAAAAAATCATTTTGTGCATAATACATTTTGCATATTTGTTGTATTTATTTAATTATTGTACAATTAAATATTTGTATATTCGATATGGATGTAATAGTTTAGATTTAATTTCTTGTCAAATATCCCCCCATTCAAACATTTGTACCCCCATCCCCATAATCATGTTGTAATAATTTAGGACTTTAAATTTCCGCATTTAAAAGCTTTCAAAATTATGCCATGCTTAGACCTAGGGTTTGTATGCAAATCAAATAACAAATAGTTTGACTAATGCAAAGACAAAAAAGCATGAAAATGGACAACACAATGCACACTTGCACCCTTAGGGTTACTCCACTTGTTGCCTTCAAAAATGGGCCATGTTGCATGTTGAGTGTCTTTGGCAAAACAAAAACGAATCAAATGATCATAGTCCCTCGATGACGCTATCAAGTTGCCTAAACAAAAATGATCAAGTCCCTCAAGAAAAAATGCCAAAGATACTTGACACCATTGCATTCATGGTCCATACGATGACCCGCGCCCGTCTCGTTAACATCCTAACACAAGGTTGTTCACCAAATACAATGGTGAAACAACACTGTTAAAAGGGTTAAAACATGAGAAAATCTTTGAGTAAATTTAGGGGTAGACAACTCTTAGTTACTTGATCAAACTTGCAAAACACACTTGCCTACTTTCAAAACACACTCCACAACACCAATTTCAAAACAACTTTCAAAAACATTGAAACATCTTTTCAAAAAGACAAACACCTTTGTAAAACATTCGAGTAAAGAATTGTTACAACGGTTGCCTAGACAAGGCATCTTTTTCAAAACATTTTCAAAAACACACACAAAGCACCATTTCACACAATTGAAAATCAAGGCAAGTGATCTAAAACAAGTAACTAAGAGCCCATGGATAACCATGGATGAAAAGGGTGCTAGCACCTTCCCTTTTCATGATCTACCCCTCGAACCCACGAAAACAATCTCAAAGGTTTTTCCTGTGCTTTTTAACCTTTCCTTAGGATAAAATAAAAAGTCGGTGGCGACTCTTGCTAAACCGAACAAGTGCGAATACAAACGCAAAACCTCAAGTCAGTTCTCCCAACGTATCACACACGGTGACATGCACCTCACCCCCCCTCACGAACTGAGCATACTGTCGTCCTCGTGGTCGTTTGCATGGTGGGGCATGGATATCCTCGGCCCCTTCGTGCAGGGGACTTACCAAAATAAATTCCTCATCGTGGCCGTGGATTACTTCACGAAATGGATAGAAGTCGAGGCTCTCGCGAAGATCACCTCGCACAACATCCTCCATTTCTACAAGAGAAACATCCTCGCCAGATTTGGAATCCCGAGGGCATCGGTGACCGACAACGGCACCCAATTCACCGACCACGGGTTCCAGGACTTCGTCACCAAACTAGGAACAAAACAGCACTTCACCTCGGTCGATCACCCTCAAACTAACGGGCAAGCCGAAGCCGCGAACAGGGTCATTCTCCGGGGACTCAAACGCCGACTCGGCGAAGCAAATAGGGGTTGGGTCGAGGAGCTGCACAGCGTCTTGTGGGCATACCGCACCACGCCCCACTCAACAACGGGCGAGACCCCCTTCCGACTAACGTACGACACTGAGGCCGTCATCCCGGTGGAAATCATGGAACCCTCCAGACGGACAGAGAATCCCCTCGACGAAGAAATGAACGACGAGGCACTCAGGGACGAACTCGACTTAGTCGAGGAAATCCGATCGGGGGCGGCCCTACGCGAAGCCACCCTAAAACAACGAGTGGCTCTGCGCCACAACGACAAGGTCATTAAACGCGAGTTCGAAATCGGCAGCCTGGTGTTACGAAGGAACCAGAAAGACGCCCGCAAAGGGAAATTGGCCGCGAACTGGGAAGGGCCTTATCGCGTCCACGGAACCACTGGTACCGGGGCATATTACCTCGAGCAACTGGACGGAGAACCACTACCACGACCCTGGAACGCTGCTAAACTAAAGCAGTACTATAGTTAAAAACCCTTAACACCGAGGACCCTCGCCGTCGACACCCACGTCGGGTCAACGAGGAAAAACGTCAGACCCCGTAGAAAGGCCAAGGTACAGGCCCGACCTACGCCCAAACGGCATAACATCGTTCAATAGACGAGCATGAACGATAGTGCCCGACGTGGACACCTCAATCGAGCTCCACCGTCGAAGTACCTATAGGACAGAACACCCAGCTCGCGATGGGCAGTTCACGCCGCGGGTGAACAAGCCCGATCCAGGTCATACACCCGAACAAGCGGCTTCGCTCCGCACGCCCGACGAATCTCGAAGAACGTCGGACCATCCAAAAGGGTCGAAAAAGAATCTCTCCTCGAGGTCGTTACTTAGGCGAACTTCGCCACCGAATAGAAAGTCGACCCGAACAAAAGACTTAGGCAAATTTGCCAACAAAGTCACAACCACACACGGGCAAGACTCGGGGCCATAACTTAGGCCAGTTTTAGCGCAAAAATATTAAAACATAAACACGGGCAAATAATCAAAAATCAAAACAAACATTCATTCGAAAAGCCCGTGGGCAACAAAACAAATAGATATAAACCGACCAAGAAGGTCGGCGATGTTCAGGAATTACAAAGAACGGGCACGCAGGCCCAAAAAGTAAAATATGAACGGGAACGCAGGCCCCAAAACAACCATCAATAAAGGCGCGCAGGCCCTACTAGAATCTCACAGCTAGACTTCCCCGGGGCTATCACCGCCGACAACAGGAGACTCGGGCGGGGGCACGACCTGGTTGTTGATGATCTGATACATGTAACCCACTCCTTCAGTATTCAGATCGGGATTCAACAGAGGGATCTGGCTAATCGCGGCTTCAAAGACATCCGCCAAGGCACCAACACAGTCCGCCTCGAGGAGTTGAATACGAGCAACCAGTTCCGACCGACTCTGCAAAGGAGATGTCTCCTCTGACTCGTCCTCGGCAGGGAGCATGGCGACCTTTAGCTCCTCGACCTCTTTGGCGAGGAGCCCGTTGTCATTTTCCAATCGTTCCCGGTCCTCACGGAAGTACTCCCTCTCTTCGGCAATCTTCCCCGAGTTCTCTTTCTCCGTGGCCAGCAACTCGGCTTGCTCGCGGAACATCTCCTCGAAGCGCTCCAGGGCAGCCTTCAACTTTCTTGAGCTCGCAGTAAGGGCAGCTTTCTCCTGTTCCAGCTCCTTGATGCGATCAGAATCTGCCCCCTCCTCGGCCATCTCGGCCATTTTGACCATCCCGACCATGTTGGCGGCCAGATGCTTTCTCTGATTCTCCTTGCTCAGCCTCCTAATGGTATCAGCTTCGTCAGCACTTACGGACAAGGGAAATCCCTCAAAGAAACCCTCCTCTTTAAAACAGGGGGGCAACCCGAAGGACCTCACCGCACTAGAGTCCTCGCCGACCTCCGGTTGGCTCTCCACCTGATTCCTCTTCCTCGGTATCAAGTCGGTATGTGGCTCGACATCCTGAGCGTCCGGGGACCCTCCAGAAGCATCGCCCGGGCTAGTTGGCGGGCCCATCCTCGTCGCCTGAGGAGCTCGCACCACTCTCTTGTTAACCTTCTTATCCTGTGTCAGCTTCAGGAGCCTCTCCTTTCGTCCAGCCATAAGACCTGCATAAAATGACCCCGGGTTAGTGACGAGCAAATAAACAAGCGAAGAAAATCAAACAAAACGAAAAAAGTAATGACCTAGCAGGTTCTTGGCCTGCCCGAAGGACTGGCACTCCACGAGCGCCTTCGTATCGATAGGCCGGGCCTCAAAGGTCGGATAACCATCTTCGTCGAGAATATCCTTTCCCTCCCTCGTGGCCCACCGGGCAGGGAAGAAACTATCGACGTATCTGTAGAGGGTACCATAGGCCTCCTCATCTTCGGTACTCATCCCACCCGCGGGCGTATGGTAGTGCCTGATCCCATGCTCGTAGTGACTCGAGGTCCAATGCAAAGGAAATTTGGCCACACGCCCCAACACCGGGCGTCCCTCGTCGTCTAGAAGAGCCTCCCCGTGATCGTCGGTCACCACTGTTTCTTCCTCGTATACGGACTCTAGACCAGTTTTAGTAACCGGCCGCACGATGTACCATTTGTCCTTGAACCCCCGGACAGAATCCATATACATCCTGAACAGTCTCTTCGACTGTTTCAGGGAAACCCAACTGTGACTACCTCCCCGAGACTGGCGTTGTAAATAGAAGACTCTGAAGAAGAGAGGTATGGTCGCCCCAATCTTTAAAAAGCGACACGTCAGTTCGAACGCCCGGAGGAAAGCGATCGAGTTGGGGTGAAGCTGCGACGGGGCCAGTTCCAAATGACTAAAGACCCCGACCTGAAAATCACTAAAGGGGAGCTTTAGTCCAAGGTCCTTGAAAACAATCTCATACATGGGAAACCCGTACTCGGGGAACTCCGAGCAGATCCGCGCGGTCAGAGTCGGTCTGGTGACGACGAAGTTTTTCTGAAAGTCGGGCTGACTACCGCCCTGCTCGACGATAGTATACGCACTCCGGCTGCGCCGACTATAAGCAGAAGCAATACCTCTGGGTTAGGCGCCCACCCACTCCAGCAGAGGATCGTCGATGGTATCGACCAGATTCACATTCTCCTCGGCGCTTTGATCTTCCACCTCATTGCGCCCCGAGGAACACGGTTCATCCTCCATTGTTACCTGCAAAGCACAGGAAGCCGGTCAATTGGGGAGCAAATCCACACGCTTGCCATAACTGACGGGAAGAAGGGCACGACCAACCGAGTCACACTCCACACGGTTAAAAAGTTGAAGTTTCGAACAAAAGAGTGGAGTCACCTCCCCGACGCCCAGATACCGCGACAAGTCTTCCTACAGATCGCCTAAATAGGCCAACATCCCGGCCAGTCACGAATATGTCGACCTAGGCTATGAACATGGCGAGCGATATCATAAATCCTAAAACTAGAACTATGAATTTACCGGGCACTACCACGAATTAGGCGCCCTGAATCATGAAGATCCCGGGCAGCACTGCGAGTCAAATACCTAAACTATGCATTTACCGGGCACAAACATGCGTTTGCCGGGCACAAACATGGATTTGCCGAGCCAAAATACGAATCTACCGGGGCTAATCCCAGACGCACAGTCTCTAACGTACAAAACAATGGAAAATATCACATACCACAGAAGAAAAACATGAGGGATAAGACACTTACTTGAAATCAGGAAAGAGATACGGCGGTGGAGGAGAGAATCAGCGGCGGAGAACACGGCGGTCCTATGAAAAACAGCAGCAGTAGAGACAGGTATTCATTCTTTTACCAAACACACACTTTCTTGCCTGCCCGTACTGCCACTTACTTTAGTATCGGAGTGTCTTGCAGGTACCCCCCCCCCCCCCCATCTCGTTCAACTTCAGCTCGGAGCCAGTCGTGACGGTCCAAGTCTGATCCGGTAAGATAAAAAATGTTGCCTCATACGTGGATAACTTGCAAGTAATCATGAATAGTTCGTTGAAGCTTAGAAGATAGCTTCGGAGTGCGTTGTTTATTTCTGTTGACTTAGAAGGTCTTGTTCTGATATGTAACATCGGAGTCGGGCTTCGGAGTGGTATGTGTTAATTAAAATAGATGAGTATATATTATTTGTTCATGATTCAATCCTTAACTGCAATATTTATTAAACTAAGATATTCAAAATTACAAATTTTCTTCCAAGTTCCAACTACTTCAGTAACGTGTATAAAAAGGGACGATCAAATAGAATTTAAAAATGGTCGACATGAACTTTTTGCTGTTAGTTTTAAGACGTTTATATACAAAGATCAAACAAACACAAAAAACACTAATCCAAGTCCCCTCAATAAAAACTATTAGGAAAGAAATATAGTTTCGTTCTTTCAGGAAATACTGTATTGAACAAAACTACAGTTTATTTTATGAATGAGCCTTTCAAGTGTTCAATGGAAGGGATGGCTTCATGCTGCCACTTTTCTTCTTTTTCCATAATAACTTTTTCCACAAATTTCCTTTTCCTGGTTTCTTAGTAGGTACAATGGCCATATCATTAGCAGCAGCATTGTCATTGCCATCTCTAAATTCGTTCAAAGATAAAATCTTCTCCAGAGGCTCTACAAAATCTGGAATGGTCGCGAGGTTGGAGTTGCGGTCACTTACTTTAGAAACCTTTGCTTTAGAATCATCTTCAGACAGCATCTGGTCGAGCAGAGATCGGTTCTTCGTTTTCATAACTTTCGGGGGAGCATAGCTAGGATTCATTTTTTTTGTCATCATGGTGGTGTTGGTGGATGGGGTATTGGTTTGTTGCGCCGCAATGACATTGTCAAAAAGAGATGCTTCCTTTGGTGCAGCCAATGACCTCAGTTGCTTCCCAAGGTTAAGGATCGTTTCTTGACACTCGGCCAACTTTTCTGAAGCAGCTGTTATTTCGAAGTCCTGTAGGATTGATCAACACTCTTCAATACAATACCGATATGAATAGTCAACTCATAACATAGGAACTAGTAATCTTACAATGAGTCGTCGAGAAGAACGAATAGAATGAGATAAACTTACAGTTCGCAGTGGCTTGTCTTTCTGGTTAATATCATGGTTTGAGCACTCCTTGGATGTGCTGAGAACATTAATTGGATGTGCAACAAATCCTCAATTAGAAATTAAAGATTAAATATTAAAAAATGTCACCCTGAAACAAAATATTTAGAGATTATTTGTACCTTTCAAGATGAAGCTGCAATTCAAGACATCTAGTCTCTAATTCTTCACAACAGTGGTTTTTGTTCTCCAGTTCCACTTCTAATTCCAAAACCTTGAGACCGATCTCTTTTAATTCTGCCCCTTTATGCTGTGCATCAAGATTTGATTTCATCACTTCGTGATTTATTATTTGATCCTCAAGTTTTCCATTGGATTCTTTTATGGATTGTAACTCTAATCTCAAGCTGTCGTTAGTTTTATCTGACTCCCGAAGTCGATCCGTTAAGGACTCAACCTTATCGTTAGCTGATTGAAGCCTCCCTTCCAATGTTTCCTTTTGAGATTCAGCACTGATCAACTTTCCTTTAATACTATTAATTTCTTCTTCCTCATCGCAATGCATCTCTCGACTCTTAAGATTGTTATCGTTTGAAGTAGTTACTTGAGGAAAACATGGAAACTGTTCTGCGGGATGACACAACTTATCTTCCTCTGCAAAATGACCTATCATCCCAAATTCTGCTTCACTTTCGCTTCGTGTCTCATCCCATTCAAATTGTTTCTTGATGGCATCTCTCATACTAGAAACATCCTGAAGTGAAAAGCAGTGATTCATTATCCAATCCAAAGCTGTTGTTAGCTCCTTCGCAAACTTTTCATGATCAACCTTGCCATTCAGTAAATCATAACACACGTGTAGAAATTGCTGTAAAACGTTGCTGAGTTCAGATGTTTTCCACTGGAAAACACGGACCATGTAGCCCGATGGCATTCCTGAATTCTTGAATGAGGGGACATTCTCATCACTTGTGCCTAAGGAATCGGAATTATCACAATCTACAGCAGGCAAGCTAATTCTTTCAATAAGCTCAATTATCTTTCCTATTGATTTACCCAAATCTTCCTCGGCATGTTGTTTTGTTATTTTCATTGATGCGAGGTCAGTAAAATTTACATCACCGGATGCAACTACCACCAGAGAATTATTTGAAGGGTCAGATCCGTCCATGTGACCAGAGACTCTGTTCGAATCTAAGACATGCGGATCTAGATTTTTCAAAGCTACTCTAATATTCTTGAGTATGTCATCAGGAGTTTTTTGAGTGACATTGTTTTGTTCCAGGACCGTTTTTACTACATCCTGAAGCCAACTGGGAATATTATCCTTAAATTCATCAAGGGGGCATGTTTTTTGAATTGATGTTGAGAAGTCTGGAATGTGATCAGACACTGGAGTGATCTCCTTACCTACTACTTCGGGGGTAGTCTCGACTTTCCCAGTTTCCAAAAAGCCGTTGATCTCGTTAACTTCTTTCAAAGAAGCACCAGAGATTTCAGGGGGGTTTTCAACAGAGGTCACTGCCAGCTTTTCCATTTCAACAAAGTCATCCATGAGATTCATTTCTGAAGTTCCAACGCTTCGGCAGGACATCGTTTCTTTTTGTATTCCATTTCTGAAGTGCTCCAATGCTGAAATCAATGCAGAAGCTGAGGACTCGGAGCAACTTACCTTGTCATCACTGCCAATATCAGACATCGATGCCAAAGAGATTTCACGTGACATAAGGTTACTTCTGAGAAGCTCCGCAACTACTTGACCTTTCGGTGATTCTTCATTATGTGACTCGAGTTGCAAAAGTTTGGATGCTGTACGAGAAAGCATTACTCTTGAGAATTGGAGCTCATTCATGTTCCTATTCAGTGAATCTTTTAAAGCTTTGTTTTCTTCTTCCACAGCATATAGCTGCTCTGTCAAAGTATTGATTCGTCTACTGGGAGTCCCAGGAGAACCGTCAAGTGACGACTCAACCGTTGAACTAGTTGAGTTCAACTTGCTCCTTCTAATTTCAACTGAATCTCGTCCTAACATTTCAACTTCACTTTTCATTTTTGCAAGGGAAGCAGGACCTGGTAATCGTTTCCGAACCAGAACACGTAGTCTCTGACATTCTGATTCTAACTTGGCAATTTTTGTAACATTTTCTAAGTGATGTTTGTGAGAAACATCAGCTGTCCGACGACTAAATTCTCTCTCTTCATTTCGGATCTCCAACTCCTTTTCAAGAACACGAACCTCATACTTTAAAGAAGCATTATCTTTCTCAGTTGACTCTAATCTAACCATTAGTGCATTATGATCCGCCTCGGCTTGAGTCAATCGTCTTTTCAGATCATCAATCAACTTTTCTCTTGCGAAAATGGATTTATTAAGATGAGAATTTTCAGTCTCAGCTTTCACCAGCCTTTTATTTGTCTCGGATAACTGCTCCTCCCAAACCACGCACTCTTTTTCAAACTCTTTCGAAACCTTCATCACAGCATCATGAATCCTTTGCCCTTGTTCTTCTCGAACATATCGTAACTGCTGCATACATTCCTTGAGAGCTCCATCCAAATGGGCTACTCTTTCTTCATAAACAAATCGCTGCTGCAAAGCTTCATCCATATCTTGCTTCATAGACAACACTTCAACTTTTGCTCTTTCCAAACCTTCAAAGCAAGATTTTAACAAAAACTGATAACAGTACTCCAAAAAATTTCTCTCATAAATGATTCTTTACTTAGTTTCATAAGCCAAACAAAACAATAAACGAACACATAGGGACATGCCCGAATTTACCTGCCACTGCTTCTCGTGCAATTTTTGTTTGTTTCTTCACGAGCTCATCTTTAGCATTACAGTCAGAATTTACCAAAGCAAGCTTATTATTTAATTCTTTTAAGTCTTTCGCCAATTCTTCTTTATCAGCTAGAAGTGCTTCTATCTAAAACACAGGAAAAAAAAATTATTGATACCAATTATTTGTATTTCATACCAAGAGACAAATTGTTAGACGGAATTTAAACCCGAGACTTTGAGAGGGGGCACACTCTCGAGATCTAAATTTTCAGCAATAGGCCAACCCCTAAGGGTTTGTCAATTCACCACAAAGGGACAGATAAAAATAAGTAAGAGAAAAAGGAAAGAACTTTCTGGGTACTAAAATAATGTGATACATTAATTGATGAAGTATGAGAGTTAAAAGCATACAATGTATTCATAATATAAATCTATAATCATATAAACTTAAAAAATTCCATAACAATTGGACATTAAGAAAACTATATAAAAATGAGATTCACAATATAAACAAATTAATGATGAAAATCAGCTACCTTACTCACCTCTCCATTTTCTTTTGAATTGAGATTGGGGTTTTCAGTAGTAACAATTGTCTTTTCTGATGACTTTTTCCTCCAAGGCCAGGGTTTTTGATCCATAATAGTAACAAGATGAATGTAACTATAATAATCATAAAAATAAAAAAAATAAAAAAAAAATTATCAACGTAATTCAACAATAAAAAATAATAGTGCTTATAATACTAACAAAATATAAAAAATTAAAAACAACAAAACAAAACTGTACTAAACAGTAAACAGCGAAGTATGCAATATATTTTGAGAAATTAAAATTAGATAAATAAATTATAAAAAAAAAAAACAAATAGAAAGAGAGTGTTTGGGATTGTGACCTATTCGAGGTTGAGTTTGTGCATGATGAAGTGAGAAAAGTGGTAATAAGAATGATTTAGGTAAAGTGATAATAGATGAAAATGAAAATGATGAGTGATTTGATCTGTTAGCGAAGAAAATGTGAGTGTGAAGAGAACAGAGCAAGAAGAAGGTGTTTGGTGAGAGAGAGGGAAAAAGGAAAGAAGTAAAAAGGTGGGAAAGTGAGGAGTGTGAGTGAAGAGAAAATGACGGAGAGTGAGAAGGAAGTGGAAAAGAGGTGTAGAGGGTAAAGTGTCGGCTCGGGTTGGTACTTTTTATTGGATCTGTATAATGAAAACACGGGAAAAGAGGAAGAGGAGAGTTTTTTTGTAAAGGAAAATATAAAAATAAAATATAAAAAATCAGGTTTATGTCTTGTAAGGAGAGAGCAACGGCATTCAGTAACACCTCAAAGTTGCAGATTAATATAGTACTAGTACTGTACAGTCCATCTCCGACCTAAATATAATATTTGTGTTCAAAATAAATATAAAATTATCTGCTAGATTTTTTAAAAAATTAGGTAAGTTGAATGTTTTTATTTAGCCGTAAGACATGATCACAGGAAAAGAAGAGAAGAGAGGAGAAATTGAAAGATGAGTTCATTTTTTTAACAATTTAAGCCGCCTTCGTTGACAATATGTACCACATTTAAATTGAAAATATATCATTTCTGGTTTTCAATAAATATTAGTTTTTTTCTATTTATAAAAATTAGTTGTTTTTTATAAAAAGAAAAAGAGGAAGTGTAAAGTTAGTGTCAGCCCAAACTTAATACAAAGTTTTGTTTTGCAAGTGTAAGAAAAGGAGGAGAGAGAAAGTCCTCCTTCTCTCTACTTTTTTCTCATTTCTTTAGTTTTTTCCCCAAGTTTTTGTTTGGAAGATGGATTGGAATAGGGTTTCAAGAAGAGGGTTTAGACTTATTGTATCAAAAGAAAAAGTTTATCCTCTGGGCAGAAAGAAGAATAATTAAGTACTTCTTCGATCTATTTCTTAGTGTTAATATATATATATATATATATATATATATATATATATATATATATATATATATATATATATATATATATATATATATATATATATATATATATATATATATATATTGGATTAAGAATATTTGTATGTAGAATACTATTTTTTAGTGTTAATATATATATTGGAT
Source organism: Vicia faba (assembly GCA_948472305.1). NCBI lineage: Eukaryota > Viridiplantae > Streptophyta > Magnoliopsida > Fabales > Fabaceae > Vicia > Vicia faba. The sequence continues at coordinate 843,223,701 of OX451739.1, forward strand.
TAAGAATATTTGTATAGAGAATAGTCTCACATCGACTATATCATAATATTAGTTGTAATCTCTTTATATATAATAAAGTCTTTGTAGTGTTTTTCAAAGCACACGGTTTAATCTAAATGTCTATTAGTCTCTCCTAATTCAATATGGTATTTAGAGCCTATTAAGAGACAATTATTCGTCGTGTTTTACCCAGTTGACCCACTGTCTTTCGGAGATAAAATTTTTTTTTCAAACCGTGTCATTACTCCGGTTTGCCTCCCACTTTCCAAAATTCTTCGGTAACCACCAGACTGCTGCCTCCATCCGCCGCTACTAATTTCGGTGACCTTCCGACAAACTAACCCTACCGACAAAAGTGTCTCCTTCGATCCGGCCGATTCCGATGATTTTAACACCACCGCACTCGCCACCGTGCAATTTTTCCAAATCCGATACTCATGGCTATGCCTCATAAATTTACGCCAAATTACAATGATTTCCTCAAGTGGTATCAGAATTATCAGAACTCGGATTTTACTGTTTCGGTTGCACACACTGGTAATTCATTTATTTGCTTCTCCGTGGTAATGTTCCACTTCGATTTTGGGGAGATGTTGTGCTAACGGCATGTTACCTTATAAATCGCATGCCATCATCTGTCATTAACAATAAAATCCTTCATTCAATCATTTTTTCCCATTCCCCCCCTTCACCCAATTTCTCCATGAGTCTTCGGGTCTACATGGTTTGTACACAATCTCTCTCCTGGTCTTGATAAACTATCAGCTTGATCACTAAAGTGTATTTTTCTTAGTTATCATCGATCCCAAAAAGGTTATCGTTGTTATTCACATACCATACAATGATACCTCATGTCGGCCAATGTCACATTCTTCGAGTTTGTTCCATATTTCAAGTCCAGCCAAGTAACTCCGGAACCCTTTCAAGAGAGTACTCCCACACCTCCTCCGGGAGTCTCATATGTCATTATCCCTGTCATTCTAGGGAACTTGGCCCACTAGATAACCCAACGGTTAACCACCCGACTTCTCGTCCACTTCAAACATATCAGCATCGTCAACCAACATCTGTCGTACTTATCCCTGAGGTCGTACATATCCCTGAGATCGTACATGTTCCCGAGGTCGTACATGTTCTGAGGTCATTGCAGACTCTCCTTCGACGCTCTCGCCATCACCAGATCCGATCCTGCAACCTGATTTCGATCTTCCAATTGCCCTTCGAAAAGGTATACGTCAAACATGAAATTTTTCTCCACATTATATTCATTTATGTTATCATCGTCTTTCCCCTTTGTAGTATACTTGTTTCTCTTCTTTGTCTTCTGTTTTTATTCTTAACACTCTAGGTGAAGCATTATCTCACCCTGAATAGAGGCAAGCAATGATTGATGAAATGTGTGCTCTTCAAAGCAGTGGTACCTGGGAACTGGTTCCTCTACCCCCTAGGAAATCTTTAGTAGGTTGTTGTTAGCTTAATACAATGAAAGTTGATCCAGATGGTAAGATTGATCGATTTAAATCTCGCTTGGTAGCCAAAGGATACAATCATATTTTTGGATTGGATTATAGTGATACCTTTTCGCCTGTAGCCAAGATGGCATTTGTTAGACTTCTTCTAGCCATTGCAGCCATTCGACATTGGCCTCTTCATCAACTTGACATCATAAATTCATTTTTACATGGTGATCTTGAAGAGGAAGTACATATGGAGAAACCACTTGGGTTTGTTGCTCAGGGGGAGTCATCGAATATGGTTTGTAGGTTACACATGTCTCTTTATGGTCTTAAACAATCTTCGAGGGCTTGGTTTGGCAGATTCAGCATTGTAGTACAATAATTTGGTATGGTCTGTAGTGAAGTTGAACATTCCGTCTTTTATCGTCACTCAGCCCAAGGGTGTATTTATCTTATTGTGTATGTAGATGATATTTTCATAACTGGTAGTGATGAGCAGGGAATACTCCAGTTGAAACAACATCTTTCGAATCAATTTCAGACAAAAGATCTTGGTAAACTCAGGCATTTATTGGGTATTGGGGTAGCCCAATCTAAAGATAGTTTGGTGATTTCTCAGCGGAAATATGCTATGGATATTTTGGAAGAAACAGGTTTGTTGAACGCTAAACTAGTTGATACTCTTATGGATCCAAGTGTCAAACTACTACCCAATCAGGGGGAGCCTCTATCAGACTCGGGATGTAACACCCCAATTCTATCCCAAGCAATTATATAAATCAGAGTTATAAAAATCATTCATACAAACGAATCGGAACGTCACAAATTCTTCTATCAAAATTCATTGCATTCATCGTGGATATATAACACTGTAAAAACATCGGATGAACCATCGTCATAACATCTTTAATTAAGTAAATCAACATCTACGCAGCGGAATTCTTAATAACATATTTAACAGCAATACAACAACTTCAAAACAGCACATATTTAATAATAATCAACTTAAAGTTCAACAACTGAATAATCAACAATCAAAAACAGCAAGCGTTCATCCCCCCGAGTGTTACATATCAGAGCAATGACACAGACTCGGACTATTGAAGGTATACAGCCTTCACTCTCGATTACCTTCACGTTACCAACATAAGGGCAACATTCAAACAGAAGAGGTGAGATATCTAACAATATAATAAAGTGCATGATAATTTATATATTAAATTAGATCAATAACATCACCACTTCTCATCTCATAAACAACAATAATCACAACGATAATACTCATTCACAACATCGTTATACACATTCTTTATACAATTAAATAATGCGACTCAATACTATATAAATACATGCGGTACCATTGAAGCAGAACTCTCATCTCAAAAATTTGCCAATTAATAGAGGCATCAACAAGGCATAGCCTTCATCTCAAAATTCGCCAATACAGGCCATCTCAACGAGCATAAGCTTCATCTCAAAAATGCAATGTATGCGACATAATCATGAATGTAATAACAACACCCAGTTAACAACATCTCAAATTAACAACATCTCAAATTAACGACATCTCAAAAGCATCTCAAATTACCAACATCTCAAAAACATCTCGACGTCTCATCATCACATCTCATATCATCATAATAATTCATCAAACATCATTTAGTTATAGTAGATTATCAACACAACATCATTAACAACTTCTCATCAACAACTCAGTTGTACATTAATACTACAGTAATTCATATTGTTATTCTATAATTATTACATCATCATTATCACTAATCCTAATGTTATAATTCAAACAGCAGCCTCTAAGCATCTAATCTTCATCATTCTGTACAAAACCAACGCAACAGCCAACATGGGAATTAATTCTAAATCCTAAATTGGCTACTAGGATTACACTTCCTATTCTTCATTTTGATCCTCTAGAATAAAGTTCATCACGTTAGCTATTCAACACTTTGAACGACATCTCAAACGGCGTCCTAAAACTCAAGTTACAACATTTTAAAACTGAATCTGCCAAAAATCAGACATTATGGGTCGATGCAAAACCCCTTGGATCGACGCGTACTGCTCTAATTGCACATCATGAGTCGACGCATCCCTTCATGGATCGACTCATCCTGAGTCTTGCGTACAACATGTATCGACAAATGCATCCTACGTATCGACTCATCTTGAGTCTTTCAACCTTCATGTATGGACGCAAGCCTCTTCGTGTGGACTCATAATGAGTTTCCGAACCCTCATGTATCGACACATCATGTTTGAGGTCGACACATCCTGGTACATCCTGCATAATTCTGTAATTTTTTCTCTGCATTTTCACTACGGGATTCATACATTTAGCCCTACAAACTTAATATAATCATGGTAAATCATCACCTACCATTATCCTATAATACTACATCGATCAAACAACATCGGGACATCATTATTCATCTAAAATTCATCAATTCTCATCATACAGCAATCATATACTTTCAATTCAAGAACAAGACAACAATCACCTCTAACCCCACATATCAATCATCATGAACCCAATTATAGAGTCAGAACCCCACCCTTACCTTGGATTGAAGGTCGCTCTACAATTTTCTGGTTGAATTCTCGTTCTGCCGTTTTTCCTCTATTTCCAGCAGTTTCACGTTCTCTTCTCAATCCTTATTCTTCTACTGCTTCTTTCTTTTCTATTCTTTCTAACAATAATAAAATAATCCTATTATTCTTTATTCCTTATTGGGCTTAAAAGTAACACACACCCGTTATTACTTTTATTCCTTCAAAATAAGCCCACACCAAATAATACTATACTTCTAATATTATTTCTCCACTTAATAAATAAATCCAATTAATCATAACACATCTTCACAATTATTCCAAAAATAATTTAATTAAATAATTAATTAAATTACGGGCGTTACAACTCTCCCCCACTTAGAATATTTTCGTCCTCGAAAATTTACCTTAATCAAACAACTCAGAATAAGAGTCTCGCATCTTGCTCTCTAACTCCCAAGTCATGCTTTCACAGGAAGCTCCTAGCCAAACCACTTTAACCAAGGCAATCTCTTTGCCCCTCAGAGTCTTCATTTCATGATCCGCGATCCGTACAGGCATCGTCTCCACCATAAGCTTATCCCGTAGTTGCACATCGTCCATATGAATCACATGAGATGGATCTGAAATATACTTTTGAAGTTGCGACACATGAAACACATCAAGCAAATTCAAAAGATTAGGTGGTAAAGCCACTCTATAAGCAACATTCCCCACTCTCTCTGAAATCTGATACGGTCCAATAAAACTAGAAGTGAGCTTCTTAGACTTCAATGCTCGCCCAACACCAGTCACAGGTGTAACTCTTAAAAACACATGGTCCCCATCTTGAAATTCTAAATCCTTCCTTTGCTTGTCATGATAACTCTTCTGTCTATTTTGGGTAGCTTTCATCTTTTCTCGAATCAACTTCACCTTCTCGGTAGTCTCACGAACAAGTTCGGGTCCAAGTACTACACTTTCACCAGATTCATGCCAACATAACGGAGTTCTACATCTTCAACCATACAACGCCTTAAAAGGTGTCATCCAAATATTATAATGGTAAATGTTATTATAAGTAAACTCTATCAACGAAAGATAAGTATACCACGGACCTCCCTGCTCGAGAACACGTACCCTTAACAAATCTTCCAACGATTGAATCGTCTGTTCAGTCTGACCATCTGTCTGAGGATGATACGTTGAACTCAACCTTAACTTAGAACCCAATGCTTGTTGCAAAATCTTCCAAAAACCAGAAGTAAATCTTGGGTCTCTATCTGATATAATGCACAAAGGAACACCATGCAGCTTCACCATCACACTAATATAAATCTCAGCCAACTTCGACACTGGAAAACTGATGTTAATAGGAATAAAATGAGCTGACTTCGTAAGCCTATTAACAATCACCCAAATCGAATCATGTCCTCTTATAGTATTAGGTAACCCCATCATAAAGTCTATTAAAATGCTATCTGATTTCCATTCTGGAACTTCCAATGGTTGCATCAACCCTGCAGGCTTCTGATGTTCAACTTTCGACTTTTGACAAGTCAAACATGCATATACAAACCGAGCCACACCACTCTTCATTCTAGGCCACCAAAACAAACCTTTCAAATCTTGATACATCTTTGTAGCTCCTGGATGAATACTCAACTTACTTCTATGACTCTCCTCAAGTATCACTTTCTTCATCTTGGCATCATCAGGAATACAAATCTGGTTACGGAATCTCAACACACCTTGCACATCTAACTTAAAATCACTATTCTCAGACTGATCAATCCCAACCATCAAATCTACCAGTTTCACATCCAACTTCTGAGCTTCTCTGATATTGTCTAAAAAATCATTATTATTCTTCAACATACCCAACATAACACTCTGTAGAGTAACCTTGCAAACTAAGCTCATATCTCTGAACTGCTCAATCAATTCCAACTCTTTAATCATCATTGCTAACATATGTAAAGTCTTTCGACTCAACGCATCAGCTACCACATTCGCTTTTCTTGGATGATAATCCAAACTGAAATCATAATACTTTAGAAATTCCAACCATCTTCTTTGCCTCATGTTGCACCCCAAATTTTTCCCTCTCATATCTCTCAAAACATTTCAAGAAAAATCTCCAAGTGGTTCAAGATTGCTCAAGAGTTGGACAGTCAAATCATCTCCTAAGACAGTCAATCCCAAATTAGGGTTTTGTGTTGCATAAAGATCCTTGAGTCCAAATGATCTCAAGTGCTCCCCAATTTCCTAATATTATCTCAAGATCATCCATGCCAAGTTTCAAGCCTTTCAGAGGAAGTTTGCTCAGTCAATTGCTAAAAGGGTCCAAAAATCGACTGTGTTAGGGCAAAAGTCAACTGTGACCTACAAACAGTCAAACCTCAAGATTTTTTGTCAACATTCTCATTTTGAATTATATTTCATAATTTGATCAAGGTTTGATCATGATTCATCAAGGATTGCTCAAAATTCACCAAGACTCAAAAGTTGCTAAATTAGGGTTTTGTAGGAAAAGTCAACTCAACTTTGACCAAGCATAACTTTCTCATAATTCATTATAAATGACCCATCCAAAGCTCATTTTGAATAGGATCCAATTTCCTACAATCCATATTCATACCCCAAGATCACAAAATGCTCTCACAAGAAGTTGCAAATTTGGACATTATAGGTTATTTTTGAAAGTCAACAAAAACACCTTTTTTTCCAAAGCTTATAACTTGAGCATGGAATATCAAAATGAGATGAGACCAAAAAGGGTTGGTTATAGAACATCTCAATATTTCTAAAAAGTCCAATAACACTTCCAAAAGTTCAAAATTGAAGAAGTTATGCATTGTTGAAGTTGGGCATTTTTGCAAAATTGCCAAAAGTCAACTATCCCCAAAACTTCAAATTTTGTCAAATGGGCCCGTTCTTTTCCACTTGATTTGGACTTTACACATTACACACGTGTCCTAGCTTCAGCCTTGTGTCCATTTATCAATTTTTTTATTTTATTTGATTTTTTATTGAATTATTTCACTTTAAATCAATTTAAATCAAATAAAATCTCAAAACTTGATTACATGAGATATTTTTCTATTTTCAGGACCTAATCATCATCAATATCATGATCAAACTCGTATCAAGTATTCCATGTGCAAAAAGATTGAGTTTTTGACAAAATTGGCAAGTCTTCTATGGTGAATCAAATCCAATCTCAAGGCATTGATGTGGAAAGATTCAAGACAAATTTGTTGACCTAATACATTGCATATTACATATACAAGCCAAAGCACACGAAATCATACCTAGAGGCTGCAAGAACATTGAAAACAAAACTTGAAAAAAGGTGGAAAAGTGTGAAACCAAAATCACACTTAGAGGCATTTTCAGAAGCAAAACTCAACACCAATCGCTTGCTGGACAATCACTGAGTCAGAATCAATCCAAAGCAAGCTCTCACAGCCATCAAAACGCGTTGTAAGCATCACGTTTCATGGCCCTGTATTCAAAATCGTAACTCCATATTTTTGCATCTTTCTGGCCAATCTTTGACATATTTGTGATTCTGATGAAATTTCTGAACTTTTGGCATTATTTGATTGCATTGATATGAACTGTAACCCCATAAACGTATGGCTAGGGTTTTGTATTAGATTTTAGGGTTTTCTTTTCCAGGGGAAATCAAGATTCAAGAAGGGTATAGGTTTACTCAGGATGCCCAGACGAACTCAACCATGCGCTTGGATTTAATTTTCATGGCCTAGAATCGATTTTAGGGTTGACCTACAAATTCAGTTGCGGATATGAATCCGCAGGAAAAATTACAGGGTTGGAGGAAGAAGACGATGACGCGTTAGTCCCTCTGTGGCCAATTCAAATATTCGCGCTTTTTTTTAATTCTGGCATATGAACGTGTTTTACCCATATTATTATTATTGACTAATATATTAACAGATGAAGCGTGATGGCTGAGTGGTAGTGGCGTGTGTTCAGTGACCAACAGGACCTGGGTTCAAATCTCAGGTCCCCCCATATGCTTTGTATTTTTTTTCTTCAGGTGATCCAGTGCTGACCCAAGCGTGTAGCCTACAATACTCCCTCATTCAACCAATGGACAGATGGCCCCACGCCAGATCTGATGGCCCAGATGGAACTTCCACCATGGAATCAAGTCAAAGGCGCACATTGAATCTGTCAAAGTCAGCCAGGCCTGCGCCTGATGGGCCTTGAATTTGCCATTCTAACCCCTCAAAACAGGCCCAAACCTCCTAACTCTTTCTATTTTTTATTATTATTTCTTTTATTTATTTATTGTTATTATTTTATCATTAACTAACCAATTAAATCTTTTTCTTCATAAAATTAAAAACCAAAAAATATTTTCTTATTTAAATTGAATTTCAGCATTTTATTTTTGTTAACAATATTAATTTAATTAATTTAGTTTTAATTAGGAATAACTTTTAATATATTTTGCAATAATTAAAATTAACTTAGACAATTAGGTTTTTATTAACATTGATCAAATTTATTTTTATTTCTTTAAATACCAAAAACCCAAAAATATTTTAATTAATTAATTAATTTATTAATTTAATAATTAACCTAGATTAATTTCTTTCTTAATTAAAAAAATAACCAAAAAAATCTTTTCTTTAATTAAAGGGTCAAAACCCTAAAAACTTGTGCCTGATTTAATTTCCCGCACGCGGTCCATTTTATTTCAATATTGTACTTGTTCCCGGTTTGTAATAGCTAATAGGACTTTTATTATTTTTATCGCTTTCTTTACTTTAAAGGGTTTGTCTTTGGCGATGTAAATATCCGACGCCTTGTAATTTAATTTCCGCAATTTATCTTCCGCAAATATAACTGTTAGATGTTTGATAATAGGTATACATGACAAGAATGGATGTTTAACCTAAAATCAACTTAGATAACCATTAACATATACAAAGACAAAATTAACCGAAAACAACACACTCGCACATGCGCACTCTTAGGGTACACCCCACTTGGTTGCCTTCGTACACGGTCATTGAGTATAGGTTGTTTTAGAGGTTGCCCTCTTGTCCAAAGATCATAGTCGCCTCGAAATGGTTGCCTCGTATATTGTTGCCTCAAAACAAATGATCTAAGACATTAGGGTTACCACTAAGGCGTCCTTACATTGCTTTGGTGACCGTAAGTCCCTAAATTCGAATTGACCCTTAAACTCCAACGATGGTGCTACCTACTCATCAATAGTAGGATAGCATTGTCTAAAGGAAGATAGCATAGAACAATTCCTTTTTCGAGTAGGTAGATGGTTCTCAGGTACTTGCTCTTTCCAAAACAAAACAAAACTTTTCACACTTACACCTTTCAAACAAAAAACTTTTTCAAACCCACAAACACAAAGAAAAGCAAATTTTGAAAACAATATGAGCATGTACCTAAGAGCCCGTGGATAACCACGGATAGAAAGGGTGCTAACACCTTCCCTTTCTATAATCTAGCCCCCGAACCCGAGAAATATCTCAAAAAAGGAATTTTTCTGTGCTTTTTTCCTTTCCTTGTTGGATAAAATAAAAGACGGTGGCGACTCTTGCTTACCGCGACATTTTGCGAAAACAAACGCAAAACGCAAACCTGCATTCGAAAAAACAGTCAGTTCTTTCCCACCGTATCACAGAACTGGCGACTCTGTTGGGGACGCTTAATAAGTGGGGTGTACCTTAGGATTAGATCATTGTGTTTTCAATTGTTTTCTTTGTATGATTTATCTTTGTGGGCTTGAATCGGAGTTACTATAGATCCTAACCCGGATTTGGGGGATACCCTTTAGGTAAGTAGCAGTAAACTGTGAGGGAGCTGTACGGCGTAGACCGATACGGTTGAAACAGTAGCTACGTTGGTGTGGAACTTTAGTGTGTACTGATATCCCTTGTGTTGGAACGAGGAGAATATGGGTCTTCTAAGGGGTCATTAAGCACCAACTGACCTTAGAACCTTTAAATTGACCAACTTGGCCATAGAACAGTAGCAGTATGCTACACTCATTGAGACTAAACTCTCGCGATGATTCCGGCCGCTAGAAAAGGTTGCTAAACTGGAATTATGACCGATCGAGGGTAGTCAGTGATATTGAGATCCTCTAGAACCCGGTTACTATTTTTAGGACAGGTTTAAACCAACTGAACTGAAAGAGGGTAGTACCTAAGCTCCTTGCCAGCCTGAAATCTAAGGGCTCTCTGTGTGACTTGTGTGCCTTTACCATGTTTGCTATTTATGGATACTTGTGATGTGCCTTCTATCATGACATCATGACATCATAACATTGCATACATCTTGCATTGGACTAACCTATTTCAAAGACAGGAGGGATTCATCTTTGTTCTGTTTTGTAGGTCATGATGCCCATGCGTAAGAATACCATCCGGATCAACTTTGTCCAGGTTCCCACCATGCTTAAAGAATTGATTACAAAGATGCCTGATACTACCTCCTTTATCAGAAGACATGGGTATCTTCTCAATTTGGTTACCTCCAAATTGGACGAGCAGATGATGAGTGTCCTGGTCCAGTTCTATGATCCGATGTACCATTACTTTACTTTTCAGGACTACCAGTTAGTTCCCACCTTAGAAGAGTTCTCTGATCTGCTTGGTATCTCTATTCTGGAGCATACCCCGTTTACTGGTTGAGAGAAGACCCTTAGGCCAGAAGAGATTGCTTCAGCCCTTCATATGACCAAGGATGAGGTAATGGCTAATTGGGAGACTAGAAGTGGAGCAAAGGGATTTCTGACTAAGTTCTTGGTTGGTAAGGCTAATTATTTCTGGGATAGTCTAGACTTCAATGCATTCGAAGATATTCTGGCTCTTCTGATATATGGCTTGGTATTGTTTCTGAATCCTGACTCCTTTGTTGATGTGAATGCGGTGAAAATCTTCATCTCTCGTAATCCTGTACCCACTCTCTTGGGTGACATTCTTCATCAGCTTTATGCCCGTACTGCTCGGAAGCGGGGAACCTTGATGTGTTGTGCTCCATTATTGGCGAGGTGGTTTATTTCGCACCTCCCCAAATCAGTGTTGAAGAACAAAGAAGGCATGGGCTGGGCCTATAGGGTTATGTCTCTCTCTCATAATGACATTATCTGGACTATCAAGGGTATGGACGAGGTGGCTATTATTGATCGATGTGGGGAGTACCCCAATGTTCTCCTGATAGGAACCAACGGAGGAATTTCTTACAATCCATGCTTGGCCTTACGTCAGTTTGGGCGAGCCAGAAGAGAAGGACCTCATGAGCTGCTAATGCCTAGTATCATCTTTGATTTTCAAGGGGATAGTGACGAGCAATGCCGCATATTCATAAGGGCTTGGGATAGAGTTCACAAATCTGATCCCCACGAGTTGGGTCCAAAGACTTCCCTTCCAATGGAGCCATATCTCAGATGGGTTTGTATCTGTGCCCAAAAGTTGGGAATTCCGTATGAAGCCGTCTTGCCTATCATTGTTGAAGTTGCTAATGAAGAAGGGGTTCTTCCGACCATCCTCCATCCTTACATGCCCACTGACATTGGGGCACTGAAAAGGTCTTGGATGCAGCTGAGAGAAGAGCGGGACGCTTACCGAGAAAAGTTTAACGAGCAAGAGCAGGAGATCCAGAAGTTGACTAGGCAACTGGAGAACGAGCGGATCCTCAATGACTATGTCCGCACCGACAAGAAGCGACCATGGGAGCACTGATTGTCCTTTGATTATTTCTTTTCCAGTTTTTATTTACTTTTCAGTATTTCCTTTCTTGTAACGCCTTAAGGGAAATTTGTTGAACAATTTGAATTTCAAGTTTACCTAATAAAAGTGTGTTTCCTTTTTGGTTTACAAATTTGAATCTCTCGATGTCTTTGAAATCATAGCATACGCATTTCATTCCATGCACCTCATAACAGGTACCATTACAGGTCTCTTATCTTCTTCGCTGTTTATTTCAGCATCATGTTTGCTGGACCATCAACCGAGCAAGCAATCAAGGCCCTACATGCTCAAAATGCCCAATTCCAAGAGTTGTTCATGAATCTAGCTAAGGGTCGGCAAGATCTGAAGACCCTTATTCTGAAAGAGAAGAAGAAGAAGAGGACAATCCTGTTTAACACATGTCACAGGTTTGGAAACAAGCTACGGGATAAAGTTGATTTGACCACCTCATCTGGAGGGAAAGATAGTCAGGAAGAAAGGAGGGCTCCTAGCCCTGTGGTCTCAGACAATGAGACAGACTTCGACGAAGACCAGTATCCTCTGGCTGAGGATAGATACAAGCAATTGGAAGATCGGTTGAGTGCGATGGAAGTACAAAAAGTGCCTGGTCTGGACTTTGGTGATCTGGGTCTATCATCTAGGGTGGTGATTCCCCACAAATTTAAAGCACCAGCCTTTGCTAAGTATGACGGAGTTTCTTGTCCGAAGCTGCACCTCCGGTCATATGTAAGGAAGATTCAGTCGTACACCGCTGATAAGAACCTATGGATCCACTTCTTTCAAGACAGTCTCTTAGGGACTCAGCTTAAATGGTTTTACCAGTTAGACGGAGCCAGTATCCGCAGTTGGGAAGATTTGGCTACTGCTTTCTACAGGCAGTACTAATACAATTCCGACCTCGCTCCCACGCGTACCCAGCTCTAGGGTATGTCTATGGGAACGGGCGAAGGTTTTAAAGATTATGCTCAGAAGTGGAGGGACCTCGCCGGAAGAGTGAAACCACCCTTGGCTGATCGGGAGCTTGTGGATATGTTTCTGGGGACCTTGTCTAGTCCATTTTCAACCATTTGATTGGAAGCTCTTCGTCTGGGTTTACAGAGCTAATTATGACCGGTGAAAGGATTGAGGTTGGTATTAAGGATGGTAAGATACAAAAGGGTGCTTCATCAAGCACCGATAAAAAGCCTTTTAAGAAAGAGTCCAGTGCTGTCTACAGTTCGAAAAGCCAGAATAGACCTGAACACCACCAAGCTGTTAATGCGGTTGTTATTTCAAGACCTGTTGGTACTACTCAGCGCAACAATCAACAAAAGATCGAGAGACCTCGAAGGAAATTCACCCATCTCAACATGACTTTGTCTCAGATTCTGCCGCAGTTATTAAAGACCAATATAGTAACTCTAAGGGAGGCTCCGCGGAATCCCAACATTGCATCACCTAAGTATAACCCTAATGCCCGCTGTGCTTTTCACTCTGATAGCCCGGGACATAATACAGATGATTGTTGGGCTTTGAAGAACAAAATACAAGACTTAATTGATGCTAAGGAGATTGAGTTCGAGGCGCCCGAAATACCTAATGTTGTGACTGCTCCTATGCCCAAGCATGGAATGAATGCTATAGATGAATACTCGTTTGTGGTTTCTGTGAACGACATTGTTATCCCTTTGATGACTGTGAAGAAGAACCTTTTGCTAGCCGGTTTATCTCCGGGTTGTGATGAAGGTTGCCATATGTGTTCTGCCCTACCAACCGGTTGCCCACTTTTGAAATCAGGTGTCCAACGCCTGATGGATAGTAAGGAGATTCTGTTTGAGAAGATTGTTGTTCCTCTGGTTCGTAATGAAGAAGTTGCTATTATCACCATTCTCGACAATTCTTCCAAGGCTTCCTCGAGAAAGCCTGTTAGAATTACATCTGTTCCAAGAATCACACCATTGATCATCACTGTTCCTGGGCCTATCCCCTATACATCTGATAAAGTTGTCCCTTGGCACTACAGAGCTGATGTTTATTTTCATGGAGTTAAACAAGAGTTAGATGCTGATACTAACGTCAGCAATATTGTTGGACCTGCTAAAGTCACCCGCAGCGGAAGACTTTTCTCACCTGATATCTCTCCACCAACTGCCCAAAAACCTGTTGTTATCACACCTGCCAGTGTACCTACTACTATTCCTGCTCAAGTTCCCATTCTTACCCCTGTCGCCGAGTCATCTGACACTCGGGGCAAAGGGACCACTGATGAGCTTGCCCAGACGGAGGCACCAAAGACGATTACTGTTGAAGCTTCTAGACAAGAGATGGAAGAGATTTTAAAGATCATCAAAAAGAGTGACTACAATGTAGTCGAGCAGCTGGGCCAAACCCCATCCAAGATCTCCATGTTATCACGGTTGCTATTCTCAGAGGCCCATGTCAAGGCTCTGATTGCTTTCTTGAAGAATGCACACGTACCACAAGAAACATCAGCTGATCAGTTTAAAGATTGCGTGGCTAGTTTGACGGCTGATAATGGGTTGGGTTTCTCTGACGCCGACTTGACTGCTAAAGGGAAGAATCACAATGATGCCTTGCATGTCTCCATTGAATGCAGGGGCACTACTCTTGCTCATGTATTAGTGGATACTGGTTCCTCATTGATCGTTTTGCCTAAGAAAGCTCTAGACTGGTTGGATTGTGAAGGGTTGGAGCTGAAACCAAGCAACATCGTCGTCAGGGCCTTTGATGGGTCTAAGAGGATGGTGCACGGAGAAGTTGATATCCCGATTAAGGTTGGTTCTCAGGTTTTTTCCTCTACATTCTATGTGATGGACATTCGGCCATCTTATTCTTGCTTGCTGGGTCGTCCATGGATCCACAAAGCTGGGGCAGTAACGTCAACGCTCCACCAGAAGCTGAAGTACCCAGTGAAAGGGAAGATTGTGACAGTACAAGGAGAGGAGGAGTACATGGTGAGCAACCTCAACTCTTTCCGATATGTAGAGATGGATGGGGAGTTCATTGAGACCCAATTTCAACATTTTGAAGAGGTTCCCCAGACGTTGGCATCAACTGAGTCTGTTATTGAAGATTCTCCTATGAAGATGGCTTCCTTTAGGGATGCCCGGGCTGTTGTCGAGAAAGATGGGTGTGCAAATTGGGGCCAACTCCCTGATTTTGCACAGAAGACTAACAAGTTTGGTTTGGGTTTCACTGCAGAAGCTCAAAGGGCTGTTCGGAATGCACGGATCGGAAGACCTCCCGTGTTCATCAGCAATTCGGGAGTGAATGCCATTAAAGACGATGTGGAGGAGTCTGAATTCGACAGCTGGATCTATCCTACTACTGATGGTGGACCAGACAACTGGACAACAAAGGACTTCATCCCAATTTCTTTTGTTACCCAGTAATGAGACTTTTTATTTTGAATTTGTAACAGACAATGTTTTAAACTTTATGGCCCGGTGTCTTACCCGGGGCACCGTGGCCTCATTTGTGAGGGCTTTATGTGTGTCATTTACATATGTCATTAATAAAAGCATTGGACGTTTCTTGCATTTCAAATTTTGCGCTCCTTGTTTTTCTTTTATTACATATTGCAAAACAACTATTTTACACACACTCACATATACAGGTCTACATCCACTCTGGATCTCACTGGTAACGACTCTGCTACTGCCAGTTATGACTTCAAAAGTCCGATCAACTTAGCCGAAGACGAAGGTGAAGATGATTGCGAAGTGCCTGGTGAACTTGCAAGACTATTACTTCAGGAAGAGAGGGTTATTCAGCCACATGAAGAGCCAGTGCAAACAGTGAATCTGGGTACAGAGGTAGACAAGAAAGAGGTCAAGATCGGGGCAAATCTGGAGCTTAGTGTGAAGCAACGGTTGATTCAGATGTTGCGTGACTACGTTGAGATCTTTGCCTGGTCTTATGAAGATATGCCTGGTTTGGATACCGATATTGTGGTTCACCGATTGCCTACCAAGGAAGACTGTCCTCCAGTAAAACAGAAGGTTCGCCGAATGCGTCCGGAGATGTCTGAGAAAATCAAGGCTGAAGTTATGAAACAGTTTGACGCCGGTTTTCTAGCAGTTACTTCTTACCCACAGTGGGTGGCCAACGTGGTTCCTGTACCGAAGAAGGATGGTAAGGTTCGAATGTGTGTTGACTATAGGGATTTGAACAGGGCAAGCCCCAAGGATGATTTCCCTCTACCTCATATCAACGTTCTGGTTGACAATACCGCGCAACATAAAGTCTTCTCCTTTATGGATGGTTTCTCCGGTTATAATCAGATTAAAATGGCTTCCGAGGACATGGAGAAGACAACCTTTGTTACTCAGTGGGGTACCTTTTGCTACAAGGTCATGCCTTTTGGATTGAAAAATGATGGGGCAACGTATCAGCGTCCCATGGTTGCTTTGTTTCATGACATGATCCATCATGAGATTGAGGTATACGTCGACGACATGATTGCAAGATCCCAGACGGAGGAAGAACATCTTGACCACCTGTAGAAGCTATTTGACAGGTTGAAGTTGTACAAGCTAAGGTTAAACCCGAACAAGTGCACCTTCGGGGTGAGATTTGGTAAGTTGTTGGGCTTCGTCGTAAGCGATAAAGGTATTCAAGTGGATCCTACAAAGGTGAAAGCTATATAGGAAATGCCAGCTCCCCAAACAGAGAAAGAAGTCAGAGGCTTTCTGGGACGACTAAACTACATTTCCTGATTCATCTCACACCTGACTGCTACTTGTGAGCCAATCTTCAAGCTACTGAAGAAAGATCAAGTAGTACGTTGGAATGATGAATGTCAGGCCTCTTTTGAAAGGATCAAAGAGTATCTCTAAGAGCCACCTATTCTGATGCCTCCAGTTGAAGGGAGACCTTTAATCTTATACTTGACAGTACTCGACAACTCAATGGGGTGTGTGCTAGGTCAGCATGACGAGTCTGGCCGAAAAGAGCATGCTATTTATTACCTTAGCAAAAAGTTTACCGACTGCGAGACCCGATACTCGTTGCTCGAGAAAACTTGTTGCGCTTTGGCATGGGCTGCTCGCCGGCTGAGACAGTATATGCTGACTCACACTACTCTATTGATATCGAAGATGGATCTAATCAAGTATATCTTCGAGAAGCCTGCCTTATCCGGAAGAATAGCAAGATGGCAGATGATCTTGACTGAGTATGACATCCAATATACAACCCAAAAGGCAATTAAGGGAAGTGTGTTGGCATATCATTTGGCACATCAGGCAGTGGATGATTACCAGTCTATGAACTTTGAATTTTCGGACGAGAATATCATGATAGTGACTGACTGTGAGACACCTGGACCGGATGAAGGACCTGAGGAAGGATCCCGATGGTCTATGTACTTTGATGGAGCTTCGAACGCTTTGGGTAATGGCATTGGCGCCGTGATCATATCTCCTAAAGGCTCTCATACTTCGTTCACCGCCCGACTAGGTTTCAACTGCACCAACAATATGGCGGAGTATGAAGCGTGCATCATGGGTCTTCGAGCAGCAATTGACCTAAGGATTAAGTTTCTGAGTGTCTTCAGAGATTCCGCTCTCGTGATCAGTCAGATCAAGGGCGAGTGGGATACGAAACACACAAATCTTATTCCTTACAAGGAGTATGTGTTGACATTGCTTCCCCATTTCGAGGAGATAACCTTTGAACACTTCCCTAGAGAGGAGAATTAGTTAGCGGACGCGCTAGCTACGATGTCTTCTATGTTCAAAGTCAATTGGGACAACGAAGCTCCCCGGATTATCATTAAAAGGATGGATGAACATGCGCATTGTTGTGACATTGAGACTGAAGAGGTAGCGGATAAACCCTGGTTTCATGAGGTAAAGAGGTATCTTGAGGCCCAGGAATACCCCGAGGGCGCATCTATTAATGACAAGAAGTTTCTGAGGAGGTTCGCGGTGAAGTTCTTCATCAGCAATGGTATCCTTTACAAGCGTAACCATGATTCAACCTTACTGTGATGTGTGCATAAGAACGAGGCAGAAAGGATCATGGCAGATTTACACGAAGGTACCTTTGGAACTCGTTCCAGTGGACACACCATGGCAAAGAAAATCCTTCGGGCAGGATATTTTTGGTCCGCAATGGAAGCCGACTGTTATCAACATTCTCGGACCTGTCACAAGTGCCAAGTCTATGCTGATAAGGTGCACATACCTCTGGTTCCTCTGAACTTCTTGACGGCACCTTGGCCTTTTGCAATGTGGGGCATTGATATGATCGGCGAGATCAGACCTACGGCATCCAACGAGCATCGTTTCATCCTGGTAGCAATCGATTACTTTACGAAGTGGGTTGAAGCAGCTTCCTTTGCTACTGTAACTAAGAACGTTGTGGCACGATTTATTCGACATAATATGATTTATCGATACGGTGTACCAGAGAGGATCATTACAGACAATGGTACCAACCTCAACAATAAGATGATCACTGAGCTCTGCAAGCAATTCAAGATACAACATCACAACTTTTCTCCCTACCGGTCGAAGATGAATGGGGTTGTAGAAGCAGCTAATAAGAACATTAAGAAGATTGTGCAGAAGATGACAGTGACATACAAAGACTGGTACGAGATGTTACCGTTTGCTCCTCATGGGTACCGTACCTCAGCGCAAACGTCAACAGGGGCAACACCTTATTCCTTGGTATATGGCATGGAGGCAGTCTTGCCCATTGAAGTTCAGATACTCTCTCTTCGGATCATGAAGGATGCAGGTTTGAGTGAAGATGACTGGATTCAGACCCAGCTTGATCAGCTAAACCTAATCGACGAAAAGAGACTTACTGCTATTTGTCATGGTTAGATGTACCAAAAGCGGATGATCAAGGCATTTAACAAGAAAGTAAGACAACAAGAGTATCAAGTGGGGACCTGGTAATCAAGCGCATTATCCTACCTCAAGGTGATCCCAGGGGCAAATGGACCCCTACTTACGAATGGCCATTTGTGGTTAAGAATATTTTCTCAGAAGGAGCTATGATTCTAACCACCATGGATGGTGACGACCTTCCTCACCCCGTCAATGCAGACATAGTGAAAAGATACTACGCATAATCAAAGACCCGCTAGGTTGACTGGCCTAGGCAAAAATAAGGGCTTCCCGACGAACCAAAAGGGTTCGGGCAAAAATAAGGGACGAAAATGAAAAAAATCTGTACACCCGGCAAGTCGAAAACCTGAAAAGGCGGCTTGGGCAAAAAAGGGTATCCCGGTGGACTGAAAACCCGAAAGTGCGGTCCAGGCAAAAATTAGGGATCAAAGCGTAACACTATGTCTCATTGGATCACCTTGCATCCAGACTTCGGTATCAACTATTAAGCTCGGACGACACTAATCAATTTGATCTACCTTCAACCAAGTAGCAAAGTGATGAGATGCTCGAGGACATAAAGGAAATAGAAGAGTTGGAACCTAGTGGGATTGTTCACATAGCTGTTTTGAGCTTTGGATGGGTCATTTCTCATAAAGCATGAGAAAGTTATGCTTGGTCAAAGTTGAGTTGACTTTTCCTGCAAAACCCTAATTTAGCAACTTTTGAGTCTTGGTGAATTTTGAGCAATCCTTGATGAATCATGATCAAAACTTGATCAAATGATGAAATATCATTCAAAATGAGAATGTTGACAAAAAATCTTGAGGTTTGACTGTTTGTAGGTCACAGTTGACTTTTGCCCTAACATAGTCGATTTTTGGACCCTTTGAGCAATTGACTGAGCAAACTTCCTCTGCAAGGCTTGAAATTTGGCATGGATAATCTTGAGATCATATTAGGACATTGGGGAGCACTTTAGGTCATTTGGACTCAAGGATCTTGATGCAACACAAAACCCTAATTTGGGATTGACTGCCTTAGGAGATGATTTGACTGTCCAACTCTTGAGCAATCTTGAACCACTTGGAGATTGTTCTTGAAATGTTTTGAGAGATATGAGAGGGAAAATTTTGGGGTTAAATTTCCTACAATCCATCTTCATACCCCAAGATCAAAAAATGCTCACACAAGAAGTTACAAATTTGGACATTATAGGTCATTTTTGAAAGTCAACAAAAACACCTTTTTTGCCAAAGCTTATACCTTGAGCATGGAATATCAAAATGAGATGAGACCAAAAGGGTTGGTTATAGGACATCTCAATCTTTCTAAAAAGTCCAATAACACTTCCAAAAGTTCAAAATTGAAGAAGTTATGCATTGTTGAAGTTGGGCATTTTTGCAAAATTGCCAAAAGTCAACTATCCCCAAAACTTCAAATTTTGTCAAATGGGCCCATTCTTTTCCACTTGATTTGGACTTTCCACATTACACACGTGTCCTAGCTTCAGCCTTGTGTCCATTTATCAATTTTTTTTATTTTATTTGATTTTTTATTGAATTATTTCACTTTAAATCAAATAAAATCTCAAAACTTGATTACATGAGATCTTTTTCTATTTTCAGGACCTAATCATCATCAATATCATGATCAAACTCGTATCAAGTATTCCATGTGCAAAAAGATTGATTTTTTGACAAAATTGGCAAGTCTTCAATGGTGAATCAAATCCAATCTCAAGGCATTGATGTGGAAAGATTCAAGACAAATTTGTTGACCTAATACATTGCATATTACATATACAAGCCAAAGCACACGAAATCAGACCTAGAGGCTGCAAGAACATTTAAAACAAAACTTGAAAAAAGGTGGAAAAGTGTGAAACCAAAATCACACTTAGAGGCATTTTCAGAAGCAAAACTCAACACCAATCGCTTGATGGACAATCACTGAGTCATAATCAATCCAAAGCAAGCTCTCACAGCCATCAAAATGCGTTGTAAGCATCACGTTTCATGGCCCTGTATTCAAAATCGTAACTCCATATTTTTGCATCTTTCTGGCCAATCTTTGACATATTTGTGATTATTATGAAATTTATGAACTTTTGGCATTATTTGATTGCATTTATATGAACTGTAACCCCATAATCGTATGGCTAGGGTTTTGTATTAGATTTTAGGGTTTTCTTTTCCAGGGGAAATCAAGATTCAAGAAGGGTATATGTTTACTCAGGATGCCCAGACGAACTCAACCATGCGCTTGGATTTAATTTTCATGGCCTAGAATCGATTTTAGGATTGACCTACGAATTCAGATGCAGATATGAATCCGCAGGAAAAATTACAGGGTTGGAGGAAGAAGACGATGACGCGTCAGTCCCCCTGTGGCCAATTCAAATATTCGCGCTTTTTTTTTTAATTCTGGCATATGAACGTGTTTTACCCATATTATTATTGACTAATATATTAACAGATGAAGCGTGATGGCTGAGTGGTAGTGGCGTGTGTTCAGTGACCAACAGGACATGGGTTCAAATCCCAGGTCCCCCATATGCTTTGTATTTTTTCTCTTCAGGTGATCCAGTGCTGACCCAAGCGTGTAGCCTACAATACTCCCTCATTCAACCAGTGGACAGATGGCCCCAGGCCAGATCTGATGGCCCAGATGGAACGTCCACCATGGAATCAAGTCAAAGGCGCACATTGAATTTGTCAAAGTCAGCCAGGCCTGCGCCTGATGGGCCTTGAATTTGCCATTCTAACCCCCCAAAACAGGCCCAAACCTCCTAACTCTTTCTATTTTTTTTTATTATTTCTTTTATTTATTTATTGTTATTATTTTATCATTAACTAACCAATTAAATCTTTTTCTTCATAAAATTAAAAACCAAAAAATATTTTCTTATTTAAATTAAATTTCAGCATTTTATTTTTGTTAACAATATTAATTTAATTAATTTAGTTTTAATTAGGAATAACTTTTAATATATTTTGCAATAATTAAAATTAACTTAGACAATTTGGTTTTTATTAACATTGATCAAATTTATTTTTATTTCTTTAAATACCAAAAACCCAAAAATATTTTTATTAATTTATTTATTTATTAATTTAATTATTAACCTAGATTAATTTCTTTCTTAATTAAAAAAATAACCAAAAAAATCTTTTCTTTAATTAAAGGGTCAAAACCCTAAAAACTTGCGCCCGATTTAATTTCCCGCACGCGGTCCATTTTATTTCAATATTGTACTTGTTCTCGGTTTGTAATAGCTAATAGGACTTTTATTATTTTTTTATCGCTTTCTTTACTTTAAAGGGTTTGTCTTTGGCGATGTAAATACCCGACGCCTTGTAATTTAATTTCTGCAATTTATCTTCCGCAAATATAACTGTTAGATGTTTGATAATAGGTATGCATGACAAGAATGGATGTTTAACCTAAAATCAACTTAGATAACCATTAACATGTACAAAGACAAAATTAACCGAAAACAACACACTCGCATATGCGCACTCTTAGGGTACACCCCACTTGGTTGCCTTCGTACACGGTCATTGAGTATAGGTTGTTTTAGAGGTCGCCCTCTTGTCCAAAGATCATAGTCGCCTCGAAACGGTTGCCTCGGATATTGTTGCCTCAAAACAAATGATCTAAGACATTAGGTTTACCGCTAAGGCGTCCTAACATTGCTTTGGTGATCGTAAGTCCCTAAATTCGAATTGACCCTTAAACTCCAACGACGGTGCTACCTACTCATCAATAGTAGGATAGCATTGTCTAAAGGAAGATAACATAGAACGATTCCTTTTTCGAGTAGGTAGATGGTTCTCAGGTACTTGCTCTTTCCAAAACAAAACAAAACTTTTCACACTTACACCTTTCAAACAAAAAAACTTTTTCAAACCCACAAACATAAAGAAAAGCAAATTTTGAAAACAATATGAGCAAGTACCTAAGAGCCCGTGGATAACCACAGATAGAAAGGGTGCTAACACCTTCCCTTTCTATAATCTACCCCCCGAACCCGAGAAATATCTCAAAAAAGGAATTTTTCTGTGCTTTTTTCCTTTCCTTGTTGGATAAAATAAAAGATGGTGGCGACTCTTGCTTACCGTGACATTTTGCGAAAACAAACGCAAAACGCAAACTAGCATTCCAAAAAACAGTCAGTTCTTTCCCACCGTATCACACCTCATATTCAACTCCTTCTGATCAAATAAATACCTTAAACTCTTATGGTCACTAAACACTTCAAATTTTGAACCATAAAGATAATGCCTCCAAATCTTCAACATAAAGACAACAACAACAAGCTCTAAGTCATGCGTAGGATAGTTCTTCTCATGAGTCCTCAACTGCCTTGACGCATAAGCAACTATCTTATCATTCTGGATGAGCACACCTCCTAAACCCATCTTAGAAGCATCACAATACACCACAAAAGGCTCTCCTGGATTAGGCAACGTCAAAATCGGAGCTGACGTCAAGCTCTTCTTCAATTTCGTAAAACTTTCTTCGCACTGAACATCCCACACAAAAGCTCTACCTTTACAAGTAAACTTAGTCAACGAAAGTGAAAATTTAGAAAACCCTTCGATAAACCTTCTATAATAACCAGCTAATCTCAAGAAGCTTTTAATCTCAGTAGCTGACTTTGGAGTTTCCCATTGAAAAATAACATCAACCTTCGACGAATCTACAATAATGCCACTACCTGAAATCACATGACCAAGAAAACTAACCTCTTTCAACCAGAACTCACACTTGGACAGCTTTGCATACAACTTATTATCTTTCAAAACTTGCAATACTACTCTTAAGTGTTCTGCATGCTCTTCTTCTGATTTAGAGTAAATCAAAATATCATCGATGAACACCACTATGAACCGATCCAAATAAGTATGAAAGATACGATTCATATATTCCATGAATACTCCCGACGCATTAGTAACACCGAAAGGTATCACCGAATACTCGTAATGTCCATAACATGTTCTAAAAGCCGTCTTCTGAATATCTTCATCCTTCACTTTGATCTGATGGTAACCCCACCTCAAATCAATCTTACTAAACACACGAGCATCCACCAATTGATCCATCAAGTCATCTATTCTTGGAAGCAGATACTTGTTCTTAATCGTCACCTTATTCAACTGTCTATAATCAACACAAAGCCTCATACTTCCATCCTTCTTCTTTACTAAAAGCACTGGAGCACCCCACGGCGATACACTTGGTCTTACAAACTTCTTCTCAAGTAACTCTTCTAATTGCTTCTTTAACTCTGACAATTAGGATGCAGACATCCCGTATGGTGCCATAGACACGGGTCTGGTACCAGGTACAAGATCAATAGCAAATTCAACTTCTCTCTCTAGCGGTACATCAGGAATCTCATCAGGGAAAACTTCAGGAAATTCACACACCACCTGCAATTCCTCAATTATAGCTTGAGTCTCTACAGATAGTGATGCCATCAACGAGAACATTTGTGCTTCCTCTTGCATCAACTTCCTCAACTATCTAGCAGACAACATACCATCTTTATTTTCTTCGGGAGTTGAAAACTTCACCAACTTGTCATAATAGTTAATATGAACACGGTTATGCTCTAACCAGTTCATACCCAAAATCACATCCAAACCTCTTAACAGTAAACAAACCAAATCAACAACAAAGTCTCTGTCGATGATCTACAAGGGACACTTCAAACACACAAAAGAATTAGTCACCGACCCCTTGGCTGGAGTATCGACGACCATTTCTCCATTCAAAGAAGACAACATAAGACCCAATCTTTCAACATAATCAGCAGCAATAAAATAATGCGTAGCACCGGTTTCAATAATAGCGATTAAAGGAGTACTATTAATGAAACATGTACCTCTGATAAGTCTGTCCTCAGCAGCTGTCTGATCCTCCACTAAAGCAAACACCTTACCACTTGACTGAGCCCTCTTCGGTTTCAGACACTGGCTACCAATGTGCCCTTCTTCTCTACAGTTGAAACAAATCACATCCTTATGTTCACACTCGGATACAACATGTTCGTTCTTACCACAACAGAAACACCTCTTCACTTCAGTAGTGCACACATTACTCTTGTGCCCAGGTTTTCCATATTTAAAGCAAACCACACCAGCAGGAGCATCTCCCCCACTAGTCCTCTGACTCTATACAACTTTTTGTTTACCTTTTCCAGCTGGGGCATCATAAGGCTTGCCACGATTCTGTTGGTACTTACCCCTCTTCTCACTGATAATCTTGTAATGAGCATTATTATCCTCTTGATAAATCCTGCAGCTATCAACCAAATCAGCAAAGACACGAATTTTATGGTATCCAACCGCCTTCTTGATCTTCGGGCGCAACCCGTTCTCAAATTTGATACACTTCAGAAATTCAACATTTGCCTCAGCGTAATGCGGATAAAACTTAGCCAACTCAGCAAACTTGGTAGCATACTCAACAACCGACATATTCCTCTGCTTCAGCTCAAGGAATTCAATTTCCTTCTTACCACAAACATCTTCAGGAATGTACTTTCTCAGGAATTCCCTACGGAACACAACCCAAGTGACATCCTCACTTGCAGCTTCTAACTTCTGACAAGTCTCTAGCCACCAGTCATCAGCCTCGACTGCTAGCATATGAGTACCATAACAAACCTTATGTGCTGGAGTGCAGTCCATCACACGGTAGATTCTCTCAATCTCTTTCAACCAATCCAATACTCTGTCAGGATCATACTTTCCCTTGAACGTAGGCGGATTCTCTCTCTGGAAAGTCGCCAAGCTACGAGATCCAGCATTCCCATCAGCATTCGGCTGATTTTCCATCGCATGAGCCATTGCTTCTAGAGAAGCAGCAAGTGAAGCATCATTCCTTCCAGCCATCTCAACTTCTCACTACAACACAAGCAACGGTTAGAACTCAAATTAACAATACTTGATTGTTAGACAACTAAGACTCGACGACAAGGTCGGACCAACCTTTTGCTTTGATGCCAACTTTGTAACACCCCAATTCTACCCCAAAGCAATTATATAAAATAAATCAGAGTTATAAAAAGCATCCATACAAACGAATCAAGATGTCATAAATTCTTCTATCAAAATTCATTGCATTCATCGTGGATATACAACACTTTAAAAACATCGGATGAACCATCGTCATAACATCTTTAATTAAGTAAATCAACATCTACGCAGCGGAATTCTTAATAACATCTTTAACAGCAATACAACAACTTCAAAACAGCACGTATTTAATAATAATCAACTTAAAGTTCAACAACTGAATAATCAACAATCAAAAACAGCAAGCGTTCTTCCCCCCGAGTTTTACATATCAGAGCAATGACACCGACTCAGACTATTGAAGGTATACAACCTTCACTCCCGATTACCTGCACGTTACCAACATAAGGGCAACATTCAAATAGAAGGGGTGAGATATCTAACAATATAATAGAGTGCATGATAATTTATATATTAAATTAGATCAATAACATCACCACTTCTCATCTCATAAACAACAATAATCACAATGATAATACTCATTCACAACATCCTTATACACATTATTTATACAATTAAATAATGCGACTCAATATTATGCAAATGCATGTGCTACCATTGGAGCAGAACTCCCATCTCAAAAATTTTCCAATTAATAGAGGCATCAACAAGGCATAGCCTTCATCTCAAAATTCGCCAATACAGGCCATCTCAACGAGCATAAGCTCCATCTCAAAAATGCAATGTATGCGACACAATCATGAATGTAATAACAACACCCAGTTAACAACATCTCAAATTAACGACATCTCAAAAGCATCTCAAATTACCAACATCTCAAAAACATCTCGACGTCTCATCATCACATCTCATATCATCATAATAATTCATCAAACATCATTTAGTTATAATAGATTATCAACACAACATCATTAACAACTTCTCATCAACAACTCAGTTGTACATTAATACTACAGTAATTCATAATGTTATTCTGTAATTCTTACATCATCACTATCATTAATCCTACTATTATAATTCAAACAACAGCCTCTAAGCATCTAATCTTCATCATTCTGTACAAAACCAACACAACGACCAACATGAGAATTAATTCTAAATCCTAAATTGGCTACTAGGATTACACTTCCTATTCTTCATTTTAATCCTCTAGAATAAAGTTCATCGTGTTATCTATTCAACGCTTCGAACGACATCTCAAACGACATCCTAAAACTCAAGTTACAGCATTTTAAAACTGAATCTGCCAAAAATCAGAGATTATGGGTCGACGCAAAACCCCTTGGATCGACACGTATTGCTCTAACTGCACATCATGAGTCGACGCATCCCTTCATGGATCGACTCATCCTGAGTCTTGCACACAACATGTATCGACACATGCATCCTATGTATCGACTCATCCCGAGTCTTTCAACCTTCATGTATCGATGCAAGCCTCTTCGTGTCGACTCATAATGAGTCTCTGAACCCTCAAGTATCGACACATCATGTTTGAGGTTGACACATCCTGGTACATCCTGCACAATTCTGTGATTTTTTTCTCTGCATTTTCACTATGGGATTCATACATTTAGCCCTACAAACTTAATATAATCATGGTAAATCATCACCTACCATTATCCTATAATACTACATCGATCAAACAACATCGGGACATCACTATTCATCTAAAATTCATCAATTCTCATCATACAACAATCATATACTTTTAATTCAAGAACAAGACAACAATCACCTCTAACCCCACATATCGATCATCATGAACCCAATTATAGAGTCAAAACCCCACCCTTACCTTGGATTGAAGGTCGCTCTACAATTTTCCGGTTGAATTCTCGTTCTGCCGTTTTTCCTCTATTTCCAGCAGTTCCACGTTCTCTTCTCAATCCTTATTCTTCTAGTGCTTATTTCTTTTCTATTCTTTCTAACAATAAAAAATAACCCTATTATTCTTTATTCCTTATTGGGCTTAAAACTAACACACACCCTTATTACTTTTATTCCTTCAAAATAAGCCCACACCAAATAATATTATACTTCTAATATTATTTCTCCACTTAGTAAATAAATCCAATTAATCATAACACATCTTCACAATTATTCCAAAAATAATTTAATTAAATAATTAATTGAATTACGGGCGTTACACGGGAAGGTATAGAAGATTGGTTGGAAAGTTAAATTATCTCACAGTCACTTGTTCAGACATTTATTTTAGAGTCAGTGTGGCAAGTAAGTTCCTAAATTTCCCTTTTTAGAAACATATGGATGTTGTTATCCGAATTTTGAGATACATCAAATATGCTCCAGGAAAAGGTTTAGTGTATGAAGATAAAGGACATACTCAGATAGTTGGATACTCCGATGTTGATTGGGCAGGATCACCAATTGATAGACGATCCACCTTTGGGTATTGTGTACTTGTTGGAGGAAACCTTATATCTTGGAAAGTAAGAAACAAAATGTAGTTGCAAGATCAAGCGTCGAGGCAGAGTATAGAGCCATGGTGATGGTAACATGTGATAATCAAGACCAATGGCACTTATTTGTGATAATCAAGCTGCATTGCACATTGCTTCAAATTCGGTCTTCCATGAGCATACCAAATATATTGAGATTGATTGTCACTTTTTGAGAGAAGATTGAGTCAGGCGACATCACCACAAGCTTTGTCAACTCGAATGATCAATTGGTAGATGTGTTTACAAAATCTATGCGAAGTCCCAGAACTAATTATATATGTGGCAAGCTTGGCGCATTTGACTTATATGCTCAAGCTTGAGGGGGAGTGTTGATATATATATATATATATATATATATATATATATATATATATATATATATATATATATATATATATATATATATATATATATATATATATATATATATATATATATATATATATATATATATATATATATATATATATATATATATATATATATATATATATATATATATATATATATATATATATATATATATATATATATATATATATATATATATATATATTGTTAAGAATATTTGTATGTCACTCTATATAAACTCTTTCAATGCTCTATCTCCAACCAAAGTGGGACTTTATGATCTTCCTAACGCACGCCCTCATGCCCAACACTCTTTCTTTGGGCTTGGTGCATGGATATTAATGTGGGCGCCCATGGTTTGATCCAACCAATGCGGGACTTTAGGATCTTCCTAACGCTTAGAAATTCTGGATAGAATTAAAGCAGTAGATATTTTTCGGCTCTTTGGATGCATTGCAAATGTGGTTGAAGTGGTTATTCCACCAAAGAGGAACAAAATGGGTAAGAGATTTGGTTTCGCTAGGTTTCAAGGAGTTGAAGATGTCAGGCTTCTCACAGTGAAACTTGATAATGTTTTAATCGATGGGAAAAAAATTCATGCTAACATTCCTCGTTTCAGGCGTAGTAGTGTTAAACTGTTGACTCAAGCAGCGAATTATTCTAGTATGAGGGTCTTTCATTTTAACTGTGACTTGACAGTGAGAGTTGAAGAAGGGGGGAGAGATTTTTTTCTCATGTGGTTGTGAACAATAGAACGAAGAGAGTCGGTCATGATGCAAAGATTTCGTCAAAGCTTTGTTTTTCGACTAACATAGAGGATGTTGCTAGGTTGAAGAAGGCATGTGTGGGTGTGTGCTAAACCTAGGTATATCTTATAATATTCAAAACCACTTCGAGTCGGAGGGATGTTTTTCTATCAAGGTTACACCATTGGGTGCTAATATTTGCTGGTCGGAGGAGGTCGTCGAGGGAGAGTAAAAATACTTAATCAGTGAATGTGAATCTTGGTAGAGGTAATGGTTTTCTGACATTAGGGTTTGGAAGGTTGAAGATGTTGATGACTAAAGGGTAACATGGTTGAGAATATATGGTATCCCATGCCACGCATGTAGTTTCAAATTCTTTTACCTATTGGCATCTAGGTTGGGAAAATATGTATGTGTTGATGGAAACACTTTGAAGGGTGTCAACATGGATGTTACAAGGATAATAGTGAGGACATCTTCAGCAGTTGTGTCGAATGAGTGTTTTAGGGTGGAGATCGACGGTGTTTCATTCCATTTGAATATGTATGGAGATTCGTACGGTCCCTTGTGAATAGTCATAAACCAGAAGAATGTGTCTTCTATGGAGGATAAGTCCTCGTCAGATTCTAAGGAGGGATGGGATAATTTCTTTGAGGAGAATAATCATGTTGCAACTACAGAGTTGTCTTCGAACTATTATAACGCCTCGAGGGGCGATAAGGAGACTGATGAAAAGGTAGTAGGAGAAGCGACGGGTGCATATGGAAAAGGAGATGATGGTGTTAGGGGTACAAATCCTAGGTTATTAGTAGAAGAAGACGAGGTCAATATGTAGAAGCTTCAAAGGTCAGGAGGTAGAAACAATATTTTTAGTTTTGAAAGAAGTTTTAGAAAACTTTCCTCTCTGACATGCTTCACAAAGAGCATTTGAAGTGAACTTCAGTTTAGGTAGGCCTCTGACTAACTCAAGTTTATTTAGCTGAGATATCCTTCTTAAGCTAATGTAACATAAACATCTGTGCCATACCCACTGCTCGTCGTTAACTGACATTAAGCATTTTACATCTTGGTTTTTAAGATCAGATAGTTTTATTTTGTAAATGTTGTTTTTCCTCTTTCCAGTGAAGAAAATAAAGCCATCTTTCCGATTAACCGCTTTACAAAACTTCTGATTAAAAATAATGTCATAACTATTATCACTTAAATGACTTATTGATAGCAAATTATTCATTAGACCTTCAACATATAGTACATTAGAAATAAAGGGAAGAGTTCCATTACTGATAGTTCCATAGCCTTTTATTTTTCTTTTCAAATATCCTCCAAATCCTACATAAACAACATCTTTATGTTCCAGGCTTTGGAACATATGCTTGCTTCTCGTTATGTGTCGTGATCATCCATAGTCCAGATACCATGAATGATTTCTTTTCCCTGATGTGTAACATATCTGAAACATACACTATTTTATCTTTTGGTACCCATAAACTTTTGGGTCCTCTAGAATTAGTTTTCCCAGAGTATCTTGCAACTTTGGGTTTCTGTGCATTTCTAGCTATTTGTGTTTGCGTAGGTGGATATAGATAAGAAAATGGAGAAAAGGGTTTTTCGTGAGGTGAAGTCTTTTCCTCATAAGGGTTATAACCAATTCCTCTTTTGCCATTATAGCCAATACCATAGATCATGGAAGCCATTATGCTTCTACCAAGGTTATTATCTAAAAATCATTAAAAAGCTTTATCATGCTTGTGTAAATTAGTATCAGAGGATGATGGATATTTTGAAAGAGTTTTTTAGTGCTAAGCATTTTTTATTTTGAAACTTATTTACTCTTTCTAAGATAAGATGATCATCTTTTTGTTCAGAATGTTTTTCTTTTAACTTTTCATATTTCTTAATTTCAAATTCATGAACTCTCTCAAGATTCTTGAGTTTTTGTTTAAGCTTATGATACTTAGTCAAATATCTAGATAAAATTAATTCAATATTAGTACGAGAGATGTCAGAAAATACCTCTTCTGAGTTACACTTAGTATCTGATGCACTTCCTTTTGACATGATAGTTGTGAATGCTACATTTGTATGCTCTTCGTCAGAATCTGATGCTTCAGAATCATCCCATGTTGCCATAAAACCTTTCTTTTTTTACCTTTGAATCTATCTTTCCTGAAGCTTTCATTTCTGAAATTCTCTTTCTTTAGATTTGGACAATCTTTTTTGTAATGTCCTGGTTCATTTCATTCATAACACACAACTTATTTGTTTCCCCTTGAGTATGAGTCTGGGCGATCCCTTCTAGACCTTCTGAATTTGTTTTGTCTTCTCCAGATTTACTTGACCCTTATGGTAATAAGTGATAACTCTTCTTCATCTTCTGATGCATCTTCATCAGAGTCTTCTTCTTCAGATTTGAGAGCTTTGTGTTTATGTGATTTACTCTTTTCTGTTCTTGATCTTAGCGAAACTGATTTGACCTTTTTCTGAGGTCTATCTTCCTCTAACTCAATCTCATGACTTCTGAGAGAACTTAATAACTCCTCAATACTAATGTTATTAAGATTTTTGGAGATCTTTAGAGTAGTTACCATTGGTCTCCATTTCTTTGGAAGACTTTTGATAATCTTCTATGCATGATCAGTTGTTGTATAACTCTTGTCCAGAACCTTAAGTCCTGCTACTAGCGTTTTAAATCTTGAGAACATAGTTTCAATATTTTCATCTTCGTCCATTTTTAAAGCTTCATATTTCTGGACTAAAGCTAACGCTTTAGTTTCTTTTACTTGAGCATTGCCTTCATGTGTCATTCTTAAGGAGTCCAAAATCCCTTTAGTTGATTCTCTGTTGGTGATTTTCTCGTATTCATTATATGAGATATCACCGAGAAAAATGGTTCTAGCTTTATGGTGATTTTTGCTTCGACATTTCTGATCTTTATTTATTCTGCTTCTTGGAACGAGCATACTAATTGCAGATGTAGGTTCATCATATCCTCATGTAATCGGATCCCATAGATCTGCATCATAACCCAGAAATATACTTTCTAGTCTGTCTTTCCAGTACTCAAATCTTTCACCATCAAAAATCCGAGGCTTAGTAAAGTAGTCTTTTTCATTGTTGTTTGCAGGCACATCCATAGTAAGTTTTTCTCAACTGGATCTCTCTACAGGATTAAGTGTTTGATTTGCAAATCAATGAAGAGTCGGAGCTTTGATGACAATTGAAGTGTGAGAAAAACAAAAGAAAGGGAGGTTTGAATTGGTTTTTTTAATAAGGTTATGCTTTTTTTAAATTATTTCGCAAACTAACAATAAAGAATGTAACTACAGAAAGACTATAAAAGACTCTTTGGTTTATCCAGGTTCACCTTCAACTCGGTTACTCATGTCCACCCTCCTTGGGTGATTTCGCCTTCAACAAGGACTTAATCCACTAATCTCAACAGATAAAAGATGCACAGACTACCCGCCAATGACTAACCACAACCGTCTAAGAGTCTAACTGACACCTTATCCCTCTTAAGTCTCAGACTAACAACCTAGTCACTTAAGGTAATAATCAATTCTTAACAGAATTACAATCAACTGTGTTTACAATGTTTGCTTCTAAATAAGCAGATTAACACAACTTTGAAGAACAAAGTCTCTAATACAAATAATGAGCAATAAATCTTTGTATTGAGAACTCTAAGATTAACACACAAATAATGAGCAACAAATCTTTGTGTTTAATCCCTAATATCTTAACATAATAACGAGAAACAACTTTGGTGTTCTTGACATTTCTCTTAGAAGAATATCTATGAATGTATATGAATAATGATTCTTCTTTTTTCTTGATGTTTCTTAGTATTCAACAGTTTGATTTCAAGTTTGATAATGTTGTGGAGTAATTCGTCAATCTTCAAATTCTAATGAGGTCTCTTTATATAGGCTTAAGAATAAGACTGTTGATAGTACGAAGGTGTTGCTTTCATGTTCCAGCTACAGTAATGGTAGTATTTCATCACGGGAGACAACATAGTACAATACGTAAGCATGTAATGGAATATTTTAAACGTATTGACTGTACTGTAAACTTCGTGGCTAAGTTTCTTAAGACTTTATCTTATGATGATTTACTTCTGACTTGAAGTAGTAAGCTTGGAAGATATCTCTTGGTCTTGTCTTTGTCTTCTTTTCTTCTTGCTGGATTGATTCTGATATGATGATGAAAGTGATCCAGAATATGTTTCATTGTTGTATAGTCAGAATCTTTCAGATAGTCGGATATTGTCTTCAGATATATAAGCAAAAACTTATTTGATGAACAATGTCTTCTTTTAGAGTGAAAGCTCTTCTGATCTTGATTGCTTGAATTGATCCTTGATTCTTGATAATAAACTTTTTAAAGCTTCATATCTGATGTATGATTTCTGAAGCAACAACTTATATAAATACATCTAATTTAGATGTTGAATTTATTCTTTCTGGTCTCTTGAAATTTGATCCTTGGATTGATCTGAAAGTAACAACTTATGTCAGCTACATCTTGTTGTTTGATCATGATTTCTTTTCTTTCTTTGGAAGCTTATAGGTTTTCTGATCTGAGAGCGACGCTTTCCTGAGGACATAGTTGATTCCCTTTCTAATGAACATTAAACATTCCTTAGAACTTATGATGTTTTCAATTAGGGAAGGTCACAGTAGTTATTATGTTGAGTGTAGTGGTACTTCTGATGATATTTGTCTTTTTATGAATATAACTTCTTCTGAGTAGATTTGCTTGAGAAGATATCATCCTTTGATCTTGTCTTCTAATATACTTTGAGATGTTGATTAGAAAAGAGTACTAAATATCTTCTTTTCTTTGATCCTTTCTTCTTATGGAATACTTCTGATGTTGAATGAAGGTGCGTATTCCATAAATTCTCCGAGTCTTCAGAATCTTGAATTTGCCTTAAAAAACATGAGCAACAACTCTTCTGATGAACTGGTCTTGACTTCTGATCTTTGAGTAGAATCTTTATCTTTATATGTTCATAACCTTGACTTTTTCTTTAGACTTGTAAGCAACAACTCTTCTAATGAACTAGTCTTAAATTCCGATCTTCTGCGTTGGAAGCTTGTTTCTTGTATCCTCTTGATTTATGATCTTGAAGAAATATCTTATCAGAAACTCTTTCTTCTTGAACACTCATTGAGATTATTTTCTTGTTGAATATTCAACATTTCATAGAACTACTGATGTTACATTAGAAACAGAACTCAATGGTTCTTCTTCTGAGTGATAAGGTGATTCTGATGGTATCTTCATTAAGACTATCCAGAATTCTAGTAATGTATCTGCACACTCAATGAAACCATTAGAACTAAAAAAAAATCTCATAAAATATATGCTTGTTATCATCAAAACTTAGAGATTAAACACACATCCAAATTTGGTTCTAACAGTAACGTCTCTTTTGGATTATTAAGGTGGCTTTTGAGCTATTTAAACGTCTAATTACCAACTCGTTGTGTCTTCGAACATTTTTTTCAAAGTTTTTTTCTCCCTATTTTCAATGTCTCATTACCAACTCTCTATGTCTTGTTTCATAGTTTCAAAGTCCTTTTTTAAATAAAAATGGATGTAAATCAGTTGTTTGTTATCAACGAAAAGTATGTTGATTTCAATGATTTCGATCATTTTGAACTAAGGAAAGCTATTAACAAACAAAGGTTGAATGGTTACTTTCACATTCTTCATGGCCCCAAATACAATAATCTCGTTAAAAGTTCTGGATGAATGCCTCCATTGTGCCTGTTGGTCATGATGAAATCATCTCGTCCTATGTCAATGACTCTCATTTCTTCATTACTCCATCACTAATTTCTTGACAATCAACTGTGAAGGGTTTGGTAGTTGTGTTGAACATTATGAATTCAACAATGTCTATGAAACCCATTTTCACCGACTTTATTCCAACCAAAATAAGCTCTCTAGTCGTGCTTCTCTACTCCCAATTGCAAAATTTTGGTTTTAACTTCTAGTGGCAAATCTCCGCCCAAGAGAGAAATATCTGGAAACACTTACTTGGTATGACAAACATCTCTTGTTATTCCTCACCTACAACATTAGAGTTAATCTTCCTCTTACCATTTTCAACTTCTTGAAGGAAATGATAAAGACTTATCGGGAGGAAATGACTTTCCTCATACCTTATGGAAGAGTTCTTTTTGAACTTTTCTATAAGTTAGGGATAGTTAGGGGTAATGTTAAAGTTGAGTGGACAGAGAAGTTTGAATTTGTTAAATAGTTTTATTTGTTGTGTTGTTTTTTTTATTATCAATTAAATATTTCCTTTTTTGTTATTGCATATTCTTGTTTATTGAGAATTAACAAAAAAAAACATGGCATCTGGAAAAGACGCCAAGTGATAAATCGTTGGAAAAAGTTTTAAATGCGGCAACGGAGATCCTAAGCGAGGTTTCTTATATCTATATTACCTCGATTCTAAAAAATTGAGATAATAGGTTTATTATTTTTTTATGGATAAAAAAGGCGCTAACTTATAGCTGTCTTACCTTGTTTTTTTATAACGCCAATGTAACATGTTGTTTCACTTATTAAAAAAAATCAAACATGGCGCTCCCAGGACATATCCTCTCGGTTTTTAGTATGTTGGAGATGAAAGTTTCGTCATAAAAATGTTATTCATTGTAGTGTTATAACGATTTAATGTGTAAGCTTAGGTATGCAATGCATCAAACCATTGAATCATCATAAATCCAATTATGTTTTGAATGAAGTTCTATGTAGAGTTTTTAAATCACTTTGTTTAAAGTGGCTTTTGTTATCTTGTAATTGATTTGAATTAGAAAGAATCGCCCCTTTAGTGATATCTTGTAATACTCTTAATGAATTAATTTATTGAGATATTTTTAAACTCTCTTCGTGTTGTGTTTTGCTTCCGCGTATTTTAAAATTTCTAATTTCGTTTTATGGGATCTAAAATATTTTTGAAATTGTCTTTTTGGGGATAAAAGCAACCCGAGTTCCTAACTCATATCTCTTTACTCTTCAAACTTGGCACTACTAGATCACCAACACTCTCATAACTATCCTCATTGGAGGAAACAAAAATCTGAACAAAATCTTCATTGTCCTCCTCGAGACAATTTCTCTTGAAGTGACCATGTTTCTTACAAATAAAGCATTTTAATCTTGACTTGTCAAGCCTCTTTGATTTGGACATCCCTCAACTCTAACTTCCTTCTCCTAAGACACTCAAGCCTTTACCATTATCGTTTATATTCAAATCTTCCACATTTAAAAATTATTTAGATCTCACAACTGTCTAGAATTCATACAAAGTAATAGTATATTCTTTATCATAAAGATGGACATCCTTAAAGTTCTCAAAGGATCTGAGGAATGAGCTGAGCTCAACCAGTGTAAAGACTTGTCCTCATCATCAATATTCTACTAAATATTATCCATATCATTAATGATCTTGTGAAATCCTATCAACTACTCTATTATGGATTTTCCTATATACCATTCGGAATACGTAGACTTGATATTTCAGACACAAATTATGAGACAAAGACATCATCATATAAATGATCTGCACTGGTAGCCTGTCATCACAACTTCCCTTAAAACTGTATTTATGAGGTCCAAGATAATGACACTCCTGACCTTATACATCATCTCGATCTTTTCTGCTTGTGTTATACGTGCAGGCATTGATGCACCACTCTTAAATACCTTGATACACTTCTCTTGAGTTAAGATTGCTTGCATCCCACAATCCAAAACTGCTATCTCTGGAAAATTCTGAATCTATCATTTAAAATCCACAGTGTTCACTTGTAAACAAAATTCTTTTGCCCCACGGTGAACACCATTTGTTGTGAAATTAAAATGTTCGATCATGCCATAAATTTGATATATGGGGACAAGAAAAATGGCATCCAAAATAAATGACATTCATAAAAAATAACTCTCTATGAAATTAGGCAATAACTTAACTCGACAGAAAAAGATAAAACACAACAAACACAATAACTTATTTACCCAGTTTGATCAAACGATCTATTTCAAGGGAGAAAACAACTCTTTGATTCAGTGTACTTCAAATAGTTGTTACAAAATATTACAAATGAGTTACAAGAAAATAATCATCTAAATTACTAAGAACAAGCTCTATTTTCTACCAAATATATCTCTAACTTATATATGAATCACACAAGTCCAAAGTGTTTAAAAGTGTTTCCCAATCCCCTTATATACCTCCAATGATTTCCCAAATTCCAAGAACTACGATAAATTTCAACTCTTGCCTCTCTAAGTTTACCGAGGATTCCTAACCCTTCTCTCTGTCCTCAATTGTAAAGTTCTAAAAATTGTAAAGACAAATATGATAGAGATACTATTTATAATTGTTGAAACTCAACAGATCCATAACAAGCCAAAAACTTAATTCATTCACGAAGAGATCCACAAACCAAAACAATTAAGCCCATTAATTGCGATAGAAAAAATTAGACCCGAGTTTCGATAGGTCGAACCACCCGTTGAACCCATTGTCGCGTAGCCACGTCGGATCCTCCGCCAACCTCATATTCGCGTTGCCAACTCTACTACCAGCCTCCCTCACAACTATCTTGTCTTCGTCGACTTCCAAGCTAATTTCTGATTCCTGCAATCCCAAAATATATTTTCTTTCTCTTTATCCTTATGGTTTTAATGCACACTTCAACACATTTAATAATTGAAAAGATCTAGAGTTGCAAAGTTATACTGTCATTTTTTAGAGTAATCTTGATTATCACGGGCTAAAAAGTATTAGAATAACATTTAACAAAATCTTGATTGGTTTTGTATTTTTCTTCCGCTACCAAAAGAGTATAAGGGTGTTGAGTGGTTCAGGAAAATCAGAATCAAACCAATGTGTTTGGATTGGGCATTTTTCCAGTTCGGACAAAAATCAAACTGAAACAATAAAAATCGATGTTAATTGGTTCGTGCAACGAATTTCTAATTTGCTAGCTGTAAACCCGAACCAAATCAATAAAAGTCGACATAATTAATTCATATATTAATATATTAATTTTCATTGAGTTATTCGAATGAATAATACCAATTACCAAGTACCAACAATAATGAAAGAAACGAAGAGTTTGAGTCTCTGGATATTTCCAATAAGAAACAGAACGACATCATTCAGATTATCACAACCATATCAGTTAATGAGGAAATATAGAGAAACCAAACATAACAACCATTATAAATCAAACTCACAAATCGCAAGTATCTGGAAATCCGCAAATCACAACCTTCTTCCCAAATCACAAAACCGTAAATCGCAAATCGCATATCCCGAATCACAAATCTTCAAATTGCAAAAAAACCTAGATTTGTCTCATACTGTCTTTGTCTCTTTCACCTTCTCCCCCAATTGAGTCAAACCCTTCAACAATTTCTTCCTCTCTTTGCCTTTTCCTAAAACGAGTAAGGTATTATTTAATTTTTTATCTTTCATTTAATCAATTTTCTATTGGTATAAACTATGTTATGATACAAACTCTTTTTTATGTTTCTTAAACAAATTCTTGTTTCTCGTCAAATTCAATTTTCTATTGGTACAAACTTTATTGTGATACAAACTCTTTTTTATTGTTTCAAACTCTGTTATGATTATGGGTATACATGGGTTGGATAAACCCAGTTTAACCCACCCAAATCAACTCAAAAAAGTGGGTTGGATTGGGTCATTGGATGAATACGGTTTTCAAAAATGAAACTCATTCAAAATAATTGGGTTATGGACAAACCCACACCCAATCCACAAAACTCATGAGTTATTGAGTGACTAATTTTTGCTTCTTTTTTTTTTTTTTTTGTAATTTGATAGGGATGACTTTGTGGTTTTAAATATTGGTTTCTTCATTCACTTTTTGAACATCTTTTATTTTATAAGTATTGATTTTAACTTATTTAGGATATCACACTTTGATTATTTTGATGCTAATTCTAGTTAGTTGCAAGTAGTTTATAAATTTTTTGGTATTACTATAAATGTAACTTTGATTTTTACAAATATGTTTATAATGAATTTTATCGTGTATTTAGATAATTAATGTTTAAAAAATAGTGGTAATATGCTAAATTATTTATTAAGAAAAAATGTGACACACCATTAATAATTATATAAGGAAGAAAAAAATTGGGTAACCCATTACTCAACTCAGTCCAACCCACAAATTTGTGATTTTATCTAAACCGACTCATTGATATCATGGATGGTTATTTTGCCTCACTCGAACCGGTGTACCATGTACATCTTAGGTTATTGTTTTGGATAAATTCAATTCAAACTGACCCATGTACACTCCTAGTTATGATACAAACTCTTTTTTATTTACTTTTTATATTTTAGTGTGTAAATAATTTTTCTTTAAAAAATTGTATATTTATTTTTAATATACTCGATCAATCCAATTCAAATCAATACACCCGATCAATCCAAACCAAACCAATACATTATTTTTCTGAGTGGTTTGGTTTGAGTTTTATTATAAAATATAGAAATTTAATCACAAACCAATCTATTTTGAAAATTTCTTAATCCATCCTATGCGATAGAAAAAAAAATTCTATGAAAATTCAAAAATATCATTCCATTTTGAAAAATATATTTTCGGATATATCTTACACACATATAATTCATTTATTTTTGAACTACGTCCCAAATTTATAATTAAATTTATTAGGAAAATGCATCATTGAAGCATAATTTTATTACTAGAAACTCATTGGCAAATAACTATTATATATGCCTGCGTTGCTTTTATTTCATCTTTTGATTGGTTTTAAGTTGTCATTCTTTCATAATTTACATCAAATGAAATATTTTGGTATAAATTTGAGGATGAAGGTGATATTTTCCTTTTCAATATCTAAAATTTTCAGTAAGGGGAATAGGGTACGATAGCTAACTGTGTAAGAGTTTAAGATAAAAGAACAGTACGGGTTGATTGTTATATTTAAAATGATTTTAGATTAAATTCAAAGGAATTGAAGTTATTAGAAACTAAACTGGTGGTGATAAAATAATTTAAGACAACACAGCTAAACCTCAATGTTACAAAACCAACTATTACAAACTGTACCAGGAGCTTGGCAATGATCTTAAATATGACTGTTTAGACTATTAAGTGTTTAGAAAATAAATGACTTGTGTGTTTTGAATGTGTCTGAATAGAACTGTCAAAAATAGGTTAAGTTATAAGAGCTGTCCAACCCTGAAAAATATAAGGTTTGAATTTTTTAAATTAGAGTTTATATTTTTAAGGGTTTTATTAATTTAGGTTTAAAAAGTTTACTATTTATTAGAGCTAACTCGCATAGATTGTGGGTAGTCTATTAGACCCGTATAATTATAAATTAAAAATATATATATTAATTTTTATATTGTATTACTCTAAAATTATACATTGATTTTTCTCACTTCATTAAATTTTGTCTTTATTATATTTAATCTTTCTCTTTTAAATATTATACATTAATATAATATAAAAAATTATGTATTCTATTAGTCTTTCTTATGTTAAATATTTAAGTATTATTTTCTATAATTTAGACATGTATTGTATTTAAAAACATAGTATTTATAAAAGATAATATAGTATTTAAAATCTATTATGCTCAAAATTATATATTTTGTTATTTTATTTATAATAAATATTATAGATTTTTTATTTTATTTTTTTTATTTAAAAAATCCGTTTAGGGTCGGATAGCCTGAAATCCATAGGACCAAACTCGTGTAATAATTTTGAGACCCATATTACAATAAGACTCTTTTGGTTCAGCTCTAAAAAACTCAGGTCCATTAAAGACGGTCTATTTAAAGTCGGATAACTCATTTTGACATCTCTACATTTAGAGATACATCTTCAAAATTTTAAGATATTTTTGTATTTTCAAATATTGTGTTAGAGATACATAAGGAGCATTAAGAAATCTTCTCTAATTTTTCATTGATTTGAATATAGATTATTGAATCAAACCGATCTACGAACATTTTAAAATGAAAAAAGAATACATGTTAATCAAATCCAAATCAAATAATAATAATCTCTAATAAATATTAAGTAAAATACCCATTTTAATCTTTTATATTCCATTGAATTTAAATTGATTTCTTAATTTTTTTTTCCATATTACTATAATCACTTATCTTTCAAAATAATAATATCTAATGTGAACATTGCGCTACTCTATACTAAACCCACTCAAAGGTATTAATTGGCGAAATCTGATCTTAATATTCTCGTGACATTGTACATGTGAAATTAAAAATAAAAATAAAAAGTTTATCAACATTAAAGAAGTTGTTCTTCTGAATAATGGGGCATTAATCAATATAGAGTCAACTAACTAGTCATGCTTCATAACTTAAGCCTTTGGAAGGACGCTTCTGTCAAGGTTTTATCATTACTTGTATTTATTTTGAGAAAAGTTTTATCATAACTCCATCAATAATCAATAATGGAGTTAGGACAAAAGGATGTACCCAGGTTGTTTCCACTCAGATTTGTTTTTTTCTATTTTAATTTTCTTACCTTTTTTTAGAATAATATTAAAGTTCCTTAATATTTGATAGATGATTTTTTTGTACTTAAATCTTATAAATAAAATCGAATGCCATATTTTTAAGGAACTCCGACTTGTTTTCCTCCTAATAAGGTGCATGCTGGGTTCCACCCCAAATAGTATACATTACAAGTAAATTATAAAGTGGATTATATTTGATAGGTGGTCTAAGGTTGCAATAATTAGGCTTTATTTGGATGCAAAGAGAAAGATGAAGGAAAATAAGTAATAGGAAGAAATGTTGAAGGAGTGAAAAATGAGTAGAAAGTGGATGAAAAATAAGATAATTTTTAGGTTATCTGATAGAAGTGAAAGTGAATAAAAATTAAGGCTTAAATCTACATTCAGTATTTCTATTTTAATTTTTTAATCTCATTTAATAAAAATGAGGTTTTGGGTTATCTATTTATTATTGTTTGAGTTTTTTTTTTTTTTGTCTCTTTCACTTTTGTATAGTTGACATTTTAATTTATGATGTGACATTAATATGACAATGATTATGTGGTACCACGCAATGAAATTACATGTATTTTAGTTTTGATGTTTTTGTCAATTTTTGTGGGTATGAGTTATTGTTTATTCACATATTTGTAATTTATTTGTTAATTAATTATTCGAGTGTTTGTAATTCATTTGAATTGTATTATGTTTGCTTCAGCTATTTAGCATTGTACCCTAAGTCTTTTCATTATTCAATAAATTAGAATGGTAGTCCATGTTATTATGTGATCTTTTTTAGCCTAGCAAGTCAGTTTTTGTCTTTTCATCATGTGTTGTTTGAATCACAAGTTAGAGCACTTGAATCAATGTGTTATATTGCTTGATTCAAATTATGTACATTGTTTGATATGAATCATACAATTTAAGAAAGTTAAAATTTGACTCTGTGTGATTTGATTCGAATCACAAGTTTAACTTGACTCGAATCACAATATTTTTTGAAAGCAAGATTTTGGCTCTACCAGATTTGATTCGAATCATGAATTACAAGTGACTCGAATCATAGCATAATATTACTCGAATCATGGCTTACACTTGAATCAAGTCATGGGTTTGAATAATGATTTGAATCATAACTTCAAAATTACAAATTTCAACGTTAGATTTAAATAGTTACTTTCTTTGATCCGAACATAAATATTAAGAGAAACAATTATTATGAACTTTTCATGATGAAAGATTTGATGAAACCATTAGACAAAAATGTCAATTTGTCTTTTCTTATCTAATGTGTCTATTTCTAGCACCTTTGTATCT
Source organism: Vicia faba (assembly GCA_948472305.1). Lineage (NCBI taxonomy): Eukaryota > Viridiplantae > Streptophyta > Magnoliopsida > Fabales > Fabaceae > Vicia > Vicia faba. Next base: position 843,266,787 of record OX451739.1, read on the forward strand.
TTCTCTTGTGTGAAGAGCAACTTTTTGAGTGTTAATCCATGTCCGAAAAAGTTTCTTTTTTTGTTACACCTTGTGTTTTTAATTTGTTGTTTGATGGAAACCAGAGAAAGAGAGTTGATTGTAAATGATTCAGTTTTGATCTAGCTCATAATAACCATCAAAATCCAAGACCCACTTTATCCAGAAACTTGAGAGAACCTTTGAGTAAGTTTTTCATTCACCATCATATAATTCCTTGTTGATATCCCATGAATTAAAGTGTGAATGTGTGAGATTCCTTTGGAACTGTTCATCATCTCCAACCTTAGCCCTTATCCATTGTTGTGGAACTTCATCTCTAAATATTGATTGTTTTAGGAAACTAGTGGTATATTAGGGCATTTAATGTTTTTGTGTAAACTTTGTTATTTGTAACAAGTGCATAGATCTTTTCTTGAATGTGGTTTGGACTGTATGTTATCTATCAAGAGGAAAGTTTTTCTATACTCCATGGAAGACTTTGGTGAAGTCTAGTAAAAATAGATCGTAAGACGGAGTTGGGAGTTTCCAATTGAACGCTTAGCTAATGACAGTCGCTCAAACAAGAAATCAGTGGGGTCAAGGTGGATTTCTACATACGAGGACTTGTAGAAGGTTATTATGGATAACAAGGTTATTAGGTCAAGATCATTGAGGATCTTGTGTTTGTTATCAGTTTGAGTAAATTCATCAAAATAGAAAATTAATGTGTGATATTTCATTGTAATCAAAATGCTTGTTTCAAACTTATGATATAGTGGAAGATCATGACTATTTCCTGATGATTTTAAAATCATTTAAGAGTGGAGTAGGCAAAGCGAGGATGAACGTTGAACCATGTATTATATATCTATATATACCTTTTCTTTCTTTCCTTATCTCTTTTAATTTTCTCCATTATTACTATAGTTATTGCATATTGTATCATTTGTACGTTGTTTAGGTTAGATCGTTCTTATATAGATTTAATGTTGAAGCTTAGGTCGCGATTCAGCAAACCTATTTGATCATCATAAATCTAATTACGTCTTGGATGAATTTCTATGTAAAGTTTTTAAATCACTTTGTTTAAAGCGACTTTAGTTGTCTTGTAATTGATTTGCATTCTAAAGAATCATATCTTTAGTGAATCCCGATAATATTACATTGATTTACTAATGCTTGATCATTCATTTCATGTATTACATATATTAACTTAGAGTAAAACCTTGCTAGAATATTCTTCAATCATCATTTGTATTTAAGATATTAACTAAGTTTTGATTCATCTAGGATTGAACTGTCAAAATTTTGAGGTATGCGCAATGTAACCGAAAACCTAACATTATGTCTTAAAGTAAGTTCTTGATTAATCCTACATAAATATGGGCATGCATTCATATGTCAACATGCTTGAAGTTTTTGAGAGTGTAAAGAAAGAAGAAAAAACATCTTCTATTTACATACTATTCCAAGGTCACCGTAAAGATAAGATGAAGGCACTTTGTGACATTTGATAATTTTCTATGAGTTCTAAATAATTACAATAGATTCAAGGGTTACAAGTTGTCTCTTAAAGTGCTAATAATCCTTAAAAAGTTGAATGAGTTGTCTGAGAGTGACAAGATGTGCCAATAAAAAATAATTAGAGAATTCGTCGTACAAGTTCATCTGAAGTCTAATAAAGGAGAGTCTGATAGTGAGTTTCATACGTGTAAGAGGAGTTGTATCAAATTCATTTAATATTGGTCGTATTTTAGCCTATGTTATTCTTGTTGTTGATTACTAATTATTTTTTGTGTGCAACAAGTTATGCTTAGATCGTCTAAATTAAAATTCCCTCTATTTCAAAATGATTGTCGTTTTAACAAAACAAATTGTTTCAAATGACTGTCGGTTTCAATTTTCAAGGAACAACTAATAATTTTATTCCAATTTTACCCTTATTGAATACTTCTCATCATATACTTTAATCAACTCAAAAAATACTATACATAACATTGAAACTCTACACACAGAACCTTGAGCATTATGAAAAGGAACGTTTGCTTGCTTCTAGTACACAACAATGATTATGCTTGCTATGAGTTTCAAAATGGTTATAATTTCACTCATTTTAAATCTGTTGTAAGCTCCCTCTATTGTTTGTTCTCATCAACTTCCTAACTAAGAAAGAAAGATGCTCTCCCATTCTTACCCTTTCTTAACTTTTTCATTTACACTAAATACCCTTAATGGTAATTGACTAGTTCAATTAATCTAAACCAATCAAATTTTATTTTTTGTACACTTGGCATCTATATTTCAAATTCACATCCTAATATCGGGAACAATCTATTACCCGGTTTCTTCACTCACTTTTATCTCTCTCATTTCAAAACTCAATTTCACTCTCAGAATTCAACTTTGTCACTCTTTCTCGTCTACTTCACCGTATCCTCACCTTCAACCCATTAAAACAACCAAAAGGCTTCAATGAAATGTCCCATATCCATAATACTCTTTCTTCCTCTTTCTATACATCTTAATTTCATCTTGATGGTGTTCTTTTTTTTTCTCATTTTATTCTGTCTTCAAAATCCCATTTTCTTTTTCTTTTATTTCTCGATCCATTTTCTACATCGGAAACAGGCGATGGCTTCCGATACAGAAGATACAAGCATTTGAACCTAATTTTAAGGTTTTGTGGAGATATTTGTGACAATGTCAGTTGATTAAAACGACAAAGATGAGACTGTCGTTTTGGGTTGAAGTTGCATAACTGTGAATCTCACGGAATGAAGAAACCGGGTAAGAAGCATATTGACTGGAAACAAATTCAAGGATTTAGAAGATGATTTTGAGTGTGCAAAGGAAAAAATAAACTCATCTTTTGGGTAAAGCTGTGAAAATGAAGAAAAAGAAAGGTTTGCCCAAGTTAGATAGTAAATTTATATAGTGTGTATAATTGTTATAGAGTGAGTCCATTTTCTTTATAAAAAAATTAATTTGCCTACTTCATTAAGCCTACCAGAACAATATTGAAGAGGAAGAGATCTCTTTCTTTATTTTATTCACATTTTGGTTGTTTTTTTCTTCGACCGTCAACGATGTTGGTGCACAAAGGAGAGATAAAAGACAAAAGGAATATATTAAATAACGACTACAAAATAAAGAGTAATGAATATATTAACCTACCTACTACTAGGCTATTTATATAAAAATATTAGGGTATAATGAAATACTAAAATACTCTCTAACAGACTTAGTCAACAAGATATTCCTAAAATATAAATTATTTCCAACACCATCCTTTAATTTATATTTACACAAAACTGACAACACCAATTACATCCGTCAAATGAAGAAATTGATCAGTCTTAATAGCCTTTGTTAAAACGTTCGCCAGCTGCTTTTGGGTGCTATAGTGCACAACTTCTAATATTCCACTATGAACCTGATTCCTTAGAAAGTGATACTTGGTCTCAATATGCTTGCTTCTCCCATGCAGTACTGTGTTTTTGGCAAGATTGATTATAGACTTGTTATCAATCATCAACTTCAAGGACTTGTTTACCTCGATCTTCATATTCTGTAGCAAGTTCAGAATCCACACAGCTTGGCATGCAGTCGAAGCGTCTGCAATATATTTAGCTTCATAGGTTGACAGCACAACAACATGTTGCTTCTTAGAACACCAAGAAATAGGACCTCTCAGAAATTTGAATAAGTATCCAGAAGTACTTCTTTTGTCAACTCTGTCTCCAAACCAATCAGAGTCTGAGTAACTCAAGTTTTGATTCGATCTTTCTTCTAGAAGGAAATAACACTTCATACTTCAGAGTTTCTTCAGTATCTTGCAGCTTGTCAAACTCTATAAATCTCCTTGGTATATTTCTGACTCTATGTGGCCTCTGAACTTGTTCAGAATCTCCTTCTAATTCTGGAACAATATCTCCTTATGGACTTTCTTCAGATGTTTGACTACCACCAGAAGCTCCACCTTTGTTAGCTTTTGGACCTCGTTCAGAACTACTACCTTCAAAAATATCATCTTCAAAAGTTAGATCACCTTCAGAAGCTCTGTCTTCAGAAGTTCCACTTTCAGAATCATGATCACCATCAAAGGTTGGATTACCTTTAAAAGCTCCTCCTTCAGAAGGTCCACCTTCAGAGACATGATTTCCACCAGAAACATGATCATCTTCATAAGCTTGTCCTCTAGAACCTACATCTTCAGAGTTTTCCCCTCTAGAAGCATGACCACCACCAGATTTAAAATATGAATCAGAATCAGATTCACCATCTGACTCATATTTAGAGTCTCCATAAGATTCTTCATCTTCAGACTCTAGCTCTTATTCAGAACTTTCAAGTTTTGACTCCTCTTCAGAATCAGAATCTTTTCAGATTCTGACTCATCTTCTGATTCTTCTTCAGACTCAGAACCACCTTCAGATTCTGACTTGTCTTCAGCTTCAGAGTTATCTTCTAACTCTGACTCATCTTCAGAAACCTCCGATTCTGACTCATCTTCAAAATATTCAGCGTCATCTTCTTCCCCTTCAGAATCAAAAAATGACAATCTTACAGGTTCCTCATCAAATTCATAAGCCATTAATATCACATGTTCATCATCTTAATCTCTTCTGGCTACTTTTACTTCTTCTTTGTTTGACCAACAATAACTGACATAGTGACCAAAGTTCTTGCAACAGTAAAATTGAACATTCTTCTTGTCAAACTTCTCCTTTCCTTTCTGAACATTCTTCTGCCTATCAGAGGTTGAAGCTTCTGACCTCTGACCACCATTAGTTTTCTTTCTGGCTTCTGACCAAGTCTGCTTCTGATACTTCTTATTAGAAGTTGCTTTTAGAGCACGCTGCTCCAATTCCCTCTCAGAAGTTCTCTTAGTCATACGCAACTCATGCGCCTCTAGACTACTTTGCATCTCTTCATCTCTCATGGTGCTTAGATATTTGGAATGTTCAATTTCTACCACAATGTAATCAAACTGAGAAGTTAAAGATCTCAATACTTTCTCTATGATTACTTGTTCAGAAAGGGTTTCTCCACAAGCTTTCATCTCATTAGTGATCATAATCACTCTAGAGATGTACTCAGAAACCTTCTCGTTGTCCTTCAATTTTGAGATTCTCATATTACTTTCTTAGGGATTGAAGCTTCACCTTCTTCACTGATGTGTCACCATCGTAACACCTGACTAGTGTGTCCCACGCAGCCTTTGCTGTTTCAGAGTCAGTAATCTTCTCAAACACATTCTCATCCACACACTGATGGATGTAGAACAATGCTTTCTGATCTTTCTTTCTTATCGCCTTCTGCATTGTCTTATGTGCCTCCGTCGCGTCTGCTGCTAATGAAGCATAGCCATCGGTGACAAGATCTAACACATCTTGAGAACCGAACAACACACGCATCTGGATCTTCCAACAATTCTAGTTTTTACCATCAAACACTAGAAGCTTGGAACTGATATCGTTGTTTCTGTTCATCTTCAACCTTGTGCAGTTCACTAAAAACTCATTAATACACAGTGTTTCCCAAATCCCACAAAATAAAAAAAAAAGTGTTTCTCAATCATACAACACCTCACTGTTCACTCGTGTTTCCCCATAGATTTCGAACCGAAGCTCTGATACCAATTGTTGATGCACAAAGGAGAGATGAAAGACAGAAGGAATATATTAAATGACAGCTACAAAATAATGAGTAATTAATACAATGACCTACCTACTACTAGGCTACTTATACATAAATATTATGGTATAATAAAATACCCTCTAACAGATTTAGTCAACAAAACATTCATAAAATATAAATTATTTTCAATAAATGATAGAGTGCCCTTTTTAGAGCTTCAAGAGAATCAACTACTCCTTCTCCCAGATCCAACAGCCTGTAATTGCAATTTCAACTCAGATAAAATCGTGTGTTTTGATTTTGTAGAACTTGTGTTTTAGTTTTGATTTCTGATTTGATTTTGTAAAAGTCGTGTTTTGTTTTGATTTTTTTATAGCAGCTTGCAATTGCAATCTCGATCATCATCATTGTTGAAAAGTCGTGTGCTGGCAAAGAGCTTTGTTTTAGAGATCTTCTTCATTCATCTTCATTGTTGAAAAGGATGCTCAGAATTCTTCGATCTTAAGCCTTATAAATATCAATTCTCAACCATCCATATAGTTTTTTATATATTCCCAAACTCATAACAATCTTTTTATAACCTGTCAAATGACAGTTGAAAAAACATGACTTCGCCAACAGAAAGATGAAACACCACTCTCATGAAGAAAAGGAAGTCGTCGCTGCCTTTTTATGAAGAAGGCATCATAAACGGAGAACAATTGCATTATATAGAAAAATCCACTTTGTCTGTTGTGAGTCATCTCTTCCATTGAAAAAGACAAAGTTACTATTAGAGGGTAATTTAGTATTTGTCATTTGTAGGATATTCTCATTAGGCCCTATGTGGCATCCTTATCTTTACTATTTTTTTGTATAAATAGGTGTACTAGGTTTACATTTAATACAATCAATTTCCTTCAATCATTAGTGGCAGCTTTTAGCATTTATTCCTTTTCTCTCTTCTTCCACAATTTCATCACCTTGCACTAACAAATTGGTATCTAGATCTCTTGGTTTGTTCTGAAATTCTGGGAAACATGAGTGATAGTGAGCTGTGTGTTTGATTTTTGAATCTTAAACAAAAATCTGAAACAGAATCACACTGATTTTGTGGGTTTGGGAAACACTGAGTGAGAAATCTGAGATCTGAGTTTTTGTGCAAGGTTAAAGATGAATGGAGGCAGTAGTTTGAACACTAAACTTCCAGTTTTTGATGGCAAAAACTGGAACAGATAGAAGATACAAATGCGTGTGCTGTTTGGTGCTCAGGATGTTCTGGACCTTGTTTCTGAAGGTTATGTTCCAGTTGCAGCAGATGCTACTGAAGAACAAAAATCAGAAGAAAGAGCTACGAGGAAGAGGGATCAGAAAGCTCTGTTCTTTATCCATCAGTGTGTGGATGAAAATGTGTTTGAGAAGATTGTTGATTCGGCGACATCGAAAGGGGCAGGGATATACTGACCAGATGTTATGGTGGTGACGTGTCAGTAAAGAAGGTAAAGCTTCAGTCCCTGCGAAAACAATATGAAAATCTCAGCATGAAGAACAGTGAGAAAGTTTCTGAGTACATCTCCAGAATGATTCTGATCACTAATGAGATGAAGGCTTGTGGAGAAACATTTTATGAACAGGTAATCATAGAAAAGATTCTGAGGTCACTTACTCCTCAGTTTGATTACATTGTTGTTTCAATTGAACATTCTAAAAATCTGGAAACCATGAGAATAGAAGAGTTGCAAAGCAGTCTAGAAGCGCAAGAGTTGCGTCTAACTGAAAGAACTTCTGAGAGGGAAGTGGAGCAAGCTCTTAAAGCTTCTTTTGTCAAGAAGGACCAGAAGCAGAATAGACATGGTGATAAATTCCAGAAGTCAGAAACCTCAACTTTTGATGAAAAGAAATATCAGAAGGGAAAGGAAAGGTATGACAAGAAGAAGGTTCAATGTTACTACTGTAAACAATTTGGCCATTTTGCCAGAGACTGTAGAAACAGAGGAAGGAAATCAGAAGAAGCAAATATAGCCAGAGAAGATTCTGATGATGAACTTGTGCTACTGATGGCTTCTGATTCTGATGGAAATTGTTCAGAAGATTGGTGGTATATGGACACTGGCTGTTCAAACCACTTGACTGGGAACAAACAATGGATGATAGACTTTAACTCCAGAAGGAGAACAAAGATCAGATGTGCTGATGATAAGTACCTTAATGCAGAAGGTATGGGAAATGTTAGAGTCAGAGTGAAGAATAAAAAAAACATTCTGATCAAAGATGTTTGGTATGTTCCTAGAATTAAAAGCAATCTGATGAGTGTGGGTCAGCTTATTGAGAAAGGTTTTTCAGTGGTTATGAAGGACAACCTCTTGCCATTGTATGATTTTAATCAGAAGTTGACTATGAAGTCTGAGCAGGGAAGCAACAGAACATTCAAGGTGAATGTAGAAACTTCTGAAGCGGAGTGTCTTAGTGCAAAAGGTGATGAAGCTGACATAAAGTTGTGGCACAAGAGGTTGGGGCACTTGAACTATAGAAGCTTAGGGCATCTAAGTTCTAATAAGCTCGTACATGGCATTTAGAATATTGTTAAGCCTCAGAAGTCATGTGAGATATGCATGAAAGGCAAGCAACCCAGATTGCCATTTGCATCAGAAGTAGCCCCCAGAGCAAAGCATGCTCTGGGAGTAGTACATTCTGATGTGTGTGGACCATTTCCAGTATCTTCACTTGGAGGAAACAAATATTTTGTGTCTTTTGTGGATGAGTTCACAAGAATGACATGGGTAACACTCATCAAGTTCAAGCATGAAGTATTTACTGAGTTTCAGAAGTTCAAGGTGAAGGATGAGAAGCAGAGTGGTCAGAAGCTAAAAATTCTGAGAACAGATGGTGGAGGTGAGTATAACTCTACAGAGTTCCAGAAGTTTTGTGAGGAGAATGGAATAGAACATGAGGTTACTGCTCCATATACTCCTCAGCACAACGGTCTTGCTGAAAGAAGAAACATAACTTTGCTTGATATGACCAGAAGTATGCTGAAAGAGAAGAAGTTACCTCACATGTTATGGGGAGAAGCTGTTGCCACATCAGCATATGTTCTTAATAGGTGTCCAACAAAGAAGCTGAAGGAAATTGTTCCTTTAGAAAAATGGACTGGAGACAAGCAAAGTGTTAGCCAACTGAAGGTGTTTGGTTATGTATGCTACAAACACGTTCCAGAGGCTAGAAGATGAAAATTGGATGATAGAAGCAAAACAATGTTACTGGTGGGGTACCACAGTACAAGTGCCTATAAGCTTTATTGTCCAGAAACCAACAAAGTTGAAATCAGCAGAGACGTCATTGTGAAAGAGTCGGAAACATGGGATTGGAATAAGCTTCAATCAGATTTTTTTGTAGCGCCAACACCAGGGTTAGTTTCTGAAGATCCTTCAGAAAGTTTTGAAGACGAGTCAGAGTCAGAAGATGAGGAATGTGAAGAAGAGTCAGAATCTCAGGGAGATTCTGATAGTGGATCTGATCCAGATTCTGATGGTAATCCAGAATCTGGTGGTGATTATACTTCTGGAAGGGAAAACTCTGAAGACATGGGGTCTGGAGAACAAGTTTCCAGAAGTAACTCTGAAGGTGGTAATTCTGAAGGAAATAATTCTGGACAAAGTCCAGAAGCTAACATTGTTCCGAGTTCTGGAGAAGCTTTAGAACAAGATCAGAGGCCACAGAGAATCAGACAAATACCAAGTAGGTTTGCAGATTTTAGCATGTTGCATGATACTGAAGTAGATTCTGAAGGAGAAATCGTTCAGTGTGCCATGCTAGTAGATTCTGAACCAGTGGGTATTGAAGAAGCTCTCAAGAAGAAAGTATGGCTGAATGCCATGAAAGAAGAACTTGAGGCTATTAAAAGAAACAAGACTTGGAAGCTGACAGAACTTCCAAAAGGCAAGAAAGCCATCAGCGTCAGATGGGTTTTCAAGCAGAAGCTAAAGCCAGATGGATCAATTGGCAAACACAAAGCGAGACTAGTGGCCAGAGGTTTTCTTCAGAAACCTGGACTAGATTACTTTGAGGTGTTTGGGCCTGTAGCTAGACACGACACAATCAGACTGATGATTGCTTTAACTGCAAACAAAAATTCGCCTTTGATACATCTGGATGTGAAGTCTGCATTTTTGAACGATCCATTACAGGAAGAAGTTTATGTGTCACAACCTCCTGGATTTGTGAAAAGGAATCAGGAAGGGATGGTATACAGGTTAAATAAAGCTTTGTATGGACTGAAGCAAGCGCCCAGAGCTTGGAATTTGAAGATTGATTCGTTTTTCAAGGAACAAGGGTTTCAGAAGTGTGAGATGGAGTATGTTGTTTATGTTCAACACACCTCAGAAGGTAATATGATTCTGGTCTGTTTGTATGTTGATGACATATTACTCACAGGAAGTTCTGAACAAGAAACAACTGAGTTCAAGAAAGTTCTGATGAATGAGTTTGAGATGACAGATCTTGGAAAAATGAGTTTTTTTCTAGGGATGGAATTTATATACTCTGAGAAAGGAATCATTTTACATCAGAAGAAGTATGAACTAGAGCTTCTGAAGAGATTTGATCTAGCAAATTGCAAGGTTGCTATCACACCTGCTGATACCAATCAGAAGTTGGACTCTGATTCTGATGGAGAGGATGTGGATGCTACAACCTTCAAACATATGGTTGGTTCTCTGAGGTATTTGTGTAATACCAGACCTGATATTTGCTATGCAGTTGGAATGGTCAGCAGATACATGAGCAAACCAAAGTGGTCTCATTACAAAGCTGCTGTCAGGATTCTGAGGTATGTAAAAGGAACTCTGAAATATGGAGTGTTATTTCCTTCTAGAGGAAAGATCAAATCAGAACTTCAGAGTTATTCTGATTCTGATTGGTGTGGAGATAGAGTTAACAGAAGAAGTACTTTTGGGTACTTGTTCAAGTTTCTGGGAGGTCCAATTTCTTGGAGTTCCAAGAAACAACCAATTGTGACTTTGTCAACATGTGAAGCTGAATATATTGCAGGTGTTGTAGCTTCTTGTTGATAACGAGAAATCGTATCATATATTTACTATGAAATTAAACCGCTTTATATCGTATTGACCCGATTAACTCCCGAATACTCCGAGTTTTGTATGATTTTATGCAGGTACAACATATCTTAGCTCAAACTAGAAAGAAACATGAAATGTACAAGATTGCAGCCAAGGCCAGAAGAGAAAAGATAAATCTGTCAAAAATCCAAAATTTGCTGCTATTTCGGTCGTCACTGTAACACCCCTTCTAAAATACCCCGAATAATATTAATTATATCAATGATTAAAGACATATTCCATCAGAGTTAACACGGAACAAGGGATGTCACAATTATGAAATAAATAAAACTTACAATAAAGCAGTAGTCATGCTACACTGAGGGTCATTATTCAAATAATTCAATCAACTTAAGACCATGTCTTACACAGCGGAAAAATACCATAACCAAAACGGAATAAACCAAAACATAATTATTCCCAATGAAATTCAAAGAAACAATTGAATAATAACTAATTCCTCAACTAAACGTTCCCCAGTGTTACAACCTATCAGAGCACGACACTGAAACGCAGACTTAAAGTAACATAGCTCTAGAGCCATCCTCACCAACTCCAGAGCTGCTGACTTTAATCTGAAATTGTTAAAGTAAGGGTGAGATTTCTCATAATTAACATGCATTATAAGCTTCTCAATCAACATTATATCACAAGCATATTATTTCACCCATTTTAGCATAAATTCATATTCAACACGCAGTTCCAATCATACAAGTCATTATGCACAAATCATTAATCAACCAAAGAATTGTAACACTAGAAGACATCCTAACATGTTACAATTCCATGCAAACACAAATGCAGACACAATGCATGTGGTACCAACACGTGACCAAGTCACCCAACACTGATCCATCATCAACCGGATACAGCAACCATCAATTCGTCCATAAACACCCGGACACGAATCCAGCCTAACCACCTGTTGTACCCCAAAATTTGCCCTCCCATTTCCTCAATATTTTCTCATCAACCTTGAAGATCAAGATCCAGTTAGGGTTTCCTCTGCTCAAGACTTCTCCTTACACTGTGGACCCAAATTAGGGTTTGTGTTTGCCCAAGGATGTTTTGACCTAAAATGCCTAAGATGACTTTCATGCTTCATATTGGACTCCCAAGTTTACCCATGCCAAGTTTCAAGTCTTGATTCCAAGTTTTGCCCAGTCAATTGGACAGTTGACCTAGAAATCAGCTGTATTGGGGAAAAAGTCAACTATGGCCAATTGACAGTCAAACCTCATGAAATTTGATCCACATCAACATTATGAACTCACATGAATCATTTGATCAAGTTTGGATCACAATTCCACAAGAAATTTGATCAGATCACCAAAAGGGCAAAATGGTCATTTTTAGGGTTTTGATTGCACAAAGGCAATTTTTGACTGTTTGACCTAGCCAATGGCAAACCAATTTCACATATGGACTCAAGGACTCAATGAAATGGTCTTGACACATTCATCAAGCTCAAAAGATCCCAAATACACAAGATTGACAGTTGAATTTCCGAGTCAATTGATCAATTTTGACTGTATACTGAAAAGTCAAACTTTGACTTTTTGGTCAAAATCAAGAGTCAAGGTTCATTTTTCATCAAAAATTGCCAAATCATGAAACTTGTTCACCAAGAAATCACAAAATGCAAATTAGGGTTTGAAAATGGAATTTTTCATAACTTAGAATTTTTCTGTTATGAAAAACCCTAATTTTTTCCCAACTTTGCCCCACCTTTTCACCAAGATCCATTTGGATTCAAACAAAAGTCAAAACATGAAAGGTGTAGCTTGTTGCATAATCTACAACTTTGATTCACAAAGTTTTCTCATTTGAAGCTTGTATCTCAAGTTATAATTTTTTGAATAAGGGCACTAAACCATTTTTAACTTAGTGAAATTTTAACCTATTTTGACAAGGTTTTCTACCCCACTTCAAGGCCACTTTTCATACCCTTCCACTTGGAATTTTGATTTGCATTTCAAAGATGGATTGTAGTACACATTCCAAGCTTTCCAAAATGTCCAAGAACTCATCAAACAACCTCATAACTTGAGAGATTCGAATTTCACAAGTTGGCAAAAATCCACTTTTGAAGGGTTCATGAACATGTTCATAACTTGGACCATTTTCAAATCAACATAGTTTGTGCTACATTGCAGGCCCTAAAACCCTTTGACACTCATAAATTTAATGCAGAACCATTGAACCAAGTTGTTATTCTAAGCCTTTGGTCATTACACAAGGAGTTAAGCCTAAACTAGAAAAAGCATTATTTCCATTCTTGAAAAGAAGAACTTTATGTGAAGTTTGCAATCCAAGTGGTACAATCAAGATCTTCTTGGCACAAGTTTGTGAGCAAATTGCACTGATCAAGGCAAGGGATAGCAGCATAGTGGGAGGGCCTGTACAGGCTAGAAACATCAAGTGGCATTTTGTTGCTTAACATAGAAGAAAAGTCCATAACTTAGGCCATCTCTCATCTCAGCATAGACACACAACACAAAAGCTATCAAACACATTCCATAGAAGATATCCAAGCTTTGGCACGAGTCCTGAACCTCCCACACACCCTCCATCTCAGAATCATCCTCAAACTGCAAAAACAGAGTTGCCTCTGCAGTTTGAGTGCCAACTTCCATTTCCTTCGAGCATTCTTGTCCAAGCCTGTTCCTCTACCTTCCTTACAACATATGCAAGCTAACCATGGCCTAAAACCTGACCTGTAATCGCCCTAACAGTTTCCACCATTTTCATTTTTTCCTTTTGCAGTTGAAGTTCCATAGCTTGATTCAGAAGCTCTCAAGACAAAGTAAGCATTGAAACATCATCCTTGGACCTCAAGGAAGCTTTTCCAATCATTACATTACACTGAAAGTTCCTCATTCTCCAGATAGAAGTTCAACTGCACAGGTAAAACTTTAAACTCGTATCTCTCTTATCATGCATCTTTAGTCTTAAGTTTGTGAAGAAACAAGGTTCTACTCATAGCCCTGAACATGTACATATCTTTACATTTCATTTCTTTTGCCTGAGTAGGGAGAATTTGTAGTTTGAAAATGGCAGAAAAATTAGGTTAGGATTTGGGGGAGGAGAAATTCTCCCTCATCTTAGAGAGTTAGGTCAAGTTCCATATATGGTTAGAACCGTCTCTTCATGCTGAACATTTGTTGTGTTATGAGTTTTTGCTGAAAAGCCAGGAATCGAGAGTTGGACATTGAAGAACAGGGGCGCGCGTTTTTTTGAATTTTGTTGCTGGAGGTTGAAGACAGTGTTCCTTGGGCTGGGCCTGTATATCTTTTCTTATTCACACCACACATTTGCTATTACACCCCCTGAGCCCATTTGCTTCATTTTTGACTCTTTTTGACTTTTTCTTTTTTGGTTGACTTTGTTTATTTTTTCTCATGATATAAAAAACATAAAAATATTTTTTCCATCTTTTTTTGAATTTATGGCATATTTATTTGATTTATTTCTTTGTTTATACATAAAATATATACATATTAATATTTAGAATAAATATAAAAATGGTGTAAATACAATTTTTATTTTTTGTTTACATTCTGATAATAGTCCACATAAAAAAATACTTTTTTATTATTGTTTATTTTATTAAATATTTTTGCATATAATGCATATTTAAGAAATTAATATATGTATATATATATATATGTTTATTAATATATTTAAGCTAAAAATAAAAATACTTGAATTTTTTTCATTTTTATTAATATTTGATACAAAAATACTCTTTTTCATAATATACTTCATTATTCTTATTTTTATAAATAATAAATAAATATTTGTATTAAATTAGATAATAATACATTTTCTTTTAAAATTAGGATTTTTGCCCTAAATTCAAAATACTCCAAAAAATAATATATTTTTATTTTCTTTTCTCTTTTACATAAATAATATTTTTTCACATACATACAAAACATTTTTTTTGCATCTTGCATTCTTATTTAATTTTTTTTACATTGATTAATTTGCAAATATCCAAAATGATGTAATAATGTAGGTTTAAATTCTTGTCAATATCCCCATTTGAACACTTGTACCCCCCTTCCCATATTTGGTTTTGTAATAGCTTAGTAAATTTAATTTCGCATTTTATTGCTTTCTAATGATAACATGTTAGAATTAGGGTTTGTATGCGAAAAAACGATAAAAATAGTTATGACCTAATCTCAAGACAAACAAGCATGAAAATGGACACACAAATCACACTTGCACCCCCTAGGGTATTCCACTTGTTACCTTTCAAAATTGGGCCATATTGTATGTTGAACTTCTTTGGGCAAAGCAAACAATTTGAATGATCATAGTCCCTCGATAAAACTTTTCAAAACAAACAAAAACAAATGATCAAGTCCCTTAAAGAAAATTGCCCAAAGACATTTAACGCCGTTGCAATTATGGTCTAAACGATGACCCGCGCCCGTCCCTTTCACATCCTAACACAAGGTTGTCCACCAAATACAATGGTGGAACAAACTTGTTAAAAGGGTTAAAAGCATAACAATAATCTTTTGAGAAATTTAGGAGTAGATAACCTCTTAGTTACTTGAATCAAACTTGCAAAACAAAACACTTACCTAATTTCAAAATCACACATCACTACACTTTCAAAACAACTTTCAAAAACAAATGAAAACTTTTTCAAAAGACATACATCTTTGTATACATCCCCACATGGATCATTACAAAGGTTGCCACCACATTGGCCTCTTTTCAAAAACATTTTCAAACCCACACACTCAAGCACCATTTAAAACAATTGAAAACAAAAAGGCAAGTGATCTAAGCAAGTAACTAAGAGCCCATGGATAACCATGGATAGAAAGGGTGCTAATACCTTCCCTTTCTATAATCTACTCCCCGAACCCAAGAAAACATCTCAAAAGGTTTTTTGCTGTGCTTTTTTAACCTTTCCTTAGGATAAAATAAAAAGTCGGTGGCGACTCTTGCTAACCGCAACATTTGCGAATACAAACGCAAAACCCAAGTCAGTTCTCCCACCGTATCACAGAACTGGCGACTCTGCTGGGGATAACTTTTAAAAGTGGGGTTACCTTAGGGTTTAGATCACCTTTGTTTTCAATTGCTTGCTTTGTTTGCTTTTATATTTGTGGGCTTTGCATCGGAGTTCATAGATCCTAACCCGGATCTGGGATATACCCTTTTTAGGTAGCATAATCTGTGAGGGACCTGTCCGGTGTAGACCGACATGGGTGAAGCAGTGGCTACGTTGGTGTGGCATCTTAGTCTGTACCTATATCCCTTGTGTTGTAACGGGGAGAATATAGGTCTTCTAAGGGGTCATTAAACACCAACCAACCTTAGAACCCTAAATTGACCAACTTGGCTATTAGGACAGTAGCAGTATGCTACACTCATTGAGGCTAAACTCTCGAGATGGTTCTGGCCGCGAGAAAAGATTGTGATGCTGGAGTTATGACCGATTGAGGGTAGCCAATGATTTGAGATCCTCTAGAACCCGGTTACTTTTGATAGGACAGGTTTTTAACCGACAAAACCAAAAGAGGGTAGTACCTGAAACTCATGCTGGCCTGAAACCTAAGGGTGTCTTGTGTGACTTGTGTGCCTTATTTGCCTATGTGAATACTTGTGATGTGCTTCATCATAGCATCATGCCATCATACCATTGCATGCATCCTGTATAAAAGGCTAACCCATTTCAAAGACAAAAAGGTTTCATCTTTGCTCTGTTTTGTAGGACATCATGATGCCCGTGCGTAGGAATACTGTCCGGCTCAACTTTGTTCAACCACCAGTTTTACTCAAGGATTTGGTTGGAAGGATTCCAAACACTTCTTCCTTCATCAACAGACATGGTTCCCTCCTTGGCTTGGTCACTGCAAAATGGGACCAACAACTGATAAGTGTTCTGACCCAGTTTTATGACCCTCTGTGCCATTGTTTCACCTTTCAAGACTTCCAGCTGGTTCCTACCCTGGAAGAGTTTTCTTATTTGCTTGGGATCCCTGTCTTGGAACAAACTCCATTCACTGGTTTGGAAAAGACTCCTAGGCCTGAAGAGATTGCTGCAATTCTCCCCTTGACCAAGGAAGAGGTTTTGTCCAACTGGGAAACTAGAAATGGGATCAAGGGCTTTTTGGTCAAATTTCTGGTTGGCAAGGCTAATGATTTCTGGAATGACTTGGACTTCAAGGCATATGAGGATGTTCTAGCTCTTTTGATCTATGGTCTGGTGCTGTTTCCCAACCCTGACACCTTTATCAGTATCCATGTCATAAGGATCTTCATGTCTCGGAATCCGGTACCCACTCTTTTGGGTGATATTCTACAACAACTCTATGCTCGTACTGCTCGAAAACGGGGGACTCCGTGGTGCTGTGCTCCTTTTCTAGTAAGGTGGTTTATTTCGCACCTTCCCAAGTTCGTGCTGAAGAATGAAGAGGGAAAAGGTTGGGCTTGGAGGTTAATGTCTCTCACTGATAATGACATCACCTGGACTCTCAGAGGTTTGGATGAGGTAGCTGTTATCGACCGTTGCGGAGAATACTCTAATGTCCCATTGATTGGTATCCAAGGAGGAATCTCTTACAATCCGTGTTTAGCTCTCCGTCAGTTTGGAAAAGCCAGAGGAGATGGGCCTCATGAAATGCTGGTTCCTCACTTCCATTTTGAGTTTCAGGCAGACAGTGACAAACTACGCCAGGGATTCATTAGAGCTTGGGACATAATCCACAAAGCCAGCCCGCATGAGTTGGGACCAAAGACTTCTCTGCCATTGAAGCCCTATTGCAAATGGGTCCGCATCCGTGCTCAGAAGTTAGGTATGCCCTACGAAGCTGTCAGACCAATCATCCTTGAATCTCCTGATGAAGATGGGGTTCCTCCAACTGTCCTCCCTCCTCAGATACCTACTGATTTTGACACCATGAAGAGATCTTGGGCGCAGCTAAAGGAAGAACGGGATTTCTATCGGGAGAAGTTCAACGAGCAGGAACGGAAGATCCAGAGGCTGACTAAGCAATTGGAGGAAGAACGGGTCCTGAACAACTACATCAGCACTGAAAAGAGGAGGCCATGGGAGCATTGATGAGCTTTGATTGTTTCCTTTTGTAGTTTATTTCCTTTCCAGTATTTTTCATTCCTGTAATGCCTAAGGGCAAGTTGTTGAACAATTGAAAATTTTAATCTAATGAAGTGTGTTTCTCTTTTGTCTACAAAGTTGAATCTTGTTTGTCTTTGAAAACATAAAACATACGCATTCCATTGCACCATATGCATAGCAGGTACCCTATTTCACAGGTTGCTTAATCTCCTTCGCTGTTTATTTTGCACAGTCATCATGAATCCAGACTCCTCCAGTGAGCAAGCAATCAAGGCCCTTCAGGCCCAAAGTGCACAGTTCCAAGAGATGGTCCTAAGCCTAGCCCAAGGTCAGCAAGAGTTGAAGACTCTACTCCTCAAGAAGAAGAAGAAAAAGAGGACTGCATTGTTCAACACCGGACGCAGATTTGGGAACACACTCCATAATGAAGCTGATCCAACTACTTCTTTTGTTGAGAAAAACAGTCCCCAAGGGGGAGGAGCTCCTAGTCCCGCAGTCTCCGACAACGAGACGGACTATAACGACGAACAATACCCACCTGCTGCTGACAGATACAAGCAATTGGAGGACCGCTTGAGCGCCATGGAAATTCAGAACGTACCGGGGCTAGATTTCGGAGATTTGGGGTTATCTTCTGGGGTAGTAATTCCACACAAGTTTAAGGCGCCTGCCTTCGCCAAGTATGACGGGATCTCCTGCCCAAAGCTACATCTAAGGTCGTACGTAAGGAAGATCCAACCTTATACGGCGGATAAGAACCTCTGGATTCACTTCTTCCAAGATAGTCTCTCGGGGTCACAGCTTGAATGGTTCTACCAATTAGATGGAGCTAGCATCCGACACTGGGAAGATTTGGCAACCGCATTTTACAGACAATACCAATACAATTCTGATCTCGCTCCTACGCGTACCCAACTTCAGGGTATGTCTCTAGGAACGGGTGAAGGGTTCAAAGAATACGCTCAAAAATGGAGAGATTTGGCTGGCAGGGTGCAGCCTCCGTTAACTGATAGAGAGCTGGTTGATATGTTTCTAGGGACGTTGTCTGGTTCATTTTTCAATCATTTGGTTGGTAACTCCTCCGCTGGGTTTACAGATTTAATATTGACGGGAGAAAGAATTGAAGCTGGCATCAGGTCAGGCAAAATACAAAAGGCTGCCTCCACCAGTGCTGAGAAGAGGCCGTTTAAGAAAGAAGCAAGTGCCGTCTATGGTCCTAGAAGACAAGTCAAGCCCGAAAGTCGCCAAGCCGTCAATGCTTTGGTCATCTCCAAACCTGTTGCTGCTCCTCAGCAGTACAATCAACAAAGAAGCGAAAGGCCCAAGAGGCAGTATACCCGACTGAGTATGACCTTATCTTAAATTTTACCCCAACTGTTATCCACCAACCTGGTGACCCTCAAAGAAGCTCCTAAGGTCGTCAACACTGCGTCACCTAAGTATAACCCAAATGCCCGGTGTGCTTATCATTCTGATAGTCCCGGGCACACTACTGATGATTGCTGGGCCTTGAGAAACAAAGTGCAAGATCTGATCGACGCAAAGGAAATTCAGTTTGAAGCGCCAGAGAGACCAAATGTCGTAACTGCTCCTATGCCCCAGCATAGAGTAAATGCCGTTGAGGAAGAAATGTACGTTGTTTCGGTAGATGAAGTTGTTACCCCTCTGAAGACCGTTAAGAAGAACCTACTGCGGGCCGGTTTATTTCCGGGTTGTGGTGAAGGTTGCCTGTTCTGTACTATTTCCCTGTCTGGTTGTCCCTTGCTGAGGTTAGGCATCCAAAGCCTAATGGATAGCAAGGAGATTCTGTTTAAGAAGTCTGCTGTTCAGTTGGTTCCGATAAAAGAAATTTCTGTGGTTACCATCTTCAAAAATCCAATCAAGGCTCCCCCGAAGAAGCCTGTTCAAATCATGACTGTTGCACCTGTGATTATTACTGTCCCGGGGCCTCTCCCCTACATATCTGATAAAGCCGTCCCCTGGCATTATGGGGCAGACGTGTATGTAAATGGAATCAAACAAGAATTCGACACTGGCGCCAGTATCTGCGATATCACTGGTCCAGCCAAGGTCACCCGCAGTGGCAGGCTCTTCTCGCCAGACATTGCACCGCCCGCTATTCGAAAACCCCTCCTTATAAAACCTACAAGTTTACATGTTCCTGTTGCTGATCAAGTTGTGTCCCCTGCTGCTGAGTCATCAAATGCTCGGGGCAAAGGGATTGAAGAAGAGCCTGCCCGGATGGAGGCACCAATACCCATAAATGCTGAGGCCTCCCGACAAGAAATGGAGGAGATTCTGAAAATAATAAAGAAAAGTGATTTCAATGTTGTCGAGCAGCTGGGGCATACGCCCTCCAAGATCTCCCTGCTCTCCTTATTGCTATGCTCCGAGGCCCATGCTAAGGCCTTGATCTCATTTCTCAAGACGGCCCATGTGCCGCAAGAGACGTCTGCAGTCCAGTTCACCAATTGCATAGCAAATCTGACAGCAGACAATGGCTTGGGTTTTTCGGATGCTGACCTGACTGCGAAGGGAAGAGACCACAATGATGCCCTGCATGTCTCTGTCGAATGCAGGGGCACTACTCTGGCGCATGTATTGGTGGATACTGGTTCTTCCTTAAATGTTCTACCGAAAAAGGCTTTAGACCGTTTGGATTATGAAGGCCTGGAACTGAAGCCCAGCAATATCATCGTCAGGGCCTTTGACGGTTCAAAAAGGATGGTTCATGGAGAGGTTGACATTCCTATTCGTGTGGGCTCTCAGGTGTTTGACTCTACTTTTTATGTGATGGATATACGACCATCGTACTCTTGTCTACTGGGTCGACCTTGGATCCATAAAGCTGGGGCAGTGACCTCTACCTTGCACCAAAAGCTAAAGTACCCTGTCAGAGGGAAGATCGTCACCGTGCAAGGAGAAGAGGAGTATATGGTGAGCCACTTGAATTCCTTCAGATACATTGAGATGGACGGGGAGTTTATTGAAACCCCCTTTCAGCATTTCGAGGAGGTACACCCAATTTCAGCAGCTGCAGAGACAACAGTTGAAGAGAATGTTTCCTTGAAGATGGCTTCCCTAAGGGATGCCCGGGCTGTGGTTCAGAAGGGAAATTGTGCAAACTGGGGTCAGCTTCCTGACTTCACTCAGAAGAACGACAAGTTTGGGCTAGGCTTTACTGCAGAGACTCAGAAGGCGATGCGCAAAGAGAAGATCAGAAAGGCTCCGGTGTTTATTTCCAGCTCAAGGGTGAATGCTATCGAGGAGGATGTGGAGGAAGCTGAGTTCGACAGTTGGATCTACCCGACTACCAGCAACGGACCAAGCAACTGGACGACAAAGGATTTTACCCCTATCACTTTTGTCACGCAGTAATTAATTTCTTTTGATTTCCGATTTGTAACAAACAATATGTTAAAACTTTGTTGGCTCGGTGTCCTACCCGGGGCATCGTAGCTCCATTTGTGAGGGCTTTTTGTATGACATTTTCATATATCATCAATCAAAACATTGGACGTTTGTTGCATTTCAAATCTTGTGCTCTTTTCCTTTCTGTGTTATATATATTGCAAAACAGCTATATTTACACACACTCACTTATACAGGTTTCAATCCACTCTGGATCTCACTGGTAACAGCTCTGCTACCGCCAGTTATGACTTCGAAAATCCGATCAACTTGGCCGAAGACGAAGGTGAAGATGATTGCGAAGTGCCTGGTGAACTCGCAAGACTGCTACTCCAGGAAGAGAGAGCTATTCAACCACACGAAGAGCCTGTGGAAACAATCAACCTGGGTACTGAGACAGATAGGAAAGAGGTCAAGATTGGTGCCAATTTAGAGCTCAGCGTGAAGCAACGATTGATCCAGATGCTACAGGACTACATGGAAATTTTTGCTTGGTCCTATGAAGATATGCCTGGTTTGGATGCCGACATTGTAGTTCACCACCTACCAACCAAGGAAGATTGCCCTCCGGTAAAGCAAAAAGTCCGACGAATGCGTCCAGAGATGTCTGAAAAGATCAAGGCCGAGGTTATGAAACAGTTTGATGCCGGGTTCCTTGCAGTGACTTCTTACCCTCAGTGGGTTGTCAATGTGGTGCCAGTGCCGAAGAAGGACGGTAAAGTCAGAATGTGTGTTGACTACAGGGATCTGAACAGGGCCAGCCCCAAGGATGACTTCCCCTACCTCACATTGATGTCCTTGTTGACAATACAGCTCAACACAAGGTGTTCTCCTTCATGGATGGTTTTTCGGGGTATAATCAGATCAAGATGGCTCCAGAGGATATGGAGAAGACTACATTTGTGACTCAGTGGGGCACCTTCTGTTATAAGGTCATGCCATTCGGATTGAAAAATGCTGGGGCAACCTATCAACGTGCCATGGTTGCTTTATTTCATGATATGATCCATCATGAGATTGAGGTATACGTTGATGACATGATTGCAAGGTCTCAAACTGAGGAGGAGCACCTTGACCATCTGAGGAAGTTGTTTGACCGACTCAAGTTATACAAGCTGAGGTTGAATCCCAACAAATGCACCTTTGGGGTAAGATCCGGAAAATTGCTAGGTTTCATTGTAAGTGATAAGCGTATTCAGGTGGACCCTGCCAAGGTAAAAGCCATACAAGAGATGCCAACTCCAAAGACAGAGAAAGAAGTCAGAGGCTTCCTGGGACGACTGAATTATATTGCCCGATTCATCTCACGTCTAACTGCTACTTGTGAGCCAATCTTCAAATTACTGAAGAAAGATCAAGTAGTACGCTGGAATGATGAATGTCAGGCTGCCTTTGAAAGAATAAAGGAATATCTCCAAGAGCCACCCATTCTTATGCCACCGGTGGAAGGAAGACCTCTGATACTTTACTTGACAGTGCTTGATAATTCAATGGGGTGTGTGCTGGGGCAGCATGACGAGTCTGGCCGAAAAGAGCACGCTATTTATTACTTGAGCAAAAAGTTTACCGACTGTGAGTCTCGTTACTCACTGCTTGAGAAAACTTGCTGCGCTCTTGTATGGGCTGCTCGCCGGCTGAGACAGTATATGCTGACTCACACTACCTTATTGATTTCAAAAATGGATCCCATCAAGTACATATTTGAAAAGCCCGCTCTGTCTGGGAGAATAGCGAGATGGCAAATGATCTTAACAGAATATGATATCCAGTATACAACTCAGAAAGCAATTAAGGGAAGTGTATTGGCAGATCATTTGGCACACCAACCCGTGGACGATTACCAATCATTGAACTTTGATTTTCCGGACGAAGACATCATGGTGGTAACTGACTGTGAAGTACCTGGACCGGATGAAGGACCTGAGGAAGGATCCCGATGGTCTATGCATTTTGATGGAGCCTCCAATGCTTTGGGTAACGGCGTCGGCGTTGTAATCATATCTCCCAAAGGAACTCATACTCCCCTCACCGCCCGATTATGTTTCAGCTGCACCAACAATATGGCAGAATATGAGGCATGTATCATGGGTTTACAAGCTGCAATCGACTTAAGGATCAAATTTCTAAGTGTCTTCGGAGATTCCGCTCTCGTGATCAATCAGATCAAAGGCGAGTGGGATACGAAACACCTGAATCTTATTCCTTACAAGGAGTATGTGTCGACCCTGCTTCCCCACTTTGAAGAGATAACTTTTGAGCACTTCCCTAGAGAGGAGAATCAGCTAGCGGACGCCCTAGCTACGATGTCTTCAATGTTCAAAGTTAAATGGGACAATGAGGCTCCCCGAATCATAATCTGGAAGTTGGATGAACCGGCATACTGCTGCGAGCTCGAGGCTGAGAAGGTGACCGAAAAACCCTGGTATCACGAGGTGAAGAGGTATTTGGAAGCTCAGGAATACCCGGAAGGTGCGTCTGTCAATGATAAGAAGTTCATGAGGAGGTTTGCTGCAAAATTCTTCCTCAGCAACGACATTCTCTACAAACGGAATCATGATTCAACTCTGCTACGTTGTGTGGATAAGGCTGAAGCAGAGAAAATTATGATAGAATTACATGAAGGCACATTTGGAACACATTCCAGTGGACACACCATGGCTAAGAAAATCCTTCGGGCAGGATATTTCTGGTCCACAATGGAAGCCGATTGTTACCAACACTCCCGAACTTGTCATAAATGCCAGATCTATGCTGACAAGGCGCATATCCCTCCGGTTCCTTTGAATGTCCTGACGGCACCTTGGCCTTTTGCAATGTGGGGCATCGATATGATCAGTGAGATCCGACCGATGGCATCCAATGGGCATCGCTTCATCTTGGTGGCGATCGATTATTTCACGAAATGGGTTGAGGCAGCTTCCTATGCCACAGTAACCAAGAGCGTCGTGGCACGTTTCATCCGGCATAATCTGATCTGTCGGTACGGCGTCCCAGAAAGAATCATTACGGACAATGGTACCAATCTCAATAACAAAATGATCACTGAACTCTGTGAACAATTCAAGATACAGCACCACAATTCTTCTCCCTACCGGCCGAAGATGAATGGGGCTGTAGAGGCAGCCAATAAGAATATCAAGAAAATTGTGCAGAAGATGACAGTGACCTATAAAGATTGGCACGAGATGTTACCGTTCGCTTTTCATGGGTACCGCACCTCAGCAAGGACGTCAACCGGGGCAACTCCCTTTTCCTTGGTCTATGGCATGGAGGCAGTTTTGCCAATTGAAGTCCAGATACCCTCTCTCCGGATAATGAAGGATGCAGACTTGAATGAAGATGATTGGATCCAGACTCGACTTGATCAATTAAATCTGATTGACGAAAAGGGGCTCACTGCTATCTGTCATGGTCAAACGTATCAGAAACGGATGATCAGGGCATTTAACAAGAAAGTCAGACCGCAAGAGTATCAAGTTGGGGACCTGGTAATCAAACGCATCATCCTTCCTCAAAGTGATCCCCGGGGCAAATGGACCCCTACTTACGAAGGGCCATTTGTGGTTAAACGTGTGTTCTCAGGAGGAGCCATGATCCTAACCACCATGGATGGTGACGACCTTCCTCACCCCGCCAATGCAGACATAGTGAAAAGATACTACGCATAAATAAAAGACCCGCTAGGTTGACATACCTAGGCAAAAATTAGGGCTTCCCGGCGAACCAAAAGGGTTCGGGCAAAAATAAGGGATGAAATGAATAAAAACCTGTACACCCGGCAAGTCGAAAACCTGAAAAGGCGGCTTGGGCAAAAATGGGTATTCCGGTGGATTGAAAACCCGAAAGGGCGGTCCAGGCAAAAGTTAGGGATAAAAGCGTAACACTATGTCTCATGGGATCACTTCGCATCCGGAATTCGGCATCAACTATCTGGCTCCAGATTTTGGCATTGACCAATCAGCTTCATCTTCAAATTAGGCAACAAAGCGATGAGACGTTCGGAGATATAAAGGCGATAGCAGAGTTGGAACCCAGTGGGATTGTTCACATAGCTGTTTTGTTTCCTTTTTCAAATTGTAAACTCTATGTTATTTGGCGGCGTCCTCTTACTAGGATGGCAGCCTCTTGTACAAAAACGCCTATTCACAGGCAAAGTTTAAATCAATACAAATTCACTTGTCCATACAAATTACCATTGTTTTCCTTTTTCTGTTTTGTCTTGCGAAGAACGTCCAATGTTCATTTTTGATATATGCATTTGACATTAAATTGCTGATTCATAAATATTTGCATATGAAATAAGAGATTTATTACAGGTGACATCAGAGACAGGGGCAATTGAAGTTGTCTAATGCAGTCTGGTTGTTTTGTCCTCCAAGGCACCAAGGTAGGTTCAACTGAAGAATGTGGCCAGATCATCTCAGCTCCCCGCAGAGTAAAATCAGGTTCAGCAATACTTTCCCCAAGCAGAGTTGGTTCCCCGTTGATCCTGAAAGGGCACAACATTCCCCGACAGGTCTTAAAGCTCATTCCCAGTAGATTCTGGAAGCTTATCCCCTGCGGAGCACGGACGTCTCTCCCGAGTTTTATTTAGAGTTATTTCCTCACAAGGACTTATAACTGGGTTATCCTCAGCTAAAAACCACGGAAGACCGCCCTCGACAAAGTTCCTTCAATCCCCAGCGGAGTATATCGTCATTATCCCCAGCGAAATCCATCATTAGAGTCCTCAACAGGCATCGCATCAAAACTTCGGCCAAGCATCTCTTCCACAGAGCAATTCTCCGGCCGACCGTCAAGGATTTACTTTCCTAAAGGCGAAATTACATTCATGAACATTTCACATTTTCATACATCTTGCTTACATACCTGATGAAACGCATACAACAACATCTCATGATAACATGCATATCATACATCATGACATTGCATACAACTTACGTTTTTGCCTTTTCAGGAAAAAGACAATCCCAAAAACAATTACCGTCAACTGTCGCAATTCCAGATCCGATACCTGTATCTAGCCAGGGCACATCTGAGAGTGATCAGTTTCCAGACTCGATTCATGTATCTAGCCAGGGCACGTCTGAAAAGTTCGAAGATTCGATTCCTGTATCCAGCCAGGGCACATCTATCAACTACAACATCTCCAGATTCGATTCCTGTATCCAGCCAGGGCATATCTGTTGACCACGTTTCCAGACTCGATTCCTGTATCTAGCCAGGGCACGTCTGAAGAGTTCGAAGATTCGATTCCTGTATCCAGCCAGGGCGCATCTATTAACGACAGTTTCCAGACTCGATTCCTGTATCTAGCCAGGGCACGTCTGAAAAGTTCGAAGATTCGATTCCTGTATCCAGCCAGGGCACATCTATCAACTACAACATCTCCAGATTCGATTCCTGTATCCAGCCAGGGCATATCTGTTGACCACGTTTCCAGACTCGATTCCTGTATCTAGCCAGGGCACGTCTGAAGAGTTCGAAGATTCGATTCCTGTATCCAGCCAGGGCGCATCTATTAACGACTATTTCCATATTCGATTCCTGTATCCAGCCAGGGCGCACCTGTGAGCAATCGATTGTAGATTCGACACCTGTATCTAGCCAGGGCATATCTGCATAAGGAGACTGAAGATCAAACACCTGTAACAAGCCAGGAAAACATTCGTCTTTCTCGAATACACAAGTTCTCGCTAAGGAATCTCTTATGCGATCGACACTTCCAAATGGCATCTATAAGCCCATTCCCGACAAAGTTCTGTCACATCTCCAGATGGCATCTATAAGCCCATCTCCCTATCCACCACCTCTCCAAATGGCATCCGTAAGCCCATTCCTGACATCACATTGCTGATACCTCAACATGCGAGTGCAAATTTCCGGGCACTCTAGTGTCCAATCTCCTTTTACCCTCGAGTCACGAAAGGCAAACTTGCCAATCTAACTCTTCAGGTTCAAGAAGATTGAACAGGGGCAACTGTTGTACCCCAAAATTTGCCCTCCCATTTCCTCAACATTTTCTCATCAACCTTGAAGATCAAGATCCAGTTAGGGTTTCCTCTGCTCAAGACTTCTCCTTACACTGTGGACCCAAATTAGGGTTTGTGTTTGCCCAAGGATGTTTTGACCTAAAATTCCTAAGATGACTTTCATGCTTCATATTGGACTCCCAAGTTTACCCATGCCAAGTTTCAAGTCTTGATTCCAAGTTTTACCCAGTCAATTGGACAGTTGACCTAGAAATCAGCTGTATTGGGGAAAAAGTCAACTATGGCCAATTGACAGTCAAACCTCATGAAATTTGATCCACATAAACATTATGAACTCACATGAATCATTTGATCAAGTTTGGATCACAATTCCACAAGAAATTTGATCAGATCACCAAAAGGGCAAAATGGTCATTTTTAGGGTTTTGACTGCACAAAGGCAATTTTTGACTGTTTGACCTAGCCAATGGCAAACCAAGTTCACATATGGACTCAAGGACTCAATGAAATGGTCTTGACACATTCATCAAGCTCAAAAGATCCCAAATACACAAGATTGACAGTTGAATTTCCCAGTCAATTGATCAATTTTGACTGTATACTGAAAAGTCAAACTTTGACTTTTTGGTCAAAATCAAGAGTCAAGGTTCATTTTTCATCAAAAATTGCCAAATCATGAAACTTGTTCACCAAGAAATCACAAAATGCAAATTAGGGTTTGAAAATGGAATTTTTCATAACTTAGAATTTTTCTAAGTTATGAAAAACCCTAATTTTTCCCAACTTTTCCCCACCTTTTCACCAAGATCCATTTGGATTCAAACAAAAGTCAAAACATGAAAGTTGTAGCTTGTTGCATAATCTACAACTTTGATTCACAAAGTTTTCTCATTTGAAGCTTGTATCTCAAGTTATAATTTTTTGAATAAGGGCACTAAACCATTTTTAACTTAGTGAAATTTTAACCTATTTTGACAAGGTTTTCTACCCCACTTCAAGGCCACTTTTCATACCCTTCCACTTGGAATTTTGATTTGCATTTCAAAGATGGATTGTAGTACACATTCCAAGCTTTCCAAAATGTCCAAGAACTCATCAAACAACCTCATAACTTGAGAGATTCGAATTTCACAAGTTGGCAAAAATCCACTTTTGAAGGGTTCATGAACATGTTCATAACTTGGACCATTTTCAAATCAGCATAGTTTGTGCTACATTGCAGGCCCTAAAACCCTTTGACACTCATAAATTTAATGCAGAACCATTGAACCAAGTTGTTATTCTAAGCCTTTGGTCATTACACAAGGAGTTAAGCCTAAACTAGAAAAAGCACTATTTCCATTCTTGAAAAGAAGAACTTTATGTCAAGTTTGCAATCCAAGTGGTACAATCAAGATCTTCTTGGCACAAGTTTGTGAGCAAATTGCACTGATCAAGGCAAGGGATAGCAGCATAGTGGGAGGGCCTGTACAGGCTAGAAACATCAAGTGGCATTTTGTTGCTTAACATAGAAGAAAAGTCCATAACTTAGGCCATCTCTCATCTCAGCATAGACACACAACACAAAAGCTATCAAACACATTACATAGAAGATATCCAAGCTTTGGCACGAGTCCTGAACCTCCCACACACCCTCCATCTCAGAATCATCCTCAAACTGCAAAAACAGAGTTGCCTCTGCAGTTTGAGTGCCAACTTCCATTTCCTTCGAGCATTCTCGTCCAAGCCTGTTCCTCTACATTCCTTACAACATATGCAAGCTAACCATGGCCTAAAACCTGACCTGTAATCGCCCTAACAGTTTCCACCATTTTCATTTTTTCCTTTTGCAGTTGAAGTTCCATAGCTTGATTCAGAAGCTCTCAAGACAAAGTAAGCATTGAAACATCATCCCTGGACCTCAAGGAAGCTTTTCCAATCATTACATTACACTGAAAGTTCCTCATTCTCCAGATAGAAGTTCAACTGCACAGGTAAAACTTTGAACTCGTATCTCTCTTATCATGCATCTTTAGTCTTAAGTTTGTGAAGAAACAAGGTTCTACTCATAGCCCTGAACATGTACATATCTTTACATTTCATTTCTTTTGCCTGAGTAGGGAGAATTTGTAGTTTGAAAATGGCAGAAAAATTAGGTTAGGATTTGGGGGAGGAGAAATTCTCCCTCATCTTAGAGAGTTAGGTCAAGTTCCATATATGGTTAGAACCGTCTCTTCATGCTGAACATTTGTTGTGTTATGAGTTTTTGCTGAAAAGCCAGGAATCGAGAGTTGGACATTGAAGAACAGGGGCGCGCATTTTTTTGAATTTTGTTGCTGGAGGTTGAAGACAGTGTTCCTTGGGCTGGGCCTGTATATCTTTTCTTATTCACACCACACATTTGCTATTACACCCCCTGAGCCCATTTGCTTCATTTTTGACTCTTTTTGACTTTTTCTTTTTTGGTTGACTTTGTTTATTTTTTCTCATGATATAAAAAACATAAAAATATTTTTTCCATCTTTTTTTGAATTTATGGCATATTTATTTGATTTATTTCTTTGTTTATACATAAAATATATACATATTAATATTTAGAATAAATATAAAAATGGTGTAAATACAATTTTTATTTTTTGTTTACATTCTGATAATAGTCCACATAAAAAAATACTTTTTTATTATTGTTTATTTTATTAAATATTTTTGCATATAATGCATATTTAAGAAATTAATATATGTATATATATATATATATATATATATATATATATATATATATATATATATATATATATATATATATATATATATATATATATATATATATATATATATATATATATATATATATATATATATATATATATATATATATATATATATATATATATATATATATATATATATATATATATATATATATATATATATATATATATATATATATATATATATATATATATATATATATATATATATATATATATATATATATATATATATATATATATATATATATATATATATATATATATATATATATATATATATGTTTATTAATATATTTAAGCTAAAAATAAAAATACTTGAATTTTTTTCATTTTTATTAATATTTGATACAAAAATACTCTTTTTCATAATATACTTCATTATTCTTATTTTTATAAATAATAAATAAATATTTGTATTAAATTAGATAATAATACATTTTCTTTTAAAATTAGGATTTTTGCCCTAAATTCAAAATACTCCAAAAAATAATATATTTTTATTTTCTTTTCTCTTTTACATAAATAATATTTTTTCACATACATACAAAACATTTTTTTTTGCATCTTGCATTCTTATTTAATTTTTTTTACATTGATTAATTTGCAAATATCCAAAATGATGTAATAATGTAGGTTTAAATTCTTGTCAATATCCCCATTTGAACACTTGTACCCCCCTTCCCATATTTGGTTTTGTAATAGCTTAGTAAATTTAATTTCGCATTTTATTGCTTTCTAATGATAACATGTTAGAATTAGGGTTTGTATGCGAAAAAACGATAAAAATAGTTATGACCTAATCTCAAGACAAACAAGCATGAAAATGGACACACAAATCACACTTGCACCCCCTAGGGTATTCCACTTGTTACCTTTCAAAATTGGGCCATATTGTATGTTGAACTTCTTTGGGCAAAGCAAACAATTTGAATTATCATAGTCCCTCGATAAAACTTTTCAAAACAAACAAAAACAAATGATCAAGTCCCTTAAAGAAAATTGCCCAAAGACATTTAACGCCGTTGCAATTATGGTCTAAACGATGACCCGCGCCCGTCCCTTTCACATCCTAACACAAGGTTGTCCACCAAATACAATGGTGGAACAAACTTGTTAAAAGGGTTAAAAGCATAACAATAATCTTTTGAGAAATTTAGGAGTAGATAACCTCTTAGTTACTTGAATCAAACTTGCAAAACAAAACACTTGCCTAATTTCAAAATCACACACCACTACACTTTCAAAACAACTTTCAAAAACAAATGAAAACTTTTTCAAAAGACATACATCTTTGTATACATCCCCACATGGATCATTACAAAGGTTGCCACCACATTGGCCTCTTTTCAAAAACATTTTCAAACCCACACACTCAAGCACCATTTAAAACAATTGAAAACAAAAAGGCAAGTGATCTAAGCAAGTAACTAAGAGCCCATGGATAACCATGGATAGAAAGGGTGCTAATACCTTCCCTTTCTATAATCTACTCCCCGAACCCAAGAAAACATCTCAAAAGGTTTTTTGCTGTGCTTTTTTAACCTTTCCTTAGGATAAAATAAAAAGTCGGTGGCGACTCTTGCTAACCGCAACATTTGCGAATACAAACGCAAAACCCAAGTCAGTTCTCCCACCGTATCACACCACCCATCATCACCCGGGTATCGGTTAACGGCAATACAAGTCAAATTCCACACAATGGGAATTAACTTCACCAAAACAATACATATGCACGCACATCACTAGCATGCAACATCAAATCAGTCTATGAAATACATCAATTTATCATAACCGAACTAAAACCAAAAACATGATATCTCAACGATCATGCACACCATCATTAGCAACATAAACATGCCTTTCATTCACACAATACTAATACATCCATCCATCACAGGTTCACTGCTACATACACACCCATGTGCGTTAGCCAATAATCACTTATTCCGGGATTTGACTCATTTTCAAAATAATTTCAGGTTTTAGGAAATCTTTTCATTTTATAAAATAGAGCATTAAATTTAAGAAATAACGTCCAAAACGGCACTCAAAACGGACTTACGGTTTGAAAGTTATGAATTTTCAAAGTTTAATATTTTTCAAAAAGTTACAGCAGAACCCGGTTTCTACATATGCAGGAACCGGTTCCTGCGAAGTTCAAAAATCACGCTTCTGGAAAAATGTATGGGAACCCGGTTCCTACCTATACAGGAACCGATTCCTACATGCATTTTTTCCAGTTTTTATAAATTCACACAGTGGAACCCGGTTCCTCCCCACTGGGAACCGGTTCCCACGACCTGCAGAGTCAAATTCTGCACTTTTGACATCATTTATTCATTCTAAACCAATTCCAAACATACCCATACGAATTGTAACATGAGAAACACCAAAACACATCCATTTTGCACCATTATAACATCAAACAACATTATTTCATCATTCCTTTTTATCATCTGACACCCTAATGGTTTTCAACCTACAATTCGACGCAATAAGGACAATTCTACGGAACCCTAGAATTCCAAACCGGGATTCCCTAACATACTATGATCCATACTATTGAATATCTAAACCGATAATACGAATTAACTAATCGAAGTCACCCCTTACCTTGTGGGTTCTTCGAATTCTGACGCTTCCGGTTTTCTCCTTCTTTTTCCTCTTCTCAAATGCACGTATGATGAATATTCCAAAATAACTCTCTTTCTCTTCTTTTTCCTTTTAATACTCCTTTTATTATTCCAATAAAATAATTAAATTAGTAATTAGTAAGAGTAGAGTATTTTACCCCTCACACCCTCTAATCACTCTTCACACCACCAATACTTCTTTCCTTTAATTAATTAAATTAATTCCAATAATCCAAAAATACCAATAATTAAATTTCCAATTAAATTAATAATTAAAAATTCTAATTATTTAATAATCAGATTATTTGGGGTGTCACAACTCTCCCCAACTAAAAGAGTTTTCGTCCTCGAAAACATACCTTAGACGAACAGTTCGGGATACGAGTCCTTCATCTGACTCTCCAGCTCCCAAGTGACATTTCCATCTGCTGGTCCTCCCCAAGCCACTCTTACCAACGCGATCTCCTTGCCTTGCAACTGTTTCAACTTCCGATCCTCAATTCTCGCAGGTACCGCTTCCATAGTCAAATTCTCTCGTGCCTGTATATCGTCTACCCGAATCTCATGAGACGGATCAGCAATGGACTTCCTTAGCTGAGATACATGAAAAACATCATGCAAATTTGCAAGTGACGGCGGCAAAGCAATCTGATAAGCAACTTTCCCAACTCTCTTGGTAATCTGAAATGGACCAATAAATCATGGAGTCAACTTCTTTGACTTCAAAGCTCGACCAATACCAGTCATCGGAGTAACTCGCATAAAAACATGTTCTCCTTCGCTAAACTCAATATCTTTCCTCCTCTTATCGTGATAACTTTTCTGACGACTCTGAGAAGTCCTCATCTTCTCCTGAATCATCTTAATCTTTTCCGAAGTCTGTTGGACAATTTCCGGTCCAATCACAACACTCTCTCCAGATTCATACCAACACAACGGTGTCTGACACCTCCTACCATACAATGCCTCAAACGGAGCCATACCAATGCTCGAATGAAAACTATTGTTGTAGGTAAACTCAATCAATGGTAGATAACTATCCCAAGCTCCACCTTTCTCCAACACACAAGCTCTTAACAAATATTCCAACGACTGAATCGTTCTCTCCGTCTGACCATCTGTCTGTGGATGATAAGCGGAACTCAAACGCAACTTAGTACCCAAAGCTTCTTGCAATCCCGTCCAGAATTTAGATGTAAACCTCGGATCTCGATCCAACATAATACTAGAAGGAATACCGTGCAAACTCACAATCTTCTCAACATACAATTATGCCAACCTTTCCATCGGATAATCCATTCTTATCGGAATAAAGTGAGCAGATTTCGTCAACCGATCAACAATAACCCATATAGAATCACAATTCTTCGATGTCCTTGGCAAACCAGACACAAAATCCATAGAGATTCCATCCCATTTCCATTCCAGAACAAACAACGGTTCCATCAATCCTGACGGTTTCTGATGCTCAATCTTTGACTTCTGACAAACCAAACAAGCATACATAAACTCAGCAATTTCCTTTTTCATTCCCGGCCACCAAAACAACTTATTCAAATCATGGTACATTTTAGTAGCACCAGGATGAATACTCAATCCACTACGATGTCCTTCTTCCAAAATACTCTTCCTAATCTCTACAACATCCGGAACACACACCCTATTACCAAATCTCATAACACCATTCTCATCAATCCGGAACTCGCCTCCTTGACCTTGGTTGATCAATGTCAATTTATCAACTAACCCAACATCGGACTTCTGTCCATTCCGAATTTCTTCCAGAATACCACTAGTCAGTTTCAACATACCCAATTTCACACTATTCGGAGTAGTTTCACATACCAAACTTAAATCTCTGAATTGCTCAACCAAATCTAACTCACGGACCATTAACATCGACATATGCAAGGACTTCCTACTCAAGGCATCCGCAACAACGTTTGCCTTACCAGGATGGTAATTCAAACCGAAATCATAATCCTTTAGAAATTCTAACCATCTCCTCTGCCTCATATTCAACTCTTTCTGATCAAAGAGATACATCAGACTTTTGTGATCACTGAACACCTCAAACCAAGAACCATATAAATAATGCCTCCACAACTTCAAAACAAACACAACAGCTGCCAACTCCAAATCATGAGTCAGATAATTCCTTTCATGTACTTTCAATTGTCTCGAAGCATAAGCCACCACCTGCTTATCTTGCATCAACACACCACCTAATCCCATTAATGATGCGTCACAATACACAACAAAAGACTTAGTAGGATTTGGCAAAATCAAGATCAGAGCACTTGTCAACCTCCTCTTCAGCTCTTGAAATCCTTTCTCACATTCAACATCCCAAACAAACATCTGACCCTTCCTGGTCAACTTAGTCAACGGTAACGCTGATTTGGAAAATCCTTCTATAAACTTCCTGTAATAACCTGCAAGACCCAGAAAACTACGGATCTCAGAAGCATTCTTCGGCGCTTCCCACTGAGATACTGCTTCTACCTTCGTAGGATCCACAGCAATTCCATTCTTGGAAATTACATGGCCAAGAAAACTTACTTCACTTAACCAGAATTCACACTTGGATAACTTCGCATAAAGCTTCTTCTCTTTCAACAATTCCAACACAACTCTGAGATGTTCTGCATGCTCTTCATCGCTCTTCGAATAAATTAGAATATCATCAATGAACACCACCACAAACTTATCAAGATACAAATGAAATATCCTGTTCATATACTCCATGAAAACACCAGGTGCATTAGTAACTCCAAACGGCATAACAGAATACTCGTAATGTCCATACCTCGTTCTAAATGCAGTTTTCTGAATATCTTCCGACTTCACACGAATCTGATGATATCCAGATCTCAGATCAATCTTACTAAATACACAAGCTCCAACTAGTTGATCCATCAAATCATCGATCCTCGGCAAAGGATACTGATTCTTGATTGTAACTTTATTCAGCTGTCTGTAATCAACACATAATCTCATTGAACCTTCTTTCTTCTTAACCAACAACACCGGAGCACCCCACGACGAAACACTCGGACGAATAAACTTCTTCTCAAGTAACTCCTCCAACTGTTTCTTTAACTCCGCTAATTCAGATGCCGACATACGGTAAGGCGCCATCAACACCGGACTAGTTCCAGGAATCAAATCTATAGTAAATTCTACCTCCCTCTCAGGTGGCAATTCACTAACGTCTTCCAGAAACACCTCTGGAAATTCATTCACCACTGGCAATCCATCACTCTTTGCTTTTCCCTCCGCTTCTATTGCAGAATACAACATAAATACCACAACACCATCTTTCACAGCTAGGTTCATCTGTTTAACCGACATAGTCACATCTTTGACACCAACCTCTTCAGGAAAAATAACCGTCTTCGCAAAACAGTTGATATGAACCTGGTTGAATTCCAACCAGTTCATTCTAAGGATGATATCAAGTTGTTCTAATGGTAGGCACACTAAATCCATACTGAAACCCCTACCAAAAATCACAATAGGACAATTCCTACAAACATACGAAGTAGTCACTGAACCCGATGCAGGAGTATCAATAACCATACTTCCATCCATATTAGAAATTTCCAAATTCAATCTTTTAGCACAATCCAAAGAAATAAAAGAATGCGTAGCTCCAGTATCAATAATCGCAATCAAAGGTAGTCACTGAACCCGATGCAGGAGTATCAATAACCATACTTCCATCCATATTAGAAATTTCCAAATTCAATCTTTTAGCACAATCCAAAGCAATAAAAGAATGCGTAGCTCCAGTATCAATAATCGCAATCAAAGGTATGTCATTAATAAAACATGTACCTTTAATCAGCCGATCATCTGGCTTAGTCTCTGACCCAGACAATGCAAACACTTTACCACCAGCTTGCTCCTTCTTGGGTTTTGTACACTGAGGACGAGTATGACCTTCTTCACCACAGTTGTAACAAGTCACCACTCTTACTCTGCAATCATTGGCCACATGGCCGAGTTTCCCACACTTGAAACACTTCTTATCATTACTTTTGCAACCCACCATACGATGTCCTGTCTCACCACACTTGTAGCACTTAATGGAAGAACTAGAATCTCCTCCACCAAACTTCTTCCAACCACCGAGTCTCTGATTACTTCTATCATAAGGCTTACCACGATCCATCTGTTGCTTACCCTTCCTATCAACATACCCTCGAGCATTCGACTTAGTGCTAGCAAGATCCTCCTCTAAAATCCTACTACAGTCAACCAGATCAGGAAATCTTCGGATACGCTGATACCGAATACCGTGCTTAATCTCATCACGAAGACCATTCTCAAACTTGATACATTTGGAAAATTCTCCATCTGCATCGTTAGTATAATGAGCATAATACTTCGCTAACTCAGTAAACTTCGAAGCATACTCACTGACAGTCTTGTTACCCTGCTTGAGTTCCAGAAACTCAATCTCCTTCTTGCCTCTGATGTCCTCAGGAAAGTACCTCCTCAGAAAAGCCCTCCTGAACACAACCCAAGTCAACGCAATACCATCTTCTTCCATTTCAGTTCTGGTAGCAACCCACCAGTCATCAGCTTCCTCTGCTAACATGTGAGTTCTGTATCTCACCTTCAGCCCTTCAGCACAGTCGATTACTCTGAAGATCCTCTCGATCTCCTTCAACCACTTCTGAGCACCTTCGGGATCATGTGCACCCTTGAACAACGTAGGATTGTTCCTCTGAAAATTCCCCAATTTTCGGTCAGCACCAATCACAGCTCCCTGCTGGTTCCCTCCGAGTACTCCAGCCAACATTCCCAATGCTTCAGCAATAACATCGTCGTTTCTTCCATTACCTCTTCCGGCCATTGTTCTGTAACATTATAAAACAACCTCATCAGCACACAAGTATCGACAGTGTCATCTTACACTAGTCACATACAAAAGGGATAACGACACAAGACAAGACCGACTATGCTCTGATACCACTATTGTAACACCCCTTCTAAAATACCCCGAATAATATTAATTATATCAATTATTAAAGACATATTCCATCAGAGTTAACACGGAACAAGGGATGTCACAATTATGAAATAAATAAAACTTCCAATAAAGCATTAGTCATGTTACACTGAGGGTCATTATTCAAATAATTCAATCAACTTAAGACCATGTCTTACACAGCGGAAAAATACCATAACCAAAACGGAATAAACCAAAACATAATTATTCCCAATGAAATTCAAAGAAACAATTGAATAATAACTAATTCCTCAACTAAATGTTCCCCAGTGTTACAACCTATCAGAGCACGACACTGACGCGCGGACTTAAAGTAACATAGCTCTAGAGCCATCCTCACCAACTCCTGAGCTGCTAACTTTAATCTGAAATTGTTAAAGTAAGGGTGAGATTTCTCATAATTAACATGCATTATAAGCTTCTCAATCAACATTATATCACAAGCATATTATTTCACCCATTTTAGCATAAATTCAGATTCAACACGCAGTTCCAATCATACAAGTCATTATGCATAAATCAATAATCAACCAAAGAATTGTAACACTGGAAGACATCCTAACATGTTACAATTCCATGCAAACACAAATGCAGACACAATGCATGTGGTACCAACACGTGACCAAGTCACCCAACACTGATCCATCATCAACCGGAAACAACAACCATCGATTCGTCCATAAACACCCGGACACGAATCCAGCCTAACCACCCATCATCACCCGGGTATCGGTTAACGGTAATACAAGTCAAATTCCACACAATGGGAATTAACTTCCCCAAAACAATGCATATGCACGCACATCACTAGCATGCAACATCAAATCAGTCTATGAAATACATCAATTTATCATAACGGAACCAAAACCAAAAACATGATATCTCAACGATTATGCACACCATCATTAGCAACATAAACATGCCTTTCATTCACACAATACTAATACATCCATCCATCACAGGTTCACTGCTACATACACACCCATGTGCTTTAGCCAATAATCACTTATTCTGGGATTTGACTCATTTTCAAAATAATTTCAGGTTTTAGGAAATCTTTTCATTTTATAAAATAGAGCATTAAATTTAAGAAATAACATCCAAACGGCACTCAAAACGGACTTACGGTTTGAAAGTTATGAATTTTCAAAGTTTAATATTTTTCAAAAAGTTACAGCAGAACCTAGTTCCTACATATGCAGGAACCGGTTCCTGCGAAGTTCAAAAATCACGCTTCTGGAAAAATGTATGGGAACCTGGTTCCTACCTATACAGGAACCGGTTCCTACGTGCATTTTTTCCAGTTTTTATAAATTCACACAGTGGAACCCGGTTCCTCCC
Organism: Vicia faba; assembly: GCA_948472305.1. Classification (NCBI taxonomy): domain Eukaryota; kingdom Viridiplantae; phylum Streptophyta; class Magnoliopsida; order Fabales; family Fabaceae; genus Vicia; species Vicia faba. Next base: position 843,305,779 of record OX451739.1, read on the forward strand.
CACTGGGAACCGGTTCCCACGACCTGCAGAGTCAAATTCTGCACTTTTGACATCATTTATTCATTCTAAACCAATTCCAAACATACCCATACGAATTGCAACATGAGAAACACCAAAGCACATCCATTTTGCACCATTATAACATCAAACAATATTATTTCATCATTCCTTTTTATCATCTGACACCCTAATGGTTTTCAACCTACAATTCGATGCAATAGGGACAATTCTACGGAACCCTAGAATTCCAAACCGGGATTCCCTAACATACTATGATCCATACTATTGAATATCTAAACTGATAATACGAATTAACTAATCGAAGTCACCCCTTACCTTGTGGGTTCTTCGAATTCTGACGCTTCCGGTTTTCTCCTTCTTTTTCCTCTTCTCAAATGCACGTATGATGAATATTCCAAAATAACTCTCTTTCTCTTCTTTTTCCTTTTAATACTCCTTTTATTATTCCAATAAAATAATTAAATTAGTAATTAGTAAGAGTTGAGTATTTTACCCCTCACACCCTCTAATCACTCTTCACACCACCAATACTTCTTTCCTTTAATTAATTAAATTAATTCCAATAATTCAAAAATACCAATAATTAAATTTCCAATTAAATTAATAATTAAAAATTCTAATTATTTAATAATCGGATTATTTGGGGTGTCACAGTCACACCCTTGCCACGACCGTAAGACACTTCAGAAGCGTGTTACGACCGTCATGCATTGGCCACGACCGTAACACGCTATTTCATGGAATCTGCACGTAACACACCAGCCACGACCGTAACAAGCATTTTATTAGTTATTTTGAACGTGCAGTACGTGGTCAAGTAACGAAGCATGCATGTGTGCCTTATTTTTCTCCAACGACCAAGACCACCTTCTCCTTATTTTTCTCAGCAAGCCAAGAATATAGCAACGTGAAATATAATCCCAATGTATTAATTCTCTATAAATAGCTTGGACTTCAAAGAAGAAATTAGAGTTCAGTTCAGAAAATTCTTGCGGAAGCTCTGCCAATTTAAAACCCAATTCTATTTTTCGATTTTATTTTGTTCTTGTTATTTCCTTTCCTTTCAGAACCTTTAATAGCATTTCCAACATCAGGAAATTGCTATTGTAGTTAGAATTTCTTTCAAGCCTCAGCATTTTGTTTATTTAATTTTCATTCCGACGTTCCGATCTTACCGGCTTGTGGAAGAAGGATTTAGGATACTATTACTTTTCAGGTTTTTATCGTATTTAATATAATTGCAATTTATTTATGTTAAATTTCTGTTCTTTATTTATAATGCATGTGTTATTGTTTTTTGATTTTATTTCCCGCATTTTAATTCTGAGTATTATGAGTAGCTAAATACCCGTAGTCGGGGTGTGATGAAATAACCGAATGAATTAATGTATTTCTAAGCTAAAACCTTAATTAACTTAATTTTTGGCCGTGACTTTTTATAATTAAAAATTAAGCTTTTTGTTACGAGAGTAAGGAAAGTAAAATAGGGAGAAATCAAGACCACGAGAGTGTGAGGTTTTAATCGGATAGCTAAAGTTAGGCATTCGATTTAAATACAGCGAGAGCGCTTTAAAACGAATTAGATTTATTTAGTTTTCAAAAAGATGCTTTCTAAACACTTATGGGCTAGCGAGAGCAGACATTTGGCTTTAGGAGTATGATCTGAGGTAAGACCACGAGAGTGTGAATCGAGGGTTTTTAAACTGATAAGTACTACAAAACAATTTAAGTTAAATATTTTTATATGCTTAGGTACAATTTGATTCTCATAGCTTCAAAACATTACACTCCAACCACTTTAATATTATAATTCTTTTAATTGAATTTAGTTTCTCCTTTAGTTTTAAACTTCTAAAAACCAAACGTGACAATTTCCACCTTAGCTAAACTAACCTGTTTCATAACACTAGAGTGATTACGAAGTCCCTGTGGGTTCGACATCTTTTTATTACTACCGCGATAGACTGTGCACTTGCAGTTAAGATACCGTTAGACACATTAGGTCAATCGCACATCAAGTTTTTGGCGCCGTTGCCGGGGACTTTAGTTTAGTGACTAGTGTATTCTAAAAACAACACTGTCTAGACTAGGGCAACTTTTTATATTTCCCTCTGTTGTATGCCAAACACTCATTCTCGAAGCGAGCCTTTGCATCTACAAATTAACGATATCGAGCATTACTTAAGATTAAGACGCCGAATTCAAGAATACCGATCTGTCAACAATCTTCCTCCGACTAAAATTCTTGATATCCCGTTACTAGAATTTATCGAAGAATCGACAATGGCTGACGTACCAAATCAGCCTCGCGCTCTTAAGGACTACGCAGTTCCTTCGCAAGCGGAACCTCACAACAGCATTGCCGCTCCTGCTATTGCTCGAAACGATTTTGAGCTGAAACCTTCGCTTTTATCCGCCGTTCAGCAGAACCAATTTTATGGATCTCCTACTGACGACCCTAACCTACATCTGTCAGTGTTTGTGCAGTACGCAGACACTGTAAAAGCGAATGGTGTAAACCCCGAGGCGATACGATTGCGCCTATTTCCTTTTTCTTTAAGAGACAGAGCCCGAGCCTGGATCCAATCTCTTCCTTCAAATTCAATCACCACATGGGATGAATTAAAGAAAGTCTTATTGGCTAGATATTTCCCACCAAGCAAAACTGCTATGCTTAGAGCTAACATCAATGGTTTTAGACAAAAAGATAACGAATCACTTTTTGAAGCATGGGAACGTTACAAGGATATGATTAGACTCTGTCCTCATCATGGTTTAGAAGAATGGCTAATCATTCATACGTTTTATAACGGTCTCTTGTATAACACAAGATTGACTATAGACGCCGCTGCTGGTGGCACACTGATGGATAAACCATATGCCGAAGCAAATCAACTTATCGAAAGTAAAATCAACTTATCGAAAGTATGGCCCAGAACCACTATCAAGGGGGAAGCGAAAGAGCTAATGTGGAGAAATCCTAAACCAAAGGTGGAATGTCTGAAGTGAATATTCTGGACCAAGTCAATGCTAAAGTGGAAGCTCTTACCCAAAAGTTAGAAAACCTTACCACTACTCCTGCAGCTACCGTAGCTGCAGTTGTCCAAACTTGCGATCTATGTGGTCTTCAATCACATTCTGCTCCAGAATGCCCACTTCTAACGGGAGTTCCAGCTGAACAAGCAAATTACGTACAAGGGAACCCTTATAGCAATACCTATAACCCTGGTTGGAAAAATCATCCGAATTTTTCATACAAAAGTAACAACGCGTTATACGCATCTGGACAAGCTCCTGCCACACCACCCGGTTATCCAAAAGCTATCCCAAATCATCCTGGTAATGGACCTAATACTCCTAGGAAATCTAACCTAGAAATCATGATAGAACACTTCATTGCTTCCCAAGCTCAGACTAATAAAGACGTTATAAATCAGAATTTACAGACTAATGAGCAGATAAAACAATTAACTAGCAAAGTTGATGCTTTAGCCACCCATAACAAGATGCTTGAGATGCAAATTTCACAGGTAGCTCAACAACAAGCACCTACTGCAGCACCGGCTGGAATTTTTCCTGGTCAACCACAGCCCAACCCAAAAGGACATGTTAATGCTGTGATATTGAGAAGTGGAAAAGAACTCGACGGACCTGTTGACCCAAGACTAAAAAGTCCAGCCATGTACCAAAAACAGAGCGAGCCGACTGAAAAAGCCAATGAACCTAAAGAAAAAGAAAAGGAAAACGAAACTCAAGAGGCAGTGGAGCAAGAGAAGCCTTATGTACCTCCACCACCTTATAAACCACCAATTATGTATCCTCAGAGACTTACAAATTCCAAAACGATGGGCCAATTCAAGAAATTCGTTGAACTTCTGAAACAACTCAATATCACAATACCTTTTACATAAGCCATCACTCAGATGCCCTCGTACGCTAAATTTCTCAAGGAAATTCTATCTAACAAGAAAAAGATAGAAGATAACGGAACAGTTACACTCACTGTCGAGTGTAGCGCGATCATTCAAAACAATATGCCTCCTAAGTTAAAAGACCCAGGTAGTTTCTCTATACCTTGTAATATTGGAAAGTTTGTCATAGACAAAGCTCTATGTGACTTAGGAGCAAGTATTAGCGTCATGCCCCTATCTATCTGCAAAAAGCTAGAGATGGGAGAACTCAGACCCACAAAAATGTCTGTTCAATTAGCTGACCGATCAGTTAAATACCCTGTAGGTATACTGGAAAACGTTCCAGTTAGAATAGGTCAATTCTATATCCCGACCGATTTCATCATCATGGACATAACCGAGGACTCAGTTACCCCTATCATATTAGGAAGACCCATCCTAGCCACCGCCGGAGCTATAATTGATGTAAAGAAGGGCAGACTAACATTCGAAGTTGGAGAAGAAAAAGTGGAATTCATCCTTACTCAATTCTTACAAGCACCAGCCATGAACGACACATGTTATCTTCTAGATGTCATAGGCGAGTGCGTAAGAGAGATGGAAGCAGAACAGACGAAATATTCTGAGATAATGGAAATCCAAACCCCTCCAATATTCGAAAACGATGACAGTCTAAACGAAAGCTTAGCACTCACGCCCGATCATATGCCATGCCCGAAGAACCCCAGTGTAGAATTGAAAATATTACCTAAGAATCTAAGATACGAATTCCTTGATACCGAACACACGCGACCAGTAATAGTAAACTCCAACTTAGGAAAGCTCGAAACTGAAAAACTTTTAGACGTCCTAAGGAGGTACCCAACCGCACTAGGTTATAACATATCCGATTTGAAAGGAATATGTCCTTCAATTTGTATGCACCGTATTATGCTAGAAGAGAATTGTAAAACCTCTAGAGAACCTCAAAGAAGGATTAACCCGATTCTTAGCACTGTAGTCAGAGATGAAATTACAAAGCTTATGGAAGCTGGAATCATATACCTGATCTCTGATAGTAAGTGGGTGAGCCCAGTACACGTGGTGCCCAAGAAAGGAGGTATCACCGTTGTTAAGAACGCAAAAGGCGAACCAATAACGCAAAGAGTAGTCAATGGACATAGAGTGTGTATAGATTATAGAAAACTAAACAAAGCCACTTGTAAAGACCATTTTCCTCTACCCTTCATAGACCAAATGCTAGAACGGTTAGCCAAACATTCCTATTTCTGCTATCTAGACAGTTACTCCGGATTCTTTCAAATTCCCATTCACCCTGACGATCAAGAAAAAACTACTTTCACGTGTCCGTATGGAACGTTCGCATATAGACGAATGCCTTTCGGATTGTGTAATGCCCCAGCGACCTTCCAACGATGTATGATGTCAATCTTTGCAGATTTTATATACAACATCATGTAAAAGTAAACCTCGTGCTCAATTGGGAAAAATGCCATTTCACGGTCAGAGAAGGAATCGTACTAGGACATGTCATATCCAATAAAGGTATTGAAGTTGACAAAGCCAAAATAGAAGTCATAAAAGAAATTTGACCACCTAAGACCGTTAGAGAAATACAAAGCTTTTTAGGACACGCCGATTTTTACCGGCGATTCATTAAAGATTTCTCAAAAATTACTAAACCACTTACCGGTCTGTTAATGAAAGATGCTGAGTTCGTATTCGACGATGATTGTCATAAAGCGTTTGAAACTCTAAAATCAGCCCTTATCACCGTACCAATCATGCAACCACCCGATTGGAATTTACCCTTCGAAATCATGTGCGACGCGAGTGATTACACCGTAGGCGCAGTTCTTGGACAAAGGAAGGACAAGAAACTACACGCCATTTACTACGCTAGTAGAATGCTAGACCCAGCCCAAATGAACTATGCCACGACTGAGAAAGAGTTGTTAGCAGTCGTCTTCGCGCTTGACAAATTCCGTTCCTATCTAGTAGGAGCGAAAATCATCATCTACACGGACCACGCTGCTATAAGATATCTATTAAATAAGAAAGATGTAAAACCAAGGCTCCTCAGATGGATCCTACTTTTGCAAGAATTTGACTTAGAGATTAAGGATAAAAAAGGGACCGAAAACGTCGTAGCGGATCACTTGTCAAGATTGGAAGATATAAAACCCGAACAAGTGTCGATTAACGACAATTTTCCATATGAACAGCTGATAGCCTAAATAAGGAGCGACCTGGCTCAGTTAAACCTAAACGAACCAAAACCCAAGGAAGCCGTAAAAGTAATCCATGCAACCATGGGACTGCCATGGTATGCCGATATAGTTAACTATCTAGCTGCAAACGCGCTCCCACCAGACCTTACCTACCAACAGAAAAAGAAATTCTTCCACAATCTCAAATACTACTATTGGGACGAACCCTTACTGTTTAAAAGAGGACCAGACAGAATCTTCTGTCGATGCATACCCGAAGAAGAGATAGAAGATGTCATTTCCCATTGTCATTCGTCTCCTTATGGGGGACACGCAAGCACTTCCAAATCTTGTGCAAAGATCTTACAAGCCGGCCTATTCTGGCCTAATCTATGGAAAGATGTCCATATCGCTGTTAGAAATTGCGATCGATGTCAATGCACCAGTAATATTTCAAGACACGATGAAATGCCTCAAAGAGGAATCCTAGAGGTAGAAATCTTCGACGTATGGGGAATTGATTTCATGGGACCCTTCCCATCTTCTTTTGGAAACAAATATATACTCGTCGCGGTCGATTATGTTTCAAAATGGATCGAGGCCATAGCCTCTCCTACACATGACACACGAGTGGTAATCAAACTCTTTAGAAACATAATCTTTCCAAGATTCTGTGTACCGAGACTCGTCATTAGTGACGGTGGCTCCCATTTCATCTCAAAGATATTCGACAAATTACTATTTAAGTATGGAGTGAAACATCGTATAGCGACACCATACCACCCACAAACCAATGGACAAGTCGAAGTCTCAAACAGAGAAATTAAGCAGATCTTAGAAAAAACTGTAGCCACATCCAGGAAAGATTGGTCATCAAAGCTCAACGAAGCTTTATGGGCCTATAGGACGGCCTACAAGACCCCTATAGGAACTACACCCTTCAAGCTCGTATACGGAAAATCCTGTCACCTCCCAGTAGAATTAGAACACAAAGCGTATTGGGAAATTAAAACGCTGAACATGAACTACACTGCTGCGGGAGAAAAACGAGTCCTGGATTTAAATGAATTAGAAGAATTAAGATTAGATGCTTATGAGAATGCTAAAATATACAAAGAGAGAACTAAAAAATGGCATGATAAGCGTTTATCTAGGAAAGAATTTAGTGTGGGAGATGTCGTACTATTATTTAACTCAAAACTTAGGCTCTTCCCTGGTAAATTAAAATCTAGATGGTCAGGTCCGTATGAAATTACAAAAGTGTTTCCTAGCGGAGCAATAGAAATTAAGGGTAGAAATACTGACCCGTTTACAGTAAACGGGCATCGGTTAAAACAATACAATAACATTGAAAATAGAGACTATACGAATAGTCTAAGACTTTTAGAATTGCCCAATATTTCACCCGAATAATCTGCCGCTAGGCACTATGTCAGGCTTTTGACGTTAAAAACAACGCTAAGTGGGAGGCAACCCACTTATTTGTTAATTGTTATTTGTTTCTATTTATTTATTTATTATACTTTTCGTTTTTGCATTTATTCTTATTTAAGTTTTATTTTTCATTTTCTTTCTTTTGTTATAATTTTCATAAAACTGCTGCTGATTTCAAAATAATTTTAATTGCCACAGGATTTTTGAAAAGTTTTTGTTTCTCTTCTACCTTCTCTCCTGACTTGTTTCTCTGACTAACACTAACCATGGAACCAAAATCACATAATTTCTTGGAAACCACCTTTAGGGGTAGAAACCAAAAGAGAAAATTCGAGGAATTATCAAAAAGAAACATTGGTATGACACTTTATTATGATGAACCCACTATGAATGCTTTAGGTATATTGGATAGTATTCTGTACTTGTTTAACCAGCTGGGGTGGGAAAAATCCCACATTAATAATCGGATTAACTGACATAACCGTGGAGCAATTTTATCACATTCATAATACACTCGAAGACATAAAAGCAAAGCTTGGATGAACTCACAAAAAGCAGCTCTAGTTTTATATTTCCTTTTGTTTTGTTTATAGGAAGTTTCCCATTTTCGCATATTTTCAGTTTCGTTTTAATTTGGAACAAATTTACTTTTATGTAGTTTTTGAATTTCTGGTGTTGAACAAGCAAATTTATGGAATCAAAGTTTCAGTTATTTAGTATTCATTTGCTAGTTTCATCTATGCCAATTATAATGCTATACATAAAATTGCGAGCTTTGCTCTGATCGATTGATGTTTTGATGTTTTGGAATATATATATTTGCATTTTCTTGGTATAACACTGAATGTATACTGCTATTGAAATGCCTTTGTGTAAAGATAGGATGTTGCAGAATTGGTACAGAATTGTCTGCTAAAAATTACATATTTTGCTGTTGTTACGACCGTCATGCCTGTGTTACGACCGTAACACGGGTTATATCAGTAACCCCTATAGCAGACAGAAGCTCTTCTTCTTCAACCTTTCCCTCTTCCTCCACTACTTCAAAACCGTCCCACTACCTCCATCAATCCCCATTCACACCACTTAACTCACCATTATTCTCCACTAATTTTCAAACTTCCCATTACTTTCCCTCATTATATATACATCTCATAAACCGTATCCCTCACTAATTCCAACCCACAACCCACTCTCTCTAACAATATTGCATGCAAAAATGGCAAATGTAAACCAGCAAATTCCAGGCATCCACTTACGCGATGGTGAACAAGGTGAAACCCAACGCACGAAGTTCTTGAAGTTTCAACGCCGAGGCCTCCATCCCACTAGGTACGTCGACATTGACTGCCTCAGAGACCTTGGATTTATTCAAAGTGTCCAACATCTCCTTCAAAATGTCTACCTTTGAACCCTCTGTAGCCAGCCCCAACCCACGTACGAGAATCTCACTCTCGAGTTCCTCAGTTCCTTCTGCTACATCACTCCTAACGGTCCAACAAATCAACTTACTGGTGCGGTAAGGTTTCGCATTTTCGGAACCGACTACGACTTCTCTCAGAATGCATTCGATCGATTACTCGACTTCTATACTGACGAAGGCGCTCACCTCCGTGTACCTGACACCTTCCATGAGGAATCCTTTAATCTATGGCATAGCCTGACCAACAACCGTGCTAGCTCCTACGATCACCTCAATGCCACACGAATTCATAATCCCGCCATTCGCTATTTCCATCGCATCCTGTGCAACACCATTTTCGCAAGGGACAGTAACCATAAGCTCAACTCCAAAGAGCTATTCTTCATGCACTGCGCGTTCACCGATCAGAAAATCAACGCCGCACCCTTCCTCTTGGCCCATATTCATTCCATTTGCACTCGAGGCGGCAAACCTTTCTACTTCAGAGGGCTTGTCACTTCTATTGCCTTGGCTTTGAATCATGGCGACACCCTTGCCCATCTGCCCTCCAGAGCACCGATTTTGCTCACCTTGGACCATTGCAAATCTGCTCATCTCATTCACGAGCGGGACGACGGCAAGTTCAATCCAGTGATCTGGAACATTGTTTATTCTAACATTGTTCTGCCTTGTAGGGACCGTATCGATCCACAAAACCGAGCCAATTGGCTATTTGATGCCCCTGACGGCCATGCTCCCGTGCACGATGACCAGCCGGATGCTCCAACTGACGAGATCCAGGAGGAATTGGACCGCAAAGCACCTGCTCCCGACATTCCTGAGTCCTCTTCTGCACCACCTACTTTCACTATGGAGGACATCCTCAGAGCCCTCCATCAGCAAAATCAGATGGGTGTAGCTCTTGAATGGAAGCATCAGGAGCAGTATGACACTCTATATGCACAGAACGTCCAAATTCTGAGCGGCCATCGCAACATCAACGAGAAGTTGGACGAGGTTTTATCTGAGCTTAACGCCTTACAGATGGAAGTAAGCACTCTTGGCTCGCATGATACCGACCTTGAAGCCACACCTACCCGACGCTCCCGCACCCGAAGCAGAGGCAGAGGCCACCAGTAGTTTTCTTTTGTTTTTGTTTCTGTATTTCATTCATTTACCTTTCCGTATCGTTTTTCTATTTGTAATCCTTCCTACCATATATCATGACATTGAGACAATGTATGATATAGTGTGGGAGAGGCACTATGCTTTTTATTCCGCATTTTCTTCATGTTGCAAATTCTAGTAATTTTATGGTAATTTTATGATATTTTCAAGTTTTTCAAGTTTTCCCCGTATTATAAGCCATACAAAAAAAATTCTCTGTTCGCATAGCTCGACATACCTACCTTAAACGAAAACCTATTTAGGAAGACGAGAACGAGTAAACAAAATCAATACGATTATGACACCGCAAACATCCTGCTTATGCAACCCGTCTAAACAAAATGTTATACGTACACCTCGATTTTTAAGTTCTGAAGTAACCCCTAGTAGTTTATACTAGCAGTCAGCACCGTCTGGACACAAACCACGTGGGGAGCCGATGAATATAAGTGTTTGATGCATAATCAATGAAACACCCTTCTCATCTCGATGCTAAGCAAAGAAAATATTGTGCCAAAAGACAAATATCGCATACGAGACATAAGTATAAGAGAAGAAGTCCATTGTTGGTTGGTTCAGAGGTATCTGGTTCTGAACTTGGTAGGGCGTGCTACGGCTCGATCCCCCGCAACCTCCGATTTGGAAAAATATAGGGTAACCACATCCGTGTACCAGATCCCATAACAAAAATAGGATCAAAGTCACTAACCGGCTACTCTACTACGTGCGTGCAAAGACAAAGGGCTTAATGTGATTGCGCCAGAACGAAACCGGGCGAAAAAGCACGAGAGGATCAAGGTTGAAATGTGACGAAACAATTAAGCGGTTTGTTAAAGTGGAAATACGCGACTCAATTGTGTCATTGGCGTATCAATGACGTTTTACTCAAGTACCGGCCGACTGACGATTGGTTTTATGTGTTTTATCTCGAAAATCAAAGGTATGTCGTGCATGTGCGCCTGACGAACACTTGTCCGATTTTTACGACTATTTGCTTGAGGACAAGCAAAGGTTTAAGTATGGGAGGATTTGATAACGAGAAATCGTATCATATATTTACTATGGAATTAAACCGCTTTATATCGTATTGACCCGGTTAACTCCCGAATACTCCGAGTTTTGTATGATTTTATGCAGGTACAACATATCTTAGCTCAAACTAGAAAGAAACATGAAATGTACAAGATTGCGGCCAAGACCAGAAGAGAAAAGATAAATCTGTCAAAAATCCAAAATTTGCTGCTATTACGGTCGTCACACCCTTGCCACGACCGTAAGACACTTCAGAAGTGTGTTACGACCGTCATGCATTGGCCACGACCGTAACACGCTATTTCATGGAATCTACACGTAACACACCAGCCACGACCGTAACAAGCATTTTATTAGTTATTTTGAACGTGCAGTACGTGGTCAAGTAACGAAGCATGCATGTGTGCCTTATTTTTCTCCAACGACCAAGACCACCTTCTCCTTGTTTTTCTCAGCAAGCCAAGAATATAGCAACGTGAAATATAATCCCAACTGTATTCATTCTCTATAAATAGCTTGGACTTCAAAGAAGAAATTACAGAGTTCAGTTCAGAAAATTCTTGTGGAAGCTCTGCCGATTTAAAACCCGATTCTATTTTCCGATTTTATTTTGTTCTTGTTATTCCCTTTCCTTTCAGAACCTTTAATAGCATTTCCAACATCAGGAAATTGCTATTGTAGTTAGGATTTCTTTCAAGCCTCAGCATTTTGTTTATTTAATTTTCATTCTGACGTTCCGATCTTACCGGCTTGTGGAAGAAGGATCTAGGATACTATTGCTTTTCAGGTTTTTATCGTATTCAATATAATTGAAATTTATTTATGTTAAATTTCCGTTCTTTATTTATAATGCATGTGTTATTGTTTTCTGATTTTATTTCCCGCATTTTAATTCCGAGTATTATGAGTAGCTAAATACCCGTAGTCGGGGTGTGATGAAATAACCGAATGAATTAATGTATTTCTAAGCTAAAACCTTAATTAACTTAATTTCTGGCCGTGACTTTTTATAATTAAAAATTAAGCTTTTTGTTACGAGAGTAAGGAAAGTAAAATAGGGAGAAATCAAGACCACGAGAGTGTGAGGTTTTAACCGGATAGTTAAAGTTAGGCATTCAATTTAAATACAGCGAGAGCGCTTTAAAACGAATTAGATTTATTTAGTTTTCAAAAAGATGTTTTCTAAACACTTATGGGCTAGCGAGAGCAAACATTTGGCTTTAGGAGTATGATCCGAGGTAAGATCACGAGAGTGTGAATCAAGGGTTTTTAAACTGATAAGTACTACAGAACAATTTAAGTTAAATATTTTTATATGCTTAGGTATAATTTGATTCGCATATGTTCAAAACATTACACTCCGACCACTTTAATATTATAATTCTTTTAATTGAATTTAGTTTCTCCTTTAGTTTTAAACTTCTAAAAACCAAACGTGACAATTTCCGCCTTAGCTAAACTAACCTGTTTCATAATACTAGAGTGATTACGAAGTCCCTGTGGGTTCGACATCTTTTTATTACTACCGCGATAGACTGTGCACTTGCAGTTAAGATACCGTTAGACACATTAGGTCAATCGCACATCACTTGTCAAGCAGTTTGACTTCTGAATCTGCTGCATGATCTGAAGGTTGAAGTTGAGGAACCTCTGAAGCTGATGATTGATAATAAGTCTGCAATTAATCTTGCAAAGAATCTAGTGCTACATGGAAGAAGCAAGCACATTGAGACGAAGTATCACTTTCTCAGAAGTCAAGTGCAGAAAGGAGTGTTAGAAGTTCTGCACTGTAGCACTCAGAAGCAACTGGCAGATGTTCTGACAAAGACGATAAAAACAGACCAATTTCTTCGCTTGAGAGATGAAATTGGTGTTGTTAACTTCTGATAAGTTACTAAATTACGGGATGATATTAGAGGGTAATTTAGTATTTGTCATTTGTAGGATATTCTCATTAGGCCCTATGTGGCATCCTTATCTTTACTATTTTTTTTGTATAAATAGGTGTACTAGGTTTACATTTAATACAATCAATTTCCTTCAATCATTAGTGGCAGCTTTTAGCATTTATTCATTTTCTCTCTTCTTCCTCAATTTCATCACCTTGCACTAACAGTTACCACTATAGAGAATAAGGATAAGGATAAATCTTTATTGAAAAATAACTTCAATTTGGATGTTGATGATTTTAGTTTTAATTTATTTCTTTAACTTTACATAATACAATCAATCGAATAATGGCTTTCATACATTTTCTTTTTTAGAAGATTGAGGTTGAGTGTCTAAAAGAGAGAACTCAGTAGTCTAATAATTATTTTCTTTAATTTAATATAATTGAGTTTATATAATTATCATTTATTTATACGTGTAATCAAAATCTATCATTATTTTACAGGTAATTATCACTACAATATTTTTATTTTATTTTAATTAACAAAATATTTGTTCAATTTATATTATTACATTTTATTCAATTTTGAGTGTTTTACGTACATATTTGAACGGTCTCTTAATTATTCTTAATGTAATTTCTAATTTGTTATATTAGTTTATTTATGTCGAAAACAATATTTTTTTAATAAGATTTCTATGTATCTATGAAAGTAAACATAAACATAATTTTAATTTGACTTAAAATTACATTTTTATCGAATGACTTTGTACAAATGAACTTATTCATACGATCGTAAAGGTCTTCTACTAATTCTTATACATAAGAAGCAAATATTGTGTTTTAATATTGGCATTAAAAATGAAAAGATGTGTAGATGAAAATAATCAAAACTTTGAATTAGAACTTTGATTGAAAAGGAAAAATAATTGATGAAGATGTTTGAAGCATTGAAGTAGAAGAACTTTGACTAATATTAGTAATAAGTTCATCTATAATAGGAGTGACATTCAAATCAATTTCTCTTAAAGTCATTTTACGATTATTATTAATTGACATGTTTAAGAATAAACTCACTTATTTATAACTTAAAATGAAAAGAAATTTTGGCGGTAGATGAAAAAAGTTGGCGCATTTTTTAACTGAATGAAAATTTTATCGTTGGCGCTTAGGAATTTTTTTCTAAACATTGCAATCCATAATACTCTTATGCATATATAAATGAGCAATTGAAGTATAAAACTTATTTTGAATATGTATATGTACGCTGACAAATATCTATACAACTCATATCCTATCATTTACCCTTATGGGCTATGGTAGCTGCACTTGACACTTTAGATAAACGAAAAGAAAAATTATTTCAAAGTATTTTAAAATTAAAGATAACATACTCATTTTAATTTCTTAACTGATTTAGTTTGATTTTTTAACTTTTTAATAAATGTATATGAGTCTATTTCGTTAATTAAAATATATTAAAAATCTATGTGTCAGTAACAAGTTGATTTGACGAACTCTTATGACAGAATTAGTGTTGAAAAAATCAATGTTAAAAATTATTTCTAAATTTTTAAATTTTATTCTTAGTTGTCTTCTTCAAATTCACCAACTTTCTCTCTTGACCAACTATGTGAGAGAGAATATATTGGGAAATAGGAGGCGATGGAATTGGTAACGTGAAGTTAGCAAAAAAAAAATCAACATTGGTTTTATGCTTCAGATTTTGATGCCCTCTACTTGAACACCTCTGAAGTGCCGTTAAGAACCGGTAAGAACCCAGATCTTGATTCCAACTTGTCGTAGAGACTCAATAGCTTCTTGTACTCTCTCTTGCAGCTTGTCCTCAATTCTAGTTGCTCCAAGTAGATTTAAATTGTATTCTATGATAAAGAGCCGCACAGAGTTGGTCAAGAGAGAAGTGAATTTGAAAATAATTGGTCAAATCTATCCGTCTATCACTTAAATTTTTAACAAACTTTGACTAACGGAATAAACGAAAATTGGTCAAATCTATCTGTCTATCACTTAAATTTTTAACAAACTTTGACTAACGGAATAAACGAAAATTGGTCAAATCTATTTGTCTATCACTTAAATTTTTAACAAACTTTGACTAACGGAATAAACGAAATAGACTCATATATATTTATAAAAAGTTAAAATATCAAATATAGTATGAAAAAATCAAATTGAATTTAGAAGTATAATTAAAATATTAAAATGAGTATTTTACCTAAATTAAATATTAAAAAATAATAAAAGTAAATTAGTAAAAGTGTTATGTTATTTGACTTCATTGTATTTCTTAATATGTGTCCAATAACAATTATTTTCAAAGAGGTGAGTATGATCATTCTATCTCTCCTTTATTCTTTTTCTTTTATATATGTTTGTAATTATTTCTTTATCTAGATGTATTATTTATTTGAAATATATGTATCTGATATGTTGAGCATTCCGTACTTTATTTACTTAATTATTTCATACATTGATTTAATTTTATTGTCAGTGCACAATATTTATATTCTTATTATTTTTGTATTCATGCATTATCACGTATTTTTAGCATTAAAAGTTATTTTGGCGTTTGCATTAAAGTCATTATCACTTTTTCTCACAAATCAAACATACCTTAATGAATCTCATGAGATTGAGCATGTATTTTTAATGTTCAAATTTTAAAGTTTAAATTTTCCTTTAATCTATGAAACATCTCTTATTTTTCAACATTTTTTTGGTTGAAATTTTTTTGGATTTTAGAATCCAAACTCACAAAACACCCTATCAACATATTCAATTCTATAATCTAAACGTGTAAATACCCATGGAAATATTATAGGTAAATTTGAATTTAATTAAGTTTTTTTATTTTGATCATTGCCTATCATTTTCTAACCGTTGGACCAAAATAAAAGCTAATGGTAATAGAATTTTGAGATTATAATTAGATTGTAATTAAAAACATCATTTTAATAATAACAAGTAATGGATAATTAATTTAAATAATTAATTCAAAAATTAGTAAGAATAATCATTTTATGTATAGTGAGTAAGACTTAATATGAAAGAATAATCTAACGGTTAACTATATATTATGGTATCTAATGTTTTTGTGTGAAGTTTATTATTTGTAGCAGGTGTAACGATTGTCTTTTGAATGTGACTTGAATTGTATGTTATTTATCAAAAGAAAATTTTCACTATACTTCATGAAAGACTTTGCTGAAGTCTAGTAAAGACTGTTCGTAAGACAAAGTTGGGAGTTGTTCAATTGAACGATTAGTTAATAGAAATCCCTCAGACAAGAAATCAGTGGGATTAAGGTGGACTTTCACATACGAGGACTTGGAGCGGGTTATTAAGGATAGCAAGGTTATTGGATCAAGATAATTGAGGATCTTGTGTTTGTTATCAGTTTGAGTATATGCATCAACATAGGAAATTATCGTGTAATATTTCGTTGTAATCAAAATGTTTGTTTCAAACTTATGAAATAGTGGAAGATCATGAATATTTTATCATGGTTTTAACATCGTTGAAGAATGGAGTAGGCAAAGCGAGGACGAACGTCAAACCGCTATATATCTTTGTGTACCTTTTTTCTTCTTCCCTTGTGTCTTTTAATTTTCTACATTATTACTATATCATTATTACTATTTGTACGACATTTAGGTTAGATATTTCTTATCCGAGGTATCATAAGCATAACAATTTAATTTTTTGAATTGGAGAGAGATGACTGAGTGGAATAAAGCGTCAGATTGCTAATCCGTTGTACGAATTTTTGTACCGAGAGTTTGAATCTCTCTCTTTTCGTTTATTGATGATTTGACATTTTTTCTTTTGAACTTCTGGAATTACTTTTTATTTATTTCCTGTTTGTTTCATTTTTTACTAGTTAAAGATATAAAATAGATAGAAAAATAAAAAATATTTTAAAATCCAACATAAGTACAAAAAAGAAAAAATATTTTCTTATTCTTCACATTCAGGATTACGACCTGAATCATTAGATAAGAATTCGAAGATGAAAAGAGAAACAAAGAATATCACTATTGTGTAAACAAATAGTTTTAGAGTAAGCATTACAAATATCACTATTGATTTTTCCTAATCCGAGTGAGTCTTTTGTGGTGTATTGTGATGCGTCGAAGATGGGTCTTGGTGGTGTGATAATGAAAAATGGGCAAGTTGTTGCTGATGCTTCTAGAAAACTAAAATTTCATGAAAGGAATTATCCTAAACATGAAGAAAGAAGTTTCCAAATTTGTTTATGCTTGTTTGAGTTGTTAGAAGTCGAAGATTGAGCATCAAAAGTCTTTGGGTCTAATGCAACCATTGAACATCCTGCAATGGAACTGGGACAATATTTCTATAGATTTTGTGTCGGGTTTACCGAAGACTGATAAAGACAATGATTTGATTTTGGTGATAGTGGATAGATTGACTAAGTTGGCTCATTTCTCACCAATGAAGATCAATCATCCTATGGAGACACTAGCTGAGATGTATATGAGGATATTGTGAGATTGCATGGAATACCTTCGAGTATCATATCAGATAGAGATCCAAGGTTTACGTCGAAGTTCTGGGAAGGTTTGCAGAATGATTTTGGGACTAAGTTGAGGTTGAGTTTCACATATCATCTACAGTCGGACGGTCATACTGAGAGGACTAATCATTCTTTGGAGGCTTTACTAAGGGATTAAGTGTTGGAACAAGGAGGGGCTTGGGACAACCACTTTCCATTGATTAAGTTTACATGCAACAATAGTTTTCATGCAAGTATTGGTATGACACTGTAGGAAACATTTTATGTTAGGAGGTGTAGAACTCTATTGTGTTGGTACGAATCAACATAGAGTGTTATGCTCTGACCTGAGATTATACAGGAAATTATGGAAAAGATCAAGATGATCTAAGAGAGGATGAAAGCTCATCAGAGTTGTCAGAATAATTAACATGACAAAATGAGGAAGGCACTTAAATTTCAAAAGGATGATCACATGTTTTTGATAGTTACTCCGGTGATCGGTGCTGGTAGAGCTTTTAAGTCGAGGAAGCTTACGCCTTATTTTGTTGGTCTATATTAGATTTCAGAGAAGATAGGTGAGGTGGCCTATCAGATTAATTTACCATCATCGCTTGCAAATCTTCACAACATGTTTCATGTGTCTCAATTGAGGAAATGCATTCCGGATCCTTCGCATGTGATCCAAATGGATGATGTACATGTGAGAGATAACCTGATTGTTAAGCATCACCCGTATGAATAGAAGATACAGAAATGAATCAATTAAGAGGTAAAGACATCACCTTAGTGAAGGTGTTATGGGGTGGACCAGCTGGCAAAAGTTGGACTTGGAAACACGAAGATCAGATGAGAGAGTCTTATAAGATTTTGTTTCTGCCAGGTAATTTTCGAGGGCGAAAATTCTTTTAAGTGGAGGAGAGTTGTAACACCCGGAAATCTAGATTAATTATTTAATTATTTGTTTAATTGGTTTAGTGCGATTATAAGAATTATTGTGATTTTATGTAAATCCTTGTAAGTATATGTGATGTCTTGATGATCATGATGCCTGGTGTTATGTTATCATGTGGTGTGTGATGGGGTAGTATGAATTAAGGTGATAATTAGAATAATATAATATTTAAGAAAGTTACTAAGTAGAATCATTATTTAGATAATTAAAGTAATCAATTAGGCTTATTTTATTTAAATAAATAGAGATAAAATATGAAATATAGATATTGAGGACAAAGTGGTAATTTGTGAATGGATAAGTGAGGATAAGATGGAAAGGCCATAGAAAGGGTCCAATGGTTAAACTAGGAAAAAGAGTGTCAATGTCTCATTTTGTGCAATCATAAGAATTTGGAAGAAGTAGTGAAGATAAGTTAGGGCACAGAGAGATAAGAGGTAGAGCTCGATAGAACGCGAGGAAGAGAACCAAGAATTGCCGCTAGGAATCTAAGGTAAGGGGAGTTATCGCTATTATTATAATCTATAGAAGGTTTAAATAATTGTATGTTGTTTTTGGGATTTTAATTGATGATGACAATATGATGATTTTGTTGAAAAGTGATGCATAAGTGATGTTGTTTTGTCATGAATTGATGTATATGACGTATAATAGGATGAATTATTACTGCATGATGAAAACATGAGTACTTGTGATGAATTAAGGTTTGTTCTGTGCTAGAATCGCAAGATTTGAGACTGGTTTTCATACAAGAAATTGCGACAGGAAAACTCTGTTCGTGCAGGCTCGTCGGGAGAAGCACCCAATTGTGGGGCGAAACTACTTTCTCCCATACCTTGCCAGGCGAGAGGGAGGTGAGAGGGAGATTTGAGTTTTGGCATGATTCTGGACTTTATATGTAGGGGTGATTCACTCCTGATTCACTGGGGGAAGCAGAGGAGAATGAGAGCTCGTTGGGCGAAGCAAGCATTTGTGGGGCGAATGAAATGAAGAAAAACATGGGCTCTTGGAATTTGTATGGGGGAACATGGTTCGCACCATCCTCGCCGAGCAAGCTTCGGGCGAGCAAACTGCTTTGTCAGGCGAGCCTCAGGCAAGAGGCGTTTGACAGAAACTTTTAGAGGCAGTAACTTGAGTTTCCAGATTTCATTTGATGCATCGTTCAAAGCGTTTGAAAGATAACACAATGAACTAAACTTTGGTGGACTAAAATGAATCATATGATGTATTTTTCTACGATGAAAATATGTGATTATGTGTTGATGTATGTTTTGTATGATGAATGTTGTCACTGTGATTATGATGTATGTATTATGACATGTGTGATGACATTATGATGGCTACATGAATGATGATGCAGTTTGGATAGCAATGGTCGTGTTTAATTGTGTTATTGTGCATCATGCATTCATGGCATATGTTAGGACATTGTTCCAGTGACGTTTATTGGACTATTTATCCACTGATGTTGATAGGACGATTGGTCCAGTGATGACTTCAACCAATAGTATGGATATAGTGAAATATTATGAAGTGTTCTGGTTCCAAGCGGGAATTGATCCTATTGGTGGGGATATTTGGAGAACGATGACTGAGTCATCAGTGAAGTTTTAGTACCACATACATGATTCAATGGTGTTGCATTGTATTCTTTGTGACATTGCATAGTGATTGATTTAAGTGATGATTTGATGATATGTGAATAAATGATTGTTTCGATGAGAATTGTGATTTGATTACATGTTGTTACCGTGAACAATTTAATGATGTGAATGTGTGAGCATTAATGCGAAGTATGATGATATTTGGATATGGGATAACTGTTGTGTAACTACTATATTTATTCCTTATGTCTTTTATAATGATTACTAATTACTCATCCTTTCTTCTTGGAAATGTTGTCTCGATACGTGAGTAACTTGCAGGTGATCAAGAATAGTCCGCTGAAGCTTATGAGGTAGCTTCAGAGTGCATTTATTTATTTTTGTTGAATAAAGAGGGAGTCTTGCTTTGATATGTAACATCAGGGTTTTTGGTAATCATTTGATGTGGAACATTATGTTCTTTCATTTATTTGAAATATTGAACTACCATACGTGGTATTTGAGTTGTTTATATTTGTAAATCATGAAGGATGAAATATGATGAATTTGTTATGAAGGATTTTAATAAATATGTTTTTAACTATGATATCCGCTGCAAATAATCAAAGTATTATTGTTGTCATTAATGAAGTACCATTACAAAAGATATTAAAAACCCGTGTTACGAAGCATGATATTTTATGTGATATTTTTATGAAGATGTGATACCCTTGTTGGCGATTTTATTTGATTTAATTTCGTATAATTTATGCAAAATATATATGGGTTTAGAAGGGTGTTACACTAGTGGTATCAGAGCAGGTCGGTCAGCTCGACCAGGTTTTCTTGTAATGTGCATGTCCTGTCAATTGATTAGTTTGAGTACACTGTCGATACGATGTTTTTTTGACCTTAGTTTTGTGTGTAGAATGGATGGAAGAAACGACATTGCGATTGCTGCTGCCTTGCAGGTTGTTGCTCAAGTTGTGCAACATCAGCCTAATGTTGGTGGGAATGATGGATCCCGTGTCTTGGAGACGTTTTAGAGGAATCATCCGCCTATTTTCAAAAGTAGGTACGATCCTGATGGAGCGCAAACTTGGCACAAAGATATTGAAAGGATCTTTTGGGTCATGGATTATTCAGAAGCACATAAGGTGTAGTTTGGTACACATAAGCTGGCAGAGGAAGCCGATGACTAGTGGGTTGGCACCCGTCAGAGACTGACAATGGAAGGTGAAGTCGCTACTTGGGTTGTGTTCAGTTGAGAGTTTCTGAGGAAGTACTTTCCATAGCATGTGCGTAGGAAGAAAGAGATAGAGTTGAAACAAGGGACTTTGATTGTGACTGAGTATGCTTCGAGGTTTGTGGAATTGGCAAAGTATTATCCACATTAAAATGAAGTGACTACCGAGTTCTCAAAGTGTATCAAGTTTGAGAATGGTTTGTGTATGAAAATCAAGTGTGCAATTGGATATCAACAGATCTGTAGGTTTCCAGAGTTGGTGAACAGCTGTAGGATTTATGAAGAAGATGACAAATCTCATTCGACTCACTACAAGAGTCTGAATGAGAAAAGAAGAAAACATTATCAAGACCATAATAAGCCTTATAATTCCCCAGCTGATAAAGGGAAACAAAAGGTTTCTGATTGGAAGAAGACATGTGGGGGAGGAACTCTCGCTCCTCTCAAGTGTTATAGGTGTGGTGAACAAGGTCACCGTTATAATGAATGTGATAATAAGGTTCTAGGATGTTACAAATATGGTAATATGGGTCATCGTGCTCTTGAATGCAAGAACGATGGTCCAACTTGTTTTAATTGTGGAGAGCAGAGTCATATCAATACCTAGTGTCAGTAGCCAAAGAAGGACACTGCTACTCAAAGTAATGGTAGAGTGTTCGCCCTGAGCATATCATATGATTCCAAGAAGGACAACTTAATTCGAGGTCCTTATTTTATTAACAATGTTGAATTGGTTACTATTATTGATACTATTTCTACTCATTCATTTATTTCGCGTGAATGTGCTAATATGTTGGGATTAAAGTTGTCTAATATGAATGGTAATATGGTAATAGATACTCCTGCTAGTGGTTTTGTTACTACTACATGTGTTTGTCCGAGATGTCCTTTGACCATTTATGGCAAGAGTTTTGTTATGGATTTAGTGTGTCTATCCTTACACCAAATTGGTGTTATTCTCGGAATGAACTGGTTAGAGTTCAACTATGTTCATATAAAGTGTTATGCTAATAATGAGAGGTTCCCTGATTTGGGTGATAATGAAAAACTGGTGTTGTTATTTGCTAAGCAAGGGAATGAACTTATGGAAGATGAAGCCTTAATGTTTGCAATGTTTGTGCCACTGCAAGTTGATCTTGAAGCTGCGAGTGTGAAATTACTTATTGTTTGTGAATTTCCAGTAGTGTTTCCAGACGACATCAGTGATTTGCCTCCAAAACGTGAAGTGGAGTTTTATATAGAATTAGTGCCGAGTACAAGTCTGGTGTCAATGACTCCTTACATAATGTCAACTTCAGAGCTGAGTGAGTTAAAGAAACAAATGGAAGAAATGCTTGAGAAGAAGTTCGTTCGACCGAGTGTTTCTCTATGGGGTGCTCCCGTGTTGTTAGATAAGAATAAAGATGGTAATATGAGATTGTGCATGAATTATAGACAATTGAATAAAGTGAATATTAAGAATAAGTATCCACTCCCAAGGATTGATGATTTGATGGATCAGTTGGCGGGTGCTAGTGTTTTTAGCAAGATTGATTTGAGGTTGGGTTATCATCAGATTCGCGTCAAACCAGATAATATTCCAAAGAAGGATTTTGGAACAAGGTATGGTCATTATGAGTATATTGTGATGCCGTTTGGTGTATCTAATGTGCCAGGTGTTTTCATGGAATATATGAATAGAAATTTCCATTCTTATCTAGATAAGTTTGTTGTGGTCTTCATTGATGATATTCTAATCTATTCTAAATCAGAAGAGGAACATGTTGAGCATTTGCGAATTGTGTTGCAAGTGTTGAAGGAAAATAAGTTTTATGCAAAGCTGTCGACGTGTGAGTTTTGGTTGAAGGAAGTGAGTTTTCTTGGCCACGTGATTTCTAGTGGTGGAATTGTTGTGCATCCTTCTAAAATTGATGAAGTGTTGCAATAGGAAACTCTGAAGTATGTGACTGAGATTCAAAGTTTTCTTGGTTTAATAGGTTATTATCGAAGGTTCATTGAAGGATTTTCTAAGCTGTCATTACCATTAACTCAGTTGAATCGAAAGGGTCAAGCTTATGTGCGAGATGTTGCGTGTGAGGAAAGTTTTGTGGAATTAAAGAAGAAGTTGACGATCGCTCCGTATTGATTTTGCCTAATCCGAGTGAGTCTTTTGTAGTGTATTGTAATGCGTCGAAGATGGGTCTTGGTGGTGTGCTAATGGAAAATGGGCAAGTTATTGCTGATGCTTCTAGACAACTGAAAGTTCATGAAAGGAATTATCCTATATATGACTTATAGCTAACATCTTTGGTGTTTATGTTGAAGATTTAGAGACATTATCTTTTTGGCTCTAAATTTGAAGTGTTCAACGATTACAAGAGTCTAAAGTACTTGTTTGATCAAAAGAAATTAATTTGAGACATAAAGGATGACTTGAGTTATTAAAGGATTATGACTTTGATTTGAGTTACCATCCTGGTAAAACAAATGTGGTGGCCGATGCATTGAGTAGAAAGTCTTTGCATATGTTAATGCTTATGGTTCAAGAGTTAGAAATGATCGAACAATTCAGAGATATGAGCTTGGTATGTGAAGAGACGCCTGATAGTGTGAAGTTAGGAATGTTGAAACTGAGTAGTGGTATAATAGAAGAAATTCGAGAAGGTCAGAAGTTTGATTTGAAGTTGGTTGATCAATTGACCTTGATTAACCAAGGTAATTGAGGTGAGTTTAGAGTAGATGGTGATAGAGTGATGTGGTTCAAAAATAGAGTGTGTGTTCCAGATGTTCCAGAACTTAAGAAGAATATTCTTCAGGAAGGACACAGAAGTGGGTTTAGTATTCATCCCAGTGCTACAAAGATGTATCAATACCTAAAGAAGTTGTTTTGGTGGCCAGTATGAAGAAAGAAGTTGCCAAATTTGTTTATGCTTGTTTAACTTGTTAGAAGTTGAAGATTGAGCATCAAAAGTCTTTGGGTCTAATGCAACCATTGAACATCCTGCAATGGAACTGGGACAATATTTCTATAGATTTTGTGTCGGGTTTACCGAAGACTGATAAAGACAATGATTTGATTTTGGTGATAGTGGATAGATTGACTAAGTTGGCTCATTTCTCACCAATGAAGATCAATCATCCTATGGAGACACTAGCTGAGATGTATATGAGGATATTGTGAGATTGCATGGAATACCTTCGAGTATCGTATCAGATAGAGATCCAAGGTCTACGTCGAAGTTCTGGGAAGGTTTGCAGAATGATTTTTGGACTAAGTTGAGGTTGAGTTTCACATATCATCTATAGTCGGACGGTTAGATTGAGAGGACTATAGATGATATGTGCAGGATCACCGGGCGAACCACCCAGTTGCCAAACGAAACAACTTTCATCCAGACCTTGTCAGGCGAGAGGGATAGTTGAGTTTTTGGCATGATTTTAGAATTTGTATGTAGGGGGTGATTCGCTCCTGCTTTGTCGGGCGAAGCAGAGGCGAGTGCGAGCTTGCCGGGCGAAGCAATCATTTTTCAGGCGAATGAAATAAAGAAAAACATGGGCTCCTGGAATTTGTATGGGGAACATGGTTCACCCCATCCTCGCTGGGCGAGCCTCAGGCGAGCGAGCTGCTTCGTCGGGGGAGCCTCAAGCGAGAGGCGTTTGACAGAAATTTTGAGAGGCCGTAACTTGAGTTTCGAAATTCTGTTTGACGCATCATTCAAAGCACTAGAAAGCTAACACGATGAACTACACTTTGATAAACTAAAATGAACTATATGATGTATTTTTCTAGTGATTGTGCTACGATGAAAATATGTGATTATGCGTTGATGTAAGTGATGTATGTTTTCTATGATGAATGTTGTCGTTGTGATTATGATGTATGTATTATGATATATGTGATGACATTATGATGACTACATGAATGATGATGCGTTTTGACTAGAAATGGTCGTTTTTTATTGTGTTCTTGTGCATCATACATTCGTGGCATATGTTAGGACATTGGTCCAGTGACGTTTATAGGACGTTTTGTCCAGTGATGTTGATAGGACGATTGGTCAAGTGATAGCCTTAACCGATAATGTGAATTGAGTGAAATATTGTGAAATGCTCTGGTTCCAAGAGAGAATTGATCCTATTGGTGGGGATCTTTGGAGAACAATGACTGAGTCATCAGTGAAGTTTTGGTACCACATGCATGAGTCAATGATGTTGTATTACATTCTTTGTGACATTGCATAATGGTTGATTTAAGTGATGATTTAATGATATATGAATAAATGATTGTTTAGATGCGAATTGTGATTTGATTATATGTTGTTACTGTGAACAATTTAATGATGTGAATGTGTGAGTATTGATGCGAAATATGATGATATTTAGATATGGGATAACTGTTGTGTAACTACTATATTTATTTCTTATGTCTTTTATAATGATTACAAATTATTCATCTTTTCTGTTTGAAAATGTTGTCTCGATGTGTGAGTAACTTGCAGGTGATTGAGTATAGTCCGTTGAAGCTTAAGAGGTAGCTTCAGAGTTTTTTTTTTTGTTTTTTTTATTTCTGTTGAATAAAGAAGGAGCCATGCTCTGATATGTAACATCGAGGTTTTGGGAATAGTTTGATGTGGAACATTATGTTCTTTTATTTATTTGAAATATTGAACTACCATACGTGGTATTGAGTTGTTTAGATTTATAAATCATGAAGAATGAAATACGATGAATTTGTTATAAAGGATTTTAATAAAGATTATTTGAACTATGAATTCCGATACGAATAATTAAAGTATTGTTGTTGTCATTAATGAAGTACCGTTGTAAAAAATATTGAAAATCTGTATTACTGAACAAGATATTTTATGTGATATTCGAAGATACATCTACGAAGAATATGTTCGAGTTTTTAAATTTTTTATCTTACCTCTAAGAAGTGTCCAAAGAAATTCTCTAAGAAAAAGAGTGTTTTCGATCTATGTTTGTAAAGCCCATAACAGACAAGCCCGTTTGGTAATGTGTCGTTTGATTTGGCGGCTCTAGTTCTTGTAACTTATTATCTCCCCGTCTCTTCCCTCTCGAACCGAAATCTTGAAGTAAAATCTCTCGCTTTTTTCGATTTTGAACAAACCCATGGCTAAACCGAAGCATCAGAAGAAGCCACCGCAGAAGAAGCAGCAAAACCCACAACCACAAGTATATCCTTCAACTTGTTCCAATATTGTTTTTACTTCATACATACTAATCACTGTGTTGGCAATGCCCTACTCATATAGTCTAGGGACTAAAAATTGATACTTAAAATATTATTTGAATTTGTTTTGAGTGTCGTTTATATCCACACACAAAATTCAATTGTGTTGGGCATGGGTTGTTGAGTAGGTTTTGTAGGGAAAATAGGTAGTATCATAGTCTATCCTAGATCCGTTGTTGTTTCAGTCCCATTGAGACCTGGGCGTGAGGGAGTTGTGTATTTATGTGTTAGGCCAAACTCCAATTCTAATAGTAATGCTTATAAGAATGATGGATGGCCGTTGGTGATCTGTTATTTATTTGGTGACAGAACAAAAAGCAGGATGATACTTCTCAATTTCGGACTCAGGTGGATGCTCTGGGCCTTCGCATTCTTGAAGTGACAGCAGATGGTAATTGTTTCTTCAGGTCTGCTTTAATGCTTCACATCCATTTTCCAATTACTGCTGTCTGTACCGTGTCTAGTATATTCTTCACCAAATTATTCTCGCTGCTTGTGCTGAAAGTGAGATTACGTTAAAGGCTCCGAGGTTAATTCATTTAGATCTCTATACCATGTCCCTTTTCCCTTCTTGCGTGGCCGATTCAAAGTGAATTTCGTGTTTATGGAATAGCCAGCGTCGTTTTTATTTTATTTTTAATTCTGCACTGTTCTATTCTTATTCAGATCCCTTGCTGATCAGTTGGAAGGTAATGAGGAGGAGCATCGAAAGTACCGCAGCATGGTGGTGAAACACATATTGGTATGATGTTTTGGAAACCATTTTTTCTCTCTTTTTCTTTTCTTCACGGTTCAATCTTTTAACTTAATTACTTTGTGAGTTTTGAGATTTTGAATTGCTTTTGAATGATTCATGATCCTTATGAAAATCGTTACATAATAATAAATGTCATTAATCAATTGTTTTGAAACTGTAATGACAGGACAACCGGGAGATGTTTGAGCCCTTTATTGAAGATGAAGTCCCGTTTGATGAATATTGTCAGACCATGGAAAATGATGGTACATGGGCTGGACATATGGAATTGCAGGCAGCTTCTCTTGTAACACGTAGTAATGTATGCATCCATCGGGTGAGTAGTTGTTGAAGATGTTCGATTCCTTCTCCCTACATTCTCATGTCCATTATGTTATATGATACACTAATGATTGGTTCGATTATTCATATTTTCATCTGAATTAAGATCTGGGTATGCCATTTCCGCAGTAGAGATTCGTGTCCTTGGAAAAGTGCTTCTAAAATTTATCGATTCGACTTTGCATGTTTTTGGTTGCTCCCTTAAGTTAACTGACATTCACATGCTTGTTTGTCTTCTTATGCAGAACATGTTTCCTCGGTGGTACATAAGAAATTTTGATGATTGTCAAGTTCGTATGATCCATTTGTAAGTACTGTGAAAAATCGGTTTAGAACAATTGTCTCGACCTTGCATATGAATTTTGATGCTTTATATGGGTATGGTGTTATTCTAGGTCTTATCACGACGGGGAGCATTATAATAGCGTGCGGTTAAAGGATGATCCTTGTGACGGACCTGCAAAGTCAATTATAATTAAGGTTCTTATTGTAATTCTGTTTCCTAATTCTGAAATTTATGTCAAGAGTAGTAGCTATTTTCTGATTAATTCTAGTTTGTGAAAGGCTGATGCCGATCTTTCAGTGCCATCCCTTCAAACAAAAGATAAGGCTAGCAAACCGTATGCTCAAGGTGGTCGGACAACTTTTCAGCCGGGGTCCGTAAAGGTGGTTATGGCTGGAAGTGGCTGTGAAAGCAGAGAAAAAGCAGAACAGGTGCAAAACGTGCATGCTCTTTTTCTGTTTTTTTCCTTCTTCCGGAAATTAACAACTTGACATATAAATAAAAATTCCTTGTTGTAGATTCTAGATCAGGTTAATGGAGATGTTGGTTCTGCAATAGAGTTTCTGATAGCAGAACAAGGAGCAGAAGAGTGCTCTTCGAATTCTGATTACCTTCCTAGTCAGGCTAGTACTACTGGTAATGTCTAGTCGTTGCAATTTTCACGTCCTGAGCGAAAACCATCATATTTTCATGTTCATAATTGGTGCTTTGTTTCTTGCTCTTGCATATTTTATCTTGGAGAGATTCATTCATGTTTGTGTTCATTCATTACATTCCAACCCGTATCTTGAATTCCTGGGATGTGCAGGTTGTGACGAAAATGAGAATCATGAGACTCACAAAGAAAACATAGTAGAGAACAACACGAATGGTGAATTGAGCAATAGCTCCAGGAAAACCAATGATAGTAACACATTGCAACAAAACGACAAGGTTTTCTTTTCTTCCCTTTTCAAATTTTGATTTGTTGGTGTTTATTTTCCTTTGACATTCTTGTTTGTTGTTCTTGCTGCTCTTTCTATCACAGAAGATTCCTAGAAACAAGGTCTGTCCGTGTGGTTCAAAAAAGAAATACAAAGCTTGTTGTGGAACTGCGTCGGGAAAACAATCTGCTAAGTTTCTAGTGTATGCCTCTTGCACTTCTATCTTATGTAGTCCGGTTTTAGTTTTCAATATTCAGATAATATCTGCACTCTGCGTTTTTCTTTGTTGATACTTGACATAGTTTGTATGCTACAATACGAGAACATAATCAAATCAAGTAAAGTGCTGCAATATATGATTTCATTCTAGTATGACCTATTATACTTTTCTTGAATCAGTAACCAAGAAGCTGACTCCAGAAGGAGCAAAAAAGAAACAAAGGGGACTTCAGCAAAAGCTGAAGTAACACCTGATATGGGCGCACTTTGCATCTAAAATGATAAAAAATGTAAGACACGTATTATTGTTTACAGCAACTGTTTTTTGCTTCAAGAAAGTGATTTACGGGATTTTTGTATATTCTCGCAGAAGTTAATTTATGCTCTGCCAGATGAGAGAAACTACTAACAGGTCAGTTTATTCCTGCTGATTTGCTTGTTTACTAGAATATAGATCTATAATTCATGTCTGTTTCAATTGAATATTTTCCATTCTTACCTGATCAAATATTCTGTAATTTTATTGAGCTATTCACAGTATAAAAATCCTCATTTTAGTGTTTTCGAAGTTATTTATTTCCCTAAAGCATTATAGCATAGCGGAATTTGAACAAATTTCCATTGTTCCGTAATACACTATTTGGTATAAAGTGTTGTTAGATTATGGCGTAGCGGCTATAGCATTGCAATGTAACCGAATTTGAACAAACTGTTATATTCTGCGATCTGTAATTGAAAGCACTGTAGCCTCAGAAACTGTTATATTGCAGACACCAGGACATGGAAATCTTGATGTCAAAACTCACATTAAAAACTTGATGTCGGCCCACATTGTGGACCTTTTAAAAAACTTTAATTAAGATGTTTTAAAAAACTTTAATTAAGATGTTATAGTAAACCATCATTTATTTCTTTATTAAGCTGGTAGGGACTAACATTACTGAGTTTTATTTACTTGCAAATACATTATTGCATTCTTGACATGTAGCTTATTTTCTTTAAACACGTTTTCTTTTTGCAGAAGCAAAATTTCAGACTGGGAAAGGATATACAAAAGAAGAAATAACTATATGCTAAATTATTTGTAATTGTTGATGTTAAAGTAAGATACTCTTGGGAAGAATGTGCAGGTCTTGATTATATATGTTTTATATGGAAGATCTTGAATAAGAACCAGTTTTGCCAAAAATATAAATATAAGAAAATATCAGTAATGCTTCATAGACTAAGTGGTAGTCTTTAAAGAGGTTTATGGTTCAAAAACTAGAAACTTAATACTCCCTCCCTCCTAAAATAAGTATCATTAGAAAAAAAATTTGTTTCAAAATACTTGTCTCTTTAGATTATCAATGCAATTTTATATTTAATCTTTCAATTATATCTTTTAATAAATATTCTTAATTTATTATTTTCTCATTTAATATTAATGCTAATTTAAATACATGAATAGTTAATATTGATAATTTGGTAAAATCATTATTTTCTCTATTTTATTTATTATTGTTTCTTAATCTATGTGAAATGATCGATTACGACAAGTAATATAGGACTGTGGAGTAACTAGTTTACCTAAACAAATGGTAGTGTGATCGAATCAATGTTCATCTTAATGATAATAAGATTAGGGCTGTTAAAGCGATATACAATTTCACACTCCAATTAATTCCAATGTACTAGTTCGTTTTAACATAATTGGCTTTGCTTGATTTAAATAAAGCAAAAAGATTTTAGGTCTATAAGCTATGAAGTTTCTTCGGTAGATAAATCTATATAAGGTAATGCTAGGACTGGACAATTGGTGTGTTTGAATTGAAATCGGACCAAAAAGTTAAATCCGATGTAGAATATGGTCCTATTCTTAGGATTCAGTTCTGATCGCTATAATTTTGATTTTTCAGCAGATTCAATTAAATAGATTTGATAGATAAATTTGGATTTGATCGGTGAACTAAATACGTAA
Organism: Vicia faba; assembly: GCA_948472305.1. Taxonomy (NCBI): domain Eukaryota; kingdom Viridiplantae; phylum Streptophyta; class Magnoliopsida; order Fabales; family Fabaceae; genus Vicia; species Vicia faba. The sequence continues at coordinate 843,336,861 of OX451739.1, forward strand.
AAATGCTCATTTCTTTTATAAAATTCACATTTATTTTTAAAATTTTTAAAATTTTAAAAAAAAACTATTAAAATTTTAGAATAAACACAGAAAAATTATATTTTATTATCAAAAAAATTATTATTATGTTATAACATATTTATCATCATTTGACATTAATTAATTTATTATAATATTTTAAACCATAAATTAAATAACACAATTTCATATGATAAATCTTGTATCGTTGTTGGTATACAATGTTACAATTAGATTTAAAAAATGATAATAGCCTAACAATATTATAAACTCCATTATGTGCCGATATTATAAAATAAAAACAAACAAAAATAAAGAGTTGGGTTCAATAGGATTCAGTTTTTAAAGTTTTTAAAGGGTTTAAAATAATTATTTGAATCTGTCGAAACAACATTATACTTCTTACATAATTGATCAATCTGATATTCGATCTGACCCAATTTATTTATATAAAAAAGACAATAATTCAATTGATTCAAATTAGACGATTCAAAATTGTCACAATAATGGAACATGTAACAAAGATTTTGAATTATTTTGTGTTTGTTTTAAATTATAGTACAATTTAACAAAAATGTTATTTATTTATTTTTAAAAATATTTAAATCTTCTTTTGAATTGTTCAATCCGAACACCTATAGTCCACACAACACTTCCACTTACTTTTTTTTTCTTTCAGAATTTGAAAATGCATCTCAGTTAAAATGGTAAATTATCCGTTAGACATGTATGTTTCATCTAATTTTTGGATTGAATTAAAGTTTTAGATCCATTGTCTTTATTATATTCAATCTGTTTCACCATAGTTTTTTTTACAGATTTTCGTAAAAAATAGACATTAACATGAATTTTTACCATTTTTAAGCTTTCAAAATGCACACAAACATTAACATTTTATACTCAGCAACTTCTACTATGACCATTTGCTATTTCTTCTGTTTTATAATAAATATTTCATTTGAGTTTTGCACAGTTAATAAAAAAAAATTAAATATATTAATTTTAATAATAAAATTAATATTATTTATTAAAATACTTTTATTTATATTTTTATGTTTTTCAACTATTTTACTAACTCATGTGAATTAGATCTAACTGGGACACGTTTTCCACCACTAATATTATTCTCCGTTTGGGTTCTAGAATTTGATTGTATATAGAAAACAATTTTATTAAAAGAGTTTTGACAATCTTAAACTTTAAAAGAGTAAATTCTAAATATTGATCAACATTTGTAGCCATAAAGGAAAACATTTAAAGCATCTTGAGGTTTGGGCCTATACCTAACACTAGTCTAGACCGAGTTTGCATTTCTAGCATTTTCTTTGTCAAAACTGAGTTATTGGCCTACTAGGCCTAGTAGATACTATAATATTCACTCTTGTTCTATATTCAGCTCATTATTTCACATATATTAAAAAAAAATATAAAAAACTAAAAAAAATAATATTATAGTATCCTTAATTTTATATATTAAAAATAATGAAAATTTAATTAATTAAAAAGTAGAATTAAAAAAAGTGTATTAAAAATTAAAATGAATAATTTATAGGATGGAGGGAGTTAAAACTTAAGACACCTATAATTAGCATAAAAAAAATAGACCATCCAGACATATTTATAAACAATATTTTTTAATAAATGATATATTTAATTATTATTATATATTAGATACATCAATTATTCAATAAATTTTAAATTTTTATTATTATTTATAAATATATCTGAAAAATATATGTACAATTCGAATTTCTTCTTTTGAAAGCATAGAAAATACATACGTAATGAAGTGGTTGTTTAACCTTAGCTATCAAGTTGAGTATTGCAAAATGAAAATGGTAGTGACAATAGATAGCAAAGTAGGTGAATTAAGACTTAAGAGTTTGTGTTGAATACTCTAGCTCCAAAAACAGAAAATTTAGATTGCACCAAAAAGTCCAACCACATTAACATCGAACCAAAATTAGAAAGAACCTCGTTCAAGGTTTTGCTTGATTTGGAAAAAGTAGGTTCTAGTTTCCCTTTACCTTTTATGTGTGCTCACCATCCACAATTAGTTATCATAAAACAAATGCAGTGAACCTTGCTTAAATTTTATGCGGCGAAATATAAATAATACAATAGTATACTTTTAGATTATTGTTTCTTCAAATCTAACCAATTACTTTGATATTAAATTTTATGCGGCGAAATATAAATAATACAATAGTATATTTTTAGATAATTGTTTCTTCAAATCTAACCAATTACTTCTCATATATCAAAGTCAATAGCTTAAACAATACTCTCGATGTTGTATAATAACCGATAAAAAATTCAATTTGAAACACATCATTTTTCCCCCTTCAAATTTGAATAAAAGGAGTGGGTTGTTAGGCATTCAACAATTAATACAAACCTTTGTCAAATTTCTATTATATGAATGAATTACGGAATAACATGACTGCTAAGTCGGAAACAATACATTATATAATTTGAGTATGGTGTCAAAAAGAAAAAGGGCCGCTGTATCGATGCCAGCGTGAGAAATAAATAAGGATATTCACATTTTTATAAACGAGTGTGGATAAATAAGTTAATTTGTAAGAGTAGAATTTTTTTTTTGTAATATGGAATATCGACACACTTACGGGAAAACTTATGAAAATAATAGGAGATATGATTAGGAGAAAAATCAATTTCATATGCCTACAAGACATTAAGTGGTTGGGTGAAAAGGAGAAAGAATTAGACAGTTTAGATTTTAAGCTTTTGTACACCAACAAAGTTATATCAAAAAATGGGGTGAAAATTATAGTAGACAAAAAGTGGAAGAAGAATATTATAGATATGAAAAGAGTAGAAAATCATATCATAGCCTTAAATTTTGTAGTAGAGCAAGTGAGGCGATGTATTCGCAAGTGTACGAATCGCGTCAGAGTAATATAAAAGATTATCGATCCGCAGAGACCAATCGTCAATCTATCGTTTCCTATTGTTACGGTGTTTAGCTAAGTCAATATTAAACAGGGAATTTAGCATGCAAGAAAGTAAAGTGCAGCGAAATAAACTTCAGATATAAAAGCAGGGTTGAATGTAATTCACATAGTCAGATGATATTCGCAATGCTTCGGAATAGAACTACTGGGCAATATTTTCTACTAAAGAAAATAATTAATTTAACAGGAACTGTCGCTTTCGCGTAATCAGAACCAAGTTTACTCTCTAATCAGACCTTCTTATTGTCACTTATAAAAAGGCGCGCATTGCGTTAAAGTAATAAACCTATTTTTAAGAAATAGAGTACTTGACCAAGTTGAAAAGTATTTTGATCTGGAATTTCTAATAAAAAGGGAACCTAACTTTAACCCTATAAACGCGTCCGAAAATAGTTTCAAAATTGATTTCTTTGATAATAAAAATCGCTAACTAACCGGACAAAGCGCTTTCGCTTCCTTTGACCAGTTAGAACTAATCGAGTTTAACAAAGGGTTGGACGACTTTCGATCTTACCCAACAACAATAAAGTACAGAAAACTCGTATTAAAAACCAAAATAGCCCATAAGCATTTCTATTGACACATTATTTGGAATATCGATCTAACTAGATTCCTTACATTTTAGCCCAATAAGGTTCAACCTGATATGGGAATGTAAACAGACATGTTAAAATAAATCATGCGAGAAAGTAAATAATTTAAAGTGTGGTGCGGGAAATAAACAAAGTAAAAGTGGGTGCGGGAAATAAACAAAGTAAAAGCAGTGCGGAATATATAAATAGAAACCTGCTCCAAACGGGGAGGTTTTAAATCCGATACAAACTGGAAGTAAAATGCGATTGGAAATAAACAGCAGTTGAAAATAAATGTGGCAAGATAAAATTCCGCCGAAGTGCTCCAAACTCGATTACGGACTCAATTTACGATCTCGATCACAGGCTCAATCAACAATGCAATAATTCCCCGATGTGAAGAATTATCGCTTTACAATGGTGAAATTATATGGCTTAAGTTCGCAACTATGGCTGGATCAAGTTTGCAACTAAGCTTGGGTGAATCGAAATGAAATCAGGAACTTCTATTTATAGAGGATGAGGAATGCAGGAAATCACAGGAATGCCACCCAACTCCTTTTGGGGGGGAAAACATCGTCCAAAGGTGGCGCCCGCCATGGAGGCCATGGCGCCCGCCATGAGTGTAAATGAAAGGAAGTGGGGAACGTGGCAGTTGAGGTCAGCAGGAGGTGGTCCACGTCATGGACTATCCTATGGCTGGCGCCATGGTGGACGCCATGAGTGGAAATTTGACCTAAACTCCTGTTTTTCAGCCTGTTTTCCTTCATTTCTTCAGGGGAGCTCTGGATATTTGAAATACCTGAAAAGGAAACAAAAGATAGGCATAATACGAGAAAACAATGATAAAAAACCTAAATAACATGTGAAATCAGAGTCAAAAACAAGTGTAAAGTAAGTATTATCAAATTCTCCCACACTTAAACTTTTGCTTGTCCTCAAGCAAGAACTCTAAATAGATTAAGAATAAAAACAGTGTTAGTGAACAAATTGGGCTGCAAGGGGCCTCTGGAATTAAAACAGGAATGTATTGATAGGTATTGATTGATTCAAACCAAGGATATCGTAGTGACACTCTTTCGTAAAACGGACATAAGCTTCGTTCTTTTACGAACCAATCCATATCATGCCACTATGCTTAGGCCTATATTTTTCCTTTTTTTCAAATCCTTTTTCATTCAGGCGCAATCACATTAAGCCCGTTATCCGTACATGCTCATAGTAAAGTGATCGGGTAGTGATTCTGATCATAAAACGCAGGGCTCTGGTACAAAAAGTTGGTGTAACCCCTTTTATTGACCCATTTATAATTGCGGGGGATCGAATCGGAATCCGCCCTACCAATTTCAACACCAGATACCTCTGAACCAACTAAAGATGGGTAATTTTTTCTTCTTTTTCTTCTTCTTCTTCTTCTTTTGCTTTTGCTTTTGCTTTATTTTTCAACATACGACTTTTGTTGAGTTAAATGACTTTGTGAGGGTCACCTATCCCAGGGTTGTAGTTTATAATAAGAACATAGCATATAGATCATTCACTTCTCTTCGGTCCCCTACGTAGAGCATGCTTAGACCGGAGCTAACTGCTAGGATAAACTATTCAAGGATTTAAGAATGAAAATTTTAAGGCCACGACATAAGGGATATCAGGATCGAATTCCTAAATTTATGAAGCTTAAGGTGTAAAAACGATGCCGATGCTTCGAAAGGGCTTTCCCAAGTCATACTACATCCTATCTCAACTAGGTCTTATAGCCCAACTAAGTTCAAAACACAGTGTTTTTCTTAGAAAATTTTTTTTGGTTAAGCTCAAGAAATGAGGGAGTGGACATACACTAGAACATACAGATATAGATGACTCATCAAACACATGTATTATTTTGAAAATAAAGCAAACAAGCAAACTAAAGCAAATAAAGAAGTAAAATAACGAGAAGGAAAATGCAGGAAAAGGAAAAAATAAAGCGAGAGAAAAATAAAGCGAGAAAGCGAGTAAATCTCCTCCCACACTTAAATCGAACATTGACCCCAATGTTACGAAATAAGAATAGGAAAGAGTCACTTGGTAAAGTACTAAGGCTGGCTGGGTCCCTCGCCATCCTGCGGTGAATGTCTAGGATGACGGGATCGGCTGCGACGACGACTGCTCTGAGAAGCCTCGAACTGGTCGAATCTGGCAGACAAGGCAATCTGTGAACTCTGAATCTCGCGAAGGTTTCCAAAAAGGGAACCTTGAGTGGCCTCCATGAGGGAGGAGTGCCTCTGAAAATGGGCTTGTTGCCTATGTTGCTCGCGGGATATCGCCAATTAAGATTCCATAAGACTTTGAAAAGAGCGGTCCATCTGCTGTCGTGACGCATCCATAAAACTCATGTTATCTGCCAGTTGTTGTTGGATGGCAGAAAGTAAACCATCTCTTCTCTCCTCCCGAGCTAGCTGGTCACGCCACATCTCTTTAGTGATGCAGAAGCCAGGAGTCGTACCTGCAAAAGTGTTAGAAGTAGAAGGTGCAGTGTGTGCGGGTGAAGCATGGTGGGGGGAAACAGGTGGGGCATGAGGTTCATCCCTCTGCTCGTATTCTTCATCAGTCTCGTGTACGTCCCCAAGTGGAACATTAGGAGGTAATGGACCCGTAAAAGGTGGAGCATCTAGATCGTAGGTCCAGTTCCTCGCAATTCGTACATCAGTACGTCTAGTGCAAGGCAGAATGACTGATGGGATAGCGACACCCGAACCATAAGTTCAAAACCACCCGCTCTCCTCACCTTGCACAATTTCATATCTTTTAGAAATTTCAAATTAATTGTGCGGGGAGGCAGGGGTGCGAGGGTAGCTATCTCAGCGTCAAGGTGCAGAGCTCTAGCAATAGATGTAACTAGTCCTCCAAAAGCTATGGTCTCTGTGTGTCTCAGGACAACAATCATGTGAGAAATCATAAACGGGACTAAATTAATTTTTCTATTAGTGAGACTACCCTGCAAAAATAGAATTTCTCTAGCATTTACCTTGTTTGGATTCTCCCGCCAAAAATAGTACAGGCGAGCATATATCGAAAAATTCGAATAGCCGGGTTATGGATCAATGATGCTAAAACTCCTTCAAAAGAATTTATAGAAGAGTTTGACAATTGACGCCAGAAGGAAAATGCATCAGTGGACCATTCAGAATCCAAAGGGGTTTCACAAATAGAGCTATCACCATGAGGAATACCCAACAAACCTACTAGTTCGCAGGTGCTATATTCATATTCAACATTAAACAGACGGAATATAACCGTACCGACGGTACTAGCAGTGTCGGGGTGAACCAAATAAATTAGGGAACTTAAGAATTCCCGAGTTATCCTCTCAAAGGTGGGATCTTTTCTAGTAAAAGTGTCATGCAATCCTAGGATGTCAGCTAAATGAAAAAAACTATGATAAAGTCCTAAAGTATACAGACAGTCTTCATCGACATACCTGGTTAAGACAATTTCTCGTCCTTGTAATTTTCAAGGATTTTCCGTTGTCGGTCTCCGGGTTTGCCATCATGAAGAGCGTATCCGTTGAACTCCATTGTTGCTCCTTTGGAAGAAAATTGAAAAAAATGGGTTTCAAAAATGGGTGTTGGAGATTGCGAGGAGAAAGTTTGAATTTTTATGATGGTTAGAGAAATGGATGTTGGAGTGGTTAATGGGGTAGTAGGTGGTTGAGAAAATGAGAAGTTTTGGGGTTGAGAATGGAGAAAGTGGGAGGTTTTTGAAAATCTGCCCGTTATAATCCTAAACCCCATGGCGGGCGCCATGGTCTTGGTGGCGGGCGCCATGTTCGAAAATTGGGCTGGGCTCAAATTTCTTTGTTTTGTTGGTTTGGGTTTCTTATTCCAATTTCTTCTCGTAGGTGCAAACAACAATTCTTCATTTGGTGCTTCCAAGGACTGGTGTATTGAATTCTTTTCTTTTATGTTTATAACTTGAAAATAATAAACTCATAAAATAAAATAAAATAAACAATAAATAAAAATAAATATACTTAATCATGGTAAGTCACAAAAAATAAAAAGAAAGTAGAATGCAAGAGTTAGGCATAAAAATAAATAAGTATGAAAAAGGAAACAACATGATAAAAGAAACAACAAAACAACAAAACAGTGCAGATATGAATCAAGATCATCAAGGAGTGGTAGGGTCTGTAGTCGACTCAGGACCATGAGCTGCAGCTAACTTACTGCGAAGATCATCAATTTCCTGCTGTAGGAGGTCTGCCTCAGTAGAGTGAGTAGCACCGGAAACCATAACATGAAGAGAGAGGTCTTCAACTGTCCGACGAAGTTGGGCTACCTCTCTACGCAGCTCAGCAACCTGTGCATAGATGTCGGGTTGCTGCAAAGAGAAATTATTAGAGAATACAGTGGTCCTTTCTGGAGATGGACATGGATGATACTTAGGTATCAGAGGTGATTTTCGCTCGTCCACGGTCTCTCCAAGAGCTTCTAAGGCATATGTCCAATTGGCAGGGTTATGGACATTGGTCATTGAAGCCATCGGCAGAAAACACAGAGCCGCCACCGAACTTTATTTATCCCGAAGGAAGGGGAAATATCGATAAAACCACAAGGGAATGGATAAGATGGTCTTGCGACCAAGAGAAAGGGTAAGGGAGTCGGTTATGCGAGGGGAAGGTATTAGCACCCCTCACATCCGTTGTACTCAATGGGATCCATTTTGTTTGTTTGTCTTAAAGGGGGTATTTATCTACAACTATGCTTGCTTAAAGGGAAATGGATGGTTTTTTTCTATTATTGCGTTCGTGAGGGTTTCATGACCCTTTGCCTACGTATCCAATGAAGGAATTAGAACACCGTAGTTCCTCTAGAAAATGATTGGTTTGTTTGTGTTTTTTAGTGGGCGATGTTAACGCACGCATTCTAGCAATAGGCACGGCCGGTATCGCGGTAGAACGGAGATAACATGCCCTTTGGGGGAGTTTTGCTTGGTTGAGTGTTTTGTGAGCTTTTAGAATAAATTCGAGTAAAGATTAAATATTTTGGATTTTTGATTTGTGAATGTTAAGTTTTAATTACAAAAGAAGAAAAGGTTTGGTTGGGAATTAAAACCTATTTGTTTGTTATGTACAAGTGAGCTAAAAAAGTCTATTTTGACATAAGGCGATCAAACAGGTTTTAATCGCCTCACGGAGCTAACTAAGGGAGTATGGCATCGGGGTTTGAATGAACAAATGAAGAAACTAAGACCCTAAATATTTATTGTTTTAAGAAAAATAGTACTATAGTATTTTTACAACTTATTGCGAAATGAGTATCGAAACCTAATTTTAACTTATTTAGGGTATTTTATAAAACAAATTGAATTAAAATAAAATTAAACAAAAGATTAAGTAAACCAAATGAAAAATTAATTAAAACAAACATGTTTTTTTTTTATATTTTTCTCATGCAATAACTATGTAAAGAAAAGGAATTAAATAAATATATTTTTTAAGAAGTATAGTAAAATACATAAAGATAAAGCCTAAAGAAACTAAAAAAATGGAAAATGCCCCCAGCAGGGGTTGAACCCGGGTCCCCAAGGTTTATTATTAGATGCTTTGCCAGTTGAACTATGCTGCTTATTCGTTATAACAATGGTTCAATTAAAACAAAAGGGGAAATGGTGATTGGACTGGGCCAATAGCCCAATGGGCTGACTCGGTTTGGATAAGGGAAAGGGAAGGTTTTGAAAACCCTAAGGAAACAAAGAGGGTGCGGCGGCATGGTTAATGAGAAGAGAAAAAGTTTGCCATTAATTTTTTTTATTAATCATATTAATTCCCAATTAACAACACAATTAAAGAAATAAATAAACCTAAAAAAAGAACAAACTCCAACATGCATCTGAACACTCTTCCTATCTCTCTTTCCCACCGCCCCTTCACTCACACAAACTCTAAACGAAACCCTCCTACCTTCGCTGCCGGCCTCTCTTCCTTTTACGATTCTCAAGATTACTTCTTCTCTTACTCTCTCCGTACCTCTCTCTCTTCATAGAACATCGCCTATGTTCATCTTCCAGGCTCCGATCTTTCTCTTTCAAAAGAAAACATGACAACACCGCTCTTTTGGTCACTCAACTATAATTACCCCTTTCTAAAACTGCTTTTCTACCCGATTAGCTTCCGCCCGCAGCCCTGTTCTCACGATAAACTACTTGTTCCTAACTAAACCACATAAATGACCTTCTGTAGGTTCTCACCAAATAAACTACACAACATTCAAGCAAAATTCCCAAATCGAACAACACAATAGAGTCGTGAAATCAAAGCAAAGGGATAAGACAACATTACTGACCTGAAAGTTATCGGAGGGACGATTATTTAAGGTATGCTCTCCTTCTCGTCGTCTACTTTTATGCTGCTCGTGTTATTGTAAACTGTTGATCTGAGTTGAAGCCATGATGGACGGTTTCAAACAAACAAATTTTCTTTCTGTAATTTTTGGGTTGTGTCGGGGAAACTTGTTTTTTTTAACAGTGATTCGAGAATGAATGTGATTATTCCTGAGATTTTGGTATATCAAACAGAAGTTGGAGGGGGCTGTTTGATGAAGTTAATGGTTGGTGATGAGTGATGGCTTAAAGAGGGGTTACAGATATGCAGAGTTTTGGTAGATATTCATATATATATTTTCTCTGTGAAGCTTGTGTAGATTCCGGTTATGATTATGGTCTAGAATTTTTCTGGATTGGACTTACGGTGGGCTTGAAGGTTGTTAGTGAAGTTTGTTTTGGGAGGGTGATTTTGAAGGTCATGAAAACAACTTGATGGACAAGGCTTCCTTCCCTGTTTCTATCTCGTGTCTATCTGGTTTTTTTATGTGTTTTTTAGTCAAATTTTGTATGCAGGGTAAGCTTTAGAGAATGATTTTAAAGGTGATGAAAACAGTGGTTTGGAGTTTTTAGCCCTTTGTTGATAGTGGCTAGGTTAAAAAGAAGTTGGAGGTGTGAGTTGTGTATGAAAATTATCTTTAAATGAGTGGGTTCTCTGAGGTTTTTATCAGTGAACTTTTTCAGTATTTTTAATCCCCCCTCACTGTATGTTTTGTCATCTGTTATATATCCCAGAGAAAAGATTTTGGGGGGAAACCATAGCATGATTTTTGAACTCTTTTGCTATCCTGCTTGGTCACTTTTTCATGCTGCTTTTAGCTTGCCTATTTGGTGCAAGTTTTGAACATGTTTTGACAGTTTTGTTGGACAACAATGTGCAGGTTTTTTCTTTCTCTCTCTTACCTCTCAATGATGTAAGGCTATTGCTTTTTTTTCTTAAAGTTCTGAATGGTTTGCCTCTTGTGGAAAATGATGACATAGAGGTGTTTGGCTGCTTGCTAGTTTGCACTATATTACTTGTTTGGATTAATATGATGCTGCATTGTTTGCTTATTTTGATACCATTTGTTGCTTTTATTGTTTGCTTGTGACTTGTGTGCTACGCTTGTGTTTTGTGCGCTGTTATGCTGTTTGCGCTAGTCTGCTGCATGTTTTTCCTTGGTCTCCTATGCTTGTTGTTGGCCTGCGCGCTATGCTGCTGCTTGCTTTGACAGTTTGTTCATTTGGCAATTTTTTTTTTTCTTTTTTTTTCTTCTTTTTGTGAACCAAAGAGAAAGACTCTTTGTGATTTGCAATTTGGGAGAAAACTAAGACATGATAAAAAAACATCTCCCTCTTTAACTAATTCCAAAAGGCAAACCCTTATGATGACATAACAATCAATTAATTCTTGTTTGAATTTTTTTCATGTTTTTATCGCTAACTTTTCTTTTTCCTTGTTTCATGAGCACGATTATTGGACGGTCCAAAGCGAGATTGAATGAGGAAAATTCCATGGCTAGGAGTGAAGATGAAGACTTGAAGATGAAAACTTGAAGAAACGCACATTACTTTTCTCTTTTTTTTTGTTGTAAACAAACCAATGTAATTTGTATTTCACATTGTAATATGCCTTGTAACATTGTCTCAAAAATATAATGAGCACAAATTTGCACGAATTATTTTGAATGAATTTTGTTGTAGAAATCAAATAACTTCTTGCATCTTGTTTAAATTCCGAAATTCCCTCTTGAATAATTCGAATGCGCATCTCAACTTTGTAACTTAAACTTCAAGAAATTGTGAGCAATTGTTATAACTTGTATTCCAAACACATCACGCGCCTTATAATAAAACTCTCAAACAAAACAAAATGAATGCTTAAGAATTTAATTCCACTGATTAATTCGAACCCAAAACACCGGTCGCTTTGAACCTTGATCTTCAAACCACACTTGAACCGAACTTGCATTTCTTAAACAGGATTCTAACTTTGACGTTCAGGTCGCGAATAACTTGCAAACTAAGTAACCCAAAAACATGTCTTGATTATCATGAACCTTTAACCTAATTTCCTGAAGTGCTCGAACTCCACATTTGCCAATTCAAACTTCAAACTCTCGACTCGACGGCTTAGAGGCTTTAAGAAGAAACTTGAAATGCGAGGAGGTGAGATTTTTGACCAAATGCACTGAGCTTTGAGCCATCCTCGAGGCAGGCGAAAGAAAAATCTTTACAGAAACCAAAAATCCGAAAACCCTAGCATCTTAACCAGCACACATAGGGAAATAAACCCTAAACCAGGCTCTGATAAATCTGAGCGAGAACCAACCTTGTAACCTGACGACAAAATTCGTTCCACGATCCACTTAATCGAGAACCAGATGTGCTTCCTTTTTACCTGAACGAAAATCTCAAAACAAGATTAGACATAAAGAGGGCGCAACCCTAAAACTTTAAACCAAAGTGCCCGATTCCCTGAGATGCGGGATATGAAAATGACTGAGTAATAAAATGATGCAAATGACTGAGTAATAAAATGATGCAAATGGAATGCAAAGTCTAAATCCAGACAAAAATAAAGAGATAGGGAAAATTTAGGGTGCGACAACTGCCCCTATTTAATCGTCTTAAACCTGAATGTGAGATTGGCGTCAGCCTTTCGGAAGTTCAAGGTGGAAGATGATTAAATACCAGGACCCGAAATTTGCCCTGGAGAGAGGGTGTGAGTTCCATTCACCGATGTGAATGTCTGCTGGGGAAAGACAAACTGACCTTTTGGTGGACTGACCATGATGGATAAAACATGGTTGAAAAAAAGGTAGCTTGTACTGGGGTAACGGTACCAATACAAGGTTCTCGAGGGAGTGAGTGGTAGAATGACTGAAAGGATATGGCTGACAATGTCGTGATGACTGAAAGTAGAATTACTTGACAAAATGATAACTTAAAAGATAACGTGAGGGTAACACCTACGAGCGACCTACGACCCTATGAAAGATAACGTGAGAGTAAGACCTACGAGCGACCTACGACCCTATGAAAGATAACGTAAGGGTAAGACCTATGAGCGACCTACGACCCTATGATAGATAACGTGACGGTAAGACCTACGAGCGACCTACGACCCTATGAAAGATAACGTGAGGGTAAGACCTACGAGCGACCTATGAACCTAGCAAAGATAACGCGAGGGTAAGACCTACGAGCGACCTACGATCCTATGAAAGATAACGTGAGGGTAAGACCTACGAGCGACCTACGACCCTAACAAAGATAATGTGAGGGTAAGAACTACGAGCGACCTACGACCCTATGAAAGATAACGTGAGGGTAAGACCTACGAGCGACCTACGACCCTATAAAAGATAACGTGAGGGTAAGACCTATGAGCGACCTACGACCCTAGCAAAGATAACGTGAATATTGAGAGTTGGGGGAGTACGACTGTGATACGGTGGGAGAACTGACTTGAGGTTTTGCGTTTGTTTTCGCAAATGTTTCGGTTTGAGCAAGAGTCGCCACCGACTTTTTATTTTATCCTAAGGAAAGGTTTAAAAAGCACAGCAAAAACCTTTTGAGATGTTTTCTTGGGTTCGGGGAGTAGATTATAGAAAGGGAAGGTATTAGCACCCTTTCTATCCATGGTTATCCATGGGCTCTTAGTTACTTGCTTAGATCACTTGCCTTTTGTTTTCAATTGTTTTAAATGGTGCTTTATGTGTGTGGGTTTGAAAAATGTTTTGAAAAGAAGCCATTGTGGTGGCAACCTTTGTAATGATCCATGTTGGGATGTATACAAAGGTGTATGTCTTTTGACAATGTTTTCATTTGTTTTTGAAAGTTTGTTTTGAAAGTGTTGTGAGGTGTGGTTTTAGAAAATAGGCAAGTGTTTTGTTTTTGCAAGTTTGATTCAAGTAACTAAGAGGTTTATCTACTCCTAAATTTCTCAAAGATTATTGCTATGTTTTAACCCTTTTAACAAGTTTGTTCCACCATTGTATTTGGTGGACAATCTCATGTTAGGATGTGAAAGGGACGGGCGCGGGTCATCGTTTAGACCATAATTGCAATGGTGCCAAGTATCTTTGGGCATTTTCTTTAGGGGACTTTGATCATTTGTTTAGGCAACATTTTGAAAGTGTTATTGAGGGACTATGATCATTTGATTTGTTTGTTTTGCCCAAAGAAACCTAACATGCAATATGGCCCAATTTTGAAAGGCAACACGTGGAATACCCTAGGGGGTGCAAGTGTGATTTGTGTGTCCATTTTCATGCTTGTTTGTCTTGAGATTAGGTCATAACTATTTTGTCGTTTTTCGCATACAAACCCTAATTCTAACATGGTATAATTGGAAAGCAATAAAGTGCGAAAATAAATTTACTAAGCTATTACAAAACCAAATATGGGAAGGGGGGTACAAATGTTCAAATGGGGATTTTGAAAAGGAATTTAAACCTAAAACTATTACATCAATATTGAAATATTTTACAAGATGATTAATTTACATAGATTAAATAAAATAAGACAAATATGCAAGAATGCAAAAAGAATTTTTATATGTATATAAAAAAAGTATTATTTATATAAAATAAAAAGAAAATAAAAAGGTATTGTTTTTTGGAGTATTTTCATATTTAGGGTAAAACCCTAATTCTATTAAATAAAATACATTATTCATTTATTATGTACAAATATTTATTTATATATACAAAAAGAAAATAAAATGAGGTATTTGTCAAAAATGTATTTTTATATTAAATATTAGTAATAATAAACAAAAGTGTATATATTGTATATTTACTCTAAATATATTAATAAATATATGTATATATGTATTATTTTAAATATGCATTATATATATATATATAATAATAATATTTAATATTTGTAAATAGGTATTTTTTATATAAAGTATTTTCAGAAGGTAAAAATAAAATAAAAATGAAAATAAAAGTATTTTTACATATTTCTCAATTTTTTTAATGAAATGTATATATTCATTTATTTGTGTATAAATCAAAAGAAAATCAAATAAATACCTAATAAATTAAAAAATGGTGAGAAAAAAGATTTTTATATTTTTAATAACATGAGAAAAAATAAATGAATCAATCAAAAAAAAGAAAAAGTCAGAAATCATTAAAAATGAACCAAATGGGCTCAGGGGGTGCAGAAGCAATTATGTGGTGCAAAAAGAAAAGTCAACACAAGCCCAGCCCATGAAGACCTTTCTTCAACCTCCAGCCTTCTGTTTGAACAAAACATGGGCCACTTTTCTTCCATTGCAAGGTCCTGATTCCTTGAGTTTTAGCAAAAACTTCCAACATCAAAACTGTTAAGCATCTTCCCACGAATTCACACATATAAAAAACACGTTTTAACTCTCAGAAATGAGAGAGAATTTCTTCTCTCCCAATTCTTAACCTAATTTTTGTTCAAAGTTCAGACATCAAATTCTTGCAACACACATAATATAAATAAAATCTAATTATATGGGCATGTTCAGGGCAATGATTATGACATATTCTCTTCACAAACCTAAAGCTAACAATGCCTAATAAGAGAGATACGAATTCAAAAACTTACCTGTTCAGTTGAAGTTCTATCTGACAATGGAGAAGCTCTCAGTGCAAGGTGATGATTGGGATAGTTTCCTTGAGGTCCAGGGATGCTATTCCAAGCTTTACTTTGTCTTGAAAGCTTTTGAATCGAGCTAGAGCACTTCGCCTGCAAATCAGAAATGTGAAAATGGTGAAACCAGTTAGAGGGATTACAGGTTGTGTTTTAGCTTTTGGATAGCTTGCATAGATGGTAGGGAAGGTGTATGAACTGGTTTGGGCAAGAATGCTTGAAAGGATTGAGAGTTGGAACCCAATCTGCAGAGGTTGCTCTGTTTGAGCAGTTTCAAGGTGATTCTAAGTTTTGGGATGGATTGGAGGTAAAAGGCTCGTGCTTTAGCTTGGTTGAGATGTGTGGAATGTGTTTGATAAGTTTGTCTAAGTGTTTGTAAGCTGAGATGGATGTTGGTACAAGTTATGCTATCTTACTTGAACTTGAAGCAAGCAATGGCCACTTGATCATTCTAGCCTGTACAGGCCCTCACACTATGCTGTACACATTGCCCTTGATCAGTGCAATTTGCTCACAAACTTGTGCCAAGAAGATTTGGACTGTACCACTTGGATTGCAAACTTGACATAAAGTTCTACTTTTTCAAAATGGAAATAATGCTTTTTCTAGTTTAGGGTTAATTCTCCATGTAATGTCCAAATGCTTAGAATAACAACTTGGCACAATGGTTTTGCATTGAATTATTGAGTGTCAAAGGGTTTTAGGACCTGTAATATAGCTTAAGCATGCTGAGATTAAAATGCATAGTGTTATGAACATGTACATGGCCAAGAACAAAAGTGACTTTTTCCCATTTTGCAAAATTCGATTCTCCCTAACCATGAGGTTGTTTGAGAAGTTCTTGGACATTTTGGAAAGCTTGGAATGTGTACTACAATCCATCTTTGAAATGCAAATTGAAATTCCAAGTGGAAGTGTATGGAAAATTGCCTTGAAGTTAGGTAGAAAACCTTGTCAAAAAGGTCAAATTTTCACTAAGTTATGAATGGTTTAGTGCCCTTATTCAAAAATTTTTAACTTGAGATACAAGCCTCATTTGGGAAAACTTTGTGAATAAAAGTTGTAGATTATGCAACAAGCTACAACTTTCATGTTTTGACTTTTGTTTGAATCCAAATGAATCTTGGTGAGAAAGTGGGGCAAAGTTGGGAAAAAATTAGGGTTTTCCATAACTTAGAAAAATTCTAAGTTATGAAAAATTCCCATTTCAAACCCTAATTTGCATTTCTTGGTTTCTTGGTGAACAAGTTTCATGATTTGGCATGTTTTGATGAAAAATGAATCTTGACTCTTGATTTTGACCAAAAAGTCAAAGTTTGACTTTTCAGTATACAGTCAAAATTGATCAATTGACTGGGAAATTCAACTGTCAATCTTGTGTACTTGGGATTTTTTTGAGTTTTTTGAGCATGTCAAGATAATTCCATGGGGTTCTTGAGTCCATATGTGAGCTTGGTTTGCCATTGGCTAGGTCAAACAGTCAAAAATTGCCTTTGTGCAGTCAAAACCCTAAAAATAACCATTTTGCCCTTTTGATGATCTGATTAAATTTCTTGTAGAATTGTGATCCAAACTTGATCAAATGGTTCATGTGAGTTCATAGTGTTGATGTGGGTCAATTTTCATGAGTTTTGACTGTCAATTGGCCACAGTTGACTTCTTCCCCAATACAGTTGATTTCTAGGTCAACTGTCCAATTGACTGGGCAAAATTTGGAATCAAGACTTGAAACTTGGTATGGATAAACTTGGGAGTCCAACATGAAGCATGAAAGTCATTTTAGGCATTTTAGGTCAAAACATCTTTGTGCAAACACAAACCCTAATTTGGATCAACAGTGCAAGGAGAAGTCTTGAGCAGAGGAAACCCTAACTGGATCTTGAGCTCCAAGGGTTTAGTGATGAGAAAATGTTGAGGAAATGGGAGGGCAAATTTTGGGGTACAACAGTTGCCCCTGTTCAATCTTCTTGAACCTGAAGAGTTAGATTGGCAAGTTTGCCTTTCGTGACTCGAGGGTAAAAGGAGATTGGACACTAGAGTGCCCGGAAATTTGCACTCGCATGTTGAAGTATCAGATGTGACGTTGGGAATGGGCTTATAGATGCCATTTGGAGAGGTGGTGGATAGGGAGATGGGCTTATAGATGCCATCTGGAAATGTGACGGAACTTTGTCGGGAATGGGCTTATAGATGCCATTTGGAAGTGTTGATCACATAAGAGATTCCTTAGCAAAAACTTGTGTATTTGAGAAAGGTAGATGTTTTCCTGGCTTGTTACAGGTGTTTGATCTTCAATCTCTTTATGCAGATATGCCCTGGCTGGATACAGGTATCGAATCTACAATCGGTTGTTCACAGATGTGCCCTGGCTGGATACAGGAGTCGAATCTGGAAATAGTCGTCAATAGATATGCCCTGGCTGGATACAGGAATCGAATCTTCGAACTCTTCAGACGTGCCCTGGCTAGATACAGGAGTCAAGTCTGGAAATGTGGTCAACAGATATGCCCTGGCTGGATACAGGAATCGAATCTGGAAATGTTGTAGTTGATAGATGTGCCCTGGCTGGATACAGGAATCGAATCTTCGAACTCTTCAGACATGCCCTGGCTAGATACAAGAATCGAGTCTGGAAACTGATCACTCTCAGATGTGCCCTGGCTAGATACAGGAATCGAATCTGGAATTGTGACAGTTGAAGGTAGTTGTCTTTGGGATTGTCTTTTTCCCTGAAAAGACAAAAACATAAGTTGTATGCAATGTCATGATGTATGATATGCATGATGTCATGATGTTCAACATGAGGTAGTGTTGTATGCACTTTATCATGTAAGCAAGAGGTATGAAAATGTGAAATGTTTATGAATGTAGTTTCGTCTTAGGAAAATAAATCCTTGACGACCAGCCGGGGAATTGCTCTGTGGAAGAGATGCTTTGCCGAAGTTTTGATGAGAGGCCTGCTGAGGACTTCAATGATGGATTCCGCTGGGGATAACCAAAGATAAACTCCGCTGGGGAATACCAAAGATAGACTCCTGCCGGGGAATGAAAGAACTTTGCCGAGGGCGATCTTCCGTGGCAATTAGCTGAGGATAACCCAGTTATAAGCCTTTGTGAGGAATAACTCTGAATAAAGTTCGGGAGAGACGTCCGTATCCTGTAGGGAACAAGCTTCCAGAACCTACTGGGGATGAGCTTTAAGACCTGCCGGGGAATGTTGTGCCTTTTCAGGATCGACGGGGAATCAACTCCGCTTAGAGAAAGTATTGCTAAATCTTGTCTCACTCTGCGGGGCGTTGAGATGATTTGGTCACATTCTTCAGTCGAAACTACCTTGGTACCTTGGCGGGCAAAGCAACCAGACTGCATCAGACAACTTCACAATGTCCCTGTCTCTGATGTCACCTGTAATTAATCTTTTGTTTTATATGCAAATATTTATGAATCAGCAATTTAATGTCAAATGCATGTATCAAAAATGAACATTGGACGTTCTTCGCAAAACAAAACAGAAAAAGGAAAAACAATGGCAATTTGTATGGACAAGTGAATTTGTATTGATTTGAACTTTGCCTGTGAATAGGCGTTTTTGTACAAGAGGCTGACATCCTAGTAAGAGGACGCCGCCAAATAACATAGAGTTTACAATTTTGAAAAGAAAACAAAACAGCTATGTGAACAATCCCACTGGGTTCCAACTCTGCTATCGCCTTTATGTCTCCAAGCGTCTCATCGCTTTGCTGCCTAGTTGAAGATGAAGCTGATTAGTCGATGCCGAAGTCTGAGCCAGATAGTTGATGCCGAATTCCAGATGCAGAGTGATCCAATGAGACATAGTGTTACGCTTTATCCCTAACTTTTGCCTGGACCGCCCTTTCGGGTTTTTAGTCCACCGGGATACCCATTTTTGCCCAAGCCGCCTTTTCAGGTTTTCGACTTGCCGGGTGTACAGATTTTTATTCATTTCATCCCTTATTTTTGCCCGAACCCTTTTGGTTCGCCGGGAAGCCCTTATTTTTGCCTAGGTATGTCAACCTAGCGGGTCTTTTATTTATGCGTAGTATTTTTTCACTATGTCTGCATTGGCGGGGTGAGGAAGGTCGTCACCATCCATGGTGGTTAGGATCATGGCCCCTCCTGAGAACACATGCTTAACCACAAATGGCCCTTCGTATGTAGGGGTCCATTTGCCCCGGGGATCACTTTGAGGAAGGATGATGCGTTTGATTACCAGGTCCCCAACTTGATACTCTTGTGGTCTGACTTTCTTGTTAAATGCCCTGATCATGCGTTTTTGATACGTCTGACCATGACAGATAGCGGTAAGTCTCTTTTCGTCAATCAGATTTAATTGATCAAGTCGAGTCTGGATCCAGTCATCTTCACTCAAGTCTGCATCCTTCATTATCCCGAGAGAGGGTATCTGGACTTCAATTGGCAAGACTGCCTCCATGCCATAGACCAAGGAGAAGGGAGTTGCCCCGGTTGATGTCCTTGCTGAGGTACGGTACCCATGAAGAGCGAACGGTAACATCTCGTGCCAATCTTTATAGGTCACTGTCATCTTCTGCACAATTTTCTTGATATTTTTATTAGCTGCCTCTACAGCCCCATTCATCTTCGGCCGGTAGGGAGAAGAATTGTGGTGCTGTATCTTGAATTGTTCACAGAGTTCAGTGATCATCGTGTTATTGAGATTGGTACCATTGTCCGTAATGATTCTTTCTGGGACGCTGTACCGACAGATCAGATTATGCCGGATGAAACGTGCCACGACGCTCTTGGTTACTGTGGCGTAGGAAGCTGCCTCAACCCACTTCGTGAAGTAATCGATCGCCACTAGGATGAAGCGATGCCCATTGGATGCCGTCGGTCGGATCTCACCGATCATATCAATCCCCCACATTGCAAAAGGCCAAGGTGCCGTCAGGACGTTCAGAGGAACTGGAGGAATATGCACCTTGTCAGCATAGATCTGACATTTGTGACAAGTTCGGGAGTGTTGGTAACAATCAGCTTCCATTGTGGACCAGAAATATCCTGCCCGAAGGATTTTCTTAGCCATGGTGTGTCCACTGGAATGTGTTCCAAATGTACCTTCATGCAGTTCTATCATGATCTTCTCTGCTTCAGCCTTATCCACACAACGTAGTAGAGTTGAATCATGATTCCGTTTGTAGAGAATGCCGTTGCTGAGGAAGAATTTTGCCGCAAACCTCCTCATGAACTTCTTGTCATTGACAGATGCACCTTCAGGGTATTCCTGAGCTTCCAAGTACCTCTTCACCTCATGATACCAGGGTTTTTCAGTCACCTTCTCGGCCTCGAGATCGCAGCAGTATGCTGGTTCATCCAACTTCCATATAATGATCCGGGGAGCCTCATTGTCCCACTTAACTTTGAACATTGAAGACATTGTAGCTAGTGCGTCCGCTAGCTGATTCTCCTCTCTTGGGAAGTGCTCAAAAGTTATTTCTTCAAAGTGGGGAAGCAAGGTTGACACATACTCCTTGTAAGGAATAAGATTTGGGTGTTTCGTATCCCACTCGCCTTTGATCTGATTGATCACGAGAGCGGAATCTCCGAAGACACTCAGAAACTTGATCCTTAAGTCGATTGCAGCTTGTAAACCCATGATACATGCCTCATATTCTGCCATGTTGTTGGTGCAGTTGAAACACAATCGGGCGGTGAGTGGAGTATGAGTTCCTTTGGGAGATATGATTACAGCGTCGACGCCGTTACCCAAAGCATTGGAGGCTCCGTCAAAATGCATAGACCATCGGGATCCTTCCTCAGGTCCTTCATCCGGTCCAGGTACTTCACAGTCAGTTACCACCATGATGTCTTCGTCCGGAAAATCAAAGTTCAATGATTGGTAATCGTCCACAGGTTGGTGTGCCAAATGATCTGCCAGTACACTTCCTTTGATTGCTTTCTGAGTTGTATACTGGATATCATATTCTGTCAAGATCATTTGCCATCTCGCTATTCTTCCAGACAGAGCAGGCTTTTCAAATATGTACTTGATGGGATCCATCTTCGAAATCAATAGAGTAGTGTGAGTCAGCATATACTGTCTCAGCCGGCGAGTAGCCCATACTAGAGCGCATCAAGTTTTCTCAAGCAGTGAGTAACGAGACTCACAGTCGGTAAACTTTTTGCTCAAGTAATAAATAGCGTGCTCTTTTCGGCCAGACTCGTCATGCTGCCCCAGCACACACCCCATTGAATTGTCAAGTACTGTCAAGTATAATATTATAGGCCTTCCTTCCACTGGTGGCATAAGAATGGGTGGCTCTTGGAGATATTCCTTTATCCTTTCAAAGGCGGCCTGACATTCATCGTTCCAGCGTACTACTTGATCTTTCTTCAGTAATTTGAAGATTGGCTCACAAGTAGCAGTCAGATGTGAGATGAATCGGGCAATGTAATTCAGTCGTCCCAGGAAACCTCTGACTTCCTTCTCTGTCTTTGGAGTCGGCATCTCTTGTATGGCTTTTACCTTGGCAGGGTCCACCTGAATACCTTTATCACTTACAATGAAACCTAGCAATTTTCCGGATCTTACCCCAAAGGTGCATTTGTTGGGATTCAACCTCAGCTTGTATAACTTGAGTCGGTCAAACAGCTTCCTCAAATGATCAAGGTGCTCCTCCTCAGTTTGAGACCTTGCAATCATGTCATCAACGTATACCTCAATCTCATGATGGATCATATCATGAAATAAAGCAACCATGGCACGTTGATAGGTTGCCCCAGCATTTTTCAATCCGAATGGCATGACCTTATAACAGAAGGTGCCCCACTGAGTCACAAAGGTAGTCTTTTCCATATCCTCCAGAGCCATCTTGATCTGATTATACCCTGAAAAACCATCCATGAAGGAGAAAACCTTGTGTTGAGCGGTATTGTCAACAAGAACGTCGATGTGAGGTAAGGGGAAGTCATCCTTGGGGCTTGCCCTGTTCAAGTCCCTGTAGTCGAAACACATCCTGACTTTACCGTCCTTTTTCGGCACTGGCACCACATTGGCCACCCATTGAGGATAAGAAGTTACCGCTAGAAACCCGGCATCGAACTGCTTCATGACCTCAGCCTTAATCTTTTCAGACATCTCTGGGCGCATACGGCAGACTTTTTGCTTTACCGGAGGGCAGTCTTCCTTGGTTGGCAGGTGGTGAACTACAATGTCGGCATCCAAACCAGGCATGTCTTCATAGGACCAAGCAAATATCTCCATGTAATCACGTAGCATCTGGATCAATCGTTGCTTTACGCTGAGCTCTAGATTAGCCCCAATCTTGACCTCTTTCCTATCTGTCTCAGTACCCAGGTTAACTGTTTCCACTGGCTCTTCATGTGGTTGAATAGCCCTCTCTTCCTGGAGTAGCAGTCTTGCGAGCTCACCAGGCACTTCACAATCATCTTCACCTTCGTCTTCGGCCAAGTTGATCGGATTCTCGAAGTCATAACTGGCGGTAGCAGAGCTGTTACCAGTGAGATCCAGAGTGGATTGAAACCTGTATAAGTGAGTGTGTGTAAATATAGCTGTTTTGCAATATATATAACACAGAAAGAAAAAGAGCACAAGATTTGAAATGCAACAAACGTCCAATGTTTTGATTGATGATATATGGAAATGTCATACAAAAAAGCCCTCACAAATGGAGCTACGATGCCCCGGGTAGGACATCGAGCCAACAAAGTTTTAACATATTGTTTGTTACAAATTGGAAATCAAAAGAAATTAATTACTGCGTGACAAATGTGATAGGTGTAAAATCCTTTGCCGTCCAGTTGCTCGGTCCGTTGCTGGTAGTCGGGTAGATCCAACTGTCAAACTCTGCTTCCTCTACATCCTCCTCGATAGCATTCACCCTCGGGTTGGAGATAAACACCGGAGCCTTTCTGATCTTTTCCTTGCGCACAGCCCTCTGAGCCTCTGCAGTAAAGCCCAGCCCAAACTTGTCGTTCTTTTGAGTGAAGTCAGGAAGCTGACCCCAGTTTGCATAATTGCCTTTCTCGATTACAGCCCGGGCATCCTTCAAGGACGCCATCTTCAACGGAAAATCTTCTCCAACTACTGCCTCAGCTGATGCCAACACTGGAGGTACTTCCTCAAAATGCTGAAAGGGGGTTTCAATAAACTCCCCGTCCATCTCGATATACCGGAATGAATTCAAGTGACTCACCATGTATTCCTCCTCACCCTGCACAATAATAATCTTCCCTTTGACAGGGTATTTGAGCTTTTGGTGTAAAGTGGAAGTTACTGCCCCAGCTTTGTGAATCCAGGGTCGACCCAACAAGCAGGAATAAGATGGACGAATATCCATTACATAGAACGTTGAGTCGAAAACTTGGGAAACCACACGAATAGGGATGTCTACCTCACCGTGCACCATCCTCTTAGAACCGTCGAAGGCTCTAACAGTAATGTTACTAGGTTTCAACTCTAGGCCCTCACAATCCAAGCGATCCAATGCTTTCTTGGGCAAGACATTCAGGGAAGAGCCGGTATCCACTAACACGTGTGCGAGAGTAGTGCCCCTGCATTCCATGGAAACATGCAGGGCATCATTGTGATTCTTCCCTTTGGCGGTAAGGTCAGCATCCGAGAACCCTAAGCCATTGTCAGCCGTCAAATTAGCCACACAGTCGGTGAATTGATCCGCGGAGGTCTCTTGCGGCACATGGGCCGTTTTCAGAAATGAAATCAGGGCTTTTGCATGGGCCTCTGAGCATAGCAGCAATGATAACATAGAGATTTTGGAAGGAGTATGCCCCAACTGTTCAACAACGTTAAAGTCACTCTTTTTGATAATTTTAAGGATTTCCTCCATTTCTTGTTGGGAGGCTTCCACAACAGTCTTCTTTTTTGGTGCCTCCGTCCTGGCAGGCAAATCGGTAGCAACTTCTTTGCCCCAAGTATCAGAAGACTCGGCGGCAGTAGTAGACACAGGAACTTGAACTGGAACATGCACACTTGCGGGTGTGATGGTGAGAGGTTTTCGGATAACCGGCGGTGCAATGTCAGGCGAGAAGAGCCTGCCACTGCGGGTAATCTTGGAGGGACCAGTGATGTTACTGATACTGGTATTGGTGTTGAACTCCTGCTTCACCCCAAGCACATACACGTCGGCTCCATAATACCATGGAACAACTTTATCAGACTTATATGGGAGAGGCCCCGGGACAGTAATAGTGATGGGTGCAACAGACATAATTTGGACTGGTTTCTTTACGGGAGCTTTGGCAGGATTGTAAATCGTGACAACAGATATTTCTTCAATGGAAATAGACGGAACAGCAGTTTTCTTGAACAGAATCTCCTTGCTATCCATCAGGCCTTGGATGCCTGATTTTAGCAGTGGACAACCGGTAGGGATAACATCACACAGGAGGCAACCCTTACTACAACCCGGAAATAAACCGGCTAGTAGCAAGTTCCTCTTAACAGTCAAAAGAGGGGTAACAACTTCATTCACCGAAACAACATACAACTCTTCCTCAATGGCATTTACTCTATGCTGGGGCATAGGAGCAGTTACAACATTCGGTCTTTCAGGCGCTTCAAACTGAATTTCCTTTGCATCGATAAGATCTTGCACTTTGTTTCTCAAAGCCCAGCAATCATCAGTAGTGTGCCCGGGACTATCAGAATGATAAGCACACCGGGCATTCGGGTTATATTTAGGAGACGCAGTGTTGACGACCTTAGGAGCTTCTTTGAGGGTCACCAAGTTGGTTGATAATAGTTGGGGTAAAATTTGAGATAAGGTCATACTCAGCCGAGTATACTGCCTCTTGGGCCTTTCACTTCTTTGTTGATTGTACTGCTGAGGAGCAGCAACAGGTTTTGAAATGACCAAAGCATTGACGGCTTGGCGACTTTCGGGCTTGACTTGTCGTCTGGGACCATAGACGGCGCTTGCTTCTTTTTTAAACGGCCTCTTCTCAGTACTTGTGGAGGCAGCCTTTTGTATCTTTCCTGACCTGATGCCAGCTTCAATTCTTTATCCCGTCAGTATCAAATCCGTAAACCCAGCGGAGGAGTTACCAACCAAATGATTGAAAAATGGACCAGACAAAGTCCCTAGGAACATATCAACCAGCTCACGATCCGTCAATGGAGGCTGCACCCTGCCAGCCAAATCTCTCCATTTTTGTGCATATTCTTTGAACCCCTCACCCGTTCCTAAAGACATACCCTGAAGTTGGGTACGCGTTGGAGCAAGATCAGAATTGTATTGATATTGTCTGTAGAATGCGGTTGCCAAATCTTCCCAGTGTCGGATGCTAGTTCCATCTAATTGGTAGAACCATTCAAGCTGTGACCCCGAAAGGCTATCTTGGAAGAAGTGAATCCAAAGGTTCTTATCCGCCGTGTAGGGTTGGATCTTCCTTACGTACGACCTTAGATGCAGCTTTGGGCAGGAGATCCCATCATACTTGGCGAAGGCAGGCGCCTTAAACTTATGTAGAATTACTACCCCAGAAGATAACCCCAGATCTCCGAAATCCAGTCCCGGCACATTCTGAATTTCCATGGCGCTCAAGCGGTCCTCCAATTGCTTGTATCTGTCAGCAGCAGGTGGGTATTGTTCGTCATTATAGTCCGTCTCGTTGTCGGAGACTGCGGGACTAGGAGCTCCTCCCCCTTGGGGACTGTTTTTCTCAGCAGAAGAAGTAGTTGGATCAACTTCATTATGGAGTGTGTTCCCAAATCCGCGTCTGGTGTTGAACAACGCAGTCCTCTTTTTCTTCTTCTTCTTCTTCAGGAGTAGAGTCTTCAACTCTTGCTGACCTTGAGCCAGGCTTAGGACCATCTCTTGAAACTGTGCACTTTGGGCCTGAAGGGCCTTGATTGCTTGCTCACTGGATGAGTCTGGATTCATGATGACTGTTCAAAATAAACAGCGAAGGAGATTAAGCAACCTGTGAAATAGGGTACCTGCTATGCATATGGTGCAATGGAATGCGTATGTTTTATGTTTTCAAAGACAAACAAGATTCAACTTTGTAGACAAAAAGGGAAACACACTTCATTAGATTAAAATTTTCAATTGTTCAACAATTCGCCCTTAGGCATTACAGGAATGAAAAATACTGGAAAGGAAATAAAAGCTATAAAAGGAAATATCCAAAGCCCATCAATGCTCCCATGGCCTCCTTTTCTCAGTGTTGATGTAGTTGTTCAGGACTCTCTCTTCTTCCAATTGCTTAGTCAGCCTCTGGATCTTCCGTTCTTGCTCGTTGAACTTCTCCCGATAGAAATCCCGTTCTTCCTTTAGCTGCGCCCAAGATCTCTTCATTGTGTCAAAATCAGTAGGTATCTGAGGAGGGAGGACAGTTGGAGGAACCCCATCTTCATCAGGAGATTCAAGAATGATTGGTCTGACAGCTTCGTACGGCATGCCTAACTTCTGAGCACGGATGCGGACCCACTTGCAATAGGGTTCCATTGGTAGAGAAGTCTTTGGCCCCAACTCATGTGGGTCAGCTTTGTGAATTCTGTCCCAAGCTCTAGTGAATCCATGGCGTAGTTTGTCACTGTCGGCCTGAAACTCAAAATGAAAGTGAGGAACCAGCATTTCATGAGGCCCAACTCCTCTGGCTCTTCCAAACTGACGGAGAGCTAAGCATGGATTATAAGAGATTCCTCCTTGGATACCAATCAACGGAACATTCGGGTATTCTCCGCAACGATCAATAACAGCTACCTCATCCAAACCTCTGAGAGTCCAAGTGATGTCATTATCTGTGAGAGACATTAACCTCCGAGCCCAACCTTTTCCTTCTTCATTCTTCAGCACGAACTTAGGAAGGTGCGAAATAAACCACCTTACTAGCAAAGGAGCACAACACCACGGAGTTCCCCGTTTTCGAGCAGTACGAGCATAAAGTTGTTGCAGGATATCACCCAAAAGAGTGGGTACAGGATTTCGAGACATGAAGATCCTTATGACATGGATACTGATAAAGGTGTCAGGGTTGGGAAACAGCACCAGACCATAAATCAAAAGAGCCAGAATATCTTCGTACGCCTTAAAGTCCAAGTCATTCCAGAAATCATTAGCCTTGCCAACCAGAAATTTGACCAAAAAGCCCTTGACCCCATTTCTAGTTTCCCAGTTAGCTAATACCTCTTCTTTGGTCAAGGGGAGAATTGCAGCAATCTCTTCAGGCCTAGGAGTCTTTTCCAAACCAGTGAATGGAGTTTGTTCCAAGACAGGGATCCCAAGCAAATAAGAGAATTCTTCCAGGGTAGGAACCAGCTGGAAGTCTTGAAAGGTGAAACAATGATACAGAGGGTCATAAAACTGGGTCAGAACACTCATCAGTTGTTGGTCCCATTTTGCAGTGATCAAGCCAAGGAGAGAACCATGTCTGTTGATGAAAGAAGAAGTGTTTGGAATCCTACCAACCAAATCCTTGAGCAAAATTGGTGGTTGAACAAAGTTGAGCCGGATAGTATTCCTACGCACGGGCATCATGATGTCCTACAAAACAGAGCAAAGATGAAACTTTTTGTCTTTGAAATGGGTTAGTCCTTTATACAGGATGCATGCAATGGTATGATGGCATGATGTTATGATGAGGTACAACACAAGTATTCACACAGGCAAACATGATAAGGCACACAAGTCACACAAGACACCCTTAGGTTTCAGGCCAACATGAATTTCAGGTATTACCCTCTTTTGATTTTGTTGGTTAAAACCTGTCCTATCAAAAGTAACCGGGTTCTAGAGGATCTCAAATCATTGGCTACCCTCAATCGGTCATAACTCCAGCATCGCAATCTTTTCTCGCGGCCAGAACCATCTCGAGAGTTTAGCCTCAATGAGTGTAGCATACTGCTACTGTCCTAATGGCCAAGTTGGTCAATTTAGGGTTCTAAGGTTGGTTGGTGTTTAATGACTCCTTAGAAGACCTATATTCTCCCCGTTGCAACACAAGGGATATAGGTACAGACCAAGATGCCACACCAACGTAGCCACTGCTTCACCCATGTCGGTCTACGCCGGACAGGTCCCTCACAGATTATGCTACCTAAAAAGGGTATTTCCCATATCCGGGTTAGGATCTATGAAACTCCGATGCAAAGCCCACAAATATAAAAGCAAACAAAGCAAACAATTGAAAACAAAGGTGATCTAAACCCTAAGGTTACTCCACTTTTAAATTAGTCCCCAGCAGAGTCGCCAGTTCTGTGATACGGTGGGAGAACTGACTTGAGGTTTTGCGTTTGTTTTCGCAAATGTTTCGGTTTGAGCAAGAGTCGCCACCGACTTTTTATTTTATCCTAAGGAAAGGTTTAAAAAGCACAGCAAAAACCTTTTGAGATGTTTTCTTGGGTTCGGGGAGTAGATTATAGAAAGGGAAGGTATTAGCACCCTTTCTATCCATGGTTATCCATGGGCTCTTAGTTACTTGCTTAGATCACTTGCCTTTTGTTTTCAATTGTTTTAAATGGTGCTTTGTGTGTGTGGGTTTGAAAAATGTTTTGAAAAGAAGCCATTGTGGTGGCAACCTTTGTAATGATCCATGTTGGGATGTATACAAAGGTGTATGTCTTTTGAAAAGGTTTTCATTTGTTTTTGAAAGTTTGTTTTGAAAGTGTTGTGAGGTGTGGTTTTAGAAAATAGGCAAGTGTTTTGTTTTTGCAAGTTTGATTCAAGTAACTAAGAGGTTTATCTACTCCTAAATTTCTCAAAGATTATTGCTATGTTTTAACCCTTTTAACAAGTTTGTTCCACCATTGTATTTGGTGGACAATCTCATGTTAGGATGTGAAAGGGACGGGCGCGGGTCATCGTTTAGACCATAATTGCAATGGTGCCAAGTATCTTTGGGCATTTTCTTTAGGGGACTTTGATCATTTGTTTAGGCAACATTTTGAAAGTGTTATTGAGGGACTATGATCATTTGATTTGTTTGTTTTGCCCAAAGAAACCTAACATGCAATATGGCACAATTTTGAAAGGCAACAAGTGGAATACCCTAGGGGGTGCAAGTGTGATTTGTGTGTCCATTTTCATGCTTGTTTGTCTTGAGATTAGGTCATAACTATTTTGTCGTTTTTCGCATACAAACCCTAATTCTAACATGGTATAATTGGAAAGCAATAAAGTGCGAAAATAAATTTACTAAGCTATTACAAAACCAAATATGGGAAGGGGGGTACAAATGTTCAAATGGGGATTTTGACAAGGAATTTAAACCTAAAACTATTACATCAATATTGAAATATTTTACAAGATGATTAATTTACATAGATTAAATAAAATAAGACAAATATGCAAGAATGCAAAAAGAATTTTTATATGTATATAAAAAAAGTATTATTTATATAAAATAAAAAGAAAATAAAAAGGTATTGTTTTTTGGAGTATTTTCATATTTAGGGTAAAACCCTAATTCTATTAAATAAAATACATTATTCATTTATTATGTACAAATATTTATTTATATATACAAAAAGAAAATAAAATGAGGTATTTGTCAAAAATGTATTTTTATATTAAATATTAGTAATAATAATAAAAAAAAACAAAAGTGTATATATTTTATATTTACTCTAAATATATTAATAAATATATGTATATATGTATTATTTTAAATATGCATTATATATATATATATATAATAATATTTAATATTTGTAAATAGGTATTTTTTATATAAAGTATTTTCAGAAGGTAAAAATAAAATAAAAATGAAAATAAAAGTATTTTTACATATTTCTCAATTTTTTTAATGAAATGTATATATTCATTTATTTGTGTATAAATCAAAAGAAAATCAAATAAATACCTAATAAATTAAAAAATGGTGAGAAAAAAGATTTTTATATTTTTAATAACATGAGAAAAAATAAATGAATCAATCAAAAAAAGAAAAAGTCAGAAATCATTAAAAATGAACCAAATGGGCTCAGGGGGTGCAGAAGCAATTATGCGGTGCAAAAAGAAAAGTCAACACAAGCCCAGCCCATGAAGACCTTTCTTCAACCTCCAGCCTTCTGTTTGAACAAAACACGCGCCACTTTTCTTCCATTGCAAGGTCCTGATTCCTTGAGTTTTAGCAAAAACTTCCAACATCAAAACTGTTAAGCATCTTCCCACGAATTCACACATATAAAAAACATGTTTTAACTCTCAGAAATGAGAGAGAATTTCTTCTCTCCCAATTCTTAACCTAATTTTTGTTCAAAGTTCAGACATCAAATTCTTGCAACACACATAATATAAATAAAATCTAATTATATGGGCATGTTCAGGGCAATGATTATGACATATTCTCTTCACAAACCTAAAGCTAACAATGCCTAATAAGAGAGATACGAATTCAAAAACTTACCTGTTCAGTTGAAGTTCTATCTGACAATGGAGAAGCTCTCAGTGCAAGGTGATGATTGGGATAGTTTCCTTGAGGTCCAGGGATGCTATTCCAAGCTTTACTTTGTCTTGAAAGCTTTTGAATCGAGCTAGAGCACTTCGCCTGCAAATCAGAAATGTGAAAATGGTGGAACCAGTTAGAGGGATTACAGGTTGTGTTTTAGCTTTTGGATAGCTTGCATAGATGGTAGGGAAGGTGTATGAACTGGTTTGGGCAAGAATGCTTGAAAGGATTGAGAGTTGGAACCCAATCTGCAGAGGTTGCTCTATTTGAGCAGTTTCAAGGTGATTCTGAGTTTTGGGATGGATTGGAGGTAAAAGGCTCGTGCTTTAGCTTGGTTGAGATGTGTGGAATGTGTTTGATAAGTTTGTCTAAGTGTTTGTAAGCTGAGATGGATGTTGGTACAAGTTATGCTATCTTACTTGAACTTGAAGCAAGCAATGGCCACTTGATCATTCTAGCCTGTACAGGCCCTCACACTATGCTGTACACATTGCCCTTGATCAGTGCAATTTGCTCACAAACTTGTGCCAAGAAGATTTGGACTGTACCACTTGGATTGCAAACTTGACATAAAGTTCTACTTTTTCAAAATGGAAATAATGCTTTTTCTAGTTTAGGGTTAATTCTCCATGTAATGTCCAAATGCTTAGAATAACAACTTGGCACAATGGTTTTGGATTGTATTATTGAGTGTCAAAGGGTTTTAGGACCTGTAATATAGCTTAAGCATGCTGAGATTAAAATGCATAGTGTTATGAACATGTACATGGCCAAGAACAAAAGTGACTTTTTCCCATTTTGCAAAATTCGATTCTCCCTAACCACGAGGTTGTTTGAGAAGTTCTTGGACATTTTGGAAAGCTTGGAATGTGTACTACAATCCATCTTTGAAATGCAAATTGAAATTCCAAGTGGAAGTGTATGGAAAATGGCCTTGAAGTTAGGTAGAAAACCTTGTCAAAAAGGTCAAATTTTCACTAAGTTATGAATGGTTTAGTGCCCTTATTAAAAAATTTGTAACTTGAGATACAAGCCTCATTTGGGAAAACTTTGTGAATAAAAGTTGTAGATTATGCAACAAGCTACAACTTTCATGTTTTGACTTTTGTTTGAATCCAAATGAATCTTGGTGAGAAAGTGGGGCAAAGTTGGGAAACAATTAGGGTTTTCCATAACTTAGAAAAATTCTAAGTTATGAAAAATTCCCATTTCAAACCCTAATTTGCATTTCTTGGTTTCTTGGTGAACAAGTTTCATGATTTGGCATGTTTTGATGAAAAATGAATCTTGACTCTTGATTTTGACCAAAAAGTCAAAGTTTGACTTTTCAGTATACAGTCAAAATTGATCAATTGACTGGGAAATTCAACTGTCAATCTTGTGTACTTGGGATTTTTTTGAGTTTTTTGAGCATGTCAAGATAATTCCATGGGGTTCTTGAGTCCATATGTGAGCTTGGTTTGCCATTGGCTAGGTCAAACAGTCAAAAATTGCCTTTGTGCAGTCAAAACCCTAAAAATGACCATTTTGCCCTTTTGATGATCTGATTAAATTTCTTGTAGAATTGTGATCCAAACTTGATCAAATGGTTCATGTGAGTTCATAGTGTTGATGTGGGTCAATTTTCATGAGTTTTGACTGTCAATTGGCCACAGTTGACTTCTTCCCCAATACAGTTGATTTCTAGGTCAACTGTCCAATTGACTGGGCAAAATTTGGAATCAAGACTTGAAACTTGGTATGGATAAACTTGGGAGTCCAACATGAAGCATGAAAGTCATTTTAGGCATTTTAGGTCAAAACATCTTTGTGCAAACACAAACCCTAATTTGGATCAACAGTGCAAGGAGAAGTCTTGAGCAGAGGAAACCCTAACTGGATCTTGAGCTCCAAGGGTTTTGTGATGAGAAAATGTTGAGGAAATGGGAGGGCAAATTTTGGGGTACAACAACGACGTACTGAAACCCTGGTTTATTTTAGTCGGTAGTGTGATAACAGGTGTTAACTGGGACTTATGAGAATGATATTTTGTGAGGATGTTATTCTTTGTGAGGATATTTTATTGATTTGGGATTGATATGGCTCATGCTTCATATGCATTTGAAGTGTGACATGATGATCCATGGATATGCTATGCGTTTGAGGATGCAATGCAATATGTCGTGAAGATTATTGTATGCAAAATGCCAAAAACTCATTGGGATCTGTTGCTCATCATCTTGAGGTACCAACATGGACTGGTGCTTGAAAACTGAGAGAAAGAGTTAGCCTTGTCGAGTTCACTGGGGAATTAAATCTTGTTGAGGGGGAGTAGCTTGATCTGACTTTCTTCTCCTGCTGGACTGCTTGTGAATGACTGAATGGAGATATGGATCTCATCAAATTCCCCAAGTTTTCTCTATTGCCAGGGAGGAAAGGGGCCCGTCTGACATTCCTTACTTCACGAACCACTCGGGGATTAGGAAATGGACATTAGTGTCTTCAGATGCCCCGAGTTCACCTCATTACTGGGGAGTTGCGTGTTTAAACATCTGCAGGGAATGATGATGATTCCGAGGACGTTAACTGAACCAAAGTGAATGTCATAACGCTCTTAGCTTGATTGAATTTGTACGGATGACAGGAATTTGCTTGAATAGCTCCATAAGAGGGGAGGAGGAATGCCCCTGTCTGTAAGGATCTCTTCGAGTGGAATGCTGGAAGATTCGTGTCATAATACATCGCAAAGTGGCATGCCCCAAAATCTTCCTCTGATCATGGATTCTCGTAGAGATTTGTCGGATCTCGACGTGACTGCCCCAGGTTGCACAAATTTTAAATAGGTTACTCAACCTGATTCCCCCAGTTTGAAGTTCAAAGAGATTTAACTACATGGTTGCTTCTGATTGACTGGAAAAATATGGAAGAGATTTACCGATGTGATAGCCTCTGATTGGCAGCTTGAGGGAATGCCCCAGAATAAGATCATTCTTTGTTTTTTTTTGGACAAGTTTCTGCAGCAATTTGTCCTTCGAGATGACCATGTTTTCAAATGATGCTCATCACGCAAGCTTACTTGATGTTCAAGCACTTACTTATATGCAATGAATGTTTGTCTAAGAATGATGATTCTAATGCAAATTCTATGTTTGTCTTGAAGTTCGAAAAACTTTCATTGAAATGATGTCAAAGCATCAGTTTTTTTGTTTTTTGTTTTTTTTTGTTTTTATGAATAGGTGACGTGTTACCAAATCAAATTTTAGTACATCCCCGAGGAGTCAGGTTACCGTATTCTCGCTACAGTATTGCTTTCGAATTAACCCATGCTTCAGTTAGGACTTTTAAGGGTTGTAACGTGGCCTGGTTCACGGTTTTAGAAAAAAGATTTAAAGCTCAAAATTATTTGTTGCCCACCCATTCTCCATGATGTTCTCCATTCCTATGTTCAGTTAACTCGATACGAGCACTCATCTCCTGAGAAGAGAGTTTGCGATGATTGAGGAACCACAGGGGTTTCTAAGACCCGACAATCACTGACTTCTTGGCGTCTGATCACTTGATCTTGTTCTTTGCTGAGGATTATTATTATTTTTTATTTTGCTTTCCCTAATTTTTTTCTGGACAAATTTCTTGATTTCGAAGTTGCAGTCCAGCGGGATGCCCTGACTTTTGCCTAAGTCTCCTATTTTTTCAAGTTTTGACTTAGTGGGGCTTTTTGTCTCTTTCTTTTTGAACAAGTTATTGATCTTTGCGCCATCTTTGATTTGTTGGCAATGGTTGTGGTTGTTTGAGTCCTGGATAGATGAAGAATAACTGTTATGGTATCGTCATCTGCTGACCTCCTGATTGTGTAAGAGATACCCATCGGGATATCCTTCTCTTCGATGCATGCTGCTGGTAGGTGACAATTTATCATTGTGGTTTTGACTTCTCCTAGCCCTTGGATGAATAACTATTGTTGTATCCCTAGTAAGTCCCTCTTAACGAGTTCTGGATGCTCGATCAGATTAACTGAAATCTACCCGCCCCAGGGTTAAAATTGAGGGTTTTTCTGTGTAAAAGAAACTCCCACTTCAAAGCTCGAAAGGGTTGACGAGGGTCTATCTTCCTTATAACTTTGGTGTTTGGGGATTTGAAACAATGCCTGTACATCGTCAGCAAGGTTTTATTCGAAAGCATACCGTTTGAGAATCTAAGTATCAGATCTTCATCATCCTCCCTCAAGAGTTATTATTATTATTTTTCTTTAAATTAAAAAGAGTTAAGCATCGAAAGCAAGTACAATAACAAAAACATAGATGAGTGAATACGAATGGATTAGTTCAAGACAAACACAGTCAATGCATGGTGATTCAATATAGAAAGACAAACAATTTTTCATACAATGGGTACTGAACAAAACAAGAAAGGTTACAAATGATAATGCAAATGAAATTAGAAATTTCCATGCTCAGGAGACTTCTTCAGCCCTGACTCATTTGAGGAGACGCTCTTGCAGTCTTGACACCTATCTCAGCAAGGGGATTCAATCCATTATCATACCCTTTGGAGTGAACGTGATAACTTTGGCATCAAGGAGGTCTTGAACATTGTTTTTTAATGCCCTACAATTCTCAATCGTGTGGCCTAGAGCCCCTGAATGGAATTCGCAACGAGCACTGACATCATACCCTCGTGGGAGAGGATTTGGTGTTGGACCCAGCTCACGCAGTTGAACCAACTGATTGGCCAACAACTGAGGGAGAAGTTGAGCATAAGACATGGGAATGGGATCCACCCTCCTTTCAATAACTTTCTTCCTCTTTCGTCCTTATTGCCCCTGGGGTTGATGACTTAGCTGAAAAGACCCAGATCGTGCTCGTTGACCATACAGTTGTCTCTGTGTGTACTGATGTTGATGATGGATTGACTGATGCTGAGTCACCCGCGGTTGTTGAGCTAAGATTGTAGCACATGCTCGAGGAACATTAGGATGAACAAACGACGTTTCATGGTGCAGAGCTTGATCTTGATGATGGACCGGGGCCTTTCCTTTGTTAATAGTAGCACTAGTCTCTCCTTCTTTCTTCTTGAGGAGGCCAAAGCAAGGTTTCTTGTTACTTCCATTGATATCGCTAGATGTACCTTGAATTTTTCTTGACTTGAGGCCATCTTCAATACATTCCCCGATGGTAACCAAGTTCGAAAAGGAGGTCGAAATACTACCGAGTATATGTTGGAGATATGGGTCTTGCAGGGTGCCCACGAACAAATAAGTCAATTCACGATCCAAGAGAGGAGGCTGGACCCTTGTAACCAGTTCACGCCACCTCTGAGCGTATTCTTTAAAAGACTCTTCAGACTTTTGTACCATCCCCTAGAGCTGAGTACTACTAGGAGCCATGGCTGTATTGTAATGGTAATGTTTCAAAAAAGCATCAGCAAGCTCTCCCCAAGTACTGACATGAGATCTTTCCAATTGCATATACCAATCCAACAATGCCCCGGTCAAAATGTCTTGAAAGAAATGCATGAGTAAAGGTTCATTTTCAGCATAAGCCGCCATTTTGTGACAATAGGAACAAAGATGAGTCTCTGGGCAAGAAGTGCCTTTGTATTTGTCAAACTCCTGGACTTTGAACTTGGGAGGAATAATTACTCCAGGCACGAGGCACATTGCAGCAGTATTGAATCCGGAAGGCTTGATACCCTCCATGGCTCTAAGTCGCTCTTCGAGAGCATGATACATTTTCGCAGTTTCGGCAACCCCGGTAGCAAGGTTCACTCGGGGTTCATTAATAACATCATGATGATCGTCGATATCATTCCTAGGAGCATCAGTAGGAGTCTCAACATTTGAATTGTCATTTCTCCCATTAGCAGAAGTGGAAGGAGCAGCAGTAGTAAGCTTGACAACACTTTGGTGTAGTTCTTCTTGACCCTTGATCACGACATGAAGGGTTTCCATGAGTTAATCCATGCGAGTACCTATAGTGTCCATATCTCGACGGAGTGCATTCTAATTTTCTTCGAAAAGATCCATTAGCCTTTGCTGGTTGCCTCTGGTACGGTAAGGATATGGATGAGTCGGCTTTGCTGTTTACTGGATTTTTGAGAAAGGGGACCCCAATGAGTTTTTGTTGTGAAAAAATGAATGCATGGTAATATGGATGAATGCTTTATCTTTATTTCTGAGGAGACCCAAAGACTCGTCTGTCTTTTTTAAAATTTCCTTTTTTGAAAAGTTGTATCAACAAGACTTGTCTTTGGATTTATCTAGATATGAGATATATCTACATGATGATATGATGTCATGGTATGCTATGGCGTGAAGTCTCAGCTCCACATATTCTGGATAACCATTGCGTAGTCCGTTGCACAGGCTGAAAGTAACAGGATCAAAAGTTCGACGTCACAGGCATGGAGTCAAAGTAACCACCCACAAGGTATGTACTAGGGGTTTATCACCTGCCGAACAAGGTTCTAAAGAGTTCTCGAAGTCTACACTCTTCCTTTGGATATTATCGACGTCCCAATTACTTGGTAATCAGTAATATTCGCAGGAAAAACTCGTCCGAGTGCAATATCGCGTGACAACTACTTCCGGATTACTCTGTTACAGTCTCCGCATTGCACCTAAAAGGCTAGGATGGGTTAATGGTTCTACGGCCCTCAGCTTCTCGAGCTTCCAGGTCGAAATCAACAATGTCTTCCCGATTACTCGGTAAACATCACTACTTTCAAGGGGACCTCCACTGAGTGGGGGATTTTCATGCCTCCTTCTTCGGGATTACTCCCTCAAAGTTAACATGACTATACCTCCCTTCCTAATCCTATGTGTAACCCAAGTCCGGGTAGAGGACTTATCAAAAGTAATCACCAAACCCAACACCACGAGGTATCCAGAATATGTGAGTAGCAACAATATATGCAATATATACAAAAGAATAAAATAAATAAAGAAATAAAACAGTAAAGCAAGATAAAGCAAATAAATAAACACCCAAAAAGACAAATAAACAAAACTAGGAGAGACTCGCTAAAGTTCCCCAGCAGAGTCTCCAGCTGAAGCCACCTGCAGAAAACACAGAGCCGCCATCGAACTTTATTTATCCCGAAGGAAGGGGAAATATCGATAAAACCACAAGGGAATAGATAAGATGGTCTTGCGACCAAGAGAAAGGGTAAGGAATTCGTTTATGCGAGGGGAAGGTATTAGCACCCCTCACATCCGTTGTACTCAACGGGATCCATTTTGTTTGTTTGTCTTAAAGGGGGTATTTATCTACAACTATGCTTGCTTAAAGGGAAATGGATGGTTTTTTTGATTATTGCGTTCGTGAGGGTTTCGCGACCCTTTGCCTACGTATCCAATGAAGGAATCAGAACACCATAGTTCCTATAGAAAGTGATTGGTTTGTTTGTGTTTTTTAGTGGGCGATGTTAACGCACGCATTCTAGCAATAGGCACGGTCGGTATCGCGGTATAACGGAGATAACATGCCCTTTGGGGGAGTTTTGCTTGGTTGAGTGTTTTGCGAGTTTTTAGAATAAATTTGAGTAAAGATTAAATGTTTTGGATTTTTGATTTGTGAATGTTAAGTTTTAATTACAAAAGAAGAAAAGGTTAAGTGGGGAATTAAAACCTATTTGTTTGTTATGTACAAGTGAGCTAAAAAAGTCTATTTCGACATAAGGCGATCGAACGGGTTTTAATCGCCTCACGGAGCTAACTAGGGGAGTATGGCATCGGGGTTTGAATGAACAAATGAAGAAACTAAGACCCTAAATATTTATTGTTTTAAGAAAATAGTACTATAGTATTTTTACAACTTATTGCGAAATGAGTATCGAAACCTAATTTTAACTTATTTTGGGTATTTTATAAAACAAATTGAATTAAAAGAAAATTAAACAAAAGATTAAGTAAACCAAATGAAAAATTAATTAAAACAAACATGTTTTTTATATTTTTCTCATGAAATAACTATATAAAGAAAAGGAATTAAATAAATATATTTTTTAAGAAGTATAGTAAAATACATAAAGATAAAGCCTAAAGAAACTAAAAAAATGGAAAATGCCCCCAACAGGGATTGAACCCGGGTCCCCAAGGTTTATTATTAGATGCTTTGCCAGTTGAACTATGCTGCTTATTCGTTATAACAATGGTTCAATTAAAACAAAAGGGAAAACAATGATTGGACTGGGCCAGCAGCCCAATGGGCTGACCCGATTTGGATAAGGGAAAGGGAAGGTTTTGAAAACCCTAAGGAAACAAAGAGGGTGCAGCGGCGTGGTTAATGAGAAGAGAAAAAGTTTGCCATTAATTTTTTTTATTAATCATATTAATTCCCAATTAACAACATAATTAAAGAAATAAATAAACCTAAAAAAAGAAAAAACTCCAACATGCATCTGAACACTCTTCCTATCTCTCTTTCCCACCGCCCCTTCACTCACACAAAATCCAAACGAAACCCTCCTACCTTCACCGCCGGCCTCTCTTCCTTTGCCTCTTCTCAAGATTACTTCTTCTCTTACTCTCTTCGTACCTCTCTCTCTTCATAGAACATCGCCTATGTTCATCTTCCATGCTTCGATCTTTCTCTTTTAAAAGAAAACATGATAACACCGCTCTTTTGGTCACTCAACTGTAATTACCCCTTTCTAAAACTACTTTTCTACCCGATTAGCCTCCGCCCTCAGCCCTGTTCTCACGATAACCAACTTGTTCCTAACTAAACCACACAAATGACCTTCTGTAGGTTCTCACCAAATAAACTACACAACATTCAAGCAAAATTCCCAAATCGAACAACACAATAGAGTCGTGAAATCAAAGCAAAGGGATAAGACAACATTACTGACCTGAAAGTTATCGGAGGGACGATTCTTTAAGGTACACTCTTCTTCTCGTCGTCTACTTCTATGCTGCTCATGTTATTGTAAACTGTTGATCTGAGTTGAAGCCATGATGGATGGTTTCAAAGAAACAAATTTTCTTTCTGTAATTTTTGGGTTGTGTCGGGGAAACTTGTTTTTTTTAATAGTGATTCGAGAATGAATGTGATTATTCCTGAGATTTTGGTATATCGAACAGAAGTTGGAGGGGGCTATTTGATGAAGTTAATGGTTGGTGATGATTGATGGCTTAAAGAGGGGTTACAAATATGCAGAGTTTTGGTAGATATTCATATATATAGTTTCTCTGTGAAGCTTGTGTTGATTCCGGTTATGATTATGGTCTAGAATTTTTCTGGATTGGACTTACGGTGGGCTTGAAGGTTGTTAGCGAAGTTTGTTTTGGGAGGGTGATTTTGAAGGTCATGAAAACAACTTGATGGACAAGGCGTCCTTCCCTGTTTCTATCTCGTGTCTATCTGGTTTTTTTAGTCAAATTTTGTATGCAGGGTAAGCTTTGGAGAATGATTTTAAAGGTGATGAAAACAGTGGTTTGGAGTTTTTAGCCCTTTGTTGATAGTGGCTAGGTTAAAAAGAAGTTGGAGGTGTGAGTTGTGTATGAAAATTATCGTTAAATGAGTGGGTTCTCTGAGGTTTTTATCAGTGAACTTTTTCAGTATTTTTAATCCCCCCCACTGTATGTTTTGGCATCTGTTATATATCCCAGAGAAAAGATTTTGGGGGGAAACCATAGCATGATTTTTGAACTCTTTTTCTATCCTGCTTGGTCACTTTTTCATGCTGCTTTTAGCTTGCCTATTTGGTGCAAGTTTTGAACAGGTTTTGACAGTTTTGTTGGACAACAATGTGCATGTTTTTTCTTTCTCTCTCTTACCTCTCAATGATGTAAAGCTATTGCTTTTTTTCTTAAAGTTCTGAAGGGTTTGCCTCTTGTGTAAAATGATGACATAGAGGTGTTTGGTTGCTTGCTAGTTTGCACTATATTACTTGTTTGGTTTAATATGATGCTGCATTGTTTGCTTGTTTTGATACCATTTTTTTCTGTTATTGTTTACTTGTGACTTGTGTGCTACGCTTGTGTTTTGTGCGCTGTTATGCTGTTTTCGCTAGCATGCTGCATGTTTTGCCTTGGCCTGCTATGCTTGTTGTTGGCCTGCGCGCTATGCTGCTGCTTGCTTTGACAGTTTGTTCATTTGGCAATTTTTTTCTTCTTTTTTTTCTTCTTTTTGTTAACTAAAGAGAAAAACTCTTTGTGATTTGGAATTTGGGAGAAAACTAAGACATGATAAAAAAACATCTCCCTCTTTAAATGATTCCTAAAGGCAAACCCTTATGATGACATAACAATCAATTAATTCTTGTTTGAATTTTTTTCATGTTTTGATCGCTAACTTTTCTTTTTCCTTGTTTCATGAGCACGATTATTGGACGGTCCAAAGTGAGATTGAATGAGGAAAATTCCATGGCGAGGAGTGAAGATGAAGACTTGAAGATGAAAACTTAAAGAAACGCACATTGCTTTTCTCTTTTTTTTTGTAAACAAACCAATGTAATTTGTATTTCACACTGTAATATGCCTTGTAACATTGTCTCAAAAATGTAATGAGCACAAATTTGCACGAATTTATTTTGAATGAATTTTGTTGTAGAAATCAAATAACTTCTTGCATCTTGTTTAAATTCCGAAATTCCCTCTTGAATAATTCGAATGCGCATCTCAACTTTGTAACTTAAACTTCAAGAAATTGTGAGCAATTGTTATAACTTGTATTCCAAACACATCACACGCCTTATAATAAAACTCTCAAACAAAATAAAATGAATGCTTAAGAATTTAATTCCACTGATTAATTCGAACCCAAAACACCGGTCGCTTTGAACCTTGATCTTCAAACCACGCTTGAACAAAACTTGCATTTCTTAAACAGGATTCTAACTTTGACGTTCAGGTCGCGAATAACCTGCAAACTAAGTAACCCAAAATCATGTCTTGATTATCATGAACCTTTAACCTCATTTCCTGAATTGCTCGAACTCCACATTTGCCAATTCAAACTTCAAACTCTCGACTTAACGGCTTAGAGGCTTTAAGAAGAAACTTGAAATGCGAGGAGGTGATATTTTTGACCTAATGCACTGAGCTTTGAGCCATGCTCGAGGCAGGCGAAAGAAACATCTTTACAGAAACCAAAAATCCGAAAACCCTAGCATCTTGAACTACACACATAGGGAAATAAACCCTAAACCAGGCTCTGATAAATCTGAGCGAGAACCAACCTTGTAACCTGACGACAAAATTCGTTCCATGATCCACTTAATCGAGAACCAGATGCGCTTCCTTTTTACCTAAACGAAAACCTCAAAACAATATTAGACATAAAGAGGGCGCAACCCTAAAACTTTAAACCAAAGCACCTGATTCCCTGAGATGTGGGATATGAAAATGACTGAGTAATAAAATGATGCAAATGATTGAG
Organism: Vicia faba; assembly: GCA_948472305.1. NCBI lineage: Eukaryota > Viridiplantae > Streptophyta > Magnoliopsida > Fabales > Fabaceae > Vicia > Vicia faba. Next base: position 843,379,176 of record OX451739.1, read on the forward strand.
TAATAAAATGATGCAAATGGAATTCAAAGTCCAAAGCCAGACAAAAATAAAGAGATAGGGCAAATTTGGGGTGCGACAGTCATCATGGGATCAGGAAAGAAAAAATAGTGAACGGATAAGAAGAAGTACAAATGTTTTTGTTGATGGCGTCGCTATCTGTAGAGACTCAAGCTATAATTGAAGAATTGCAGGTGGTGTGTGAATTTCCTGAAGTTTTCCCTGATGAGATTCCTGATGTACCGCCAAAGAGGGAAGTTGAATTTGTTATTGATCTTGTACCTGGTACTAGACCCATGTCTATGGCACCATACAAGATGTCTGTGTCTGAGTTGTCAGAGTTGAAGAAGCAATTAGAAGAATTACTTAAGAAGAGGTTCGCAAGACCAAGTGTATCGCCGTGGGGAGCTCCAGTGTTGTTAGTGAAGAAGAAAGATGGCAATATGAGGCTTTGTGTTGATTATAGACAGTTGAATAAGGTGACGATTAAGAACAAGTATCCGCTTCCAAGAATATATGACTTGATGGATCAATTGGTGGATGCCCGTGTGTTTAGTAAGATTGATTTGAGGTCGGGTTATCATCAGATTAAATTGAAGGATAAAGATATTCAGAAGACGGCTTTCAGAATGCGTTATGGACATTACGAGTATTCGGTGATGCCTTTTGGTGTTACTAATGCGCCGGGAGTATTCATGGAATATATGAATCGTATCTTTCATACTTATTTGGATCAGTTCGTAGTGGTGTTCATCAATGATATTTTGATTTACTCTAAGTCAGAAGAAGAGCATGATGAACATTTAAGAGTAGTATTGCAAGTTTTGAAAGAGAAGAAGTTGTATGCAAAGCTGTCCAAGTGTGAATTTTGGTTAAAAGAGGTTAGTTTTCTTGGTCATGTGATTTCAGGTAATGGCATTGCTGTAGATCCATCGAAGGTTGATGCTGTGTTGCAATGGGAAACTCCAAAAGTCAGATACTGAGATTAGAAGCTTCTTGGGATTAGTTGGTTATTATAGAAGGTTTATCGAAGGGTTTTCTAAGTTGTCACTTCCGTTGACTAAGTTGACTTGTAAAGGTAGAGCTTTTGTTTGGGATGTTCAGTGCGAAGAAAGTTTTACAGAATTGAAGAAGAGGTTGACGTCAGCTCCAATTTTGACATTGCCTAATCCAAGAGAGCCTTTTGTGGTGTATTATGATGCTTCTAATATGGGTTTAGGAGGTGTGCTTATGTAGAATGGTAAGGTAGTTGCTTATGCATCGAGGCAGTTAAGGACTCATGAGAAGAACTATCCTACGCATGATTTAGAGCTTGCTGCAGTTGTTTTTGTGTTGAAGATTTGGAGGCATTATCTTTATGGTTCTAGATTTGAAGTGTTTAGTGACCATAAGAGCTTAAAGTATTTGTTTGATCAGAAAGAGCTTAATATGAGGCAATGAAGATGGTTAGAATTGTTAAAGGATTATGATTTCGGTTTGAATTATCATTCAGGAAAAGCGAATGTGGTAGCTGATGCACTGAGTCGAAAGACTTTACATATGCCAGCAATGATGATTAAAGAGTTGGAGTTGATTGAGCACTTCAGAGATATGAGCTTAGTTTGCGAGGTTACTCCGCAAAGTGTTATGTTGGGTATGTTGAAGATTAATAATGAATTTTTAGACAGTATCAGAGAAGCTCAGAAGTTGGATGTGAAGCTGGTAGATTTGATGGTTGGGATTGATCAATATGAGAATAACGATTTTAAGCTAGATGAGCAAGGTGTGTTGAGGTTTCATAATCGGATTTTTATTCCTGATGATGTTGAGATGAAGAAAGTGATACTTGAGGAGAGTCATAGAAGTTAGTTGAGTATTCATCTAGGAGCTACAAATATGTATCAAGATTTGAAAGGCTTGTTTTGGTGGCATGGGATGAAGAGTGATGTGGCTCGGTTTGTGTATGCATGTTTGACTTGTCAGAAGTCAAAAGTTGAACATCAGAAGCCTGCATGATTGATGCAACCGTTGGAAGTTCCAGAGTGGAAATGGGATATCATTTCAATGGACTTTGTGACAGGATTGCCTAATACTTTAAGAGGACATGATTCTATTTGGCTGATTGTTGATAGGCTAACGAAGTCAGCTCATTTTATTCCTATTAACATCAGTTTTCCAGTGCCGAAGTTGGCTGAGATTTATATCGGTGTGATTGTGAAGTTGCATGGTGTTCCTTTGTGCATTGTGTCATATAGAGATCCAAGATTTACTTCTGATTTTTGGAAGAGTTTGCAAGAAGCGTTGGGTTCTAAGTTGAGGATGAGTTCAGCGTATCATCCTCAGACAGATGGTTAGACTGAACAGACAATTCAATCGTTGGAAGACTTGTTGAGGGCATGTGTTCTTGAGCAGGGAGGTTCGTGTGATACTTATCTTCCATTGATAGAGTTCACGTATAATAACAGTTACCATTCTAGTATTGGGATGGCACCTTTTGAAGCGTTGTATGGTCGAAGATGTAGAACTCTGTTATGTTGGCATGAATCTGTTGAAAGTGTAGTACTTGGACCTGAACTTGTTCATGAGACTACTGAGAAGGTGAAGTTGATTCGAGAGAAGATGAAAGCTTCATAATGTAGATAAAAGAGTTATCATGACAAGCAACAGAAAGATTTAGAATTCCAAGCTGGTGATCATGTGTTTTTGAGAGTTACACCTGTGACTGGTGTTGGGCGAGCGTTGAAGTCTAAGAAGCTCACTTCTCGTTTTATTGGACCGTATCAGATTTCAGAGATAGTGGGGAATGTTGCTTATAGAGTGGCTTTACCGCCTAATCTTTTGAATTTGCATGATGTGTTTCATGTGTCGCAACTTCAGAAGTATATTTCAGATCCATCTCATGTGATTCATATGGATGATGTGCAAGTACGAGATAACCTCATAGTGGAGACGATGCCTGTACGGATCACGGATCATGAAATGAAGACTCTGAGAGGCAAAGAGATTTCCTTGGTTAAAGTGGTTTGGCTAGGAGCTGCTGGTGAAAGCACGACTTGGGAGTTGGAGAGCAAGATGCGAGACTCCTATCTAAATTGTTTGATTGAGGTAAATTTTCGAGGTCGAAAATATTCTAAGTGGGGGAGAGTTGTAACGCCCGTAATTTAATTAATTATTTAATTAAATTATTTTTGGAATATTTATGAAGATGTGTGTTAATTAATTGGATTTATTTTATTAAGTGGAGAAATAATATTAGAGATATAATATTATATGGTGAAATAATATTAAAAGTGTAATATTATTTAATGTGGGCTTATTTTGGGAGGATAGAAGCAATAAGGGTGTGTGTTAGTTTTAAGCCCAATAAGGAGATAATAGAATAATAGGGTTATTTTGTTATTTGTTGTTGGAATAGAAGTAAGAAGCTGCAGAAAGAAATAAGGATTGAGAAGAACGTGCAAGTTACGTAAGAAGGAGGAATAACGGCAAGAACGTGAATCCAACCGAAATTGTAGAGCAACCTTCAATCCAAGGTAAGGGTGGGGTTCTAAATCTATAATTGGGTTTATGATCATTGATATGTGGGTTAGAGGTGATTGCTGTCCTGTTTTGATATGAGAATATGTGATTGATGTATGATGAGGATTGATGAATTCTGATGAATATTGATGTCTTGATGCTGTTTAAATGCTGTAAGATTATAGGGTAATTATAGGTTATGAATTGCTTTGAATAGATTAAGTTTTAGGGATTTAATCGTGAGACCCCATAGTGAGATGCAGTAATGAAAATGCAGAATTATGCAGGAAAGAAAAACGTAGAATTAGGCGTGAAGAAAACCAGAAGTTGTTGTTTCAGAATAATGAATCAATTAGGGATGGCGTTAGGTACTGTTCCTAACATGGTTGATAACAGGAAAAGGAACTAAAATAATAACGTTAAGGAAAAAGTAGCAGTTCCGACGTTAGAAGGATGCTGATAAGAGTTGCGTTAGATTAGTGTAGGATAGAAGTTCTGACGTTAGTAGTTGTATGGGTCAGAAGGTGTGGTCAGTCAGAGGACGGTGATGATCAGAAGTTGTATCTGGTCAGAAGTTGTATCTGGTCAGAAGATGGCATTAGTCAGAAGATGAGATGATCAGAAGTTGTATCTGGTCAGAGGTTGGGTGGTCAGAAGATGGCATTAGTCAGAAGATGAGATGATCAGAAGTTGTATCTGGTCAGAGGTTCGGTGGTTAGAAGATGAGATAATCAAAAGTTGTATCTGGTCAGAGGTCGGGTGGTCAGAAGATGAGATGATCAGAGGTTGCATCTGATCAGAGGTTGCATTAGTCAGAAGTTATAGTAGTCAGAAGATTGTGTCTCTAGAGGTTGCGTCATTAGAAGTTGTGTAATTAGGAACTGTGTTGGTTAGAGGTGCATGGTCAGAATTTGTGTTGGCCTTTGCATTGTTTGTGCAGAACGATGAACAGTAGATGCATAGAAGCTGCTGTTTGAACCATAACAGTAGGGAAGCGATGGTCTTGACGTTAGAGTTCCAGGATGACAGTATTGTTTTACTGTGGAATTAAAATATTGCTGAATTATTAATAAGAAGTTATTAATAAATAATGATGTTTGATGATTTATAAGTAAATGAATTTTGATGAATTATTTTGATATTTTGAGATGTTTTGAGATGATATTCTGAGATGTTTTGAGATGATAATTTTGAGATGCTTTGAGATGATAAATTGTGATGTTGTTAACTTGGGTGTTATCATTACATTCATGGTTGTGTCGCATACATTGCATTTCTGAGATGGAGCTTATGCTCGTTGAGATGGCCTGGATTGGCAAATTTTGAGATGAAGGCTATGCCTTGTTGATGCCTCTATTAATTGGCAAATTTTTGAGATGGGAGTTCTGCTCCAATGGTACCACATGCATTTGCATAGTATTGAGTCACATAGTATGATTTCATAAAGAAGTGTATCTTGATGTTGATAAATGTATATTATTGTTGAGATTGTTGTTGATTATGAGATGAGAAGTGGTGATGCTGTTGATCTAATTTAATATATTAATTATCATGCGCTTTATTATATTGTTAGATATCTTACCCCTTCTGTTTGAATGTTGCCCCTATGTTGGTAACGTGCAGGTAATCGAGAGTGAAGGTTGTATACCTTCAGTAGTTCGAGTCGGTGTCATTGCTCTGATATGTAACACTCGGGGGGATGAACACTTGCTGTTTTGATTGATGATTTTTAGTTGTCGAATTTCAAATTGATTATTATTAAAATGAGATGTTTTCGAAGTTGCTGAATTGTTAGAGATGTTATTAAGAATTCCGCTGCGTAGATGTTAACTTATTTTATTGAAGATGCTATGTTGATGGTTCATCCGATGTTTTGAAAAAGTGTTATATATCCATGATGAATGCAATGAATTTGTTAGAAGAATTTGTGGCGTCCCGATTCATTTGTATGATTGAAATTTTATAACTCTGATTTATTTATATATTTTTACGGGGTAGAATTGGGGTGTTACACTACCTACCATTAGTTAATAGGAAGTGTAACGCCCGTAATTTAATTAATTATTTAATTAAATTATTTTTGGAATATTTGTGAAGTTGTGTTGTGATTAATCAGATTTAATTATTTTATTAAGTGATGAAATAATATTAGAAGACATAATATTATTTGATGTGGGCTTATTTTAAAGGAATAGAAGTAATAAGGGGGTGTATTAGTTTTTAAGCCCAATAAGGAATAAAGAATAATAGGTTATTCCATTATTGTTAGAAAGAATAGAAAGAGGGGGCAGTAGAAGAATAAGGATTGAGAATAAGAACGTGAAGCTGCTGGAAAAAGAGGAAAAACGGCAGAACGAGGTTTCGACCGAAAGATTATAGAGCGACCTTCAATCCAAGGTAAGGGTGGGGTTCTAACTCTATAATTGGATTCATGATAATTGGTATGTGGGGTTAGAGGATTGTTGTATTGTTCATGAATTGAATGTATATGATGTGGTATGATGAAATTGATGAATTATAGATGAACGATAATGTTTCGATGCTGTGTAATTGATGTAGAATTATAGGATAAATGTAAGTGATGATTATCCATGATTAGATTTAGTTTTTAGGGCTTAAAGTATGGAACCCATAGTGAAAACACAGAGAAAATCGCAGAAATTATGCAGGACGGAGCAATATACGTCGACCCCAAACATGATGTGTTGATACAAGAAGGTTTAGAGACTCAGGATGAGTCGATACGAAGAGGTTTTGCATCGACACATGAGGAATTTTAGACTCAGGATGAGTTGATACGTAGGAGCATGTGTCGATACATGTTGTGTGTTAGACTCAGTATGAGTCGATCCAAGAAAGGATGCGTCGACTCATGTTGTGAGTTCAGTGCAGTACGCGTCGATCCAAGGAGTTATGCATCGACCCATGTTGTCTGTTTTTTTTTGGCAAAATCGTTTAGAAAAGGCTGTAACTTGAGTTTTCAGACACCGTTTGAGGTGTCGTTCGAAGCGTTGAATAGATAACGCGATGAGCTTTATTCTTGAGGATTAAAATGAAGAAATAGGAAGTGTAATCCTAGTAGACAATTTAGGATTTAGAGTTAGTTCCCGTGTTGATCGTTATGTTGGTTTTTGTGAAGAAGGATGAAGATGAGATGCTTAGAGGCTGCTGTTTGATTTGTAATAGTAGGATTAAAAATAATAACAATGTAATATTACAGAATAGTAGTATGTAGGGATTTAGTGATTTAGAAGTAAGCCTTAGTTGGTTAATTAATTATAGGCAATATCTTGTATAGGCCTATGGCCAATGTTGTGAAATTGATGAGTTACTGTCGCATTAATGTACAACTGAGTTGTTGATGAGATGTTATTAACGAAGTTGTGTTTGATGATTTATGATGAATAAATGATGTTTGATGAATTATTATGATGATATGAGACGTTGATGAAGAGATGTTGAGATGCTTTTGATATGTAGACCTTTGGCCAACGAAGATGGTGTATTGGGATGTTGTTAATTATGGTGTTGTCATTACATTCATGATTGTGTCGCATACATTGCATTTTGAGATGGAGCTTATGCTCGTTGAGATGGCCTATATTGGCGAATATTGAGATGAAGGCTTATGCCTTGTTGATGCCTCTATTAATTGGAAATTTTTTGAGATGGAAGTTCTGCTCCAAATGGTACCACATGCATTTGCATAACATTGAGTCGCATTATATGTCTGCATAAAGAAGTGTGTATTGATGTTGTGAATGTGTATTATTGTTGTGGTTATTGTTGATTATGAGATGAGAAGTTGTGATGTTATGTGATCTAATTTAATATATTAATTATCATGCGCTTTATTATATTGTTAGATATCTCACCCCTTTTGTTTGAATGTTGCCCTTATGTTGGTAACGTGCAGGTAATCGAGAGTGAAGGATGTATACCTTCAATAGTTCGAGTCGGTGTCATTGCTCTGATATGTAACACTCGGGGGGGATGAATGCTTGTTGCTTTTGATTGTTGATTATTCAGTTGTTGAACTTTAAGTTGATTATTATTAAGTATTTGTTGGTTTGAAGTTGCTGTAATGATGATAAAGATGTTATTAAGAATTCCGCTGCGTAGATGTTGAATTATTTAACTAAAGATGTTATGATGATGGTTCATCTGATGTTTTAAAAGTGTTATATATCCACGATGAATGCAATGTGTTTTGAAAGAAGAATTTGTGGCATCCCGATTCGTTTGCATGAATGATTTTATAACTCTGATTTATTTATATAATTGTCAGGTAGAATTGGGGTGTTACAAAGTTGGTATCAAAGCAAAAGGTTGGTCCGACCTTGTCATCGAGTCGTAGTTGTCTAACAATCGAGTATTGTTAATTTGAGTTCTAACCGTTGTTTATGTTGTAGTGAGAAGTTGAGATGGCTGGAAGGAATGATGCTGCACTTGCTGCTGCTTTAGAAGCAATGGCTCATGCGGTGGAAAATCAGCTGAATGCTGACGGGAATGCTAGATCTTGTAGCTTGTCGACTTTCCAGAGAGAGAGTCCACCTACGTTCAAGGGAAAGTATGATCCTGATGGAGCATTGGAGTGATTGAAAGAGATTGAGAGAATCTTCCGTGTGATGGATTGCACTCCAACGCAGAAGGTCCATTATGGTACTCATATGCTAGCAACCAAAGCTGATGACTGGTGGCTAGAGACTTGTCAAAGATTGGAAGCTGCAAGTGAGAATGTCACTTGGGCTGTGTTTCGTAGGGAGTTTTTGAAGAAGTACTTTCCTGAAGATATCCGTGGTAAGAAGGAGATTGAGTTCCTTGAGTTGAAGCAAGGAAGTATATCAGTTGTTGAGTATGCTGCCAAGTTCGCTGAGTTGGATAAGCTTTATCCGCACTACGCTGAGGCAGATGCTGAGTTTTCAAAGTGTATCAAGTTTTAGAACGGGTTGCGCCTGGAGATCAAGAAGGCAGTTGGATACCAAAAGATCCGTGTCTTTGCTGATTTGATTGATAGTTGCAGGATTTATGAGGAGGATAATAATGCTCATTACAAGATGATCAGTGAGAAGAGGGGTAAGCACCAATAAAATCTTGGTAAGCCTTATGATGCCCTAGCTGGTAAAGGTAAGCAGAAAGTTGCTCAGGGTCAGAGGACTAGTGGGGGAGATGCTCCTGCTGGTGTGGTTTGTTTTAAGTGTGGAAAATCTGGGCACAAGAGTAATGTGTGCATTATTGAAGTGAAGAGGTGTTTCCGTTGTGGTAAGAATAGACAAGTTGTATCTGAGTGTGAACATAAGGATGTGATTTATTTCAATTGTAGAGAAGAAGGGCATATTGGTTGTCAGTGTCCGAAACCGAAGAGGGCTCAATCAAGTGGTAAAGTGTTTGCTTTGGTTGAGGATCAGACAGTTGTTGAGGACAAACTTATCAGAGGTACATGTTTCAGTAATAGTACTCCTTTAGTTACTATTATTGATACCGGTGCTACGCATTTTTTTATTGCTGCTGATTGTGTTGAAAGATTGGGTCTTATGTTGTCTTCTTTGAATGGAGAAATGGTCGTCGATACTCCAGCCAAGGGGTCGGTGACTACTTCTTTTGTGTGTGTTAAGTGTCCTTTGTCGATCTTCAATAAAGACTTTGCTGTTGATTTAGTTTGTTTACCGTTAAGAGGTTTGGATGTGATTTTGGGTATGAACTGGTTAGAGTATAACTGTGTTCATATTAACTGTTATGACAAGTCTGTGAGGTTTTCTACTCCTGAGGAAGAGGAAGAAGGTCTATTATCTGCTAGACAGTTGAGGAAGTTGATGAAAGAGGAAGCACATATGTTCTCGTTGACGGTGTCTCTATCTGTAGAGACTCAAGCTATAATTAAGGAATTGCAAGTGGTGTGTGAATTTCCTGAATTTTTTCCTGATGAGATTCCTGATGTACCGCTGGAGAGGGAAGTTTAATTTGCAATTGATCTTGTACTTGGTACCATACCTGTGTCTATGGCACCATACACGATGTCTACATCTGAATTATCAGAGTTAAAGAAGCAATTGGAAGAGTTACTTGAGAAGAAGTTTGTGTTAGAACATAGTTTGATTCTATAACCCTCAATTAGAGTTTTGATGATAACAAAATACAAGAATAAATAAATTGTAAGATTTATATACATAAGACATGTATGCTACTTAAAATTATGTTCTGTGTTTACAGAAGTTCTGATGGAATTAGCATCAGAAGATCATATCAGCATCAGAAGATCAGTAATATGTCAGCATCAGAAGATCAATAACATGTGCTACACGCTGAAGCTACCAGATCATACGCTGAAGCTTGATGAACAGAATTTGCGCATAATACTCTGACTCTGATCAAGATCCTTACTAAGTCATCAACACTCAGAAGCGGCAGCATAAGTTAAAGCCAAGAACACTCTGATTACCATAAGTAGAGAAGAATCTGAAGCGTTACTAAGCATTCAAGATAGATTAATTACCAACGGCTTTATTCAAGACAAGATCTTCTCAAAAAGGAAAGAACGTTATTATCATTGAAATGGATTTATGGACAACAACGCATCTTTGCCTTGGCTATATAAATAAGTATGTGTGAGAAAAGAAAACGCTAATAATCTACACGCACACACTCATGATTTGCTAAGCTTTCCAACCACGCTTACTCAAACGCTTTAGCTAATCCAGTTTCATTCTAAGCTTAAATTTGTGTATTATCACAGTTGTGATATATAGTTTTGTTAGAAAACATTAACACACATCATTGTTCAATTATCTGTAAAGAGATTCCCTTGAGATAAACCGGTTTGTGGTTATACTCAAGAAGGCTTTAACAGTTGTTAAAGTGGTTGTTGTATCCCTTTGAATATAGTGGATTAAGACCTCGTTGGAGAGAGGCGAAATCACCTTGACGGGTGGACTGGAGTAGTTTGAGATCAAACGAACCAGGTTAAAAATACAGTGTTGTCTAAGCTTTCGTTTTAAGATTTACAATTCAACCCCCCTTCTTGTGTTTTTCACATCTTCAATTGGTATCAGAGCGCCTGGTTCTGAGCTTATAACACTTAACCGTGTCAGTACAAGATCCAGCGTCAGAAACACACAATGGCAGGACCACACCAAAACATCAGCAATGACAACAATGAAGAAATAGATAGATTCAGTGGCAAACCCCCAGTCTTTGATGGAGAGAACTTTGACTACTGGAAAGACAGAATTGAAAGTTTCTTTCTGGCCCATGATGCTGATCTGTGGGACATGGTGACTGATGGATACACACATCAAGTGGATGGAAGTGGCCAGAAGATTGACAGGAAAACAATGTCTGATCAACAAAAGCGTGATTTCAGAAATCATCACAAGGCCAGAACAATTCTTCTCAGCGTCATCTCTTATTCAGAATATGAAAAGATATCAAACAGAGACACTGCAAAGAATATGTTTGACTCTCTGAGAATGACGCATGAAGGCAACATTCAAGTCAAAGAAACCAAAGCTCTTGCGCTCATTCAGAAGTATGAGGCATTCAAGATGTAAGAGAGTGAATCAATAGAAACTATGTTTTCAAGATTTCAAATTCTTGTTGCTGGTCTAAAAGTTCTTGACAAAGGGTATTCCACTGCTGATCATGTTAATAAGATCATCAGAAGCTTGCCAAAATAGTGGAGGCCAATGGTCACAACGCTTAAGCTAGCCAAGGATCTCAACAAAATCTCTCTGGAGGAACTTGTCAGCTCCCTCAGAAGTCACTAGATAGAGCTAGAAGCAGATGAACCTCAAAAGCAAGGTAAGCCATTAGCTTTAAAATCTAACAGAAATTCTGACTCCAAAGTTTTGCAGGCTGTAGAAGAAACCTCTGATGGGTCCTCATCAGAAGAAGATGAACTGTCTCTCCTCTCCAGAAGGGTGAACCAACTATGGAAGAAAAGGCAAAGAAAGTTCAGGAATCCCAGAAGATCAGAAAATCAGAATGAATCTTTCTCCAGATACAGAAGGTCAGAATCCTCCTCTAGACACAAAAGATCTGAAGGTTCTTCAGGAAATAGAAAGCCAAACAACAAAGACATCATCTGCTATGAATGTAACGAACAAGGGCACTACAAAAGTGATTGCCCAAAGCTTCAGAAGGAAAAGCCCAAAAAGAAGTTTGGCAAGGAAAAGAAGAAAAGTCTCATGGCTACATGGGATGATTCTGATACATCTGAAGCTGACTCAGAATCAGATGATGAAAGAGCAAACATAGCTCTCATGGAAAACATAACAGAAGACAGTGAAGCTTCTGAGTCAGACTCTGAATCAGATACATAAGAGGTATTCCCTGACTTTGCTATAAACTTTACTAAGGCTGAACTAGCTGAAAGCCTTAATGAAATTCTGGAAAGATATCAGCAGATCAGAGTCAAATTCAGAAACCTGAAAAGGAATCTTGCTTCTGACTCTGATAAGACTGAGAGTCTCAAATTGGAGAATTCTGAGTTAAAAGATGAAATTTCAAAATTAGAAAATCTATTGCAAAACTCTCAGAAGGAAACAATCCCTGAAACTCCCGGCAGTGCTGATGAGATCATCAAGGAGTATGATCACAGCTTTCAGAAGTTTCAAGCTAAAAACATAGATAGAAGCAAAATGGCTTCAATGATCTATGGAGTTAGCAGAAATGGAAGAAAAGGGATAGGATATCAAGGTAAGGTACCTACACCAAAGAATGCCATAGATTTAGTTATAAAACGCACTTCACTTGATTCACACTTTATATATGGGCACACAGATGACATCAAATATACAAGTAGTAATTATTCTGTCAAACCAAAATTCAACCAGAGTTTTGGTAAAACTAACAAATCAGGACCCAAGAAAATATGGGTACCTAAGGATAAAACAATACATGTGGCAGATATCTTTAGCAACAAAGCAGAAACACTAGTCATGGTACCTGGACTCTGGATGCTCACGACACATGACGGGAAGAAGGCATATGTTCCAAAGCCTGGAACTTAAGCCTGGAGGCCACGTAGGTTTTGGAGGCAATCAGAGAGGAAAAATCATTGGCTCTGGAACTGTAGGTAATGGAAATCTTCCCTCTATAAGTAATGTTTTATTAGTAGATGGATTAATGCATAACCTGTTATCCGTAAGTCAATTAAGTGATAACGGTTATGATATAATCTTCAATCAAAATTCATGCAAAGCTGTTAGTCAGAAAGATGGGACTATCCTATTTAATGGAAAGAGGAGAAACAACATTTATAAAATAAAACTTTCTGAACTAAAAAGTCAGAATGTAAAGTGTCTTCTGTCTATTAACAACGAGCAATGGATCTGGCACAGAAGATTGGGACATGTTAGTATGAGAAGAATATCTCAGATTAACAAACTTAATCTGGTCAGAGGACTTCCTGACCTGAAGTTCAATTCAGATGCTCTGTGTGAAGCATGTCAGAAAGGCAAGTTTGCAAAACCAGCTTTCAAATCCAAAAATGTTGTTTCCACCTCTAAGCCATTAGAAATTCTGCACATTGACCTATTTGGACCAGTTAAAACTGCTTCAATCAGTGGAAAGAAGTATGGGTTAGTAATCGTAGATGACTATAGCAGATGGACATGGGTAAATTTCTTAAGACACAAGGACGAGTCACACTCTGTTTGTCACCTTCTGCAACCAAGTTCAGAATGAAAAGGATCTTAGAATCGTCAAAGTCAGAAGTGATCATGGTGGAGAATTTGAAAACAAAGATTTTGAGTTATTCTTTAATGACAAAGGCATTCTGCATGATTTTTCTTGTCCTAGAACTCCCCAACAAAATGGAGTTGTAGAACGAAAGAACAGAACATTGCAAGAAATGGCCAGAACCATGATCAACGAGACTAACGTCGCTAAGATCTTCTGGGCAGAGGCAATAAACACAGCGTGTTACATTCAGAATAGAATCTCCATAAGACCTATTCTGGAAAAGACTCCATATGAATTGTGGAAGAACAGAAAGCCCAACATTTCCTATTTTCATCCATTTGGATGCACTTGCTTTATTTTGAATACAAAAAATTATTTGAACAAGTTTGACTCTAAAGCACAAAAGTGTATTATGTTAGGATACTCTGAACGCTCAAGAGGGTACAGAGTATACAATATAGAAACACAAATTGTGGAAGAATCATACAGTGTTCGTTTTGAAGATAAGCTTGACTCTCAAAAGTCAAAGCAGAATGAATTCCTTGCAGGTATGGAAGTTGAACTTACAGGTACTAAAGACAATTCATCAGAAACTCTTAACAGAGACACTCCCTCAACATCAGAAAGAGTAACTGCAAGCAATCCAACACCTTTTGTTGATCAACTTCAGAAAAGACCATCCAGAAGCAGCATGGATCACCCAGAAGAAACAATCTTAGGAAGAAAGGAAGATCCAATCAGAACAAGAGCCAGCTTCAGAAACTCTGAAGAATCCCTCATGGGACTTGTTTCTCTAATTGAACCATCAACAATTGATGAAGCACTTCTGGACAATGACTGGATTCTAGCAATTCAAGAGGAGCTAAATCAATTCACAAGAAATGACGTATGGGATCTAGTTCCTAAACCAAAAGGATTCAACGTCATTGGAAGAAAATGGGTGTTCAGAAACAAACTGAATGAACAAGGTGAAGTCATCAGAAACAAATCACGATTGGTAGCACAAGGTTATAGTCAGCAAGAGGGGATAGACTATACAAAAACCTTTGCTCCAATCGCCAGTTTGCTAAATGTATGCAGGCAGAATTTAAGATGAGCCTAATGGGGGAACTGAAATTCTTTCTGGGCATTCAGATCAATCAAACCCCAGAAGGAACTTACATTCATCAGAGCAAATATGTCAGAGAACTTCTGAAGAAATTTGATCTCTCAGAATGTAAACCATCAAAGATTCCAATGCATCCCACGTGCATTCTGGAAAGAGAAGAGGCAAGTAAAAAGGTAGAACATAAGGTCTACAGAGAAAATCAAGTGATTACAGCTTAGTAGGATACTGTGATGCTGATTTTGCTGGAGACAGAGTAGAACGTAAAAGCACTTCTGGAAGCTGCCAGTTTCTGGGAGAAAATCTGATCTCTTGGTCCAGCAAAAGACAATCCACAATTGCTCTATCAACAGCAGAAGCTGAATACATAGCAGCAGCTGGATGCAACACACAAATGCTCTAGATGAAAAGTCAACTTGAGGACTTCCAGATATTTGAGAGTAACATTCCTATCCTCTGTGACAATACCTCTGCTATTTGTCTCAGCAAAAATCCAATTTTACATTCTAGGGCTAAGCATATAGAAATAAAACATCATTTTATTAGGGACTATATTCAGAAAGGGATTTTAAATTTTAAATTTATTAACACAGACCATCAATGGGCTGATATTTTTACAAAACCTCTTTCTGAAGATAGGTTCAACTTCATTCTGAAACATCTCAGCATGAAGCTCTGCCCAGAATAAATTGTTTTGATTCCATATCTTAACCTTCAGAACTTTGTTTATTTTTCTGTGAACTACTGATCAATCTTCTTTCAGAACTTTAGAAGTGCAGATTGTATCAGAATATATCCATGAAGATCCGAGCGCTTCATTTCAAGGATAGAAATGTGCTGTTCACTCAAGCAAACAAGTGTCATCCAGTCATCAACTCTTTTCTAAGGCTGAACACGCGTTCACGTTTCTGAAAAGGCAAAAACGCTGATTGGATGCATTGAGACACATGTCATGGGTAACTGTTCCAAATATCTTTCCGAATCCCCTAAAATCAGCTATCATTAAATGCTAATAATCATTATTAATTTCTCTCTCTTGACGTTTATGTTTTCAAAACCTTTTAGAAATCTATTTAAACACACTTCACACCATTTACACTCTTTTACCGTCACTTTCATTTTCTCTAAATATTTCTGATTTCAGTTTGCATACTTTGTCAAAAACCCTTTCATTTTCTTCACAAAAACTTTCGTGTGAACACGGCCTCTTCCAGCATTCCTACTTCAGGTTCCCAGAAAACTGTTTCATCTGAACAATACGAAGAACCTTACAGAACGCTTCTAACACTAATCAAAAACCTAGAAGTTCTGTTAGAATTAATCGTGGATTTCAACAGCCATCAAGAGAATGGGTTTGATCTATCTAAAGAGGTTAAAGCTCAAGGCTGGGAAAAGTATTTTGACAGACTGGTGGGTCCAACATTTCCTATTCTGGTAAAGGAATTTTGGATTCACGCTTCTTCCTCAAATCATCAAGTTACGTCTTACATCATGGGGAAGAAGATTGTTATCACTGAAGACCTCATTGCACGTTTAATAGGGTACAGTGGTGGTGGTGTTCATTGCATTGACATGGCAGAAAGGTGTGCTGATGCTGCCCTAATTGCAAGGGAAATCTTCACTCTGGGGCTTCCCTCCAGCAAGATAAGGGATTTGAAAGACAAACACATAATTTGGGCCAAGATCATTCTGGGATGCTTTAACCACATGAAGCCTACCAGCTCTCCTGATTACATTAATATTGATCAGCAATTTCTAATCTATTTCATCTCTCAGAAGGTCAAGATAAATCTGGCTCATCTGCTGTTCAACCATCTCAGAACAAGTGTCAAAGAAACAAGAGAAGAGGAGCGAACAAAAAGGGATTGAATACCCTTAGGAAGACTGATATCAGATATTCTAACAGAGAATAAGCTGATTGATCATCTGACAGAGGCTCAGGAAATCAGCTCTCTGGAAGCTACTCTTGGGAAACAGTTGAATGCCAAAAATCTGAAGAAAATGAAGTTGATTAAGAACATTAAGAAGGAACCCAACGTCACTCCTTTTGCTGCAATCTCCAGCAGAAGAGTCCCTCTGGATGACTTTCCTCTGTTCTCAGAGATTGACTCTAAACCAAATATAATTCTGAGATATCTGGATGCTTGTAAAGCTGATGGTACAACACCAAATCTGAATATTCAAGATCTTCAGCAGAAGGATCCAGAGGTTGTTCTGAAGAAGACAAAGAAAAGGAAAGCTGAAGCAGAATGATCATCTCAGCGGACTCCTAAAAATAAAGGTAATCCTTCTTCTGTAACTGTTTAAGATTCAATTGCTGTATCAACATCTATCCCAACTACCACTCCATCTGAAAACCCAACACCTCAAACTTTCGATGATTTTGACCTTGACTTTGACCCCTATGAATCATTAACTCTCAGAAGATCTTGCTCCCAACCTCAAAATCAAAATACTGAAGCCATACCAGAACAAGAACTTGCAAAAGTTCTTTCTGATATAGACCAACACACTTCTGCTCCCATACCAGATAATCCAAACCCTGAAACCCACACAGAACCATAACCAGAAATTCCCCTCTCTCCAGAACCAGAAATCCCACAACCTTCATCTCCTCAACCAGAAATTAATCCACCCTCTCCTCAACCTGAAAAATCTCCACAACCTGAGATTCAAACCTCTGAGGCTCAACCCTCTGAATCCCCTGAACCAGTACCTCTGGCCATTCGTTTGCCCCTTGGTACCATTGTGAATATTCCTCAACTTCCCTCTTCACCAGAATTAACTCCACCTAACTCCCCAGCAAGTCCAATCATAATTCCTGACTCTCCCACTCCCTCACCAAAAGACAATTCAGATGACCACAGCAAGACTGTCATTGATTTAACAGTCTTTGAACGCCTTGCTGCAATAACCAACAAAACTGCTATCCCAAAACCAAAACATCCAGATGTTGGTTCCAGCATATTGAACTTTGAAACAGAAGTACAGAAGTGGATCACTTCTCTGAAACAAGCAAGTCTAGAACTGGTTGATCCTGCTGCATCAGACTACCTATGGATAAAGTTCAGAAGATGGGTATGCTCTGAAACCTTTAAGCTGCAAGAACAGAGCTATGGACAAGCTCAACAGAACTTCAGCAATCTGCTGAAATAAATTGAAGGTCTAGTTCTGAGCAAGCTGCTTAAGGAAGAAGTTCTCCCGCTGGACAATGCTCCTTGGTCTGAACATCGTCAACCAGAGTCAGAAGAACAGATGATTCCTGCTGAAGAACAAGGTCAAGAAAAAGATATTGCAGAAAGCTCTGAGAAGCATCCTGTTTCTGAAGATCCTCAAGCTTCATCCATTGACAGGCAGACTCTTGAAGACTTGAAAAGATCTGATATGCTGATGAATGAAAGAATGGATAAGCAGGACACCAAAATTGATGCAAAAGCGAACATGTTAACTCAGCAACAGGAAACCAACACCCAAATTAAGAGCATGTTGAAGGCTTTGTTCACGCGACTTCCTCCTCCTTCTTAGAAATTTCCTTGTTGTTTTTATAACTTGTTTATCTGTAATATTTTTACACGTTCTGAACTTATCATTGCTTCTGTTTTTAATATAAACGCATTTTAAGCTCTGATCATTTTAGCTCTGATTATTTGTGCTTTTTGATAACTGATAAAAAGGGGGAGAAAGAATGATATTTTTCAATAACGGATTACTGAGACATAAGTCTCAAACATTCTGACATTCTGATCTATTTGAATTTCTTTCTTCTGAAAAGCTTGAACAGGTACAAAATTCTGACGAAAGATACAGTAAAATACAGTAAAGTTCTGATGCTCAAGACTCATGGAATTAAAGGGAAGTAATCAACTCAGGGGGAGTTTTCTCTTCTTAGCTCTGATACCTTTTATTCTTTATTTTTAATCTCTGATACCTCTTATTCCTTATTTTTAATTAAAAAAAATCTGGTTTTTGTCATCATCAAAAAGGGGGAGATTGTTAGAATATAGTTTGATTCTACAACTCTCAATTAGAGTTTTGATGATAACAAAATACAAGAATAAATAAATTGTAAGATTTATATACATAAGACATGTATGCTACTTAAAATTATGTTCTGTGTTTACAGAAGTTCTGATGGAATCAACATCAGAAGATCATATCAGCATCAAAAGATCAGTAATATGTCAGCATCAAAAGATCAATAACATGTGCTACACGCTGAAGCTACCAGATCATATGCTGAAGCTTGATGAACAGAATCTACGCATAAAATACTCTGACTCTGATCAAGATCCTTACCAAGTCATCAGCACTCAGAAGCGACAACATAAGTTAAAGCCAAGAACACTCTGATTACCATAAGCAGAGAAGACTCTGAAGCGTTACTAAGCATTCAAGACAGATTAATTACCAACGGCTTTATTCAAGACAAGATCTTCTCAAAAAGGAAAGAACGTTATTATCATTGAAATGGATTTATGGACAACAACGTATCTTTGCCTTGGCTATATAAACAAGTCTGTGTGAGAAAAGAAAACGCTAATAATCTACACGCACGCACTCATAATTTGCTAAGCTTTCCAACCACGCTTACTCAAACGCTCTAGCTAATCCAGTTTCATTCTAAGCTTAAATTTGTGTATTATCACAGTTGTGATATATAGTTTTGTTATAAAACATTAACACACATCATTGTTCAATTATATGTAAAGAGATTCCCTTGAGATAAACCGGTTTGTGGTTATACTCAAGAAGGCTTTAACAGTTGTTAAAGTGGTTGTTGTATCCCTTTGAATATAGTGGATTAAGACCTCGTTGGAGAGAGGCGAAATCACCTTGATGGGTGGACTGGAGTAGTTTGAGATCAAACGAACCAGGATAAAAATACAGTGTTGTCTAAGCTTTCGTTTTAAGATTTACAATTCAACCCCCCTTCTTGTGTTTTTCACATCTTCAGTTTGTAAGACCAAGTGTATCACCGTGGGAAGCTCCAGTGTTGTTAGTAAAGAAGAAAGATGGCAGTATGAGGCTTTGTGTTGATTATAGATAGTTGAATAAAGTGACGATTAAGAACAAGTATCCGCTTCCAAGAATAGATGACTTGATGGACCAACTGGTGGATGCTCGTGTGTTTAGTAAGATTGATTTAAGGTCGGGTTACCATCAGATTAAAGTGAAAAATGAAGATATCTAGAAGACAGATTTCAGAATGCATTACGGACATTATGAGTATTCAGTGATTCCTTTTGGTGTTACCAACGTGCCAAGAGTATTCATGGAATACATGAATCATATCTTTCATACTTATTTGGATCGGTTTGTAGTGGTGTTCATTGATGATATTTTGATTTACTCTAAGTTAGAAGAAGAGCATGCAGAACACTTAAGAGTAGTATTGCAGGTTTTGAAAGAGAAGAAGTTGTATGCAAAGCTGTCCAAGTGTGAATTCTGGTTGAAGGAGGTCAGTTTTCTTGGCCATGTGATTTCAGGTAGTGGCATTACTGTAGATCCATAGAAGGTTGATGATGTGTTGCAATGGGAAACTCCGAAGTCAGCTATTGAGATTAGGAGCTTTTTGGGATTAGCTGGTTATTATAGAAGGTTTATCAAAGGGTTTTCTAAGTTGGCACTTCCGTTGACTAAGTTGACTTGTAAAGGTAGAGCTTTTGTATGGGATGTTCAGTGCGAAGAAAGTTTTGCAGAATTGAAGAAGAGGTTGACGTCGACTCCAATTTTGAAGTTGCCTAATCCAGGAGAGCCTTTTGGGGTATATTATGATGCTTCTAAGATGGGTTTAGGAGGTGTGCTTATGCAGAATGGTAAGGTAGTTGCTTATGCGTCAAGGAAGTTGAGGACTCATGAGAAGAACTATCCTACGCATGATTTAGAGCTTGCTGCAGTTATTTTGTGTTGAAAATTTGGAGGCATTATCTTTATGGTTCTAGATTTGAAGTGTTTAGTGACCATACGAGCTTGAAGTAGTTATTCGATCAGAAGGAGTTGAAAATGAGGCAATGAAGATGGTTGGAATTGTTAAAGGATTATGATTTTGATTTGAATTATCATCTAAGAAAAGCGAATGCGGTAGCTGATGCATTGAGTCGAAAGACTTTTGACATGTCAGCAATGATGGTTAAAGAGTTGGAATTAATTGAGCAGTTCAGAGATATGAGCTTAGTTTGCGAGGTTACGCCGCAAAGTGTTATGTTGGGTATATTGAAGATTAATAATGAATTTCTAGACAGTATCAGAAAAGCTCAAAAGTTGGATGTGAAACTAGTAGATTCGATGGTTGGAATCGATCAGTCTGAGAATAGTGATTTCAAGCTAGATGCGCAAGGTGTGTTGAGGTTTCGTAACCGAATTTGTATTCCTGATGATGCTGAGATGAAGAAGGTGATACTTAAGGAGAGTCATAGAAGTAAGTTGAGTATTCATCCAGGGGCTACAAAGATGTATCGAGATTTGAAAGGTTTGTTTTGGTGGCCTGGAATGAAGAGTGATGTGGATCGGTTTGTGTATGCATGTTTGACTTGTTAGAAGTCGAAAGTTGAACATCAGAAGCCTGCAGGATTGATGCAACCGTTAAAAGTTCCAGAATGGAAATGGGATAGTATTTCAATGTACTTTGTGACAGGGTTAACTAGTACTATAAGAGGACATGATTCGATTTGGGTGATTGTTGATAGGCTTACGAAGTCGGCTCATTTTATTCCTATTAACATCAGTTTTCCAGTGACGAAGTTGGCTGAGATTTACACTAGTGTGATTGTGAAGTTGCATGGCATAGACAATACAACAATCCTCTAACCTCACATACCAATTATAATGAACCCAATTATAGAGTTAGAACCCCACCCTTACCTTGGATTGAAGGCCGCTCTATAATCTTCTGGTCGAAACCTCGTTCTACCATTTTTCCTCTTTTTCTAGCAGCTTCACGTTCTTCTTCTCAATCCTTATTCTTCTACTGCCTCCTCTTTCTATTCTTATTCTTCTACTGCCTCCTCTTTCTATTCTTTCTAACAATAATGGAATAACCTATTATTCTTTATTCATTATTGGGCTTAAAAACTAATATACCCCCTTATTACTTCTATTCCTTTAAAACAAGCCCACATAAAATAATATTATGCTTCTAATATTATTTCACCACTTAATAAAATAATTAAATCCGATTAATCATAACACAACTTCACAAATATTCCAAAAATATTTTAATTAAATAATTAATTAAATTACAGGAGTTACAACTCTCCCCCACTTAGAATACTTTCGTCCTCGAAAATTTACCTCAAACAAACAACTCAGGGTAGGAGTCTCGCATCTTGCTCTCCAACTCCCAAGTCATGCTTCCTCCCGCAGCTCCTAGCCAAACCACTTTAACCAAAGAAGTCTCTTTGCCCCTCAGTGTCTTATTTTCACGATCCGTGATCCGTACAGAAATCATCTCCACTGTAAGATTATCCCGTACTTGCACATCATCCATATGAATCACATGAGATGGATCTGAAACATACTTCCGGAGTTGCGACACATGAAACACATCGTGCAAATTCGAAAGATTAGGCGGTAAAGCCACTCTATAAGCAACATTCCCCACTCTCTCTGAAATCTGATACAGTCCAATAAAACGAGAAGTGAGCTTCTTAGACTTCAATGCTCACCCAACACCAGTCACAGGCGTAACACTTTAAAACACATGGTCACCAGCTTGAAATTCTAAATCTTTCATTTGCTTGTCATGAGAACTCTTCTGTCTACTTTGGGAAGCTTTCGTCTTTTATCGAATCAACTTCACCTTCTCAGTAGTTTCACGAAAAATTTCAGGTCCAAGTACTACACTTTCTCCAGATTCATGCCAACATAACGGAGTTCTACATCTTCGACCATACAACGCTTCAAAAGGTGCCATCCCAATACTAGAATGGTAACTGTTATTATAAGTGAACTCTATCAATGGAAGATAAGTATCCTGCAAACCTCCCTGCTCAAGAACACATGCCCTCAGTAAGTCTTCTAACGATTGAATTGTCTGTTCAGTCTGACCATCTATCTGAGGATGATACGTTGAACTCAATCTCAACTTAGAATCCAATGCTTCTTGCAAACTCTTCCAAAAATTAGAAGTAAATCTTGGATCTCTATCTGACACAAGTGTAAATATTAGCCAACTTTGACACTGGAAAACTGATGTTAATAGGAATAAAATGAGCCTACTTCTTAAGCCTATCAACAATCACCCAAATTGAATCATGTCCTCTTATAGTATTAGGTAACCCCGTCACAAAGTCCATTGAAATGCTATCCCATTTCCATTCTGGAACTTCTAACGGTTGCATCAACCCTGCTGGCTTCTGATGTTCAACTTTTGACTTCTGACAAGTCAAACATGCATACACAAACCGAGCTATATCACTCTTCGTTCCAGGCCACCAAAACAAACCTTTCAAATCTTGACACATATTTGTAGCTCCTGGATGAATACTCAACTTACTTCTATGTCTCTCTTCAAGTATCACCTTCTTCATATCAGCATCATCAAGAATACAAATCCGGTTACGAAATCTCAACACACTTTACGCATCTAGCTTAAAATTATTATTCTCAGACTGATCGATTCCAACCATCAAATCTACCAGTTTCACATCCAACTTCTGAGCTTCTCTGATACTGTCTAGAAATTCATTATTAATCTTCAACATACCCAACATAACACTCCGCAACGTAACCTCGCAAATTAAGCTCATATCTCTGAACTGCTCAATTAATTCCAACTCTTTAACCATCATTGCTGACATATGTAAAGTCTTTCGACTCAATGCATCAGCTACCACATTCGCTTTTCCTGGATGATAATTCAAACCAAAATCATAATCCTTTGACAATTCCAACCATCTTCGTTGCCTCATATTCAACTCCTTCTGATCGAATAAATATTTTAAGCTCTTATGGTCACTAAACACTTTAAATCTAGAACCATAAAGATAATGCCTCTAAATCTTCAACACAAAGACAACTGCAGCTAGCTCTAAATCATTCGTAGGATAGTTCTTCTCATGAGTCCTCAACTGCCTTGACGCATAAGCAACTACCTTATCATTCTGCATAAGCACACCTCCTAAACCCATCTTAGAAGCATCAAAATACACCACAAAAGGCTCTCCTGGATTAGGCAACGTCAAAATCGGAGCCGACGTTAACTTCTTCTTCAATTCCGTAAAGCTTTCTTCGCACTGGACATGCCACACAAAATCTCTACCTTAAGTCAACTTAGTCAACGGAAGTGCCAACTTAGAAAAACCTTAGATAAACCTTCTATAGTAACCAGCTAATCCCAAAAAGCTCTGTCAGGATGATACTTTCCTTTGAACGTAGGCGAATTCTCTCTCTGGAAAGTCGCCAAACTACGAGATCCAGTATTCCCGTCAGCATTCAGCTAATTCTCCATCGCATGAGCCATTACTTCTAAAGCAGTAGCAAGTGCAACATCATTCCTTCCAACCATCTCAACTTATCACTGCAACTTAAACAACAGTTAGAACTCGAATTAACAATACTCGATTGTTACACAACTACGACTCGACGACAAGGTCAGACGGACCAACCTTTGCTCTGATACCAACTTTGTAACACCCTAATTCTACCCAGAAATTATAAATGTAAATCAGAGTTATAATTATTCATGCAAACGAATCAGGATACCATAAATTCATCTTTAAAAACACATTGCATTCAACGTGGATACATAACACTTTAAAGCTTCGAATAAACCATCAACATAATACTTTAATCTCTTAATTCAACAATTTAAACATCTACACAGTGGAATTATTAGTAACATCTTTATCCATCGTTCTAGAAACTTCAAAACAACACACACTTAATAACAATCAAATTAAAGTTCAAAAACTGAAATTATCAACAATTAAAAGCAATAAGCGTTCATCCCCCGAGTGTTACATATCAGAGCAATGACACCGACTCGAACTACTGAAGGTATACAACCTTCACTCTCGATTACCTGCACGTTACCAACGTAAGGGTAACATTCAAACAAAAGGGGTGAGATATCTAACAATATAATAAATAGTATGATAATTAATATATTAAATTAGATCATTTAACACCACCACTTCTCATCTTATGAACAACAATAGTCGCAACAAAATACCAACAATAATACACATTCACCACATCGATACACAACTTATTTATGCAATCATATAATGCGACTCAATACTATGCAAATTCATGTGGTACCATTGGAGCAGAACTCCCATCTTAAAAATCTGCCAATAAATAGAGGCATCAATAAGGCATAAACCTTCATCTTAATATTCGCCAATACAAGCCATCTTAACGAGCATAAGCTCCATCTTGAAATGCAATGTATTAGACACAATCATGAATGTAATGACAACACCATGATTAACAACATCTCAATACAACATCATCGTTGGCCAGAAGCCTACATCTTAATAGCTACCAATCATTAGAGGCATCTCAACATCTTTCATCAACATCGTTCATCGACATCATTTATCATTATAATTCATCAAACATCATTTATACATCATAATTCATCAAACATCATTTATACATCATAATTCATTAAACATCATTCATCATCAACAACTCAGCCATACAACAATACAATAGTAAATCGTCAATCTTGCAACGTTGACCATAGGTCTACAACATAATATTGCCTATAATTAATTAATCATCTAAGGCTTACTTCTAAATTACCAAACCTCTACATATCACTATTCTGTAATACTACATCATTATCATCATAAAACCTACTGTTACGAACCAAACAATAATCTATAATCATCTCATCCTCATCATTCTTCACAAAAATCAACATAGCTATTAACGCTGGAACTAACTCTAGTCCTAATTTGGATACTAGGATTATCCTTCCTATTCTTCATTTTGATCCTTAAGAATGAAGTTCATCGCGTTATCTATTTAACGCTTCGAATGACACCTCGAAAGGAGTCCGAAAACTCAGGTTACAACCTTTTCAAAATGATTCTGTCAAAAACCAGACAACATGGATCGACACGTAATGTCTTGGGTCGACGCGTACTGGACTTAAAACGCTACATGAGTCGACTCATACTCTCTTGTATCGAATCATACTGAGTCTGCAACACTGCATGTATTGATGCATGCTCCTACGTATCGACTCATACTGAGTCTAAAATCCTGCATGTATCAACGCATGGCTTCTTCGTATCGACTCATCCTGAGTCTAAGTGCCTTCATGCATCGACGCATGTCTTTTGGGGTCGAAACATACTGCTATGTCATGAATATTTTCTGCGATTTCACTGCGTTTTCACTACGGTTTCCATACTTTAGGCCCTAAAAATATCCTCTAATCATAGATAATCATCAATTATAATCATCCTATAATTCTGCATCATATATACGACATTGGGGCATCATTACTCATCTTTCAATCACCGATTTTCATCATACAACAACATATATAATTCAATCATAAACCAAACAATCTTTCACATCTAATCCCACATACCAATCATCATAAACCCTATTATAGAGTCATAACCCCACCCTTACCTGGGATTGAAGGTTGCTCTACAACTTTTCTGGTTGAATTTCTATTCTGCCTCTTTTCCTCCTTTCCAACAACTTTCACGTTCTCTTCTTCCAACCCTTATTCTTTCTCTCTTACTGCTTCTTCTTTTCTTATTATTTCTAACAATAATAAAATAACCTATTATTCTCAAAATACCTTAATGGGCTTAAGACTACTACACCCCCTTTATTTCTACTTATATCCTTTAAAACAAGCCCACATCAAATAATATTATCATTCTAATATTATTCCACAACTTAATAAAATGATTAATTCCAACTAATCACAACACAACATATAACATAATAACACAACTTCACAAATATTCCAAAAATAATTCAATTAAATAATTAATTAAATTACGGGATTTACACATAACTCTCTCAATTCTCAATATTTGGAGGTGGTTTTTGTTTATATGGACTCTTATTATCATCCACAACAACTTCTATTCACATGACTAAAGTATTTGTTCAAGAAAGTTTTTCAAAATTGAAAGGGGTTCCCAAGGCATTTTGTTGCTTTAGAAGCTAGGGTTTTGAACTTCTAAGGGCTATACCTTGCTCGTATTTTGATATTTTTGAGTAATTCCAAAGACATGCTTCTCTTTAAAGGTTTATAAACTAATAACTTCAAAAGTTTCAAGAATATTATATGTGGAAGATGCCTAATGATGAAGAAAAAATACAAGCCCTCTAGATAGGCCATCAAATCCCCTTATGTGACTTCAAAAGATCATAACTTGGTCAATTTTTATCTCCTTAAGACCATTATTTTTCCACAACGATCTTAAGGATGTGAACTTCAACTCTTCTTTTATGTGCAAAGCTTGAAAATGGATGAAGGATCCCCTAAGAATGCAAAAGATTTTAGGTCATCTCATGAATTTTCACCAACTTCACAAGGCCATAACTTTTTCAATGTTTGTTATTTTTGAGTGATTCAAGTTTCAAAATACTCTTTAAGGAGTCCAATTCAAGATAGAATCAATTATCAAAGCTCAATTTTGAAGAAAGGCCTTTTTTGGAGTAAAAACATTATAGGACTTTTTTTGAGAAAAAAACTTAGAATTTTTCTAAGTACAAAAAGTCAACATCTTTTTCTCAACTTTGACTCATTCCAACTTTTAGCTCAAGCATCCATTAGATTCCATTATTTGCACATTGTAAATATTTGTAACCTTATCTTTCAATTGCTTCAAGGATCATGCCCTAAGACTCCCTGAGCTATGAATGCCATTGATTCAAAGTTGGTACCTTGAAACTGACTTTTTCCTCCATGTTTTGAAATGCACAATTCAGCTTCCAATCACTAAATTTCTGCGCGTTTTTACTTCTAATCGTGTTTAACAATCTTCAAGAAGTGATTAACACCTTGAAACGCAAGTTTTCGTTGAGTTTTGAGAAAAATAAAAGTCACACTTTTCATGCTTGCAACTTCACACGATTTCCCTCCAAACTTCATCATTCCACACGCTTGAGCATCCCATTTGCTTCCTTATAAATAGAGGGTTATATCTCACTCATTTTCTCAAGCTTAGACAGCCAGAATCACCTTCTCAACTCTTTCCTTAACCCATATTTTTGCAACTTCGAATTTGGTTTTACAACCTTCCTCAATCCATTTTATTTGTCAATTCTTCATCCTTGAAATTCACTGAAGCTAACAAAAGAAGAATCAAGCCCTAAAGCATCCTAAATCGTGCTAGCCAAGTCAAGTTTCAGAGCTCTGAATTTGAACTTCAATAGGTAGATTCCTTCATCAATTCTTTCAAAATTTGTTACTACAATGAAGCTCTCATCATTATGATACTAGTCGTAACATTTGTTTTCAATTGGAATCGAGTTTTGATTATGAATTTTCAAATCCCTATTCAACTTTTTTCTTCTGGTTTTCTTCAAATCGACTGAGCTACAACTTATATAAATTTTTCGCAAGGGTACAATTTTCTTCGTCTTGATGAGACGAAGAGAATGACATTAGTCTTAACCTCTAATTTTACAGTTCGAGGAACCTGGTTTTGAGGTTGGCTGGAGGTTGAAGACGACCACATTGGCGTCTTCAACCAATGAGAAATTGCCATGCATTTTTTAAACCTGTTTTAAGTAGGTGATCCCGTGGTTTATTCACTAATGACCATGATATGCACAACGCGCCTGATCCCTTGGATTTGATTACTAACATGTTTTAATATTGATCCAATGGTCCACATATTTTTGGATTATTTTTATTTTCTGATTTTTATTTTTTAATTGATTTAAATTTCAAAAATTCATAAAAAATTCGTTTGACTCAAAAAATCTAAAAAAATTCTTAAAAATACTTTGAATTATTTCTGACTATATGAATATTTTTTCAAATTTTTATTTTAATTTTTGGTATTTTTCCTAATTTTTTGTATTGTTGGCCTTATTTTAATTGTTTTAAAAATACTTCTTGGCATTTTAAAGTTCTAAAAAAATTTATCAAGATCATTTTCTTTATTTCTGACTTTTGAAAATTTTTCTAGAATTTTATTTTAAATTTTACTATTTTTGATCTTTTTGCACTTATTTGAGTGATTTTTAATTAGTTAAAAAATACTTTTCTGTTTTAAAAAATTATCAAAAAATTAATAAAAATATTTGAGATCACTTCTGACTTTTCTATGGTCTCTTTTAACTTTTCTTTGATACTTTGAATATAGCTTGCTATTTTACCTTTTATTTTCATTTTAAAAACAATTTAAAAATCATTTTTTTAATTTTTAATTTTGGTTTATTAATTACAATTTATTTTTTTGAATATATTCTGGCCATGTGATTTTTGATCATGAACTTCATTAACATCATTGGATCTTGAGTGTTGAGTTTAACTCCACCAAAATGGATGAATGATTTTAATGATAGTTTGATTAAAATCTTTAATTCTAATATTTTCCCTCCCTCTTCATTTTATCCCTTTCTTACTTGTATTATATGTTATTAGAGGATGATTTACATATCATCTCTCTAAACATATGGTACATAGATTGCTATTGACTGGCATCAAAATAGGCGCGACTTCTATATAAGTCCACTTACGATTGCTTAACATAGCGCTAAATTTTGTCCCGATTTGAGAAATGATCATTCGTGGCCCAAACCTATGTTTGCAAGCCTAAACATGTTTAATTTGAAACCTTTGATCCAATAACCTTGAGATTCATTGTTAGGAGGCTTTGGTCTTATCAATCCTCTAATGAATCTTCATAAATTTTGGAACTAAGTGAATCATTTAAACATCGTTGTTCATTTATTGTTACCTTTAGATTTTTAAATGAATGATATACTTGAAAAAAAGCAAATGAAACTTGTTGTTGAGAGGCTTTAATTTTATCAACCTTCTAATGAGTTTTCAAAAGAAAGTTTCAAGATGGTCATTCAACTAACCTCTAATTCCTAACAATTGACTTTATTTTATGATTTTGCTTTATGCTTTTTATTTTGAGCACATTTATTTTAGCATTTTCATTTCGTGCTATTTTTATCTTTGCTCATTTGAGCTTTCATTTTCTTTTGAAGATACTTAATAACCAACTTGAACTATAAAAAACTTTAATGTTACTTGGACTATTTGGTTACTATCCTTGGCATTTTGGAGTTATGGACTTCTTGGACTTAGGATTAAAGCCCTTGACCTACCTTGAGACTTGTGACTTCTATTGCAATATTGTATGGAGTTCTTGGGGTTTACCCCAAGACATTGGGTTATTTGTTTTCTTTGTGTGCAGGTTATTCTGATATTATGCTTTTGTCTGAGATTGGGAATTCATTTGTATACAACCATTACTCTGCCCAATTTTTATGAAGACTTAATGCCTTTGAAGCTTGGTTTTCTTAAGAGGTTTCATTATCCATGCTTGTTTAGTTTCAAATCCAAAGGATTGGAATTCTACATTGACTCATTATGTCATGTGTTGGGTTCTTGTTAGTTAGACGGTTCTTTTCCCTAGCTTTTACCTTATTCTTTAGGATAGTCCCTTCATCTCCTCCCACCTTCTTTAATTTCAAAAATCTTCTCTCTCCTTTGAAAACTCTTCTTGTTTTTAAACTTCAACCGCTTTCATAATAAACTTGGACTTAGGTCCATGCATTTGCAAAAATCTTTTCTTCATCAAACTTTAAACAACTTAATAATACTGACATTTTGTGAGAAGACTAAAAGTCAATTAATCTCATTCAAACCATTTTTCCACTTTGGCTTTTTGCTTTAAAATTTTCTCAAAAGATATACTCTTGTTAATCCTTGTAGTGATGCGAACTATTATACTTCTATGATATATAGTGAAGTGAGATATTTTCAACTTGGGTGTTGAGCGAGGCTTGGTTAATTTTAAAATCCAAGCCATATCCTCCACTTTGAAATGACGCAAACTCTCCTTTCTCATGATCGTGGGTAGTAAGTATGTTTTCCACTCGAATAAGGCGGTGATGTCTCATCTCTTAAAATTAACCAACACACTTGTGTTTTAAAATTTTTAAAGGTGAACTACGAGTACCCTGATCCCCTATTGCATGGAAGGTGGTACGTAGGCCCTAAAGGTTCGCAACTGCGGCGGGTGCAAAAATTGTAAAAAAATACTTCTTTTCTCATCCCCACAATCTATTTTTATATAACTCTTATAGCCAAAATACACAAAATTACAAAGATATTCCTGCGGAGTAGCGTAAATGTTTAGGGTGCTAATTCCTTCTATTTGCATAACCAACCCCCGAACTTAGATTCTCTCCCCCTCTTTTTTGGGTTATTCGCTCTTTTCTCATTCATTTGAAAACAATGAAGCGCGGTGGCGATTTTTATTTGATCTGTGCGAGTCAATTCAATCCAATGACTTAGTCTCAATATTTCTACCGCTATAGAAAAAATGGAGAATCTGCTGAGGACAGATCGACCAATTGTTGGTCCATCCCTAAGTGGGTTGACCATATCTTTGTTTATTTGTGTATGTGTTGTTATTTGTTATATATTATGTGTTGTATATATGCTTGTCTGGATTTTACTGGTTTTCAGGGAACTTGGTGATTTCTCATAAGTCCTCTACCTGGACTTGGGCAAACTTAAGATAGGACGGGTGGTATAGTCATGTTAACTTTGAGGGAGTAATACCAAAAAAGGAGACATGAGATCCTCCACTCAGTGGAGGCCCCTTTGACTGTAGTGTCATTTACTGAGTAATCGGGAAGACATGCTGCTTTCGACCTGGGAGCCTGCTGAAACTGAGGACTATAGAACCTTTAACCCATCTTGGCCTTTTAGGTGTAGTACGGAAACTTTGACGGAGTAATCTGGAAATGGTTGTCACGCGATACTACACTCAGACGAGTTTTTATTGAGAATACTACTAATTACCGAGTCAATCCGGACGTTGGTAATATCCGAAGGAAGGATGTAGACTCTAGGAACCTCTTAGAACCCTGTTCGGCAGGTGATAAACTATTAGAACATACCTTGTGGGTAATACCTTTGACCTCATGCTCGTGACGTCAAACCTATGAACACCCATGTTTGTGATCTTGTGTATGATTATTGCATCATGCATTCATGCACCCATGAGCATATATTAAGACATTTTGGTTCAAGGGACTTAAAGTTAACTTTTTGCGAATATCTCAGGTACTTTTGACCATGGATTCTGGAAAAAGAAAGACTCGGAAGTATAGTTTCAAGAATCCCAAGATATATGATTTGATGAGTCTAATTCCCGAGATTGAGAGTTCTACAGATTTTCGAAAGAAGTATGGATCCATCGTTTCTCTCATGAAGCTTAGGATGAAGGAGGGTATTCTCTCGACTTTGGTCCAGTTCTATGATCTGATGTGTCGATGTTTCACTTTCCATGATTATCAATTGGTGCCTATATTAGAGGAGTATTCTTATCTACTGAGTTTACCTATTACCAATCATGTTCCTTTCACCGGTTTGGAGGGGGAGCCAAAATCTCAAGAGATTGCTGCTATGGTCCATTTGGGGAAGTCTGAGATTGAGGCCCATATGACTACCAACGGAGGAATTAGAGAATTACCCGCTCAATTTTTATTAGAGAAAGCTCGCTACTTTGCTAGGATGAAGAGTGCAGTTGCTTTTAAGGCCATCTTTTCTCTACTTGCTTATGGGTTGTTCTTATTTCCGAACATCGACAACTTTATGGATATCAATACCATCAAGATCTTTTTGATAGGGAATCCAGTTCCTATATTATTAGGAGATGCTTATTACTCCATTCATCTTCAGGATTCCTATCATGGAGGGATCATCATTTGCTGCACACCTTTATTGTATAAGTGGTTTATTTCTCACTTACCCCAGTCCGATGCTTTCTGGAATGTCATGAAGGAATCGCATTGGGCTCCAAAGATTATGGCCCCCACTCCTTCAGATATTGTTTGGTCTCATCAGGCTTACCATGATGCGAATATTGTCGATAGCTATGGTAGTACCTACAATCCTGTTCTTGCACGATGATAACTTGGATATCCGATGAGAGATAAGCCAAATAGTATTCATCTGAGTGGTTTATTTCTTAAAGAGGGAGAGGATCATAAGAAAGCTAAGGAGGAAATTGCAAAGGCTTGACGCCATATTCACAGGAAGAGTAGAAAGGACTTGGGACCTAGAGGAGATGTTTCTTTAGAGCCTTATCTCTAGTGGGTACAAGCGAGGGAAATCCAGTTGAAAATGCCATATTTTTGTGAAGCACCTATGACTGATATGTTTGTGAAGACCACTCCTCCCCTTTTAGATGATGTGGAAGAGCTTCAGCTTGCCCTAGTCAAGATTCAACAAGAGAAAGAGGCTTGAAAGAATAAGTTTCAGACTTTAGAGATATCCTACCGAGCAGACTTGAAGAAGAAGGATGGCTTAATTGAGATTCTTGAGAGTCGTGCTGTAGATACGATGGAGAAGCAAGAGGATTCATTTTCCTCTAGAGCTCAGTCAGGACTTAGTCATTCACTTCCTGACTCTGGTGATTAGAAAGTGGTTACCGACAGGTATGCATAAGATAACAAGCAGTTGAAGGCTCGGATTACAAGACTCATAAGAAAGCGTCAGTGTGTGGAATGATCTTCATCAGCTTTTCTTTTTAGGATTTTAGATTCTATCTTCTTTTGTACTTGGGATTGTTGAAACTTGTACTAAAAGTTGTAATCCATTTTGAAGTTATTATAATGAGATTTTCAGTATTTCAAAATGTGTTAGTACTTTAATATTTGCAAAGTTATCTATAATTATTTGAGTCCCTTGAAATATTAATAATAAAATAAATCATGTGCATTGCATATCATGCACCATCTGGTACATATTTCTTGCATTTCTGTTCATACCCAAGTGCCTTATTGAATTTCTCTACT
Organism: Vicia faba; assembly: GCA_948472305.1. Lineage (NCBI taxonomy): Eukaryota > Viridiplantae > Streptophyta > Magnoliopsida > Fabales > Fabaceae > Vicia > Vicia faba. The sequence goes on from OX451739.1 coordinate 843,412,438, forward strand.
TCGTTCAGCAACCTGTCACACCGATACAATGCTTGGGCTAATTCCAGGAAGAAAATGGAGAATCTTGAACAATAGAATCGCGAGCTACGCGAAGAAGTTACCGATTTGAAGGCCGATATGGCCAATTTGACTGATTTGATAGAATCATTGGTGGCTGCTCAAAATTAGCCACCACTTGCTCAGCCTCAACAAACAACATTTGCTTCTGAAGGTCCATTAACTCCTGTTTCTGTTACCCTAGTTACTGTTGCTCAGAATCGTATGCCTCAGGGTTACCCGTGGGGAATGCCTGAAAACTTCATGCCGGAAGGTTTTAATCTTGACACTCAAGCTGCTCCAGTTGTGCAAGCTGTTTCTACTCCTGCACCTCCTGTGGTGCATATTACTCATGCTTCTAGAAATGAGATCCACTATGTTGCACCTCCTTCGGTTAATACTATGCCATTTGTTAATGATGAATTTTATCGTCCCGTTCCTCTACTGCATGAAAGTGTGGGTTTCTATGACCGGTTAGATGACTTTCAAGACCAATTCAACGAGATGCAGAAGGAAATGAAGGCCCTTTGAGGAAAATAATTGTTTGGAAAAAACGTCAGTGAGCTCTGTCTGGTTCCCAATGTAAAGGTGCCAGCCAAGTTCAAAGTAACGGAATTTGAGAGGTACAAGGGTAACTCTTGCCCTAGTGACCACCTTGTGATATATATCAAGAAAATGTCCACCCATACTGATGATCAACGTTTTCTCATTCATTTCTTCCAAGATAGTTTAACTAGTGCTGCTATAAAGTGGTATATGAGTCTGGACGATAGTAATATCCGCACCTTCAATGATCTGGGAGAATCCTTCATCAAGAAGTATAAGTATAATATTTTCATGGCACATGACCGTGACCAGTTGAGGGAAATGGCTCAAAAAGATAAGGAGTCGTTCAAAGAATATGCACAGAGATGGCGTGAGGTAGCTACCCAGGTGGTGCCACCTATGGGAGAACAAGAGATGACCAAGGTCTTCCTGAAAACCCTTGGATCATTTTATTATGAGAGGATGCTCGCCAGTGCGCCGAGTGATTTTACTGAAATGGTAAGCATGGGTGTTCGTTTGGAAGAGGCTGTTAGAGAAGGGCACTTGACAAAAGATGAAGGGACAAAGAAGTCGTCGTACGATTTCTCTCGAAAGAAAGAAAGTGAAACGAATGTTGTTATTGGAGAAAGGAAGATTAGAACAAATAGAAGGCATCAACAGTACCAGCAACATGTTGCTTCTGTGACTCCATTCGTCAATATAGCTCCAACTATAGTTTCCTATCAGAGACCATCCCCTAAGGGAAATCAAGGGCAAAGTCAGAAGAGAGAGGCTTTTGACTCTATTCCAATGAGCTATGCAAAGTTACTTCTGGATTTGATTCAGAAGCAGTTAGTTTAGATCAGGCCACCCCCTGCTATACCATCACTTTTGCTTTGGTATTGTAAGACAGACCAGACTTGTGCTTTTCATCAGGGAGCACCAGGGCACAACGTAGATGTTGTACCAAAAAATTTTCCCTCTCATTTTTTCCAAGATCTTTTCTTATATGGGTGGTCACAAACACTTGATTAAAGAAAAATATATTTTTTTGAAGATGAACAAGGTGTATTTCGATTGGAATCTTGACAAGCTTCGATTAGGCATCTAGATCCTTCAAACAAGCCTGGTTTCAAAGTCTTCGATTGGGCGCTGAACTTCCTTTGACGCAAGCCTGATTCACAAGATTTGATTGGGTGCTGGGTATCCTTCGCTCAAGTTCAAATCACAAGGATTTGACTACCATTGGTTGCTTCAGGCTTCCCTTTTATTCACAAGGAAAAAACTTCCTCCGTTCCTGCTTTGATTCACAAAATAGTAGTCCCCTGCAGACAAGCTTTGATTGGACGTCTAAGGACCCATTTGAGCAAGCTTTGGTCCACAAGTATCATTCCAGCAGGGCCTTCTCTGTGCTTGCCTTCAACCCATAAGGCACAAACCTTCTCTTCAACCTACCTTCAACTCACTAGGCAAATATTCCCTCTGTGCGTGCCTTTAGTGCACAAAGCAAGAATCCCCTACAAGTTTGTTTCGATTCACCAGCAGTGAACTCCTGCATACCAGCTTCGATTAGGCCCTGTGTATCCTTCGATCAAGCCTGTAGGTGTTTAGGTATTGGCTTGCATTTTTGGTAAATCCCAAGTGTATGTGTGAATGTCATGACTGATGTCATAACATTCTAGTTCAGGTTGTACTAACTCAATAGGTACATGTGCAGAAAAATATTGTAATTCAAATACTGATGTTTATAAGTGTGTATCTGAGCATGTTTGCAAAATGATCACATTTTGCAAAATCAGTAGACAGGTTTTCTCAGATGTCATAACAGATGTTATGACATCCTGTTCTGAACTAACAGGATTGCAGGATTGGATAAGTCTGAGTTTTTTCAGGAAATAACTCAGTCCCTTCTAAACAGAATCCTGCGCTTTCTGAGGAGTAACCTAGCTCAATCCTAACCTGATCAATAAAGTACTGTGACCTGGTCTTTAGGTCAAACGGAATCAACCCTAGGTTTTTGGAAACCCTAACTGAAGTTGCAGCTGCTATATATTCAACAGAGCTGCGGTTTTTCAAGACATCCCTGCTGATTGATTAGAAGATCAATTTTGTAATCTGTATAGATTTGTTTATTGTACTCCAAGCAATTATCATTGTGATAAGTGCCTTGGAATAGGTTTCAATTGTAAGGGTTGTGTAGCACTCAAAGCTTTGAAGCAAGAGTGTTTGAATGTTACTTTACTAAAGCTGTGAAGCAGAGTCAAGTTAGTTGTGTACATCACTCAAAGCTGTGAAGCACGAGTGATTGTGTTACTTGATTAAAAAGCTGTGAAGCTTAATCAAGTGTGTGTTTTGAAGAGTGTCTTCATCAATTCTCAAGTCAAATTGGTTTATGTATCACTGCTGTGATTGAGGGGGAGTGAGTAGGAACTCAGGTTTAAGTTGTAACTTAGATCAGAATTGCATTGGGTAGGTCTTAAGTGAAGGAGATAAACTGGTTGGTTTATTCCTGAATTAACATCTCTTATAGTGGATTCTCTCCCTGGCTTGGTAGCCCCCAGAGTAGGTGTTGTTGCACACTGAACTGGGTAAACAATTGACTGTGTTATTTACTGCTTTTGTATTTACTGTCATATAGTAAGTCAGATACGGTGTCATAACATTGGACGTGACATTGAGTATCTGTAGCCAGAATTTCAATTGGCATCAGAGCAGGCACCCTGCCTGTATTACTGGGTGAGATCTAGGGATATCACTTTCTGGCACTATGGACAAAGAAGGAGTTTTTGGAAATAGACCACCCATTCTGGATGGAACTAATTATGACTACTGGAAACCTCGTATGATTGCCTTCCTAAAATCTCTGGACAAAAAGGCTTGGAGAGCTGCTGATAAAGGATGGATACATCCCACCATAACTGAAAGAGATGGGACAATCAGTCTGAAGCCTGAGGAAGATTGGAGTAAAGAAGAAGATGAGTTAGCTCTGGGAAATTCAAAAGCCTTAAATGCCTTGTTCAATGGAATTGATAGAAACATCTTCAGACTAGTACATCAATATGAACTGGCCAAGGAAGTTTGGGACACCCTCAAAACTACTCATGAGGGCACTTCCAAAGTAAAGATGTCAAGGCTTCAGATGTTGACCACTAAGTTTGAGAATCTAAAAATGATGGAAGATGAAACCATTCATGAGTTTCACATGAACATCTTGGAGATTGCCAACACCTCAAGAGCACTGGGAGAAAAAATGTCAGAAGAAAAACTGGTGAGGAAGATTCTCAGATCCTTGCCTAAAAGATTTGCAATGAAGGTAACTGCCATAGAGGAAGCCCAGGACATTAGCAAGTTAAAAGTGGATGAACTTATTGGGTCTCTTCAGACTTTTGAGATGGGGATCACTGATAATGGTGACAAGAAGAACAAAAGCATAGCACTTGTATCCAACACTGATGTTGAATACAAGGAGGATGAAGAAGAAAACATATCAGAAGCCATTGCCATGCTTGGAAGACAGTTCAACAGGCTCATCAAAAGAATGGACCCAAAGTCAAGGTCTAATGTTCATAACATTCCTTCTGACATTGACAGTTCCAGCAGAAGACCAAGGTCAGAAGATAAGGAAAACCAAGGCAGAGGCATTCAATGCCATGGATGTGAAGGATATGGACATATTCGAGCTGAATGTCCTACCTTTCTTAAGAAGAAAAAGAAAGGAATGACTGTTACTTGGTCTGACTATGATTCAGAAAGCAATTCTGAAGAAGAATCTGCCAAACTAGTTACTGCCCTAACTAGTGTTTGTACTTCTGAAAGTGACACCAGTGATGAAGAAGTAACATTTGAAGAACTGACTGATACCTACAAGAAATTGTGTATCAGAAGTGGTGAAGTCTGTGTGCAAAATGAGAAACAATCAAAACTCATTGTAAAGCTGGAGGCTGAAAAGAGGGCAAATCTTGAAACTATAAGTCATTTAGAAGGAGAAGTTCAACTGATGAACTCACAATTGAATCAAATGACCAAATCTGTCAAGATGTTGACCAATGGAACAGACAAATTGGAAGAGATCCTTCAGGCTGGTCAAAATATGGGAAATAAATCTGGCCTAGGATTTGTGGAAACAAAGAAATTTGGTACCAGGAAGCAAATGTCAAAACGGATGTCTCAACATTACTCTCAACATCAGGGACAGAGACATATGAAGAAAAGGTACCAAAGATGGAGATGTCATCATTGTGGGAAATATGGTCACATAAAGCCCTTCTGCTTCAGATTACATGGATATCCTAATCAGAACTCAGATGTCAAACCTAAGTCTAAAAAGGTACCACACGCTCCTCAATGGAAGAAAAAGGCTACTGCACTGATAGCACACACTTCCCTGAAGATCTCTGCAAAGGAAGATTGGTACTTTGACAGTGGATGTTCCAGACACATGACTGGATTCAAAAATCTCCTCAATAATGTTGTGCCTCACACCACCAGTTTTGTGACCTTTGGAGATGGTGCTAAAGGAGAAATCAAAGGAGTTGGTAATTTGGACTACCCTGGAGTTCCAAATCTGAATAAGGTACTGCTGGTAAAAGGGTTGACTACTAATCTCATCAGCATCAGTCAATTATGTGATCTAGGATTCATGGTCAACTTCTCAAGATCTGAATGTCTAGTGTTTAATGAAAAACTAGATGTTGTAATGAGAGGAATCAAATCCAAAAATAACTGTTATGTGTGGCAGCCTGAGAACACTGATATCTCCACTATGAGTCAAATCATCAAAGAAGAAAAAGAGATGAAACAGTGGCAGCATAAGCTTGAAGGAATGAAAAGAGCTATTCCTATGGAAGATGTCAGAAGAACTCCTAAACTACAGGCTGATAATATATGTGATGTGGCAAAGAACAAGTCTCATAAATTCTGTTCTCAAAAATTCTGGTCAAAACAGATGCTACCTGAGGACAATGTTACACAAGATGTTGTGACATTGTGGTGTGATAATCTGAAAACATTCAACATTTCCTTGAACCCTATTGACTTTGGAGAGAAGAAGTCATTTGAACTGGAACATAATTTCTCTAAGCTTCAGCTAACTGATTCTTCTACCAAGGCGCTTGTTGGAAATAAACTTGAAAATTTGAGGGGCAGATTGGGTATTCACCAACATGAGAAATTATAGCAATTAGTTTTGCTGAAAACAAGGGTTGATTTTATTAAGTCTATATTTAATGGGTTAATCATATTCATTCACAATTCCTTCAAAAGCCTTAAGAAGTTGAAGAGACTCCCTTGTACTCCCTACCTCTCTCATCCTTGCAACCTGTTTCCTCCTCCCAATCAAAGAGTTTTCTCAAACTGCTACTATCACTCAACGTTAAACACAATGTCTCAGACATCGTCTTCCACCATGGCGGCTTCGTCTCACTCATCATCGTCATCATCTGATCAAGATTCTAGGGCAATCACTACATGCATAGAATCTGAAGTTCTTGAGGTCACTCCTCTCAGGGAGATGGCAACTGACCCAGCCAGAGTCAAAAAGCTCAGGACCAGACATGCAGGAAGAGCTCAAGCTACAGTCTCTGGTAATTCTTCTCTTCCTTCGTCTTCTACACCTAATAAAGAAGGATCAGTTCAAGTACACCAAGCTATTGCTAGACTGGTTTCTAGCATTCTGAGTGGCAACCAATCTGTACCGGGGATTTCTATCCCTTTGAATCAATCAGAAAGTCCAAATGTGGAAGGTTCTGAAAATATAGATGTCACTGAGGATGTTGTGACACCAAAAGACAACATTCAGAATCCCTCTGAAAAGGCTGCTGATCCACCTATCATTGATGTGGATGAAGATTACTCAGATAATGAACTGATTGCTAATGTGAACCCTAGCATTGCTAGGAGATTGATGAAAAGAAAGAGTAGTGAGACTGTTAAACCTGATGCTAAGAAATCCAAGGCTGAAGGGATGGCTGAGAAAATTCAGACAAAAGGGAAGAAGGCACAGGTGCAGACTGCTAGACAACCAATCTCCAAGAAAAGTAAAGAACCTGAAACTTCTGATTCTGATGATGAATCAGAATTTGAGATTGACATTGACAATACTCCCATCAGAAGGAAGCTCCCCTCCAGCAAGATTGCTAGAGTGCCTGAAGTGCCAACAGACAACATCTCCTTTCATCATCCTGATAATGCAAACAGATGGAAGTATGTTTGCTTGAAGAGAATAGCCTTGGAGAGAGAACTCAACAATGATGCCTTGGAGTGCAAAGACATCATGGAGCTGATCAGGAATGCTGGGCTAATGAAGACAGTGATGAAGTTTAGCAAATGTTATGAAAATCTGGTTAAAGAGTTTGTAGTGAACTTGTCCAATGATTGTGCTGATGGGAGGTCAGCTGACTTTGAGAGTGTGTTTGTTAGAGGAAGAAGGGTCAAGTTCTCTCCATCAGAAATCAACAAGTTTCTTGGAAGAACAAATAAGGACTGTCCTGATCTAGAGGCAACTGACAATGAAGTATGTTTGACCATCACTGCCAGGCAAGTAAAGTGCTGGCCCTTGAAAGGGAAGTTGAATGCTAGTAAACTCAGCATGAAATTTTCCATCTTGCATAAAATAGGTGCAGCAAACTGGGTGCCTACAAATCACAAATCAACCATCTCCACAGGATTGGGGAGATTCATCTATGCTGTAGGAACCAAGACTGCCTTTGACTATGGAAGGTACATCTTTGAACAAACCTTGAAGCATGCTGGCAGTTATGCTGTCAAAGGACCAATTGCTTTTCCCTCCCTCCTTTGTGGAATCATCCTTGCACAATACCCTGACATCCTTGTAGCAAGAGATACTGTCTGCAAAAGAGCCCCTGCCCTTGGCCTGCACTACAAACTGTTTCAGGGATCCCATGCTCCAGACATTGTCATAACATCAGCTGAGACATCGTCTGCAAAGATCCAGTCCAAAACATCAGATGTCATAGCTGTTTTAAAAGAAACTTGCAAAGATCTGGATGCTAGAAAAAGGACCCTAGAAGCTCTAATTGCCAGGCTAGAAAAGGAAGAAGCTGAAGAAAGCAGAAGGGAAGAAGATGAAGGACAGCTCAACATTGAAGAAATTGGCTCCTCTGAGTCTGATGACAGTGCTTGAAGGTTGATTGCTGCTTGGTGGTGTTGCTGGTGGAGTTTGGAAGTGTGTTCTGCTGTTGTCTGCTGCTGATCTCATTATTTTGTTTTGGATAACTGTATAACTTTATAAACATGTAATCTTTGGCCCATTTGTGGCTAAAGTGGGGGAGAATATTTTTGGTACTGCTTAATTAGTACTTGACACACTATATTTTTCTGCTGTCACTTATTTCTGCTGCTATCTATCTATCTCTGATTGTTGAGGGACTTTAGCCAAAAATATGCCAAAGGGGGAGTTTGTAGGTGTTTAGGTATTGGCTTGCATTTTTGGTAAATCCCAAGTGTATGTGTGAATGTCATGACTGATGTCATAACATTCTAGTTCAGGTTGTACTAACTCAATAGGTACATGTGTAGAAAAATATTGTAATTCAAATACTGATGTTTATAAGTGTGTATCTGAGCATGTTTGCAAAATGATCACATTTTGCAAAATCAGTAGACAGGTTTTCTTAGATGTCATAACAGATGTTATGACATCCTGTTCTAAACTAACAGGATTGCAGGATTGGATAAGTCTGAGTTTTTTCAGGAAATAACTCAGTCCCTTCTAAACAGAATCCTGCGCTTTCTGAGGAGTAACCTAGCTCAATCCTAACCTGATCAATAAAGTACTGTGACCTGGTCTTTAGGTCAAACGGAATCAACCCTAGGTTTTTGGAAACCCTAACTGAAGTTGCAGCTGCTATATATTCAACAGAGCTGCGGTTTTTCAAGACATCCCTGCTGATTGATTAGAAGATCAATTTTGTAATCTGTATAGATTTGTTTATTGTACTCCAAGCAATTATCATTGTGATAAGTGCCTTGGAATAGGTTTCAATTGTAAGGGTTGTGTAGCACTCAAAGCTTTGAAGCAAGAGTGTTTGAATGTTACTTGACTAAAGCTGTGAAGCAGAGTCAAGTTAGTTGTGTACATCACTCAAAGCTGTGAAGCACGAGTGATTGTGTTACTTGATTAAAAAGCTGTGAAGCTTAATCAAGTGTGTGTTTTGAAGAGTGTCTTCATCAATTCTCAAGTCAAATTGGTTTATGTATCACTGTTGTGATTGAGGGGGAGTGAGTAGGAACTCAGGTTTAAGTTGTAACTTAGATCAGAATTGCATTGGGTAGGTCTTAAGTGAAGGAGATAAACTGGTTGGTTTATTCCTGAATTAACATCTCTTATAGTGGATTCTCTCCCTGGCTTGGTAGCCCCCAGAGTAGGTGTTGTTGCACACTGAACTGGGTAAACAATTGACTGTGTTATTTACTGCTTTTGTATTTACTGTCATATAGTAAGTCAGATACGGTGTCATAACATTGGACGTGACATTGAGTATCTGTAGCCAGAATTTCAAAGCCTATTTCAAAAAGATCCCACTGGGAAAAAGGCCCCTTCAGTTTGTCATCAGCACACGTATGCCTCTTCATGCTTGTTTTTGGTCTATTAGGCAAAAAGCTTCTTCATGCTTGCCTTGGTTTCACAAGGCAAAAATCCATCAGATTGCGTTTGATCTACAAGGCAAAAGGCCCCTCTCACTGGTCTTCAATTCATAAGGAAAAGGCCCCCTCTTCAGCTTGCCTTCAGCATACAAGGCCAAGACTCCTTCAAATTTTCCTTCGATCCACCAGGCAAAGAGCTTCCTTCGACTCACAAGGCATTGGCTACCTTTGTGCCAGCTTCACCTAGGCAATGGCCTCTTTTACGCTTGCTTTAACCTACCTCATGCTAGCATCCACAAGGCATGGGCTGCCTTTGTGCCAGCTTCGACTGGGCAATGGTCCCCTTTGAAACAATTGTACACACTTTAACATGCATGATAGTCCCTTCAAAGGCGCATTCATGTGGTCCATTCGAAGAAACATTCATTGGTCCATTCGAAGGACACATGATTATTGAGAACATGTTTTATTTGTAATGGGTCTTGGTCCTACATGTGGCCAGGCCCAGGCCTCTTGTGCAATAGAACTCGAAGGTGGTGACAAAGAAGGTTTTTGATTGGCCAAATTGAAGTTTTTGTTTGAGTTGTTTGAATCAACGAACTAGGACAAGTAAATAGACTCAATCGAAGAGGCCCCAATGATGAGACTTGAGCCATTTGTAGGACACACCTTGGTGGCCCATTCGAAGAGGGCACAAGGCATACGTATGGACCTTTTGAAAGACACTCAAAAATTCATTCTAAGGAGAGCATTCGAAAGTCATTTGTGCCCATATTCATTCAAATTCAAAAAGAGACAAGAATCCAACACCTTTGGCAAAGTTTCAAATATTTGTTTATGGATCTTAAAGAACATTATTGAGATCTCTTCTTTCCCTCCTACCTAGTCCCCTCCATTTTCTCTATATAAGGGTGGCATTTGCAAGCCTCATGGACGGATATACAACCTAGAGACCACACGAAAGTTGCAAAAGTTCTCGAAGTTGTGAAATTCGAAACTGAATTTCCAGCCATCACTCATCCAAATCAAGTGTGCCATCCTCCTCACGAAGATCCCATGATTCATTCCCAGCCCTCATTCAAGTCATCACAAGCCCAGAAGTGCCAAATCGGAACTACCCTTTTGGTAAAATTTTCAAATTCGTATCTCTATTATTATGATATAATAATTCCTTTTGATGTTTGCTTCGTGCTCAGGATGATTCATAGGACAGGTTTGAAGTAAAGTGTGTGTGCTTTAATTCTTAAATTCCAACTTTCCATTGATAGGGTCTTGAAACTATTAAGCTTCGATCTGGACGATACAGTCACTTTTAGGCCAATCTAAGGCCAGATTCAAAACCAGGACAAGATTTTACATAAGATAGGAACCTTGGTTTTGCTTTAAATTGTATTTTTTTCAGGTACAAATTTTGGTTGCCCGAAGAAGATTACCGGAGGTCTTCTCCGGCACGTTGACTCTCTGACTCCGTTTAAGAGTATACGTGGCACTTTCATGTTACCTGATTGGTCCCTTTGAATTTCATCAGCGGGTTTTTTTTGTTTAATAATATCTGACTTTGTTTTACATATAATACAATGCAGTTGTTATAATAACGAATGAACAAGTTAGCTCAGCTGGTAAAGACGCGTATGTGTGAAGGAGGGGACCTGGGTTCGAATCCCAGGTCTGCATTTTATTTTTCTAACAATCTCCCTACACATCCAATACACATAAGGGTTAGTCAGCGCACGATATGGCCTTTATCTGGACCATCAGATACCAACTGAGGTAGATCCAATGCTCCTAGGATGCTCCTTCATGATGGACTCCCCATGAACCAACAACACTGAATCAAGTCAGCTTCTGGGCCCCTTCACTTATGGGCCTAACTAATTTCAATCAGCACCCCCATTTTTCTTTTGCATATCCAGTCCCAATTCATTTTATTTTATTTCGTAAATTTTTCTTTTGATCATTTTTTCTAAACAAATCATAAAATCAAAAAAAAAAAAAATTAAATAAATTTAGTTTTTTTTTCTTAAATTAATTTTTTAAATTAATTTAATTAATTATTTAGAGATTATTTTAATTTAAAATCAATTAGACTTAGGTTTATTTAATTCAAAGATTTTCTTAATAAAAACACCAAAATATTAGAATTAGGTTAATTTCATTTAATATTTATTTTCTTAATTAAATCCAGACTTAGTTTAATTATTTTTCTTAATTAAAAATAAACAAAAACCAAAAAGATTTTCTTGTTTACTTAGAATTTTTAGGGTTTTAGACGTATCTTTCTCAACTCGCGCGCGTTCAATATTTCTTTTCTATTATTATTTTTTTCATATTTTCTGTATCTGCTTATGGTATGTAATAGATAATTAAATAGGACTTTATCGCTTTCTTTATTTTCCCCCCATTTGAACATGTAAATACCCCCTTCCAAAAACTTTGTAATAGCGTAGGATTTAAATTCCCGCACTTTAAATTTCTGCAAAATATTAACTGTTAGTAATTAGGCTTGTATGGAAAGACTAATAACAAAATGTTAGCGAACTTAACACAAGACTAAAATAATTGAACACAACACACCATGCACATATACACCTCTAGGGTACCCCACTTCAGTTGCCTTTTGTAAAACGGTCACAATCCTCGAAACGTGAGAAGTTTTAGTGGCTGTCCTCTAGTTTGAAAGATCACAAGTCCCTTGATGTTGCTTCGGTTAAAAGTGATCTTAGAACTTTAGGACAATTACTTAAATTCCTTTCCAAGTTGCCTTTGTGACCGTAACGTCCCTCAAACATCTAACGATAGGGCTACCTACTCACTAATAGTAGGATAACACGGTCTAAGGGATAAGAGGAAAAGAACTACCTTTTCGAGTATAATTAGATAGTTGTTAGATGCTTGCTCACGGAAAAAAAATCATTTTCACACATACACTTTCAATTGAAACATTTTCAAAAGTCAAAGCTCTTTGTACGCATTCTTATAGAGACGAGAATCATTACAAAGGCACTTTTCAAAATCATTTTCAAAAACATCTTCCACATACATCTTTGAACTATTTTCAAAACCAACACTTTGTACGCATTCTTATAGAGACGAGAATCATTACAAAGACGTTTTTTTTCAAAATATTTTCAAACACACAGTATAAAGCATAAGGTATTTAGAAAATGAGCTAAGCATCTAGGAGCCCGTAGATAACTACGGATGGAAAGGGTGCTAACACCTTCCCTTTCCATAATCTACCCCCTTACTCAAAACTCTCGAAAAAGGTCTTTTTCTGTTCTTTTCACCCTTTCCTTAATTTGGATAAAAGAAAAGTCGGGGGCGACTCTTGCTTACCGCAACATTTGCAAACATAAATGCAAAACCAGTATTAACAGTCGGTTCTGCCACCGTATCACAGAACTGGCGACTCTGCTGGGGAATTTTTAGAGTGGGGTTACCTTAAGAGTTTAGTTCATTCTCTATTTCTTTACATTGTGTGTTTTGTATGCCTTACCTTTGAGGGTTTGTTGGGGTATTCTTGTAAAGATCCTACACCCGGATCTGGGACACCTTATTAGGTAAGTAGCAATAAATCATGGAAGCTGTATGGCGTAGACCGATATGGACGAAGTGATAGCTACGTTATCATGATACATTGGTTTGTACTAATGTTCCTTGAGTTAGTCAGGGATAACATTAGGCTTCCTTAGTGTCATTAAGCGCTAACTGACCTTTAGAATCTTTAATTGACTCATTCTAAGCCATTAGAAAGTAGTGAGATGGCCGACTTTTGTTCCGATGAAAGATTGGTTGATACTCAATACTACACTCATTGAGACTAGACTTTTGCGATATTCTGGCTGCAATACTTCGGTGCTTGAGCTAGAACAATGCCTAAAAGAAAGGCCAGTGATATGAGGCTCCTTAGAACCCAGTTACTATTACTAGGACAGGTTGAGCCAACTAAACTTCAAGAGGGTACTTACCTACAAAACCCATGCAAGCCTAAACCTAAGGCTGCTTGTGTGACTTGTTTGCTTTAAACTTGAACTACTTGCAGGGTTTTATTATCTAACAACATGATTTCCTTGCAGGATTTGTTCACAGTCATTATCCAATAAACTGGATTTATTGCAAGACATACTTGTCTTCATCACCCTGCATTTTTTCTTGGTGTATAGAATACACATAATAACAAGCATTTCCTTAACCATTTCAAGGATCTCAAGGGCCTTTGATGCATGTTATGATAAAGCAGACGTCTAGCAAGGGGAAAGAGGATTTATTTTCCTTTAGCTAATGCCTTTAAAAGACCATAACACAACAACCTGAGTCAGGGGCGATGACCCACTCGACATGGTGAGCTTGACTCTCGTGGAAGGACTTTCAACGATACGAATTTCTTCAATCAAATCTGCAAAATTCAACTTCTGACATTTTCTTGTTTAACCCGCGAGATCCTTGAAAACATTTACACATCATGCATGTCATTACATAACATGTCTTTCAGTATAGGTCTCTCATGTTCTCGCTGTTTATTTCAGCAAGGGAAATGGCTCTCAAACAGAACAACAGAGATCTCCAAACTCAAGAGTTGCGGTTCATGGCAATGTTCCTCAATCTATCCAAGGGGCAAGAAGAGTTGAAAGCACTCCTCAACAGGAACTTGACCAAGAAACGTCCTGACAACAATAAGGATGAACAGTTGAAACAACTGCAAGATGAAATGGAAGGGATGAGAATCTAGATGATCAGTCAAATGGCTCTTATCCAAAACATAGCTCGGGGATAAGAAGAGCTGAGAGCCCTAGTCAACAAGTTTCATCAAGATGGATGCAATCATATGGAGCAAACAACGAGAATTGTGGATCGAGTATTTAATCAGCCTCAGTTGAAATAAGAGGATTTGGTTAAAAAAACACCTTTCAAGATGGCTGCTACACCAAGGGTCCAACAACGACCTCGCCAACCACAATGGGGTAATCAGCAAAGGCAAGAAAATCCCAGGAGGCAGTTTACCAAAATCAACATACCATTGTCTCACGAATTGCAACATATGTTAAGGATGAATTTGGTTACGTTGATAAGTCCTCATCCAAACCCCTAAACTTCTTCCCCTAACTATAATCCCGAAGCAATATGTGCCTACCATTCCAATAGTCATGGACATGATACGAATGACTGTTGGGAATTGAAAAATAAGATTCAAGACTTGATCAACAAAGGAGTTCTGGAGTTCACACAAGATGGCCATACTGAATTCTTCTGCCATCCCTCCAAGGCACACCATCTGAAGTGACAAATTCAGACAAAGAGGCTTTTCGTTCATTTGAATTCTCAATTTGTAATTTTCTTTTTATTGTTCAAACATTTGTTTCTAATCAAACTTTGTTATTTCATCAATGCATTTCATATGTTTGTCTTGAATAAATTTATTCATATTCACTATATTCAAACTGCGTTTTTACTTCCTTTTTGTGATATTCAACTCTTGATCAAAAGCTCTAAGCCTTTAGAGGGAGGATGACGAAAACGATACCACAATCTCTACAATGTGCTTTTGAACAGACCCCGCTGACAATGTACATGCGTTATTTCAAATCCTAAACAGTGGGGTTCTAAGATAATCCCTAGTCAACCCATTTGAGCCTAAGAATTAGGAGTTTTTATTTTCACACAAGTTAAAACCCTTAATCATAACCTGGGGCAGGGTAGTTTTTTCAGTTAATTCAGATGTGCATTCAGCCGCAAGCTCTGTAAGTATAAGAGTGCCCCTAAAAGGGAGGGGGTGAATTAGGTACTTTAAAAGTTTTACCGTTTTAGTGATGATGGATATTATTTTTCTGGTTTAGTGCATGAGTTTACAAATGTGTTTCTTTCTTTTCTGGTTTATGACTAGTGATGAAAACGGTAAATGCGGAAAAGTAAAGAACACAAATATGTATCCTGGTTCCCCTCACAGTCCGAGAGTACTCCAGTCCCCTTTCAACATGAAAGATATTTCCTTATTGTTAGATCTCTAGACAAGACAACCTAGTCCTTCTATACAAGACTTTAACCAATAAAACCACCAAGAACAATCCTCTTGGACCAAGAACAATCCTCTTGGATTTTTACTATGTCAACAATGAGAACAATCCTCTCAAGGTGACCTTACTTGTATCCAACAATCCTGGAAAAACAAGATTTTAAAATCACTTGAACTTATTTTCAACAATCCTGAAAAATAAGCAAGTATATAACAATATTTGATTTGAGTGAGTTTGTAGTGTAATAATCACTATGAGTGATTTTATCAATGAATTTATCTTCTCTTCCAATGATAATAGTATACAATTACTCAAGATATATAATGCTCAAAGTTTTCTGGTTAACAAATGTGAAAGTGTGCAGAGAAACTTTGTGTATGAAAGTGAAGAAAAGCTTGAGTTTGATATTTGAAAATTCAGAAAATATATTTGGAAGAGGTTGTTTAAAATGATTTTGAAAATGAGTATTTATATGTTCATAGCACTTTTTTGAAACAACATAAAGTTCTGGAGATGAATCATGAACAATTGTCAAGATTGAGTTAAAGGTTTTCATGAAATGGTGTTATGAACAAGCATGTGTAAAGCTGTTGTTTTTCAAAATCGTGCAGCATGCAATCGATTGCGCCCTTCGTGTAAATCGATTGCACAGGGTTTCAGCAACTAAAATTTCAAATATTTTGAGTGTGCAACCGATTGCACAAGAGTGTAAATCGATTGCATGTGAAGTTAGTAGCAAAAATTGATTGAGTGCAATCGATTGCATAAACATGCAAATCGATTACACTAAGAAACAATAGTAAAATATTTGAAAAATTAAAGCATCCAATCGATTGCACTAATATGCAAATCGATTGCACTCAAGTAAAAAATGATTTTTAGCTTTAGAAAAACTTGAGTAAAGATTTGGACAATCTAAAATATTTCTTTTGACCATTGAGCATCTATGTCTTAAGTTCAAAGTAAGTATTATCATTATACCTTGAAATTTGGCTAAGTGCTTGAACTGAAGACTTTATCCACCGATGCTTTTAGCTGGATCAAAAATATCTGCCTTCTTTGTCAATCATGGTTTGTCTTCATCAAAACAAAAGTGAATTTGAGAAGCTTGCTTTTACATTCTCCCCCTTTTTTATGATGACAAACAATCTTTCTTGATGCGTTGCAATTTCCGGAAAGAGCTTCTCCCTTTAAGACGCATAACTCCCCCTTTGTATGAGAAGGTTGGAATCCTTTGAATTTGTTTATCTTGGTTGAAGAGTACCTTAGAAATTTAAGACAAGGAAATACACAAGAATAAAGTACAACATCCTTCTCCCCCTTTGACATTATCAAAAAGAAGGGAAAGATGCAATAAAAAATGGACAAATATATATAGTAATATTTAAAGCTTAACCATAACCATATTGCTTCATGATGCTTTTTCTCATCCTTTGATAAATGCACATAGTAGTTATCTTCATGAAAACATAATGTTGAAGATGCTTGACTTTTTTAGAAATAATGAGAAACTCTTATGTGAATTCTCCCCCAATCTTTGATAACTCCCTCTTGATCAGAGTTCTCCCTTGAATCATAGAGAATTTGCATCTTTCTTTGGGCTGCAATAGTTAGAGACAAGCATACACACACACACACACACACACACACACACACACACACACACACACACACACACACACACACACACACACACACACACACACACACACACACACACACACATATATATATATATATATATATATATATATATATATATATATATATATATATATATATATATATATATATATATATATATATATATATATATATATATATATATCTTCTCCACCTTTGTCATTAAAAAAGGATGGGAAAAGCCTTCTAATACATAAAGAAATTATTGAAAGTAAAAACAATTTATACCAAAGAGTTTCACCTCAAGAGTGATTTTATAAATAATTCATCTTTTGAGAACATGATGTTGAAGCCTTTGTCATAAAGTTGACTTGTACTTAGAAGTTGTCTTTTGTTCTTCAACATGAAGTACATCTTCAATGGATATGAAAGTTAGTGTATCAACTTTGTCAATGCTAAGAATTCTCCCTTTAAGGTATTTCCCATATGTGAAATAATCCTTGGACTTGAATTAGATTTTAAAGTTAGTTTATAGTCTCCTGTCATATGCTTTGAACAACCACTATCAAGATACCAAAGATTGCATGTGGTCTTCAAGCAAACCTATAAAACAAATTAAGTTTGATTTGGTACCCAATATGCTTTGGGTCCATCATAGTTAGTTCCTTTCTTTACCCACACATAATGCCCATTTGCCACACTAAAGTTTTTAACATAGCAAGCATTAGGTGTGTGGCCTTTAATACCACAATAAAAACAAGTAGGTTCAAAGTTACTTCTATATCTAGAAGGGTAAGATTTCTTCTAAGGAAATTTTTTCTTTTGATGAACTACGTTAGGTTTGTTAACTTTATCTTTGGATGATTGATCACTAGCCTTAACAAAGATAGTTTTATTAGAACTTGGTTTTGAAAACTTTGAATATCCAAGACCACTTTTATCATTGGAGTATCTTTGTTGGCTAAGAACACCTTCCAATCCAATTTGACCTTTTTCATATCTTTCAATAACTCTTTTTAATTGGACAATTTGGAAAGAGAGTGATTCACAATTTTTGCATACAGAATTCTGTTTTTGCTCACTAAACTTTTGTTTTTCATCTTTGAGATCTTTTTCCATAGACTCACATTTTTCTTCTAAAGATGAAATCTGTTTATTTTGAGATGAAATAGTTTTGTATAGAATTTTGCATTCATTTAATAGTTCATCTATAGCACCTTGTGCATCACTATCAAAAATATAAAATTCATTACTAACCTCGTCATCTTCACTATCAGAATGGTGTGAGGCCATCAATGCGAGATTAATACGTTGATTGTTTTCGGAATCAAAAGATGAACTTTCCCATGCTATATATGCTTTCTTTGACTTCTTATCTTTATTTCTCTTGAAATATTTATTCTTCTTTTCAGGTGTAGGACATTCACTTTTAACATGTCCCTTTTCTCCACATTCAAAGCATATAACCTTCCTTGTTGGTGCTTCCTTTTTTCTTTCTTTTCGTAGAACCTTTTCAATCTTCTTGATAAGATCATCATCTTCACTACTAGTGGATTCATCCTCTTGATTTCTATCATGATTTTTTATCCTTGTATTTAGAGCCATGTCTTTTGAATATTTTACTTGGATTTCATGCTTTTCAAGTCTTGCAAGTTCCATCTCATATTCTTGAAGTTTTCCGAACAAAGTGGCGGAAGTCATTATGGATAGATTCTTCTTCTCGAATATTGCTGTCACTTTTGGTTGCCATTCCCTGGATAAATATCTAAGCACTTTAAGGTTAAGTTTATCATTGGTTAAATTCTTACCGAGTGCTTTCAAATGATTTGTCAAGTGTACAAATCTTTTCTGCAAGTCGAGGATTGATTCTCGGGGCTGCATTCTGAATAGTTCGTATTCTTGACTCAATGTATTTAATCTCGATCTATTAACTTCAGCCGTTCCTTCATGATTTTCTACCAAGGTATCCCATATTTCTTTCGCCGTTTTGCATGCCGAGACACGAAAGAATTCATCCATGCTAAGTGCACCTTGAAGAAGATTTATTGCCTTTTTATCATAGAGAACCTTCTTCTTATCATCTTCGTCCCATGCATCTTTAGGCTTTGATGAGCCAGCACCATTGATTACCGTTATAGGGATAAATGGACCATTCTCGACGGTATCCCATATTTCTTTTCCTTGTGCTTCTAGATGTGTCTTCATGCGTATTTTCCAGAAGTCAAAATACTCACCACAAAATAGAGAAGGCTTGTTGTTACTACCACCATATCTAAAAATAGGATTTTGATTTGCGGAAGCCATACTGGATCTTTTAGGAGCAGGTTACTTATAACCTGCTCTGATACCAATTGTAAGTATAAGAGTGCGCCTAAGAGGGGGGGTGAATTAGGTACTTTAAAAGTTTTACCGTTTTAGTGATGATGGATATTATTTTTCTGGTTTAGTGCATGAGTTTACAAATGTGTTTCTTTCTTTTCTGGTTTATGACTAGATATGAAAGCGGTAAATATGGTAAAGTAAAGAACATAAATATGTATCCTGGTTCACCTCACAGTCTGATAGTACTCCAGTGCCCTTTCAACATGAAAGAGATTTCCTTATTGTTAGATCTCTAGACAAGACACCATAGTCCTTCTATACAAGACTCTAACCAATAAAACCACCAAGAACAATCCTCTTGGATTTTCACTATGTCAACAATGAGAAAAATCCTCTCAAGGTGACCTTACTTGTATCCAATAATCCTGGAAAAACAAGATTTTAAAATCACTTGAACTTATTTTCAACAATCCTGAAAAATAAGCAAGTATATAGCAATATTTGATTTGAGTGAGTTTGTAGTGTAATAATCACTATGAGTGATTTTATCAATGAATTTATCTTCTCTTCCAATGATAATAGTATACAATTACTTAAGATATATAATGCTCAAAGTTTTCTGGTTAACAATATGTGAAAGTGTGCAGAAAAACTTTGTGTATGAAAGTGAAGAAAAGTTTGAGTTTGATATTTGAAAATTCAGAAAATATATTTGGAAGAGGTTGTTTAAAATGATTTTGAAAATGAGTATTTATATGTTCATAGCACCTTTTTGAAACAGCATAAAGTTCTGGAGATGAATCATGAACAATTTCCAAGATTGAGTGAAAGGTTTCCATGAAATGGTGTTATGAACAGGCATGTGTAAAGCTGCTATTTTTCAAAATCGTGCATCATGCAATCTATTGCACCCTTTGTGTAAATCTATTGCACGGGGTTTCAACAGCTAGAATTTAAAATATTTTGAGTGTGCAATCGATTGCACAAGAGTGTAAATCGATTGCATGTGAAGTCAGTAGCAAAAATTGATTGAGTGCAATCGATTGCATAAACATGCAAATCGATTACACTAAGAAACAATAGCAATAGATTTTAAAAATTGGAGCATGCGATCGATTGCACTAATATGCAAATCGATTGCACTCAAGTAAAAAATGATTTTTAGCTTTAGAAAAACTTGAGTAAAGTTTTGGACTATAAAATATTTCTTTTGACCATTGAGCATCTATGTCTTAAGTTCAAAGTAAGTATTATCATTATACCTTGAAATTTTGCTAAGTGCTTGAACTGAAGACTTTATCCACAAATGCTTTTAGCTGGATCAAAAATTGTTTCCTTCTTTTTCAATCATGGTTTGTCTTCATCAAAACAAATGTGCATTTGAGAAGCTTGCTTTTACAAGCTCTACCTTCATACATGACAAATAGTGTAGAAGATGCCTTCCAAATGATGGTGATGGTTCCGCATAATCGTCAAGGCAGGCAGTCATTGTCTCTCAAAAGAAAAGCCTGCTAAGTCAAAACCTATGAAGGAGATTTAAGAAAAAAATTTGGGGCATCCTGCTGACTGTAATCGCAAAGGAAACAGTTCAGGCAAAAGTAGGGATAAAAAATCAAAAAAAGAGGTCCATCAAATCCTAAAAAAAAATAAAGGAAAGGTTACCAAAATGAATACCTTCTCAAATGAATGTTAAATTCTTGAACCATCACCAAGTATCAGAGCAAAGATTCCAGACTTGATCGGGATTTAAACAAACAATTAACTAGACTGAAGAACATCACGAAGAACGGGTTGGGTACAAATAAAATTTGAGCCTTTATCCTTTATTTCTTAAACCGTGAACTAGTCTATGTTATAACCCTTAAAAGTCCTAGCTGAATCACGGGTTGGTTCTAAAGCATACTGTTATAAAAGGTATTCTGACTCCTGTAGGGTTCGCTATAAATCCTGAGCGAATATCACACTCTTACAAAACTTGTTTGTTTTACTAAAAAATGAATTTTCAAACTTCAAGACAGACATAAGCTTTGCATTCTTAAAATACCATTGTTTGCATATGACTATTTGTTCAACAGTAGAGAAATTTGCACGACAGATATTCGATGAAGATCCTCTCAGTGGAAAAAATCACCTCAGATGGTGTTCAGCTGATCTAGGGCAGTCAAGTCAAGGTTCAAGGAATCTCTCAAAAATTCCAAATAGCCAGGGGCAGATCTCCATCTGAATCACTTGGGGAATTGGACATGAATTCCAGCAACGAATCCTATACGATCAAACAAACATCTTCTGGCAGTGTGGCAACACTTACTACTATGGATAGTGACAATTCTCCATACCCGGTGAACATGGACATAGTCGGAAAATACTACACATGAACAATGACCCGCTAGGTTGACTGGCCTAGGAAAAAATAAGAGCATCCCAGCGAACCAAAAGAGTTCGGGCAAAACATTAGGGATATATACAAAAATTGTACACCCGTCAAGTCGAAAACCTGAAAAGGCGACTTGGGCAAAAAAGGGTATCCCGGTGGACTGAAAATATGAAAGGACGGTCCAGACAAAAGTTAGGGATTAAAGTGTATAACTATGTCCCATCATCTCGTCACTTGTCTATTAGTTGAAGGTTTATCACCCCGATCTGCATTCACCGAGGACTCCAAGAGTTGGGATAATAGTCAAACCATCTACAAAATCCTCGACAGATGTTTTCTCCAACAGGTACCGAGATAGGGGAATTCTACTACAAGGTCACTACCATATTCTTAGCGTGCATCCTAATGATGTCAGATGTTCTCATACTCTCGGCAGAGCAAGAATCTCCAATTACTGCTCCAACATCTAAGAATTCCCCAGTGAAGTCGCCAAGCTTCTCAAGATTCCCCAACAGATTTCTTCTCAAAACAACAAAATAGGAATCCCGAGCGGAAACATTCTAAATAAACCAGATTCTCATTTAGAAACGGTGCAGGTACGATCCAGATACGAATGTCATCCTGACACTTGCTCCAGATTCTCATCTAGAAACGATGCAGGTACGATCCAAAGACGGATGTCATCCTGACACTTACTCCAGATTCTCATCTAGAAACGGTGCAGGTACGATCCAAAGACAAATGTCATCCTGACACTTACTCAAGATTCTCATCTAGAAACAGTGCAGGTACGATCCAAAGATGGATGTCATCCTGACACTTACTCCAGATTTCCATCTAGAAACGGTTCAGGTACGATCCAGAGATGGATGTGATCCTGATACTTATTCCAGACTATCTTCTAGCAACAGTTCAAGTACGATCCAGAGATGGATATCATCCTGATACTTATTCAGATCATCTTCTATAAATGGTTCAAGTACGATCCAGAGACAAATGTCATCTTGATACTTATTCCAGACTATCTTCTAGCAACAGTTCAGGTACGATCTAGAGACAAATGTCATCCTGATACTTATTTAGATCATATTCTAGAAACGGTTCAGGTACGATCCAGAGACGGATGTCATCCTAATACTTATTCCAGACTATCTTCTAGCAACAGTTCAGTTCACAGAGTTTACCTTCCTTAACAAAGTTTATTTGTCTAACGACGGAAGTTTGTCCCCCCGCGTTTTAACTTCAACATATTTGAAGACCTACATTCTTCACCCCCAACAACAATTAGGGATTTATTTTCCCTACTTCAACAACACTGCAGTAGAACGACTGACACGTTCAGACATTACATTCATACACCATTTTACAAACATCATAGCATGTGCAGCACAAATGCATACATCATAATCTCATTTATTTTGAGAGCCTAATGCAATTCATACATCATGACATCGCATGCAACTGGTTTTACCTTTTCAGGTCAAACACTACCAACTTATATAGCAGGTCAAAGATTAATGCCCGAAACCAGAAGAGGAACTATCTATGTGACCAACATTTTCAAATTCCAGATTAATACCTGACACTAGACAGGACAACTATCTAAGAACAAATTGCAGATCAATTCCTGAAACAAGACAGGGTGACTAGCTACACGACAAACACTTCCTTCAGACCTCTGCTGGTTCAGTTTAAACCTATTAATGGTTATTCTGATTCCATTCCTGTAGACACTTTCTTTAGTTCAGATAAATCGCTCCAAAGATTTATTCTGATTCTTTTCCAGTTAAAGATTATTCAAGACCTCTGCTGGTTCAGTTTAAACCGATCAATGGTTATTCTGATTGTGTTTCGGTAGACACTTTCTCTGGTTCAAATAAATCGCTCCAAAGATTTATTCTGATTCTTTTCCAGTTAAAGATTATTCAAGACCTCTTCTGGATCAGTTTAAATCGACTAGTGGTTTATCCTGATTCTGTTCCGGTAGACATTTTCTCTGGTTCAGATAAATCGCTCCAAAGATTTATTCTGATTCTTTTCCAGTCAAAGATTATTCAAGACCTCTGCTGGTTCAGTTTAAACCGATCAATGGTTTATTCTGATTCCGTTCCGGTAGATACTTTCTCTGGTTCAGATAAATCGCTCCAAAGTCTTATTCTGATTCTTTTCCAGTCAAAGATTATTCAAGACCTCAGCTGGTTCAGTTTAAACCGATTAATGGTTTATCCTGATTCTGTTCTAGTAGAAACTTTCTCTGGTTCAGTTAAATCGCTCCAAATACTTATTCTGATTCTTTTCCAGTTAAAGATTATTCAAGACCTCTGTTGGTTCAAATTAAACCGATCAATGGTTTATACTGATTCCGTTCCAGTAGACACTTTCTCTGGTTCAGTTAAATTGCTCCAAAGATTTATTCTGATTCTTTTCTAGTTAAAGATTATTCAAACCTCTGCTGGTTCAGTTTAAACCGATCAATGGTTTATTCGGATTCCGTTCCATTAGACACTTTCTCTGGTTCAGTTAAATCGATCCAAAGATTTATTCTAATTCTTTTCCAGTTAAAGATTATTCAAGACCTCTGCTGGTTTAGTTTAAATCGACCAATGGTTTATCCTGATTCCGTTCCAGTAGACACTTTCTCTAGTTCAGATAAATCACTCCAAAGATTTATTCTAATACTTTTCCAGTTGAAATCAAGCTTAGATTTAGTCTAATTTCTATCAACAATCACTTGTGGATGGCATCTTTAAGCCCATCTCTGACAACTCTCGGTCATCTTATCCAAATGGCATCTGTAAGCCCATTCCAGCCATCATCAATAATCAGTGTAACTTCACGCGAGTGAAAATTTTTGGACACTTTAGTGTTCAATCATCTTCCACCTTCAGATCACGAAAGGCAAATAAGCCAATCTAAATCTTTAGGATTAAGAAGAATGAACAGGGGCAGCTGTTGTACCCTAAAATTTTCTGTCTCATGTTTTCCAAGATCTTTTATTATATGGGTGGTCACAAACACTAAATTAAAGAAAAAATAATTTTATTTGAAGATGAACAAGGTGTCTTTCGATTGGCATCTTGACAAGCTTCGATTAGGCATCTAGATCCTTCGAACAAGCTTGGTTTCAAAGTCTTTGATTGGGCGCTGAACTTCCTTCGATGCAAGCCTGATTCACAAGCTTCGATTGGGTGCTGGGTATTCTTCGATCAAGTTCAAATCACAAGGCTTCAACTGTGCATTGGTTGCTTCAGGCTTGCCTTTGATTCACAAGGCAAAAACTTCCTCCATGTCTGCTCCGATTCACAAAATAGTAGTCCCCTGCAGATAAGCTTCGATTGGACGTCTAAGGACCCATTTGAGCAAGCTTTGGTCCACAAGTATCATTCTAGCAGGGCCTTCTCCGTGCTTTCCTTCAATGCATAAGGCACATACCCCCTCTTCAACTTTCCTTCAGTGCACTAGGCAAATACTCCCTCTGTGCGTGCCTTCAGCGTACAAAGCAAGAATCCCCTACAAGTTTATTTCGACTCACCAACGGTGAACTCCTACATACCAACTTTGATTAGGCACTGAGTATCCTTCGATCAAGCCTAGTTCACAAATCTCCCACTGGGAAAAAGGCCCCTTCAATTTGTCATCATCACATGTATGGCTCTTCATGCTTGTTTTTGGTCTATTAGGCAAAAAGCTTCTTCATGCTTGCCTTAGTTTCACAAGGCAAAGACCCATCAACTTTCCTTTGATCTACAAGGCAAAAGGCCCCTCTCACGGGTCTTCGATTCACAAGGCAAAGGCCCCCTCTCCAGCTTGCCTTCAGCACACAAGGACAAGACTCCTTCAGATTTTCCTTTGATCCACCAGGAAAAGAGCTTCCTTCGACTCATAAGGCATTGGCTACCTTTGTGCCAGCTTCGCCTAGGCAATTGACTCTTTTACGCTTGCTTTGACCTGCCTCATGCTAGCATCCACAAGGCATGGGATGCCTTTGTTCCAGCTTCGACTGGGAAATGGTCCCCTTTGAAACAGTTGTACACACTTCAACACGCATGATAGTCCCTTCGAAGGTGCATTCATGTGGTCCCTTCGAAGAAACATTCATTGGTGCATTCGAAGGACACATGTTTATTGAAAACAAGTTTGCTTTGTGATGGGTCTTGGTCCTACATGTGGCCAGGCCCAGGCCTCTTGTGCAATGACACTCGAAGGTGGTGACAAAGAAGGCTTTCGATTGGCCAGATTGAAGTTTTCGTTTGAGTTGTTTGAATCAAGCAGCTAGGAAAAGTAGATAGACTCAACCGAAGAGGCCCCAATGACGAGACTTGAGCCATTAGAAGGACACACCTTGGTGGCACATTCAAAAAGGGCACAAGGCATACATATGGACCTTTCGAAAGACACTCAAAAAATTCATTCGAAGGAGAGCATACAAAAGTCATTTGTGTCCATATTCACTCAAATTCAAAAAGAGACAAGAATTCCAAACCTTTGGCAAAGTTTCAACTATTTGTTTATGGCTCTTAAAGAACATTATTGAGCATGCTTCTTTCCCTCCTACCTTGTCCCCTCCATCTTCTCTATATAAGGGTGGCATTTCCAAGCCTCATGGACGGATATACAACCTAGAGACCACACGAAAGTTGCAAAAATTCTCGAAGTTTCGAAATTCAAAACTGAATTTCCAGCCATCGTTCATCCAAATCAAGTGTGCCATCCTTCTCCTGAAGATCCCAGGATTCATTCCCAGCCCTCATTCAAGCCATCATAATCCCAGAAGTGCCAAACTGGAACCACCCTTTTAGTAAAATTTTCAAATTCGTATCTCTAATATTATGATATAATAATGCCTTTTGATGTTTGCTTCATGCTCAAGATGATTCATAGGACAAGTTTGACATAAAGTGTGTGTGCTTTGATGCTTAAATGCCAACTTGCCATTGATAGGGTCTTGAAATTTTTAAGCTTCGATCTGGACGATACAGTCACTTTTAGGCCAATCTAAGGCCAGATTCAAAACTAGGACAGGATTTTACATAAGATAGGACCCTTGGTTTTGCTTTAAATTGCGTTTTTTTCATGTACAAATTTTGGTTGCCCGGAGAAGATGGCCGGAGGTCTTCTCCGGTACTATTGACTCTCTGATTCCATTTGGGAGTACGCGTGGCACTTTAGTGTTACCTGATTGGTCCCTTTGAATTTCATCAGCGTGTTTTTTTATTTAATAGCATCTGACTTTGTTTTACAAATAATACAATGCACTTGTTATAATAACGAATGAACAGGTAAGCTCCGCTGGTAAAGACGCGTATGTGTGAAGGAGGGGACCTGGGTTCGAATCCCAGGTCTAAATTTTATTTTTATAACAATCTCCCCGCAGATCCAATACACATAAGGGTTAGTCAGCGCATGATATGGCCTTCATCTGGACCATCAGATACCAACAGAGATAGATACAATGCTCCTAGGATGCTCCTTCATGATGGTCTCCCCATGAACCAACAACACTGAATCAAGTCAGCTTCTGGGCTCCCTCACTTATGGGCCTAAAGAATTTCAATCAGCACCCCTATTTTGCTTTTGCATATCTAGGCCCAATCCATTTTATTTTCTTTTTTTTACTTATTTAATTATTTCCTAGATTTTTCTTTTGATCATTTTTTCTAAACAAATCATAAAATCAAAAAAATATTAAATAGACTTAGGTTTTTTTTCTTAAATTAATTTTGTAAATTAATTTAATTAATTATTCGGACATTATTTTAATTTAAAATCAATTAGACTTAGGTTTATTTAATTCAAATATTTTCTTAATAAAAACACAAAAATATTAGAATTAGGTTAATTTCATTTAATATTTATTTTCTTAATTAAATTCAAACTTAGTTTAATTATTATTTTTAATTAAAAATAAACAAAAACCAAAAAGATTTTCTTGTTTACCTAGAATTTTTAGGGTTTTAGACGTATCTTTCTCAATTCGCGCGTGTTCAATATTTCTTTTCTATTATTCTTTTTTTCATATTTTCTGTATCTGCTTATGGCATGTAATAGATAATTAAATAGGACTTTATCGCTTTCTTTATTTCCCCCATTTGAACATGTAAATACCCCCTCTCCAAAACATTGTAATAGCATAGGATTTAAATTCCCGCACTTTAAATTTCTGCAAAATATTAACTTTTAGTAATTAGGCTTGTATGGAAAGACTAATAACAAAACATTAGCAAACTTAACACAAGACTAAAATAATTGAACAAAACACACCATGCACATATACACCTCTAGGGTACCCCACTTCAGTTGCCTTCGGAAAACAGTCACAGTTATCGAAATGTGAGAAGTTTTAGTGGCTGTCCTCTAGTTTGAAAGATCACAAGTCCCTCGATGACCCTCTCAATGTTGCTTCGGTTAAAAGTGATCTTAGAACTTTAGGACAGTTACTAAAATTCCTTGCCAAGTTTCCTTCGTGACCATAACGTCCCTTCTAATGTCCCTCAAACATCCAACGATAGGGCTACCTACTCACTAATAGTAGGATATCACTGTCTAAGGGATATGAGGAAAAGAACTACCTTTTCGAGTACAATTAGATAGCTGTTAGATGCTCGCTCACGAAAAAAAAATCATTTTCACACATACACTTTCAATTGAAATATTTTCAAAAGTCAAAGCTCTTTGTACGCATTCTTATAGAGACAAGAATTATTACATACGCACTTTTCAAAGTCATTTTCAAAAACATCTTCCACATACATCTTTGAACTATTTTCAAAACCAACACTTTGTACATATTCTTATAGAGACGAGAATCATTACAAAAACGTTTTTTTCAAAATATTTTCAAACCCATAGCACAAAGCACAAGGTATTTAGAAAATGAGCTAAGCATCTAAGAGCCCATAGATAACTACGGATGGAAAGGGTGCTAACACCTTCCCTTTCCATAATCTACCCCCCTTACTCAGAAAACTCTCGAAAAAGGTATTTTTCTATTCTTTTCACCCTTTCCTTAATTTGGATAAAAGAAAATTCGGTGGTGACTCTTGCTTACCGCGACATTTTCAAACACAAATTAAAAACCAGTATTAAAAGTCGGTTCTGCCACTGTATCACAGTAGAGAACTATTATTCTTTGAAGTCCGAAGTATAAAAGATGGTGAGATCTTGCCTCTTATCCTTTAAAGATGTTGGCCCTAATGTGAAAGATAATCCTTTGCAAAAGTATGGAGGAGCAAATGTTGTAAACATGGTTGCTGGTTGTCCTGGCGACTTCTGGATTTTTGATATCAACCTGGTTAGAGGGGATTTGGTAAAGATGCATGCTGACCTCTGAGAGTTTAGTTACTATATGCATGACCATGCTGGTTGTGGTATTTGCAGTACAGATATACAAAGGTGTGATAAGATAAAAGATGATCTTCAAGAAATGATAGATTAAGGCCTCATTCATATAATCAGGCCAAGGGAAGAGTACGAAGAAGATGTGAATATGGTCTTTGGATGTCCCGGTGAATTCCAGATTTTTGACGTGGATCATATGAATGATGATTTGGTACAGTTGCACGCTACCTTCTGTCATATGGATGGTCAAGAAGAACACCATTATGGGTCTTGCCAAATCTACTGCAGAGATTCTCGTGGTTGTTCCATAGTGAGAAAGGGTATTCATTTGTTATTGGACAATGGTACTATCAAAGTTTTAGGCAATAGAGAAGATTACAGTGGGATTAATGTGATTTAAGATTGTTTAACTGAGACCGTGACAGATGATGAGTACGCTTCTGCAGATGAATTCTCTTCCTCAGACGAAGATATGTTCTCCTGCAATGATTCTATGATATCTAAGTATTCTGAAGAGGGGGTGAATGTTATTGTGCCTTGTTTTGGTGTTCCCACCCCTATATAGATTGAATATCATAGCAAGCCAACTGTTGCTCCAGTGGTGATTTTCTTGTCGGGTCTTGTTCCTTACAAATCAGACAAAGCCGTGCCTTATAAATACAATGCTACAATCTTGGAGGACAATGTGGAAGTTCCCATCCAACCTTTGTCGGATGTCGAGAATATTTCTGAAGCCAGTCGAGTGACCCGTAGTGGCCGTGTTTTTGCACCTGTCATTCGAGGAAGTGTTAATGCTGATAAAAAGGTCGTTGAAAGTACTGAACCCAAGAAAGCAGTGGGGGAATCCTGTGGTACTACTCTAGAAAAATATTTGGATGATATATTGAAGATTATCAAAATGAGAGACTACAGGATCGTAGATCAATTGTTATAGACCCCATCAAAGATATCTATTCTAGCCTTGCTAATGAACTCTTCTGCCCACATGGAATCTTTGATGAGAGTATTTGGACCAATTCAGCAGTGTGGTAGGGAATATTATATCCTGTAATAACCTGGGTTTCTGTGATGATGAATTTCCCGATGAAGGAAGGAATCATAACTTGGATCTCCATATCTCCATGAACTGCAAGAACAATTCATTATCAAATGTGCTGATTAATAATGGGTCCACTTTAAATGTCATGCCGAGGAGCACGCTTATGAAGCTGAAGTACCAAGGAACTCCTATGCTCCCAAGTGGCATAATTGTGAAAGCTTTCGATGGATCAAGGAAGTATGTCATCGGGGAAGTAGATTTGCATATTCATATAGGCCCACACTTATTTCAGATTACTTTCCAGGTTATGGATATCGTGCCCTCTTACAGCTGTTTACTGGGATGACCATGGATACACGAGGCAAGGGTTGTCACTTCAACTTTGCACCAAAAGCTGAAGTTTGTGCGTGAAGGAAAGGTGGTCATCATAAATGGAGAACATACTTTATTAATATATCATTTATCCTCTTTCAGTATGTATAAGCGGATGAAGCTGCTGTTAGACTCAGTTCCAAGATTTATCCATTGATAATATAAGGGAAAATGAGAATTCTATAGCTTCATTTAAGGATTCTCAGCAGATAGTGCGTAATGGCCCTAGAAAAGAATGAGCGAAGATTGTGGACCCACATGTGAATAAGAATAGAGCTGGTTTGGGATTCTCTGTGAAGATTGATAAAGGCAAGAACATGAAGCCAAAGTCTGCTTTGGGAAAATATCAAGACATCTTTCACAGCGGAGGTTATCTTCATCCAACTGTTCCTTGGATCAATGATATTATGGAAGATGAAGCAGAGCAAGAGATGCCGAACTACGTGACGCATGGAGTTAGAGTCCAAAATTGGATCACCATTGATGTTCCCTCTTGCATTCATGTCTCAAAGTAATTTGTTTTTTGTTAATCTTTTCAAAAATCTTTCACTCTGCCCAAGGTGAAAGTTGATAATATATGGGCATATTTGTTGCTTTGATCTTTAAAATCAATGATAAAAGTTGTCTTTGATTCCTAAATTGTGTATTTATTTTCTTCTTTTTCTTGGAAAATGGTAATCAGAAAAAACCTTTCAAAATAAATAATAACTATAATTGAATATGCATAATCACTTGCTATATGTGCCAGTTTCTAAAAGCAATCATAAATCATATGTGCAAATTAATTAAAAAACCTGTTGAATACAATGACCCTGCACCCTCTCTCGACTTTGAATATCATGCGTATGTGGCCGAAGAAGAAGAATACGATGAAATTCCATAAGAGGTTTCACGGTTTCTTGAGCGCGAGGAAAGTGCCATTCAGCCATATAAAGAGCCGTTGGAGACAATCAATTTGGGTTCAGAGGAAGATCCAAAGGAAGTCAAGATTGGAGCATTGCTGCATCCCAACGTAAAGAGCAGGTTGATTGAATTATTGAAAGAGTATGTGGATATATTTTCTTGTTCATACCAAGACATACCTGGTTTGGATACTGATATTATGGAAAATCATTTGCCGCTAAAGCCAGAATGCCCGCCAATCAAGCAGAAATTGCAAAGAACTCACCCTGATATGGCAGTGAAAATTATAGAAGAAGTTTTAAAGCAGATTAATGCCGGTTTTCTTGTGACATCGATGTACCCTTACTGGATTGCGAATATTGTCCCAGTACCAAAGAAAGACGGAAAAGTTTGCATGTGCGTAGATTATAGAGATTTAAACAAAGCTAGTCCAAAAGATGATTTTCCATTGCCATATATTGATATGTTAGCTGATAGTACATCAAAATTCAAAGTATTCTCGTTCATGGATGGATTTTCCGGATATAATAAAATTAGAATGGCTCTTGAGGACATGGAAAAAACAACGTTTATCACACCCTGGGGAAAATTCTGTTATAGAGTGATGCCCTTAGATTTGAAGAACGCTGGTGTAACATACCCGAGGGCTATGTCAACCCTATTCCATGATTTGATGCACAAGGAAGTTGAGGTATACTTTGATGATATGATTGCTAAGTCCCAGACTAAAGAAGGGCATATATAAGATTTGTTGAAATTGTTTCAGCGTTTAAGGAAGTATCGTCTCCGCTTGAATCCAAATAAATGCACATTTGGCGTTTGATCTGGGAAATTGTTAGGTTTCATTGTCAGCCAAAAAGGGATTGAAGTTGACCCTGATAAAGTCAAAGTAATTCAATAAATTCCAGCGCCAAGAACTGAAAAGCAAGCTAGAGGCTTCCTCGGGGGTTTGAATTACATTTCCATATTTATTTCCATATGACTGCAACGTGTGAGCCGATCTTTAAGTTGTTAAAGAAAGATCAAGGTTGTGTATGGACAGACGATTGTTAAAGGGCATTTGAAAGTATTAAAGAGTATCTGCTTGAACCTCTTATCTTGATCCCTCCCATTGAAGGAAGACCATTGATTATGTATCTGATAGTGTTAGATAATTCTATGGGCTGTATTTTGGGACAACAAGATGAAACAGGGAAGAAGGAATATGCCATTTATTATCTCAGAAAAAAGTTTACTGACTATGAGTCACGGTATTCTATGCTGGAAAAGACATGTTGTGTTCTGGCCTTGTCGGCATAGCGGTCTAGGCAAAAATTAGAGACATAAACAGAATAAGTTTTCCCCGTAGGTTGAAAATCCGCAAGGGCAATCTAGGCAAAAGTTAGGGATTTTGTGGCAATTAACTGCATCAGACAAGACTTGATCATTGAGGCAACAATCTTCTTGGATCCTCACTATACTTCAACAGAAGTTGCTGCTCAGGAATTCGAAGTTGTTAGGGAGAATAGTGGTAATTGTATTTCAATGTATCTTTTCCAATGTATTACCATTTTCCGATCATTGTAATAATCTATGGAGTCTCGCCATTCGCAGAATACCATTCTATTAATAAAGTTTGAGCTTTTATCCAATTCTTTGAAATTCTTATTTTATTCTGCTTGCAAAGACTCCATTTATTATTGATTGTAATTTTCAAAACAAAAGATTAAATAACAAAATTGTTTTTTTGAAAAGAATTTACAAATTAATTTTTACTTTAGATTTTGTGACTCAAGAAAAACAAAATTGATGATCCCAAGGATGGACGAACTCTGAAGTTTTGGAAGTTTGTTTTCCCTAAAAAGGTTATCTCATGTCACTTTTGTTGGTATGCATATGATCTTTGTGTGTTTCTCAGATAGTTGGAGATGATACTAATTGACGTATGATGTGGTGTTGGGCTTATGATCCCATTTTCCCAAGTCAAGTCTTGGTTCATTTTGATTTCGGGTTTGCATGGTATGAAGCCTTTACCCAGATTCCCCAGTAAGGTCTTCTCTCATATGATGAAAGTCCCTTCTCCCTTTGCATGCTAAGGTGGAATCATTTGCAAAATGTCACCCTTTTTCAGTGTTGGCATTATTGTTGTTGTTTATTTTCTCAGGCAACTAGACAAGGGCAATATCTTTTCTAAGAAGTGTTGAATTAGTTGTCAACTTTATGGGTTTTCTCCCGCCAAGTGTTGGGTTTGATTTAAAATCCCCATAATTTTGATTTCTTGTGGTATAGTTTGACTTCTTAAATCCCCAAGTAAAGCTGAGATAATGTTTCTCTCCGAAAGTTATTATCCCCATGTGGTTTCATATTTTCTCCCCAAGGAGGTTTGTGTAATCTTCACTCTTGGTAGTAAAGAATATATTTTTGGCTCCCCTCAATGATGTGGGGTTGCCCTCCCCAATGAAGTCAGTACGAGATCCCAAGTTGATATCTCGACGATGTTGTTTTCATCTCCCAAATGAAGTCAGTATTATAATCTCCAGTGGAAGTCTAAACATTGAGACATTTGTTTCCCCATTAAAGTCTGTGTAATGTTCCCCGGTGAAGCCTGGCAGAGGATGTTAGATCCCTGTATTTACATTGATTTTATTGTTTTGATTTGATTACTTTTGGATTGTGTTTCTTCCCAGTGAAGTTAAGTCATGGAAAAGGACTTTGTTTCCTCAGTTGGTTCTTACTTTCTTATAAATTTTCCTCCTGGATGTGATTTAGCCGAGTGTTGACTTTACCCAAGTTGGTTTTGTCTGGGGATTTCCAGTGCTGTATGTCTATTTTGTCAACATATAGATAATAACATTCATACATGCATCATTCATAGCTAAATTAAAATTCATAGATCATTTGCATTTATTGTTTTCTGTTGGTGTATTACCCTATTTTGCAGAGTCATGTTACCCTCTCTCCAATAGTGTGTCAACCTTAAGAAGAAATTGTATATTATTTCAATTCTTCCCACTAAGTTATCCCTCATGGAATTTTTTTTCCTTAGCCTTCCTATTTCAGTTCATTGTCTTATTAGATTCGTGTTTCCTCTTTGAGTTTAGTTCTCATCAGATGATATCTTGGTTGGCTGTTTCATTCTGATTTATTTCTGGTTTAAACCAGTGGTTCCTGGAAATGCTGTTATTCTGATTTCTGCAGGCTTTAAGCCCTAATTTGAGAATGTGCATTTATTTTGCACGAGAAGACTTTACCTCCTCAGCAGGAATATATTGGCATTTCCCCAGGAAGTCATAATTATTTTACCAGCGACATTATTGCAACTCCTTCTCATAACAACATATGGCAGGTCTCTTTATTTGAGCAACTTGTACTTCCCCAACAAGTTTGTAGCTCCCAGAGAATATTCATGGTTTGTTACTCTAATGGATAATAGTCTCTTCATTATGGGAGATAGTTCGTTGTTGAGATTTGTTACTCCAATGGATAGTAGTCTCGTCATTATGGGAGATAGTTTGTTATTGAGATTTGTTACTCCAATGGATGGTAGTCTCGTCATTATGGGAGATAGTTCATTGTTGAGATTTGTTACTCCAATGAATGGTAGTATCGTCATTATGGGAGATAATTTTTTGTTGAGATTTTTTACTCCAATGGATGGTAGTCTCGTCATTATGGGAGATAGTTCATTGTTGAGATTTGTTACTTCAATGGATGGTAGTCTCGTCATTATGGTAGATAGTTTGTTGTTGAGATTTGTTACTCCAATGGATGGTAGTCTCGTCATTATGGGAGATAGTTTATTGTTGAGATTTGTTACTCCAATGGATGGTAGTCTCGTCATTATGGGAGATAGTTCGTTGTTGAGATTTGTTACTTCAATGGATGGTAGTCTCGTCATTATGGTAGATAGTTTGTTGTTGAGATTTGTTACTCCAATGGATGGTAGTCTCGTCATTATGGGAGATAGTTTATTGTTGAGATTTGTTACTCCAATGGATGGTAGTCTCGTCATTATGGGAGATAGTTCGTTGTTGAGATTTGTTACTCCAATTGATGGTAGTCTCGTCATTATGGGAGATAGTTCGTTGTTGAGATTTGTTACTCCAATGGATGATAGTCTCTTCATTATGGGAGATAGTTCGTTGTTGAGAGTTGTTACTCCAATGGATGGTAGTCTTGTCATTATGAGAGATAGTTCGTTGTCGAGATTTGTTAATCCAATGGATGGTAGTCTCGTCATTATGGGAGATATTTTGTTGTTGAGATTTGTTACTCCGATGAATGGTAGTCTCGTTATTATGGGAGATTGTTCGTTGTTGAGATTTGTTACTCCACTGGATGGTAGTCTCATTATTATGGGAGATAGTTTTTTGTTGAGATTTGTTACTCAAATGGATGGTAGTCTCGTCATTATGAGAGATAGTTCGTTGTCGAGATTTGTTAATCCAATGGATGGTAGTCTCGTCATTATGGGAGATATTTTGTTGTTGAGATTTGTTACTCCGATGAATGGTAGTCTCGTTATTATGGGAGATTGTTCGTCGTTGAGATTCACATTGATTTGAAGAAGTTTGTTTATTTCCAGTCATGAGTACTGATGCTGGTCACGTGTGGCTTACCCTTGTATTGATGTTTGCTGGTTTTATCCTAACACTTCTTTCCCCCCTGTGGGTCAACATTTTTTTTGCTATCTCCTTAGTGAATGGATAGTTTGAGGTTATATGTCGATCACTATTATCCTTTATTTTCTCTCCTTAATGTTTGAGTTGATGTTACTTTGTCTCCTCCTTGGGCTTTACCCTAATAGAGTCGTGTCTTCTATTCACCAATGATTTACTTTCCTGGTCTAATTTTCTTTTGATCTTTTATTTTCTGTTTCCCCAGTGGTGTCCCAAGTCACCTTTGGATTTATTTATTTGCATGCACAATCATATGCATTGCATGGCATCTTAGGGCCAAAAATAGGGCTTGTTTTATATTTAAGTATCTTCAATCGCGTCAACGCGAAGATTTTAACCTTCGTATCTCTGGATAGAAGACACCTAAATAAGGGTAGCTGTTGTACCCCAATTTCCCCCCTAAGATTCTTCTATCATCTCATATCAACTCAATCACAACAAGATCACACTAGGGTTTGGTTCTTCTCCCTATCTTTAGGCTTTCTCATAAGGAATCACCAAGCACCTTGATTTATATATTGTGATCATATATGTTTTGTATTGATTAACTTTTAAATAATAAATACAATGAACATTTTATCTATTTGATGATGCTATAGGTGAAAGCACAACACATTTCATCAGGTTGATCTATAGGTTCATGAGTTTATTTCCATGCCTTCTTCAAAAAAGTTTCATTGAGATTAAAGCTTAATCATTTAAGATACTTTGAAGTGATATCATGACAAGGTCTACTATGATTCATCATGCCTCAATTTTTCAATGAAAATCAAAAGATGCAAGAGTTGATTGAAAAAGTTTGACCTAATTGAACAAGTTCTTGATTTCTTGATCACAAGTGCATAAATCTCTCAATTCTCAATATTTGGAGGTGGTTTTTGTTGCTATGGATTCTTATTATCATACAAAACAACTTCTACTCACATGACAACCATATTTGTTCAAGAAAGTTTGTCAAAATTGAAAGGGTGTTCCCAAGGCATTTTGTTGCTCTAGGAGCAAGGATTTTGAACTTCTAAGGGCTATACCTTGCTCATATTTTGATATTTTTTAGTAATTCCAAAGACATTATTCTATTTAAAGGGTTATCAATTAATCACTTCAAAAGTTTCAAGAATATTTTACGTGGAAGATACCTAATGATGAAGAAAAATTACAAGCCCTCTAGATAGGCCATCAAATCCCCTTATTTGACTTCAAAAGATCACAACTCGGTCAATTTTTATCTCCTTGAACCCATTATTTTTCCACAACAATCTTAAGGATGTGAACTTCAACTCTTCTTTTATGTGCAAAGCTTGAAAATGGATGGAGGATTCCCTAAGAATGCAAAATATTATATGTCATCTCATGAATTTTCACCAACTTCACAAGGCCATAACTTTTTCAATGTTTGTTATTTTTGAGTGATTCAAGTTTCACAATACTCTTAAAGGAGTCCAATTCAAGATAGAATCAATTATAAAAGATCAATTTTGAAGAAAGGCCTTATTTGAAGTCAAAACATTATAGGACTTTTTTTGAGAAAAAAACAGAATTTTTCTAAGTACAAAAAGTCAACATATTTTTCTCAACTTTGACTCATCACAACTTTTAGCTCAAGCATCCATTTGATTCCATTATTTTCACATTGTAAAGATTGTAACCTTATCTTTCAATTGCTTCAAGGATCATGCCCTAAGATCCTTGAGCTATGAATGCCATTGATTCAAAGTTGGTACCTTAAAACTGGCTTTTTCCTCCAAGTCAGAATTTGAAATACACAATCCAGCTTCTAATCACTAAATTTCTGCATGTTTTTACTTCTAATCATGTTTAAAAATCTTCCAGAAGTGATTAGCACCTTGAAACACAAGTTTTGGTTGAGTTTTGAGCAAAATAGAAGTCACACTTTTCATGCTTGCAACTTCACACGATTTCGCTCCAAACTTCATCATTCCACACGCTTGAGCATCCCATTTGTTTCCATATAAATAGAGAGTTATATCTCACTCATTTTCTCAAGCTTAGACAGCCAGAATCACCCTGCCCAACTCTTTCCTTAACCCATATTTCTTCATCTTCGAATTTGGTTTTACAGCCTTCCTCAATCCATTTTCTTTGTCAATTCTTCATCCTTGAACTTCACTAAAGCTAACAGAAGAAGAACCAAGCCCTAAAACATCCTAAATCATGCTAGCCAAGTCAAGTTTTAGAGCTCTAAATTTGAACTTCAATAGGTAGATTCCTTCATCAATTCTCTCAAAATTTGTTACCACAATGAAGCTCTCATCATTTTGATACTAGTCGCAATATTTGTTTTCAACTATAATTGCGTTTTGATCATGAACTTTCAAATCCCTATTCAACTTTTTTCTTCTGGTTTTCTTAAAATAAAATGAGCTACAACTTATATAAATTTTTCGCGAGGGTATAGTTTTCTTTGTCTTGATGAGACGAAGAGAATGACATTAGTCTGAACCTCTAATTTTACAGTTTGAGGAGCCTGGTTTTGAGGTTGGCTGGAGGTTGAAGACGACCACGTTGACGTCTTCAACCAATGAGAATTTGCCATGCATTTTTTAAATCTATTTTAAATAGTTGATCAAGTGGTTTATTAATGACCATGATATGCAGAGCGCGCCAGATCTCTTGGATTTGATTACTAACGCGTTTTGACATTGTTCCAATGGTCCACATCTTTTTGGATTATTTTTATTTTTTGATTTTTATTTTTTAATTAATTTAAACCTCAAAAATTCATAAAAAATTCATTTCTGACTCAAAAAATCTGAAAAAATTCTTAAAAATACTTTGAATTATTTCTGACTTTGGATATTTTTTGATATTTTTATTTTAATGTTTGGTATTTTTTTCTAATTTTTTGTATTGTTTTCCTTATTTTAATTATTTTAAAAATACTTCTTGGCATTTTAAAATTCTAATTTTTTTTATCAACATCATCTTCTTTATTTCTAACTTTTTGAAATTTTTTGTAGAATTTTATCTTGATGTTTACTATTTTTGATCTTTTTTCACTTATTTGAGTGATTTTTAATTAGTTAAAAAACACTTTTCTATTTTAAAAAATTATCAAAAAATTAATAAATATATTTGAGATCACTTCTGACTTTTCTATGTGATTTTTGATCATGAACTTCATTAACATCATTGGATCTTGGGTGTTAAGTTTAACTCCACCAAAATGGATGAATGATTTTAATGATAGTTTGATTAAATCTTTAATTCTAATATTTTCCGTCCCTTTTCATCTTATCCCTTTCTTACTTGTATTATATGTTATTAGAGGATGATTTACATATCATCTCTCTAAACATATGATACATAGATTGCTATTGACCGGCCTCAAAATAGGTGCAACTTCTATATAAGTCCACTTACGATTGCTTAACATAGGACGAAATTTTGTCCCGATTCGAGAAATGATCATTCGTGGCCCAAACCTATGTTTACAAGCCCAATCATGTTTAATTTGAAACCTTTGATCCAATAACCTTGAGATCCATTGTTAGGAGGCTTTGGTCTTATCAATCCTCTAATGAATCTTCATAAATTTTGGAACTAAGTGAATCATTTAAACATCGTTGATCATTTATTGTTACCTTGAGATTTTGAAATGAATGATATACTTGACAAAAAGCAAATTAAACTTGTTGTTGAGAGGCTTTGATTTTGTCAATCTTCTAATGAGTTTTCAAATGCAAGTTTCAAGATGGTCATTCAATTAACCTCTAATTCCTAACAATTGACTTTATTTTATGCTTTTTATTTTGAGCACATTTATTTTAGCATTTTCATTTCATGCTATTTTCATCTTTGCTCATTTGAGCTTTCATTTTCTTTTGAAGATACCTAATAACCAACTTGAACTATAAAAAACTTTAATATTACTTGGACTATTTGGTTACTATCCTTGGAATTTTTGAGTTATAGACTTCTTGGACTTAGTATTAGAGACCTTGACCTACCTTGAGACATTGTGACTTCTATTGCAATATTGTCTGGAGTTATTAGGGTTTATCCCAAGACATTGGGTTATTTGTGTAGCGGTAGAAATGTTCAAGACTAAGCTATTGGATTGACTAGACTTTATACAAATCAAAATAAAAATCGCCACCGTGCTTTATTATTTCAAAAGGAATAAGAAAAGAGCGAATAACCAAAAAAGAGGGGGAAAGATTCAAGGTAAGGGGGTTGGTTATGCAAAGGGAAGTTATTAGCACCCTAAACATCTACGGTACTCCGCATGAACCTCTTTGTAAAATTTGTATATTTTGGCTATAAAAATGTGTTGTATATAAAATGGATGGTGGAGGTGAGAAAAGAAATATTTTTTATGATTTTTTTGCACCCACCGCGGTTGTGAACCTTTAGTGCCTACGTACCACCTTTCGTGCAATAGGGGATCAGGGTACACGTCGTTCCACTTTTAAAAATTTAAAACACAAGTGTGCTGGTTAATTTTATGAGATAAGACATCATCGTCATTGTCCGTGTGGAAAACATACTTACTATCCACAATCATGAGAAAGGAGAATTTGCATCATCTCAAAGTGGAGGATATGGCTTGGATTTTAAAATCAACAATGCCTCACTCAACACCCAAGTGGAAAATATCTCACTTCACTATATATTATAGAAGTATAGTTGTTTGCATCACTACAAGGATTGACAAGAATCTAATCTTTTGAGAAAAGTTTAAAGATAAAAACCAAAGTGGAAAAATGGTTTGAAATGAGATTGATTGACTTTTAGTCTTCTCATAAAAAATGTCAAGGTATTATTAAATTCATTGAAGTTTATTTATGAAAATATTTTGAAAATGCATGGACATAAGTCCAAGTTTATTATGAAAATGTTTCAAGTTTCAAAACAAGAAGAGTTTTTTAAAAGGAGGGAGAAGATTTTTGAAATTAAAGAAGATGGGAGGAGATGAAGAGACTATCCTAAAGCATAAGGTAAAAGCTAGGTATAAGAACCATCTAACCAACAAGAAGCCAATACTTGACATTATGAGTCAATATAAAATTCTCATTCTTCAGATTGAAACCAATCAAGCAAAGATACTAGACCTCTTGAGAGAACCAAACTTCAAGTGTTTTAAGTCTTCGCAAAAATTGGGCAGAGTAACGGCTGTATACGGGTGAATTCCAGATTACAAACAAATGGTGTAATCACAATAACCTGCACACAAAACAAACAAACAACCTAATGTCTTGAGGTAAACCTCAAGAACTCCAGACAAAATATCAAATAAAGTCAAAAAGTCTCCAAGATAGGCCAAGGTTTCTAATCCTAAGTCCAAGAAGTCCAATGCTCCACATTACCAAGGGTAGTAACCAAATAGTCCAAGTATAATTAAATATTTTTATGGATCATGTTTATTATTAGGTGTATTTAAAAGGAAAAGATAAGCTCAAGTGAGCAAAATAAAAATGACATAAAAGTAAATGCTCAAGTGAGCAAAGATGAAAATAGCATAAAATGTAAAATGCTAAAAGTAAATGGTACATAAAGCATAAAAATAAAAGCATAAAGTAAAGTCAATTTGTTAGAAATTAGTGGTTAGTTGGATGACCATCTTGAAACTTGCATTTGGAACTCATTAGAGGATTGGTAGAACCAAAGCCTCCATACAACAAGTTGCATTTGCTTTTTGTGAAGTATATCATCCATTTTGGAATTCTCACAAGTACAATTTAATGATCAACAATGTTTAAGTGATCCGCGTTGACCAAAGGTGTTGTAGATCCATTAGAGGATTGGTAGAACCAAAGCCTCCACACAATGAATCTCAAGGTTATTGGATCAAAGAGATCAAATTAACATACTTGGGCTTGCAATCATAAGTTTGGGCCACAAATGATCATTTATTCGAATCGGGACAAAATTTAGCGCTATGTTAAGCAATCGTAAGTGGACTTATGTAGAAGTCGCACCTATTGTGAGGTCGGTCAATAGCAATCTATGTACTTCATGTTTGGATAAATGATATAGAGATCACCATCCCTTAACATGTAGCACAATTAAAAAAATAAAGGGATAAGATAAAGAGGGAGGGGAATGATAAGCTAATTTGGATTACCATTTCAAAATTCTTTCATCTTTAAATTCAACCACTCCTCTAGATGGATTAAAGAACTAAACATATCATTAATCCAAAGCACCAAAAATGAATTAAATAATTCACTCTTAGGTAGATTTGAATTGATGAACATTTATCTAACTTCATCTACATCACAAAGTCCATTGAGTTTAAAGAGAAATTG
This sequence comes from Vicia faba, assembly GCA_948472305.1. Taxonomy (NCBI): domain Eukaryota; kingdom Viridiplantae; phylum Streptophyta; class Magnoliopsida; order Fabales; family Fabaceae; genus Vicia; species Vicia faba. Next base: position 843,454,512 of record OX451739.1, read on the forward strand.
GACATTTAAAATTACAATCCAAACCAACAATCAAAAGGAGTGAGTAGAAAAAGCATTTTGGATCAAAGCTGCCCCAAAAAAAGGCAAAAAAGTGCATTATGTCCCTGTGTAAATCGATTGCACTATTGTGTAAATCGATTTACACAGTACAGTTTTCAAAAATCTGCGCGAAATTGCTTCTGTGCAATCGATTACACTGTTACTACAATCGATTGCACGCTGTTACAGGCCGCAAAACAACATTTTAAAAGGCTAAATTCTTGTTCAAACTTTCCATCAAATACCTTATGATCATGGATCCAATTGAGCACGAAAATTCCATCAAATTATGAGAAAATAACACCATTGGAATCACAAAATAATGCTCAAAGAATCAAACCCAAAGATCAACAAGAGATCACATTGTGAAAGATGAATTATCCAACTTACCAAAGGAAGATCTAGAGAATTATCAAAACAACTTCAAGAATTGGCTTCAATTCAACCACAAGAATCAATTGATCAAGCTTAGATGTAGATAATTGATAAAGAAAAATTGTTTGGATGAAGGTTTAGCTCAAAGATTAGTAAGCTTCAATGCAAAGCTTACTAACTTTTTGAAAATAGAGCTTTGAGTGAATTTGGTAGATGGAGAGAATTGAGAGATTTTTTAGCAAGGTGGATTTGGATATCAAAAGCTTCAAATTTGAATGAAATGAGGGCTCTATTTATAGAGTTTAGGATTAGGATTAGTGGTAATTTGGTAATTGATTTTTGGAGCCAAAATTTGAATTAATGATAATTCTTCTTAAAAATGAAAGATTGAGACTAAAATTTGAATTAATGGTACATCTTTCAAAAATGAAGGAAAATTGGAGCCAAAAGTTGACAAGTTTAAAATTGCTGATTTTTTTCTTCAAATTTTCACGCTGTGCAATCAATTGCATTATAGTGCAAATCGATTTGCGCAGTGTATTTTTTTCAAAAATGGCGCAAAATGCACTATGTGAAATCGATTGCACTCTAAGAGCAATCGATTGCATCAGTGAAAAAAACTGAAATTTTTTAATTCTTTTTCTTTGCAAATAGAGATTTTAGGAAAATAATACCAGAAATCTTTATTTGTCAGATGCTTCGACTTGGTACCTACAAAACAAAAATATACAAAGAAAAAGACAAATATTTTTTTGTATTTTGATTAGAAGTTAGCCAACAACACATATACAAAATACACAACTAAGGTGCTTGGAGATTCCTCAAGAGAAAACTTAAAGATAAGAGATAGAAAAAGAGGAAGAACCAACCCTAATGTGATCTTGTTATGATCGAGTTGATATGATATGATAGAGGAATCTTAGGGGAAAAAATTGGGGTACAACAGCCGCCCTTATTTAAGTGTCTTCTATGCGGAGATACGAAGGTTAAAAATCTTCGTGTCGACGCGATAAATGATACTTAAATATAAAACAAGCCCTATTTTTGTCACTAAGATGCCATGCAATGCTTATGATTATGAATGCAGATGGACAAATCAAAAGAGATGCAAAGTAACACTGGGGATGCCACAAAAATGAAGAAACAAAAGAGCAACCCCACCAGGAAAATAAATCACTGGTGGACCAAAAGAATAGAATCAGAGAGGAAGATAACAAGCATCGACGTTCACTGTCGATGGACTACCAACGTTCACTGAAGGTAGAAAGAGAAAATGTGATATCACCGCCGTTCACTGACGATGAACTATCAATATTCACTGAAGATAGAAAAAAGATAACAAACACCGACGTTCACTGCTGATGTACTACCAACGTTCACTGAAGGTAGAAAGGGAATATCATATCACCGCCATTCACTGACGATGAACTATCAACGTTCACTGAAGATAGCAAAAAGATAACAAACACCGACGTTCACTGTCGATGTACTACCAACGTTCACTGAAGGTAGAAAGAGAAAATATATCATATCACCGCTGTTCACTGACGATGAACTATCAACGTTCACTGATGATAGAAAAAAGATAACAAACACCGACGTTCACTGCCGATGTACTACCAACATTCACTGAAGGTAGAAAGAGAATAACATATCACCTCCGTTCACTGACGATGAACTATCAACTTTCATTGAAGATAGCAAAAAGATAACAAACACCGACGTTCACTGCCGATGTACTACCAACATTCACTGAAGATAGAGAGAAAATATCATATCACCGCCGTTCACTACCGATGAACTATCAACGTTCACTGAAGATAGCAAAAAGATAACAAACACCGATGTTCACTGCCGATGTACTACCAACGTTCACTGAAGGTAGAAAGAGAAAATATATCATATCACCACCGTTCGTTGATGATGAACTATCAACGTTCACTGATGATAGCAAAAAGATAACAAACACCGATGTTCACTGCCGATGTACTACCAACATTCACTGAAGGTAGAAATAGAAAATATCATATCACCGTCGTTCACTGACGATGAACTATCAACGTTCACTGAAGATAGAAAAAAGATAACAAACACAGACGTTCACTGCCGATGTACTACCAACATTCACTGAAGGTAGAAAGAGAAAATATATCATATCACCGCCGTTCACTGATGATGAACTATCAACATTCACTAAAGATAGCAAAAAGATAACAAACACTAACGTTCACTGCCGATGTACTACTAATGTTCACTAAAGGTAGAGAGAAAATATCATATCACCACCGTTCACTGACGATGAACTATCAACGTTCACTGAAGATAGAAAAAGATAACAAACACCAACGTTCACTGAAGGCAGAGAGAAAATATATCATATCACCGCCGTTCACTGACGATGAACTATCACCGTTCACTGAAGATAGCAAAAAGATAACAAACACCGACGTTCACTGCCGATGTACTGCCAACATTCATTGAAGGTAGAAAGATAATATATCATATCACCACCGTTCACTGACGATAAACTATCAACGTTCACTGAAGATAGCAAAAAGATAACAAACACCCACGTTCACTGCCGATGTACTACCAACGTTCACTGAAGGTAGAGAGAAAATATCATATCACCGCCGTTCACTGACGATGAACTATCAATGTTCACTGAAGATAGCAAAAAGATAACAAACACCGACGTTTACTGCCGATGTACTACCAACATCCACTGAAGGTAGAAAGAGAAAGTATCATATCACCGCCGTTCACTGACGATGAACTATCAATGTTCACTGAAGATAGCAAAAAGATAAGAAACACCAACGTTCACTGCCGATGTACTACCAACATTCACTGAAGGTAGAGAGAAAATATCATATCACCACCGTTCACTGATGATGAACTATCAACATTCACTGAAGATAGCAAAAAGATAAAAAACACCAACGTTCACTGCCGATGTACTACCAACATTCACTGAAGGTAGATAGAAAATATCATATCACCGCCGTTCACTGACGATGAACTATCAACATTCACTGAAGATAGCAAAAAGATAACAAACACTAACGTTCACTGTCGATGTACTACCAACATTCACTGAAGGTAGAAAGAGAAAATATATCATATCACCGTCGTTCACTGACGATGAACTATCAACGTTCACTGATGATAGCAAAAAGATAACAAACACCGACGTTCACTGCCGATGTACTACCAACGTTCACTGAAGGTAGAAAGAGAAAATATCATATCACCGCCGTTCACTGACGATGAACTATCAACGTTCACTGAAGATAGAAAAAAGATAACAAACACCGACGTTCACTGCCGATGTACTACCAACGTTCACTGAAGGTAGAAAGAGAGGAATATATCATATCACCGCCGTTCACTGACGATGAACTATCAACGTTCACTGAAGATAGCAAAAAGATAACAAACACTAACGTTCACTGCCGATGTACTACCAATGTTCACTAAAGGTAGAGAGAAAATATCATATCACCACCGTTCACTGACGATGAACTATCAACGTTCACTGAAGATAGAAAAAGGATAACAAACACATACGTTCACTGCCGATGTACTACCAACGTTCACTGAAGGTAGAAGGAGAAAATATCAAGTTATCCCAAAAATTTTGCGTTTTACCTAGAACGGGCCTCAACTTCTTCTTTAACCAAGGCATTCTTCCTAGAAAGGGTAATATGTAAGTTGTCTCAAATAAAGAGACTTCCACTTGCAAAGGATTCACAACGAGCAGTTTCTGCGAATTTGAAAGTCTTGCCATCCACTGGCGTAAACTGACGACAGACTGCAAACTAACCACTCATAGAGGAAATAGCAAAAAAATTTACGTTGACTTATACAGGGAAGCACGAGTTGCTCAAATAAATAGACTTGTTGCTTGTTATCATGGAGGATTGTAAAAAGACACGACTTTCTAGGGATAAAAATATGGCTTCCTGGGGAAAGAGATATGACTTCCTGGGGAAAGAGATATGACTTCCTGGGGAAATGCCACGATATTCCTTCTGAGGAGATAAAGTCTTCTCGTGCAAAATAAATGCACAAACCAAAACTCAAAGTTCTCAGAAATCCAAAGTAAATAATATTGTCGGGGGATCACAGATCCAAATCAGAAATAAACTGGAGCAAGACAGCCAATGTAGTACCTCCTTCGAGAAATAAACTCAAGAGGGAAAACCAAATTCAACTAAGTAAAGAGCGTTGCAGGAAGATCATAACACAATATCAATGAACGGTGGTTTTTAGCAATGCATGATATATGTATGAATGTATGAGTGTTATCGTGCATATGCTGGTAAAAGGATACATAATCAGTACAAATAAACAAAACCTCCCCAGGTACTAACAAAGTTGGGTTAAACTTCAACCAGAAAGATCAATCCAAGAAAGGTAAAAGCAACTGCAGAAACAAAACCTATTGCTTGCCTTAACTTCACTGAGAAGAAACATAATCCAGATGTAGCCAAATCAAACAGATACCGGGATAGAACATCCTTCTTCCGCTTTAATTGGAGAATCCAGTTTTTTCAAAAGCAACATGCCTACTGGAGATTGAAAGACCAGCCTCAAATAAAGCAGTCTGACACCGAAACAATCAAACCTCACCGGGGGATTCAAGTCTACCTCCCTGGAGAAAAAACTGCGGATTGAAAACTTTTCATCATGAATACTCATTCCAACAAGAGATGCCATGGGATAACCTTCCCGGGAAATCAAGAAGTCAACACTAATGCCAATACTGCAAAAAGAGCGATATCTTAGCACACCAAGGTAATAAAACCTTTCATCATATGAGGGAAAACTTCGCTGGGGAATCTGGGACGGAGGCTTCTGACCATGCAAACCCAAAATCAAAAGCGAACCAAGACTTGGCTGGGGATAATGGATTCACAAACCCAATATTGTACCTTACACCCACTGGTATCGTATTTAACTATCTGAGAAACAAAGATTGTGCACATACCAGCAAAATGACCTAAGAGAACCTTCAAGAAGGAAGTAAATCTTCTTAAAACAACCGAAGTTTGTCCATTCCTGGGATCACCATTATTGTTGTCATTGTTTCATCACAAATCCCAAAGTAAATTGAATTGTAAAGATCTCTTTTTTTTAAAAGTCAATTTTGCTTTTTTAATCTTTTTGCTTTGAAAGTTATTATCAGTAATAAATGGAGTCTTTGCAAGCTAAATAAAATAAGAACACAAAGAATTGGGTAAAAGCTCGAATTTCATTAATAGAATGGTAGTCTGCGAATGGCGAGACTCCATGGATGATTACAAAGTTTGGGAAATGGTAATACGTAATGGAAAAGATACATTGAGATACAATGACCACTATTCCCCCTAACAACTTTTGAAATCCTGAGCAGCAGCTTCTGTTGAAGTATGGTGAGGATCCGAGAAGATTGTTGCTTCAACGATCAAGTCTTGGCTGACGTAGTTACTTGCCAAGAAAAATGCCTAACTTTTGCCTAAGCTGCCCTTGCGGGTTTTCAACTTAGAGGGAAATTTATTCTGTTTATGTCTCTAATTTTTGCCTAGACCGCCCTTTCGAGTTTTCGGCCTACCGAGATGCTCCTTTTTGCCTAAGTCGCCCTTTCAGGTTTTCAACTTAGCGAGTTGTTCTTTTATTTCTTTAGGCGAAGTATTTCTTGACTACGTCAACATTCATTGGACGTGGGAACTCCTCGCAATCAATAGTTTCAAGAATTAATACACCACCAGAGAAGGCTTTCTTGACAACACACGGGCCTTCAAAATTGGGATTCCACTTGCCCCTAGAATCAGTGTTGAAAGACATGATCTTCCTGAGCACGAGGTCGCCTTCTGTGAATTCATGAGGTTTGACCTTTTTATCAAATGCTTTTTTCATTCTTCTCTAATATAACTGCCCATGACATAAAGCTGTCATTCTCTTATCTTCAATCAAATTCAATTGGTCAAACCAGTTTTGGACCCATTCAACCTCTGTCAACTTGGTTTCCATTATCACCCGCAACGAGGGAATCTCTACCTCGACACAGAGTATAACTTCCATTCCATACACTAGGGAGAACGGGGTTGCTCCTGTTGAAGTGCGAACAAATGTCCGATACCCATGCAGAGCAAAAGGGAGCATTTCATGCCAATCCTTATAAGTAACAACCATTTTCTGGATAATTCTCTTGATATTCTTATTAGCAGCCTCAACAACCCCATTCATCTTTGGCCTGTATGGAGATGAATTGTGATGGACAATCTTGAATTCTTCACACAGTTCTGTCATCATCTTGTTGTTCAAATTCGAGCCATTGTTAGTGATGATTCTACTCGGCACACCATACTAGCATATAAGATTATTTTTGATGAAACGCACAACCACCTATTTGGTAACATTGGCATATGAAGCAGCCTCTAACCATTTGGTAAAGTAGTCAATTGCTACCAAGATGAAACGGTGCGCATTCAAAGCTTTGGGTTCTATCATCCCGATCATGTCAATACCCCACACAGAGAAAGGCCATGGGGAGGAAATCACATTGAGAAGTGTCGGAGGAACATGGACCTTATCTGCATAAACTTGGCATTTATGGCACTTCTTTGCAAATTTGTAACAGTCAGATTCCATTGTCAACCAATAGTAACCTGCCCTTAGCATGTTTTTAACCATCAAATCTCCATTAGCATGAGTGCCAAATGAACCTTCATGAATCTCATGCATCAACATGTCTGCTTCGTGTCTATCCATGCATCTGAGCAAGACCATGTCATAATTTCTCTTGTATAACACATTTTCACTGAGGAAGAAACTGCTTGCCAATCTTCTCAGTGTCTTTCTATCTTTCCTCGACGCACCAATCAGGTATTCCTGAGTATGAAGAAAATGCTTGATATCATAATACCAAGGTTTTTCATCTGCTACCTCCTCTGTGGCAAACACATGAGCGGACCTATCCAGCCGTCGAATTGTAATTCGAGGTATATCATTCCAAGAATTCACTTGGTACATGGAAGCCAGAGTTACCAGAGCATTCGCCATTTGATTTTCATCTCTAGGGATGTGATGGAATTCAACTTTATTAAAGAAGGGTAATAATCTTCTTGCGTAGTCTTTGTAAGGGATCAAGCCAGGGTGACGAGTATCCCATTCTCCTTTAATCTGATTTATTACCAAAGCTGAGTCACCATACACATCTAGAATTTTGATTCTGAGATCAATAGCTTCCTCAAGACCCATGATGCAAGCCTCATATTCTGCCATATTATTAGTGTAATCAAATGTTAACCTTGCAGTAAAAGGAATATGCGATCCATGAGGAGTGACAATCACAGTTCCAATTACTTTACCATAAGCATTCACCGCTCCATCAAATATCATACTCCAACGAGATTCAGTTTCAGGGCCTTCCTCAGGCAATGGTTCATCACAATCTTTCACTTTCAGAAACATCACATCCTCATCGGGGAATTCAAATTCTGCAAACTGATGATCTTCCACCGGTTGGTGAGCAAGGTAATCTGCCATTACACTACTTTTAATAACTTTTTGAGTGCGGTATTCGATATCATATTCAGATGACAACATCTGCCAGCGGGCAATTCTCCCAGTAAGAGCAGGCTTCTCAAAAATATACTTGATTGGATCCATTTTGGAGATTAACCAAGTGGTATGATTCAACATATACTTCCGCAAACGCTTTGCCGCCCAGGCCAAAGCACAACATGTCTTTTCCAGCATGGAATACCATGACTCGCAATCAGTGAACTTTTTGCTGAGATAATAAATGGCGAACTCTTTCTTTCCCGTTTCATCCTGTTGTCCCAGAATACAACCCATGGATTTATCTAACATTGTTAGATACATAATCAACGGTCTTCCTTCTACGGGAGGGAGCAAGATAAGAGGTTCAAGCATATACTCTTTAATACTCTCAAATGCCCTTTGGCAGTCATCCGTCCATACACAACCTTGATCTTTCTTTAACAACTTAAAGATCGGTTCACATGTTGCAGTCATGTGGGAAATAAATCTGGAGATATAATTCAAACGCCCGAGGAAACCCCTGACTTGCTTTTCAGTTCTTGGTGCTGGCATTTCTTGAATTGCTTTGACTTTATCAGGGTCAACTTCAATTCCTTTTCGGCTAACAATAAAACCCAACAATTTCCCCGATCTAACTCCGAAGGTGCATTTATTTGGATTCAAGCGGAGACGATATTTCCTCAAATGCTGAAACAACTTCAACAAATCTTCTATATTCCCTCCTTCAGTTTTGGATTTGGCAATCATATAATCAACATATACTTCGATTTCTTTGTACATCAGATCATGGAATAGGGTTGTCATAGCCCTCTGGTACGTTGCACCAGCGTTCTTCAACCCGAAGGGCATCACTCTGTAACAGAATGTTCCCCAGGGTGTGATAAACGTTGTTTTTTTCATGTTCTATGGAGCCATTCTTATTTTATTATACCCGGAAAATCCGTCCATGAACGAGAATACTCTGAATTTTGTTGTGCTGTCCACTAACATATCAATGTGAGGCAATGGAAAATCATCTTTTGAACTAACTTTATTTAGATCTCTGTAATCTACCCACATGGGGACTTTTCCGTCTTTTTTCGGTATTGGGACAATATTGGATATCCATTAAGGATACACTGACGTCACAAGAAAACCATCATTAATCTGCTTTAGGACCTCCTCTTTGATCTTTACTGCCATATCTGGGTGGGTTCTTCTCAACTTTTGTTTAACTGGCAGACACTCTGGCTTCAACGGCAAATGATGCTCGACAATGTCTGTATCTAGACCAGGCATATCTTGATAAGACCAAGCAAAAATATCCACATACTCTTTCAACAGCTCAATCAACCCGCTCTTTAAATCAGGATGCAACGATGCTCAAATCTTGACTTCCTTCGGATCTTCTTCTGAACACAAATTAATCACTTCCAAAGGCTCCTTATATGGCTGAATGGTATTTTCCTCGTGCTCAAGCAACCGTGAGACCTCTTCTGGAATCTCACCATAATATTCTTCTTCAGCCCCAAACACAAGACAATCAAAGTTGGGAGAGGGTGCAGGGTCATTGTATTCAACGGGTTTTTAATTAATCTGCACATGTGATTTATGATTACTTTTAGAAACTGACACATATAACAAGTAATCATGCAGATTAATTTTCAGTTATCATTTTGAAAGGTTTTTTATTTGATTACATTTCCCAAGAAAAAAGCAGAAAATAAAAGACATAATTTTGGAAGCAAAGTCAACTTTTATTAATGATCTTAAAAGTCAAAGCAAACAGATAAGCCCTGCAACATTAATACTTCCACCTTGGGCAGAGTGAAAGCTTTTCAAAAGAAAGAAACAGATTAACAAAACAAATTACTTTGAAACATGTATGCAAGAAGGAACATCAATGGTGACCCAGTTCTGAACTCGGACTCTATGCGTCACATAATCCGGTACTTCCTGCTCTGCTTCATCCTCTTCGACAACATTAATTCCAAAACCAATTGGATGGAGGTAGCCTCCGATGCGGAAAACATCATGATAATTGTTCACAGAAGACTTTGATTTCAAACTTTCGCCTTTTCCATTTCTCGAAGAGAAACCCAAACCAGCTTTGTTTTTGTTCACGGGTGGATCCACCGGTCGTCCCCAAACTGCATTATGACCATTGCGCACAACCTGCTGCGCGTCCTTCAGGGAAACCACATAATTCTCATTCCTTCTTATGTTGTCAATTGATAGCTTGGAACTAGGTTCCAACAGCAACCTCATCTGCTTCTACAATACTGAAAGAGGATAGATGGGATATCAACAACGCCTGCTCCCCATTTATGATCACTACCTTCCCTTCACGCACAAATTTTAGCTTCTGATGCAGAGTTGAAGTGACAGCCCCTGCTTCGTGTATCCATGGTCGTCCTAGCAAACAGCTATATGCGGGAATAATGTCCATGACCTGGAAGGTTATCAAGAACAAATATGGTCCTATATGGATGGGCAGGTCCACTTCACCGATGACAGATTTTCTCGACCCATCAAAAGCCTTCACAATGATGCCACTCGGGCGCATAGGTGCTCCTTGATACTTTAACTTCATGAGGGTACTCCTCGGTATAACATTCAGTGCGGATCCATTATCAATTAGCATATTGGACATCAAATCATTCTTGCAGTTCATAGATATGTGGAGGGCCATGTTGTGATTCCTCCCTTCATCTGGTAACTCATCATCGCAGAAACTCAAGTTGTTACATGACGTAATGTTTCCAATTACGCTGCTGAATTGATCTAACGACATGTCATTCTCCACAAAAGCTTGGTCTAGTACTCTCATCAGTGATTCTCTATGTGCAGAGGAATTCATTAATAAAGCTAGGATGGATATCTTTGAAGGAGTCTGCAGTAGCTGATCTACAATTCTGTAGTCGCTCATCTTAATTATCTTCAAAATATCATCCACTTCTTTCTCTAATGTAACTCCACTAGTCTCTCCTGCAGCCTTCTTAGGCTCATCATTCTCAGCAATTTTCTTTCCAGCAACAACATCTCTTCGAATAACCCACGCAAACACACGGCCACTACGGGTCACCCTGCTATTATCAGCTATATTTCCAACATCTGACATTGGCTGGATGGGAATTTCCACCCCATCTTCTAAGATTGTAGCGTTGTATTTGTAAGGAACAACCTTATCTGATTTGTAGGGAATAAGACCTGGCAGACTAATTACCAATGGGGCAACAACTGGTTTGCTATGGTACTCCACTTCAAGATGAGCGGGTGCACCAAAACAAGGCACAATGATGTTTACCCCTTCCTCAACACAATCAGGCATCAAAAAGTCATTTCCGGCTAACAAATCTTCGTCTGAAGAGAAATACTCATCCACGGAGGCATACTCTTCCTCTGTATCTTCTTCCATCAAACAAACTTCAACCATATCAATCTCATGATAATCATCTCTCAGACCTATGATCTTGATAGTTCCATTGTCTAACAGCAACTGAACACCTTCCCTCACAATAGAACATCCTCGGGGGTCTTGACAGCAAACTATGCAAGGTCCATATTGGTGTTCCACCTGACCAGCAGTACGGCAGAAGGTAGCATGCAACTGCACGAGATCCTCATTCAAATGATCCACATCAAAAATTCTGAATTCACCCAGACATCCTGAAACCATATTCACCTCCTCTTCATATTCTGCCTTAGGCCTGATTATATGGATTAAACCTTCATCCATCATCTCCTGTAAATCATCCTTTATCTTCTCGCAACCCTGTATGTCTGTACTGCAAATAGCACAACCAGCGTGGTCATGCGTATAATAACTGAATTCAAAGAGGTCTGCGTGCATCTTCACCATATCCCCTCTAACCAGATTAATATCAAAAATCTGGAAGTCGCCTGGACAACCGGCCACCATATTTACAATGTTCACTCCCATGTCTTTGAAAGATAAAATTCCAGACTTCTCCAACCTTTGCACTTCAGTCCTCGAAGGATAAAATTTTTCAACATTATGCCCTGGTGCTCCCTGATGAAAGGCACACGTATGGTCTGCTTTGTAATACCAAGGCAATGGTGATGGTATGGCGGGAGGTGGTCGTGTCTGGACCAACTTCTTCTGAATCAATGCTGGTAGTAGCTCTGCATAGCTCATGAGAGTAGGGTCATAGGTCTCCCTTCTCTGATTATACCCTTGATTCCCCTGCTGGGACGGTCTCTGATAAGCAACAGTAGTCGGAGCGACATTCATAACAGGAGTAACTGAGGCGACTTGCTGATGACGCTGATAATTCCTTCTAGGAGCATTTACCCTTCTCTCTTTCATAACAGCATTTGTATCCCCCTCTTTCATCTTTGTAAACCCATAAGCTGGCTTTTTCACACCTCCGGATCCTTCACCCTTTGTCAAACGGCCTTCTCTTACTGCCTCTTCTAGGCGGACACCCATTCCTACCATCTCTGTAAAATCACTTGGTGCGCTTGTGTTGTACCCCAAAATTTGCCCTCCCATATTTCTCAAAACATGTCAAGAAAAAATCTCCAAGTTACTCAAGGTAGCCCAAGAGTTGGTCAGACAAGCTCTCTCCTAAGGCAGTCTACCCCAAATTAGGGTTTCATGTTGCATCAAGATCCTTGAGTCCAAGTGACCCCAAGTGCTCACCAATGTCCTAATATGTTCTCAAGATCATCCATGCCAAGTTTCAATCCTTGCAGAGGAAGTTTGCTCAGTCAATTGCTCAAAGGTCCAAAAATCGATTGTGTTAGGGCAAAAGTCAATTGTGACCTACATACTGTCAAACTTCAATATTTTTTGTCAACATTCTCATTTTGAATTATATTTAATCATTTGATCAATGGTTGATCATGATTCATCAAGGATTGCTCATAATTCATCAAGATTCAAAAGTTGCCAAATTAGGGTTTTGCAGGAAAAGTCAACTCAACTTTGACCAAGCATAACTTTCTCATAATTTATGAGAAATGACCCATCCAAAGCTCATTTTGAAGGGGATGAAATTTAATAAAATCTATCTTCATTCCCCAAGATCAAAATATTACCTCACAAGAAGGTATGAATTTGGACATTATAGGTCATTTTGAAAAGTCAACAAAAACACCTTTTTTTTCAAAGCTTCATACATGAGGATGGAATATCAAAATGAGATGAGACTAAAAGGGTTGATCAGAGGACATCTCCATATTTCTAAAAAGTCCAAGAATACCTCCAAAAGTTCAAAATTGAGGAAGTTATGCATTGTTGAAGTTGGACTTTTTTGCAAATTTGCCAAAAGTCAACTATCCCCAAAACTTCAAATTTTGCCAAATGGGCCCATTCTTTTTCACTTGTTTTGAGTTTGCATTATAGTCCACGTGCTTTATCCTTGTCCATGTGTCCATATCATATTTTTATTAATTATTTAGATTTTTATTTGTATTTATTTGATTTAAATCAAATTAAATCAAATAAAATCAAAAACATTGAAAACTAAAGATCTTGTGATCATTTCAGGTGTTGTTGTACAGCTAGCACCATATCAAACTCGTTTCAAAGCAATTGTACACAAAAAGATTCAAATCAAGCCAATATTTGAAGGTTGTTCAAAGAGAATCAAATCAAATATCCAAGCATTGAAAGAGAGAGATTTGGACAAAGTTTGTTACCCTAATACATTTAGCAATACATAAGGGTCGTGTGCAGACCAAAATAAGGGTTAGAGATCAGTTGGAGAGCAAGAACAAAGTTTGCAAAAACACCAAAAAAGTGTGAGATCAAAATCAAGTCTAGAGGCGGTTTCAAGGCTTGGTGTTGATCTCAATCTCTTCCTGGCCATCTCCACAAGTGAAACCAATCAAAATCACGCATTTCTAGACCCTCCCAAGCGCTGTAAGTCATTCACGAAGCTGCCTTGTTCTTGAATTCGATTTATATGATTCTTGCATCTATAATGAAAAACAATTGCATATTCTGAATCACCATGTCATTTACTAGCTTTTTGCAATAACCAATTTCATTCATATGCTTTATATCGTGGATCACCATTGTAGGGTTTTCTAGGTTTTTTTAGGGCTTTTTTTATAGGAATAATTGGCTTTCATGAAGGGTACCATCTTGTTCAGGGGAACAAGACAAGCTCAACCATGGCGCTATCTTCCATTTATAAAAATCCGCAGGTAAAAGTTGCAGTTTTTAGAGGACGAGGACGAAGGCGTGTCGCTTCCCCATTCGTCCATTCAAATAACGCGCGCGCTTTTCTATTTTTCTGGCCATTGATTTTATTTTTATATATTATATTCTGTTTGTGTTATTATAACAAATAACCACAAATGCTCCAGTGGCAGCCACGTTGGCCTTAAGGCGTTCAGGGGCTGGAGGCCAGGGGTTCAATCCCTGCCTCCAGCATTTGTTATTTTTCCAATTTCTTTCAGGTGATCATGTGCACGCGTGAGCCAGATTTCCACCATGGACATTCACCATCAAAACGCCAGATGGCCAAATGGCCAGATCTGGTGGTCAAGCATGAAAGGCATACCATAAGCCAGTCAACGCATACGCAGGGGATCCCAAAAAGTCCAATGGACTGCATGCTAATGGGCCAACGAAATTACTATGGACACCTCCAAAATCAGACCCATCTTTACTTTTTTTTGTATTTTGCTTACTTTATTTAATTATTTTATTTTTGCTTAATTAATTTATTAATCAATAGATTAATTTTCTTTTTATAAAAAAAATCACAAAAAATATTTTTTATCCAATTAAATTTTAAAACTTTTATTTTCTTTCATTAATTAATTAGGATATTAATTAGGTAACTTTAATTTATTTTGCAAATATTTAAAATCAATTAGAATTTAATAGGTTTTAATCATTAATTTAACCATTTTATTTTCTTTCTTAAAATAACTAAAACCCCAAAATATGTCACGAATTATTTTTCATTAATTAATTTATTTAACAATTAATTTAGTATTTAATTTAGGACTTAATTTCTTTTCTAAAATAAAAACAACAAAAAACATTTTCTTTTAATTAAAGGGGTCAAAACCCTAATTCGCATCCGATTTAATTTCGCGTCGCGCTTTATTTTTCTTTATCCATATTGATGTATCTGCTCCCGGTATTAAATAGTTAATTAGGACATTTAATTATTTTACCGCTTTATTTTATTTTCAAAGGGTTGCTTTTGGCGATGTAAATACCCGACGCATTGTAATAATTAGTTTTAATTTCCGCATTTTAATTCTGCAAATTATACAACTATTAGATGTTTGATAATAGGGATTGCATGACAAGAATGAATGCCTAATTTAAAATCAATTAGATCACCCTAAACATGTGCAAAGATAAAAATATCTGAAATCGACACACTCGCACATGCGCACTCCTAGGGTACACCCCACTTGGCTGCCTTCGTACACAGTCATTGAGTATAGGTCGTTTTAGAGGTCGTCCTCTTGTCTAAAAGATCATAGTTGCCTCGAAATGGTTGCCTCGGATATTGTTGCCTCGAATAAATGATCTAAGACATTAGGGTTACCGCTAAGACGTCCTAACATTGCTTTAGTGACCGTATGTCCCTCTTTCAAATTGACCCTAAAACTCCAACGACGGTGCTACCTACTCATTAATAGTGGGATAGCATTGTCTAAAGGAAATTAGCATAGAGCGATTCCTTTTTCGAGTAGGTATATTAGTTCTTAGATACTTGCTCATCCAAAACAAAACTTTTTCACACTTACACTTTTACGAACAAGTTTTCAAAAAACACTTCATTACACTCTTGAAGACAGAAGCAAGAGTTAAATCGAAGTTAAAACAAACTTTTCAAAACCCACAAGCACAAAGAAATCAATTTTTGAAAATGATGAGCAAGTACCTAAGAGCCTGTAGATAACTACAGATAGAAAGGGTGCTAATGCCTTCCCTTTCTATAATCTACCCCCCGTACTCAGAAATATCTCAAAAAAGGAATTTTTCTGTGCTTTTTTCCTTTCCTTGTTGGATAAAATAAAAGTCGGTGGCGACTCTTGCTTACCGCGACATTTTGCGAACACAAAACGCAAAACGCGAACCAGCATTCCAAAAACAGTCAGTTCTTCCCACCGTATCACAGAACTGGCGACTCTACTGGGGACTTAATAAGTGGGGTGTACCTTAGGAATAGTTCATCATAATGTTTTCAATTGCTTGATTTGTATGCTTTATCTTTGTGGGTTTGAACCGGAGTTACTATAGATCCTAACCCGGATCTGGGGATACCCTTTATGTAAGTAGCAATAGAATGTGAGGGAACTGTACGGCGTAGACCGATACGGTTGAAGCAGTAGCTACATTGGTGTGGCACTTTAGTTTGTACCGATATCCCTTGTGGTGGAACAAGGAGAATATGGGTCTTCTAAGGGGTCATTCAGCACCAACTAACCTTAGAACCTATAATTGACCAACTTGGCCATAGAAAAGTAGCAGTATGCTACACTCATTGAGACCAAACTCTCGCGATGATTTCGGCCACAAGAAAAGGTTGCCAAACTGGAATTATGACCGATCGAGGGTGGTCAGTGATATTGAGATCCTCTAGAACCCGATTACTATTACTAGGACAGGTTGAACCAACTAAACTGAAAGAGGGTAATACCTAAACTCCGTGCCAGCCTGAAATCTAAGGGTTACTGTGTGACTTGCTTGCCCTTACCATGTTTGCTATATGTGAATACTTGTGGTGTGTTTCTATCATAACATCATGAATCATGACATTGCATGCATCTTGCATCAAACTAACCCATTTCAAAGACAGAGGGGATTCATCTTTATTCTGTTTTGTAGGTCATGGCCTCTATGCGTAGAAACACTATTCGGATAAGCTTTGTACAGGTTCCTACTCAGCTTAGAGACTTGGTTTCTAAAGTTCCAGATACTTCCTCCTTTATCAAAAGACATGGTCACCTCCTTGGTTTGGTCACTTCCAAGATGGATGAGCAAATGATGAGTGTCTTGTGCCAGTTCTTTGACCCATTGCACCACTGCTTTACCTTCCCGGACTACCAGTTGGTCCCTACCCTGGAAGAGTTCTCTGATTTACTTGGTATTTCTATTCTAGAGCAGACGCCATTTACAGGTTGGGAGAAAACTCTTAGGCCAGAAGATGTTGCTACAGCCCTACATCTGACAAAGGCTAAGGTAATGTCTAATTGGGAGACTCGGAGTGGTACAAAAGGCTTCTTGGCTAAATTCTTGGTTGATCGGGCTAATCAGTTTTGGGACAGTTTAGATTTCCAAGCATTCGAAGACATCCTGGCTCTTCTCATATATGGTTTGGTGTTGTTTCCTAATTCAGATTCTTTCTTCGATGTGAACGCAATGAAGATCTTCATGTCTCGTAATCTGGTGCCCACTCTCTTAGGTGACATTCTACATGCTCTTTATGCCCGTACTGCTCGGAAACGGGGAACCCTTATGTGTTGTGCACCATTGTTGGTGAGGTGGTTTATTTCTCACCTCCCCAAATCTGTTTTGAAGAACAAGGAAGGTATGGGTTGGGCCTACAGAATTATGTCCTTGGCTCACACGGACATCATTTGGACGATTAAAGACATGGAAGAAGTAGCTGTTATCGACCGGTGCGGAGAATACCCTAATGTTCCTTTGCTTGGAATTAGGGGAGGGGTAACTTATAATCCTTGTCTGGCCTTACAACAGTTTGGGCGAGCTAGAAAGGAAGGTCCTCATGAGTTGCTGATTCCAAGTATTGTCTTTGACTACCAAGGGGATAATGATGAACATCGCCGCAGGTTCATACGAGCTTGGAATAGGGTTAACAGGTCTGATCCGCATGAGCTAGGAGCGAAGACTTCTCTTCCAATGGAGCCATATCCCGGTGGGTTCAGGCCCTTGCCCAAAAGCTGGGGATGCCGTACGAAGCTGTCTTACTGGTAATTGTTGAGAGTGCTGATGAAGAAGGGGTTCCTCATACTGTCCTCCACCCATACATGCCTACTGACATTGAGGCATTAAAGAGGTCATGGATCCAGTTGAGAGAAGAGCGGGATACTTACAGAGAAAAGTATCATGAGCAGGAGCGAAAGATTCTAAAGCTTACAAGACAGCTGGAGAATGAGAAGGTCCTCAACGACTATGTCAGCACCAACGGAAAACGACCATGGGAGCGCTGATGTCTTTTATTATTTCTTGTTTTGATTTACTTTTCAGTTTTTTCCCTTTGTAACGCCTTAAAGGCATTTATCAAACATTATTTCCAGTTTTAATCTAATAAAAGTGTGTTTCCTTTTGGTTTACAAATTTGAGTCCCTAAAGTCTTTGAAATCATATCATATGCATTCCATTCCCATGCACCTCATAACAGGTACCCTTACATGTCTCTTATCTTCTTCGCTGTTTATTTCAGCATCATGTCTGTTAAAACATCAACTGATCAAGCTATCAAGGCTCTACAAGCTCAAAATCCCCAGTTCCAGGAAATGTTCATGAACTTGGCTAAGGGTCAGCAAGATCTGAAAACTCTTATCTTGAAGGATAAGAAGAAGAAGAAGAAGAAGAAGAAGAAGAAGAAGACGATTCTACTGAATATGGGTCGCAGATTCGGAAATAATTTGCGAGAAGAGGTTGATTTGACTCACTCATCTGGAGGGGGAGAGAATCAGGAAGAAAGGAGGGCTCCTAGCCCTGTGGTTTCTGACAACGAGACTGACTTTGACGAATACCAGTATCCTCCGGCTGAGGATAGGTATAAACAGATTAAAGACCGGTTAAGTGCGATGGAGATCCAGAAAGTCCCTGGATTGGACTTTGGTGATTTGGGTCTGTCATCTGGGGTGGTGATTCCCCACAAGTTTAAAGCACCAATCTTTGCTAAATACGACGGGGTTTCTTGTCCAAAGCTGCACCTCCGCTCGTATGTTAGAAAGATCCAGCCATACACTACTGATAAGAATCTCTGGATCCACTTCTTTCAAGATGGTATCTCAGGGGCTCAACTTGAATGGTTTTACCAGCTGGAAGGAACTAGTATCCGTAATTGGGAAGAACTTGCTGCTGCTTTTTACAAGCAGTACCAATACAATGTCGACCTCGCTCCCACGCGTACCCAACTTCAGGGTATGTCTATGGGTGCGAGCGAAGGTATCAAAGACTACGCTCAGAAATGGAGGGACCTTGCTGGAAGAGTGCAACCCCCGCTAGCTGACAGGGAGTTAGTGGATATGTTTCTGGGGACCTTGTCTGGTCCGTATTTCAACCATCTGATTGGAAGTTCATCGTCCGGGTTTACTGAGCTGATTATGACTGGGGAAAGAGTCGAGGCTGGTATCAAGAGCGGTAAGATACAGAAGGGTGCTTCATCAAGTACCGAAAAGAAACCTTTTAAGAAGGAATCCAGCACTGTTTACAGTTCAAAGAGCCATAATAGACCTGAGCACCGCCAAACTGTTAATGTGGTTGTTATATCAAGACTTGTTGTTGCTCCTCAGCGCAACAATCAGCCAAGGGCCAAGAGACCACGAAGACAATTCACTCAGCTTCATATGACCCTGTCTCAGATTCTGCCGTAGTTACTAAAGACCAACTTAGTGATTCCGAAGGAAGCCCCGAAGAATCACAATACAACATCACCGATGTACAATCCGAACGCCCGCTGTGCTTTTCACTCCGATAGCCCGGGGCATGATACGAATGATTGCTGGGTCCTGAAAAATAAGGTGCAAGATTTAATTGATGCTAAGGAGATTGAGTTCGAAGCACCTGAAAGGCCTAATGTTGTGACTACTTCGATGCCCAAGCATGGAGTGAATGTTGTAGATGAAGACTCGTTTGTGGTTTCTGTGAAAGACATTTCTACTCCATTGATGACTGTGAAGAAGAACCTTCTGTTAGCCAATTTATTTCCGGGCTGTGGCGAAGGTTTCCATCTGTGTTTCGTCTTACCTACAGGTTACCATCTTTTGAAGTCAGGTGTCCAACGCCTGATGGATAATAAAGAAATTCTGTTTGAGAAGACTGTTTTTCCTTTGGTTACTTTTGAAGACATTTCTATAATCACCATTTTCGATAATTCTTCCAAGGCTTCCTCAAGAAAGCCTGTTAGAATTACATCTGTTCCGAGAATCGCCCCGTTGATCATCACCATTCCTGGGCCTATCCCATATACATCAGATAAAGCTGTCCCATGGCACTATGGGGCTGACATGTATTATCATGGGGTTAAACAAGATTTGAATACTGAAGAGGCTAATACCGACGTCAGCAATATTGTTGGATCTAGTAAAGTCACCCGCAACGGAAGACTTTTCTCCCCTGAGATCTCTCCACCAACAGTTTGGAAGCCCGTTGTTATTATGCCGGCCAGTACATCTGCTACTATCCCTGATCAAGTTCCAATTTTTACCCCTGTTGCCGAGTCATCTGACACTCGGGGCAAAAGGACCACCGGTGAGCCTGCCCGGACGGAGGCACCGAAGAAAATCACTGTTGAAGTTTCTAGACAAGAGATAGAAGAAATTTTGAAAATTATCAAGAAAAGCGACTACAATGTAGTCGAACAGCTGGGGAAAACCCCATCGAAGATCTCTATGTTTTCCTTATTGTCGTGTTCAGAGGCCCATGCTAAGGCTCTGATTGCTTTCCTGAAGACTGCGCATGTGCCGCAGGAGACATCAGTTGATCAGTTTAAAGATTGTGTGGCTAGTCTGACAGCAGATAATGGGTTGGGTTTCTCTGATGCTGATTTGACTGCTAAGGGGAATAATCACAATAATGCCCTGCATGTCTCCATTGAGTGCAGGGGCACTACTCTAGCTCATGTATTGGTGGATACTGGATCTTCGTTGAACGTTTTACCCAAGAAAGCTTTGGATCGGTTAGACTGTGAAGGGTTAGAGTTGAAGCCGAGTAACATTGTTGTTAGGGCCTTTGACGGGTCCAAGAGGATGGTAAATGGAGAAGTAGATATTCCGATTAAGGTTGGTTCTCAGATCTTCGCGTCTACATTCTATGTGATGGACATTCGGCCATCTTATTCTTGTCTGCTGGGTCGCCCGTGGATCCACAAAGCTGGGGCAGTCACTTCTACGCTCCACCAGATGCTAAAATACCCAGTGAAGGGGAAAATTGTTACGGTACGAGGAGAGAAGGAGTACATGGTGAGCCACCTTAACTCTTTCCGATATGTGGATATGGACGGGGAGTTCATTGAGACCCCGTTTCAACATTTTGAAGAAGTACCCCAGACGCTGGCATCAACTGAAATTATTACTGAAGATCCTCCAATGAAGATGGCTTCCTTAAAGGATGCCCGGGCTGTCGTTGAGAAAGGTGGGTGTACAAATTGGGGCCAACTCCCTGATTTTGCACATAAGACTAACAAGTTTGGTTTGGGTTTCACTGCGGAAGCTAAAAGGGTTGTACGACGTGCACGGACCGGAGGACTTCCCCTGTTTATCAGCAATTCAGGAGTGAATGCCATTGAAGACGATGATGAAGAATATGATATTGACAGTTGGATTTACCCAACTACCGACGACGGACTAAGCAACTGGACGGAAAAGGAATTTGTGCCGATTTCTTTTATTACCCAGTAATGAGACTTTTGTTTTGAATTTGTAACAGACAATTTTTAAACTTTATGGCCCGGTGCCTTACCCGAGACACCGTGGATTTGTTTGTGAGGGATTTATGTGTGTTATTTCCATATATCATTAATAAAAGCATTGGACGTTTTCTTGCATTTCAAATTTTGCGCTCCTTGTTTTTCTTTTTATCTTGCAAAATAGCTATTTTACACACACTCACATATCATGGTCCACATCCACTATGGATCCTACTGATAACGACTCTGCTATTGCCAATTATGACTTCGAAAGTCCGATCAACCAAGCCGCGGATGAAGGTGGAGATAATTGCGAAGTGCCTGGTGAACTTGCTAGACTGTTACTACAGGAAGAAAGAGCCATACAACTCACAAAAGCCACCGATTCTGATGCCTTCAGGTGAAGGGAGACCCTTAATCCTACACTCGATAATGCAATGGGGTGCGTGCTGGGGCAGTATGACGAGTCTGGCCGAAAAGATCATGCTATTTACCACCTTAGAGAAAAGTTGACCGACTGCGAGACCCGATACTCATTGCTTGAGAAAACTTGCTGCGCTTTGGCATGGGCTGCTCGCCGGCTGAGACAGTATATGCTGACTCACACTACTCTATTGATATCAAAGATGGATCCAATCAAGTATATCTTCGAAAAGCCTGCCTTATCCGGAAGAATAGCAAGATGCCAGATGATCTTGAATGAGTATGACATTCAATACACGACCCAGAAAGCAATCAAGGGAAGTGTGTTGGCAGATCATTTGGCACATCAGGCAGTGGATGATTACCAGCCTATGAATTTTGAATTACCGGATGAGAACATCATGTTGGTAACTGACTATGAAATACCTGGACCGGATGAAGGACCTGAGGAGGGATCCCGATGCTCTATGTACTTTGATGGAGCTTCGAATGCTTTGGGTAATGGCATTGGCGCCATGATCATATCTCCTAAAGGCTCTCATACTCCGTTCACCGCCCGACTATGTTTCAACTACACCAACAACATGGCGGAGTATGAAGCGTGCATTATGGGTCTTCGAGCAGTAATTGACCTAAGGATTAAGTTTCTAAGTGTTTTCGGAGATTCCGCTCTCGTGATCAGTCAGATCAAAGGCGAGTGGGATACGAAACACCCTAATCTTATTCCTTACAAGGAGTATGTGTTGACGTTACTTCCCCACTTCGAGGAGATAACCTTTGAACACTTCCCTAGAGAGGAGAATCAGTTGGCGGACGCGCTAGCTACGATGTCTTCTATGTTCAAGGTTAGATGGGACAATGAAGCTCCCCGGATTACCATTGAGAGGTTGGACGAACCTTCACATTACTGTGATATTGAGACTGAAGAAGTAACAGATAAACCATGGTTCCATGAGGTGAAGAGGTATCTTGAAGCTCAAGAGTACTCCGAGGGTGCATCTGTTAATGATAAGAAGTTTCTGAGGAGGTTCGCGGCGAAGTTCTTCATCAACAATGGCATTCTTTACAAGTGTAACCATGATTTAACCCTATTGCGATGTGTGGATAATAATGAAGCAGAAAGGATCACGGTAGAGTTACATGAAGGTACTTTCGGGACTCATTCCAGTGGACACACCATGGCAAAGAAAATCCTACGGGTAGGATATTATTGGTCTACAATGGAATCAGACTGTTATCAGCATTCTCAGACCTGTCATAAGTGCCAAGTCTATGCTGATAAGGTGCACATACCTCCAGTACCCCTGAATGTCTTGACAGCACCTTGGCCTTTTGCAATGTGGGGCATCGACATGATCGGCGAGATCAGACCTACGGCATCCAACGGGTATCGTTTCATCCTGGTAGCTATTGATTACTTTTTAAAGTGGGTTAAAGCAGCTTCCTTTGCTACCGTAACCAAGAACGTCGTGGCACGGTTCATTCGGCACAACCTGATCTGTCGATATGGTGTACCAGAGAGGATCATTACGGACAATGGTACAAATCTCAACAATAAAATGATCACCGAACTCTGCAAGCAATTCAAGATACAGCATCACAATTCTTCTCCTTACAGGCTGAAGATGAATGGGGCTGTAGAAGCGGCTAATAAGAACATTAAGAAGATTATGCAGAAGATGACGGTGACATACAAAGATTGGCACGAGATCTTGCCGTTTTCTCTTCATGGGTACCGTACCTCAACACGGACGCCAACAGGGGCAACACCCTATTCCTTGGTCTATGGCATGGAGGACGTCTTGCCCATTGAAGTTCAGATACCTTCTCTTCGGATTATGAAGGATGCAGGTTTGAGCAAAGATGACTGGATTCAGACCCGACTTGATCAACTGAACTTAATCAACGAGAAGAGACTTACTGCTATTTGTCATGGTCAAACGTATCAAAAGCGGATGATCAAGGCATTTAACAAGAAAATCAGACAACAAGAGTATCAAGTTGGGGATCTGGTAATCAAGCGCACCATTCTACCTCAAGGTGACCCCAGGGGAAAATGGACCCCTACCTACGAAGGGCCATTTGTGGTTAAGAATATTTTCTCAGGAGGAGCGATGATTCTAACCACCATGGATGGTGACGACCTTCCTCACCCCGTCAATGCAGACATAGTGAAAAACTACCACGCAAGAACAAAGACCCGCTAGGTCGACTGACCTAGGAAAAAATAAGGGCTTCCCGGTGAACCAAAAGGGTTCAGTCAAAAATAAGGGATGAAAATGAAAAAATATGTACACCTGGCAAGTCGAAAACCTGAAAAGGCGGCTTGGGTAAAAAAGGGTATCCCGGTGGACTGAAAACCCGAAAGGGCGGTCCAGGCAAAAATTAGGGATTAAAGTGTAACACTATGTCTCATTGGATCATCTTGCAATCAGACTTCAGTATCGACTACCAAGCTCAGACGACACCAAATAGTCTGATCCACCTTCAACCAAGTAGCAAGGTGATGAGATGCTCGAGGATATAAAGGCAATAGCAGAGTTGGAACCCAGTGGGATTATTCACATAGCTGTTTTTCTTTGTTTTTCACAAATTGTATAAACTCTATTGATCGGCGGCGTTCTCTTACTAGGGCGTCAACCTCTTGTACAAAAAACACTTATTTACAGGCCAAACTTCAAAATCAATACAATTCATTTTCACGAATAAATTTCAAACTGTTTTCCTTTTTCTGTTTTGTTTTGCAAAGAACGTCCAATGTTCAGTTTTGATATATGCATTTGACATTAATTGCTGCTCATAAGTATTTACATGCGAAACAAAAGACGATTACTTGTGATATCAGAAACAGGGGAAAACGAGAAATGTCCAAACCATACAGTTGCTCTGTCCACCAGGTATAGGGATAGACCCAACAGGAGGAAACGATTGAAAGTACATTTATTCCCCGCAGAGTAAGGGAAAGACATTAATGTTAACTCTCCTCAGTTGAAACTCGCAACTGTAACTGAATCGGTAATATTCTCCGCAAGCAAGGTTTATCTACCATCAGCACTAAGAAGTCTTGTCATTCCCCAGCGGAGTATATAAAATATTTTTATCCCCAGTGGAGTTTGAAATTTTTTATCCCCGGTGGAGTTTGAAAATTTGATCCCCAGTGGAGTTTGAAGAATCGTCCCCAGTAGACTCTGGAAGATTATCCCCAATAGAACCTAAAAGGGATATCCCCAGTGAAGTCGCAATTGGAAAATCATCCCCAGTGAAGTCGCAATTGGAAAATCATCCCCAGTGGATTTCATTCCTTTCACAAACAGGAATTCAACCCCCAACAGGTTCCACTGTCACCAGCAACGGTAATTTATCCCCAGCTGAATTTATCAACGGAATCCTCAGCGGAGCATCTCTTCCCCACAGAGCCATTATCTCATCAGTTTATTCCCCAATGAGTTATCCTCTTCTGCAAGTTTATTCTCACAAATATTTTCATCCACTATCTCCAGCGAAAACGAAGAATTCCATTCTTTTCTCCAACAACAATCTGGGATTTATTTTCCCCAGTTCAAAACATCACATTTTCATACATCATGACATGCATATGCATCATACAACACAATCTCATTTATTTTGAGAACATCATTGCTTGATGCATATCATGCATTACATACAACTAACCTTTACCTTTCAAGAAAGATTTTCACAAAATTCAAGCTATGAAGCTTCTACCACAATCGAATTACAGATGAGTTCCTAAATCTCGACAGATATTTTCCCAGTGGAATTACGGACAAGTTCCTAAATCTCCACAAAGTTGTTGAATTACAGGCGATGTTCCTAAATCTCAGCAAAGTAGTTGAATTACGGACAAGCTCCTAAATCTCAGTGAAGTTGTTGAATTACGGACAGGCTCCTAAATCTTAGCAAAGTAGTTGAATTATGGACAAGCTCCTAAATCTCAGCTAAGTTGTTGAATGACGAACATGATCCTAAATCTCAGCAAAGTTGTTGAATTACGGACGAGTTCCTAAATCTCGACAGATATGTTCCTCGGTTGAACTATGGACAAGTTCCTAAATCTCAGCAGAGATGTTTCCTCAGTTGAATTACGGACGAGTTCCTAAATCTCAACATATGGTTGTTTAGTTGAATTATGGACAAGCTCCTAAATCTCGACAAAATCAGTTGAATTACGGACAAGCTCCTAAATCTCGACAAAATCAATTGAATTACGGACAAGCTCCTAAATATCGGCAAAGTCAGTTGAATTACGGACGAGCTCCTAAATCTCGACAAAGTCAGTTGAATTACGGACAAGCTCTTAAATCTCGACGAAATCAGTTGAATTACGGACAAGCTCCTAAATCTCGACAAAATCAGTTGAATTACGGACAAGCTCCTAAATCTCGGCAAAGTCAGTTGAATTATAGACGAGCTCCTAAATCTCGGCAAAGTCAGTTGAATTACGGACAAGCTCCTAAATCTCGACGAAATCAGTTGAATTACGGACAAGCTCCTAAATCTCGGCAAAGTCAGTTGAATTACAGACGAGCTCCTAAATCTTGGCAAAGTCAGTTGAATTATGAACAAGCTCCTAAATCTCGACGAAATCAGTTGAATTATGGACAAGCTCCTAAATCTTGAAAAAATCAATTGAATTACAGACAAGCTCCTAAATCTCGGCAAAAGTCAGTTGAATTACGGACGAGCTCCTAAATCTCGACGAAGTCAATTGAATTAAGGACTAGCTCCTAAATCTCAGCAAATATGTTTTCTCAGTTGAATTACGGACGAGCTCCTAAATCTCAGTAAAAGTTGTTCCCTCAATTGAGTACGGATGATTGAAGTTCCTAAATATCAACAGAGATGACTCACCAGCAGAATGACGGACGACGAAGCTCCTAAATTTCTATCTCTCTCCATGAAAGATTAGACTTCCCCAGCAGAATCTTCTTCAACAAAAAGTGTACAAACTCTCGCTAAGGAATCTCTTAGGCGATCAACACTCTTCCAAATGTCATCTGTAAGCCCATTCCCGACATCACAAGACAATTACCACTTCATGCGAGTGCAAATTTCTGGGCACTCTAGTGTTCAATCCACTTCCACCTTCGGATTACGAAAGGCACGAAAGCCAATCTGCATCCTCAGGTTTAAGAAGATTGAACAGGGGAAGCTATTGTACCCCAAAATTTCCCTCCCATATTTCTCAAAACATGTCAAGAAAAAATCTCCAAGTTACTCAAGGTAGCCCAAGAGTTGGTCAGACAAGCTCTCTCCTAAGACAATCTACCCCAAATTAGGGTTTCATGTTGCATAAAGATCCTTGAGTCCAAGTGACCCCAAGTTCTCAACAATGTCCTAATATGTTCTCAATATCATCCATGCCAAGTTTCAAGCCTTGCAGAGGAAGTTTGCTCAGTCAATTGCTCAAAGGTCCAAAAATCGACTGTGTTAGGGCAAAAGTCAACTGTGACCTACATACTGTCAAACTTCAAGTTTTTTTGTCAGCATTCTCATTTTGAAGTATATTTCATGATTTGATCAAGGGTTGATCGTGATTCATCAAGGATTGCTCATAATTCATCAAGATTCAAAAGTTGCCAAATTAGGGTTTTGTAGGAAAAGTCAACTCAACTTTTACCAAGCATAACTTTCTCATACTTTATGAGAAATGACCCATCCAAAGCTCATTTTGAAGAGGATGAAATTTCCTACAATCCATATTCATTCCCCAAGATCAAAATATTCCCTCACAAGAAGTTATGAATTTGGACATTATAGGTCATTTTGAAAAGTCAACAAAAACACCTTTTTTGTCAAAGCTTTATACATGAGCATGGAAGATCAAAATGAGATTATACAGAAAGGGTTGATTAGAGGACATCGCAAGCTTTCTAAAAAGTCCAAGAACACCTCCAAAAGTTCAAAATTAAGGAAGTTATGCATTGTTGAAGTTGGACTTTTTTGCAAAATTGCCAAAAGTCAACTATCCCCAAAACTTTAAATTTTGCCAAATGGGCCCATTCTTTTTCACTTGTTTTGAGTTTGCATTATATCCCACGTGCTTTAGCCTTGGCCATGTGTCCATATCATATTTTTATTAATTATTTAGATTTTTATTTGTATTTATTTGATTTAAATCAAATTAAATCAAATAAAATCAAAAACATTGAAAACTAAAGATCTTGTGATCATTTCAGGTCTTGTTATACAACTAGCACCATATCAAACTCATTTCAAAGCAATTGTACACAAAAAGAAATGTTGAGATCCTTGAAATGGTTAAGGAAATGTTGTGGCATGATGTTATGATGTGTACGCTATGTGTTAAGCAAAAGTGTAAGGTGATGTAAGAAAGTAAACCCTGCAGGAAATCCAAGTTATTGGATAATGACTGTAAACAAATCCTTTAAGGAATTCATGTTGTCAGATAATAAAACCCTGCAAGTAGCTTGAGTTGAAAGCAAACAAATCACACAAGTAGCCTTAGGTTTAGGCTTGCATGAGGTTTGTAGGTAAGTACCCTCTTTAAGTTTAGTTGGTTTTAAACCTGTCCTAGAAATAGTAACCGGGTTCTAAGGAGTCTCAATATCATTGATCTTTCTTTATCGGTATTATCTCAGCTTAGCAATCTTTTCTTACGGCTGAAACATCCCGAATGTCCGATCTCAATGAGTGTAGTATCCGGTATCAACCAATTCTCAAATTTACACTGAGACCAGCTATCTCACTACTTTCTAATGGCCAATTTTTTTCAACTAAGGTTCTAAGGTTAGTTAGTGCTTCACGACATCATGCAGCGACCCTGTATTCTCCTCGATTCAACACAAGGGATACAAGTACCAACCAAAGTGTCACACTAACATAGCTATCGCTTCAACCATATTGGTCTATGCCGTACAATCTCCATGATCTATTATTGTTTACCTAAAAGTATGCCCCAGATCCGGGTGTAGGATCTATAGAAACAACCCAAACAGCCTTCCAAGGGTAAAGCAAACAAAGCACAACAAAGTAGTTAAATAATGAACTAACTCTAAGGTAACCCCACTTTTACATACTCCCCAGCAGAGTCTCCAGTTCTGTGATACGGTGGCAGAACCGACTGTTTATACTGGTTTTGCATTTTTTGTTCGCAAATGTGTGGTAAGCAAGAGTCGCCACCGTATTTTATTTTATCCAAATTAAGGAAAAGGGTGAAAAGAACAAAAAAACACCTTTCGAGAGTTTTTGAGTAAGGGGGTATATTATGGAAAGGGATGGTATTAACACCCTTTCCATCTGTGGTTTTCCACGGGCTCTTAGAGGTTTTCTCATTTTGAAATACCTTTGTGCTTTGTGTGTTTTTAAAATGTTTTGAAAATGCCTTAGTGCAGCGATTTACTTTGTGTTTAACTCTTGTATCAGTCCTCAAGACTGTTAACAAAGAAAATGTTTTTGAAACTTGTTTTTTGAAAGGTAGTATTTGTGTAAGTGCAAAAAGTATTTTTGAGCCAACTTCTAACAGCTATCTACTTTCATACTCGAAAAGGATCGTTCTTTTCCTCCTATCCTTTATACAGCTCTATCCTACTGTTGGTGAGTAGCTAGACCTATCGTTGGATGTATTAGGGACATTCGAAAGGGACGTTTTACAGTCACAAAAGCAACTTGTGGAGACACTTTAGCAATTCTGTTTTAGGGACTAGATCATTTACCTTGAATGAAGAGGTCAGATCGACTTGTCGCTTCAACGGCCCTCTAAACCTTCTTCCTATATTTAGAATACCGGAAGCCTTCTTCTTTTTCTTTTTCTCTTTCAGGATGAGGGCTTTCAGATCCTCCCGCCCTTTTGCCAGACTTATGAACATTTGTTGGAACTGGGCATTTTGTGCCTGAAGGTCCTTGATGCTTTGTTCGAAAGACATTTTTTTTTTGCTGAAATAAACAACGAAGAAGATGAGAAACCTGTAATGGTACTTGTAATGACGTGTATGATATGCATGCAATGTTTTCAAGGATCTCGCGGGGTAAACAAGAAACTGTTAGAATTTGATTGCAGCTTGATTGAAGAACTTCGTATCGTTTAATGTCCTTCTACAAGAGTCAAGCTCACCATATCGAGTGGGTCATAGCCCCTGACTCAAGCTGTTGAGTTTTGATCTTCTGAAGACATTGGCTAGAGGAAAATAAATCCCCTTGCCCCTTGCTAGACGTCTGATTTATCATAACCTGCATCACAGGCCCTCGAGATCCTTGAAATGGTTAGTCATGATATGTTATGGTATGATGTTTATAATGTCATGATAAATCACAGGTATAGAAAACACAGACAAATAACACTAATTCCTTAGGTTTAAGGCCTACTTGAGTTTTAAGGTCATACCCTCTTGAAGCTGGATTGGTTCAACCTGTCCTATAAATATGTAATCGGGTTCTAAAGGGATCTCAATATCACTGATCATCCTTTATCGGGCATTTTCTCAGCTCAAACAATCTTTTCTTGCGACCGAAATATCCCGAAAGTATGATCTCAATGAGTGTAGCATCGAGTATCAACCAATCCTCGGCTTTATACCGAGGCCGGCTATCTCACAACTTTCTAATGGCCAAGTTTGTTCAACTAAGGTTCTAAGGTCTGTTAGTGCTTCAGAACACCATGCGGCGGCCCCGTATTCTCCTCGTTTCCACACGAAGGATACCGATACCAACCAAAGTGTCACACCAACACAGCCATCGCTTAAACCATATCGGTCTATGTCGTACAGTGTCCATGATCTATAAATGTTTACCTAAAGAGTGTCCCCAGATTCGGGTGTAGGATCTTTAATAATACCCAAACAAAACCCTTGAATTTAAAGCAGGCAAGGCAAAAAAAGAAAGCAATTTTAAAATGACCTAGATCCTAAGGTAAACCCCACTTTATATTCCCCAGCAGAGTCGCCAGTTTTGTGATACGGTGGCAGAACCGACTGTTAATACTGGTTTGAGTTTTGTATTCTCAAAATGTCGCGGTAAGAAAGAGTCTCCACCGACTTTTATTTCATCCAATAAAGGAAAAGGAAAAAGAACAGAAAAAACCTTTTTTGAGATGTTTCTGAGTACGGGGGGTAGATTATAGAAAGGGAAGGTGTTAGCACCCTTTCTATCAGTGGTTTTCCACGGGCTCTTAGGTACTTTCTCATTTTGAAAACTGCTTGTGTGTGCTTGTTTTGAAAAGTTTTATTTTACTTCGTGTTAACCCTTGTTTCTGTCCTCAAGAGTGTTACGAAGTTGTTTTTGAAAACTTTGTTTGAAATGTGTTGGTGTGAAAAGTTTTTGTTGAGCAAGTACTTAAGATTCTACCTACTAGAAAAAAGTTTGTTTGTTCTCATTTCCTTTAGACAGCGCTATCCTACTATTAAGGAGTAGGTAGCACATTCGTTGGAGTTTTTAAGGGACGTTCGAAAGGGACAAGTACACTCACTAAAGCAATAGTTAGAAAACTTTAGTAGTAACCCTAGAGTCTTAAGATCTTTCCGAGGCAACATTTCCGAGGCAACATTCAAATGGGTCATTTTGATCTTTTAGACTGGAGGGCAACCACTAAAATCTCCTATGCTTAATGATTGTTTTACCGAAGGCAACCGAAGTGGGGTAAACCCTAGGAGTGAATATGTGCAAGTGAATTTTTCAGTTAATTAGTCTTTGCACATTAGGTGATCTACCGTTTTAATTCTCATATATTCTTGCCATATAATCCTATTAACCATGCATCTAACAGTTAAAGATTGCGAAAATTAAAAGTGCGAGAAAATAAACCTAGCTATTACATGGCTTTCGCAGATACAAAATTATTTAACTGAAAATAAAATGCGGCAATTAAAACCCTAATTAGAATCTATTACAACCTTGAAACAGTTACATAAATAATAATCGGAACTGTAATTAAAACGCGCAACGAATTAAATGCGAATAATTAATTAAGAGACCTAAAATCTAATTAAAAAAAAAGTTTGGTTATTTTTTAGAGAAAAATTAATTATTTACAACCCTAATTTCTAATTAGTTTTAATTATAAAAGGAAATTGAAATTAAGCTAATTTAAACTAAATTAATTAATTAAAGAAAATAAAATATTTTATAAAAAAAGATTTTTTTATGTTTTTTTGTGGTTTTTATTTAGAAATTTTTTTTGTGTTAATTAAAAAAAAGAAAATGATTAATTAAATAAATAAAGAAATTAAAAAAAATTGAAAAAAGAAAGAATTGGGCCTGTGCTGAATAGTAAGGCTGGGGGGTGTGATGTTGAAACTGCTGGGCCCATTAGTCATCCAAGCCTAGTCAGCGCTTGATTCCATGTGGCGTTGACTTGAGAGTATACCATGGTATCTCAATGGTAGGCGTCCGATCTGACTGAATGATGAATCCAAAGGATGGATGGTTGATAGCGCATGGTGAATGCTAGGGCAGGTGATGCACAAGATCTACAAATGGAAAAGAAAATAAAGTTTTGTTGGGACCTGAGATCGAACCCAGGTCCTTATACTCTCCACCAACGCGCTCTTCCACTGGGCCAACTTGATTAGTCGTTATTATACTGAAAACAAAATATAATATGGAAAAACAAATGGTTAGTGGACAAAAACGCGCGGAATTTCAAATGGCCCAATGGTTTGCTGCCACATGATCTTCTTCTTCCTTCCTCCGTCGTATTAGACATCAGATCTATACCTACAGACCATGTCTATAGCTAAAACCCTGCGTGTTTTCAAAATTAAATACAAGCAATAATAATTGATACCAAGGGCATGGATCAATTTCTCATGACCTCCTGAATGCAAATCCACCCTTTATATGATCCAATTTGGCCTGTATATGAAGTCCCTAATTTGGAACCTCAAACCCTAACAATGGCATATGTCCATATTTGCACCCACACTTCAATCAAAGTATGCTAAAACATTGTAAACATGATAACAAACAGTAATACATGATCAAAATATGTTTATAATGCATAAATCATGGAAATCAAATTTCAAAAATGTTACAAACTGTGATGTTCATACCAGGTGTTTCTGGGCGTGAAGGGACTTGGAATTGATCCAGTTAGCTTCAGAAACGTCTTAGGGTGCGATTGCTGGCCTTAAATTGTTTTGAAAGGTCCTCTAGAATGAAAATCAAATCACACTTTTTTGCAAGAAATTTGGAATTTGTTCTTGTGCTTTCTCTGCTGCCAACCCTTGTCTTATGCCTTGTACATGTTCATTATATATCCTAGAACGAATTAGGGTTATAAAACTGATTGGTATCTTTGAAAGTTTTGAAGATTTGATTTGATTTTCATGCCATATACAAACTTGCTAAATTGAGCCAAATCATCCCATTTTTGTACCAATCATGCTTGATTCGTTTTGGTCTTGATATCTCATCATATTTTGATTGAGATCCTGTCCAAAAATCAAATCAAAACATATCTTTGCCATTATTTACCAATTACTTGATTTAATTGAAATTTTAATTAATAAAAAATCAAAATAAACTGGAAAATGAAGAAAATAACATGTGGATGGATAATTGGGTCGTGGACCATATTATAAGTGAGGTGCAAGCATAAAAAGTTAGGCCCATTTGGCGAAAAAATGTAATTTTGAGCCCATTTGACTTTTGGCAATTTTGCAAAAAAGGTCAACTTTAACAAGACATATCTCCTCCAATTTTAACCCTAGAGAGGTGTTCTTGGACTTTTTAGAAATCTTAGGATGTCCCCTAAGCAACCCTTTTGTTCTTATCTAAATTGGGTCTTCCATGTTCATGTAAGAAGCTTTGACCCAAAAGGTGTTTTTTGTTGACTTTTCAAAAGGACCCATAATGTAGAAATTCATATCTTTTTATGAGTGCATATTTTGAACTTATGGGATGAAGATGGATTGTATGTAATTGCATACTCTTAAAGCTGAGCCTTGGAGGTAAAATTTCTGATAAATTACATGGAAGTTATGCTTGGTCAAAGTTTGGTTGACTTTTCTTGAGAAACCCTAATTTAGCAACTTTTGGGTTTTGATGAATTTAGGGCATTCCTTGAAGAATCAATATCAACCCTTGTTCAAATGATGAAATTCACTTCAAAATTTTTATGTTGACCAAAAATCTTGAAGTTTGACTATATGTGGGCTATAGTTGACTTTTGACCTAATACAGTCGATTCTCAAGCATCTGAGCAGTTGACTGAGCAAACTTCTTGTGCAGTGCTTGAAATTTGACATGGATGATCTTGAGAACATATTAGGACCATGGAAAGCATTTGGGGCCTTTGTGGTTCACATATCTTGATGAAAATGGAAACCCTAATTTGAGACACACTGCCTTAGGAGAGAGTTTGTCTAGTCAACTCTTGGGAAAACTTGAGCAAATTGAGGATCTCTAGGAGTATGTTTTGAGTAAAATGAGAGGGCAAATTTTGGGGTACAAAAATCCTCATCAAGTGTTTTAATGATTGAGAAAGTGGCATGTTTAGCTTGGTAAAATATCTCTTGGGATCGTCTTGCTTTCGCTGATTACCCCGTTGTTGTGGTCGTTGCACGCGTGCCGAATTATAGACCAGCACTGCCCCTACAGATTGGTGGTAGTCTGCCTTATTACGACCCTTCTGGACATACATGACATTGTCTTCCCTCTTACCAACAAATGGCTTCTTCTCAGGATTAGAAGATGTAGCCATCGGGATCTTCCCACTCTTGATACCACTTTCAATCCTCTCCCTAGTCAGAACCATTATTGTAAAACCGGAGGAGGAACTTCCAATCAGCAAATTGAAGAATGGGCCTGTCAGAGTGCCCATGAACATGTCTACCATTTAACGATCATTCAGAGGAGGTTGTACCCTGCTAGCTAGATCCCTCCATTTTTGCGCATATTCCTTGAACCCTTCTCTTGAGCTCATGGACATATTCTACAGTTGCACTCGAGTTGGTGCCAGGTCAGTGTTGTATTGGAACTGCTTGTAGAAAGCAGCAGCCAAGTCTTCCCAAGTATGGATGTTAGTTCCTTCTAGATGACAGAACCAATCCAGTTGAGTTCCAGCTAAACTTTCTTGGAAGAAATGGACCCATAACTTCCGATCAACAGTGTGAGGCTGAATCTTCCTGACATATGACCTCAAATGAAGCTTGGGACAGGAAACACCGTCATATTTTACGAAGATGGGGACCTTTAACTTAGGTGGGATGACCACCCCTGGAACCAAATCTAATTCTTTAAAATCCAGACCGGGCACCCTTTGAATCTCCATGGAATTGAGCCGATCCTTCAGCCATTTGTATTTATCGTTAGTAGGAGGATATTTCTCCTTAGAATAGTCAGGTTCATCTTTTTCAGACGCTGGATTATTGTCTTCTTCCTCTGATTCCTCGTCATCTTCCTCTTTATTATCCCCTCTCTTTGATGAGGTTATGAAATCTAGAGCTCGGTTAGCTGGTCTTCTTCTTCCTACACTCAAAACACGAACTGGTTTCTTTGCCTTCTTAGCCTTCTTTTTGACGATCAGAGCTTTCAGGTCTTCTTGCCCCTAGGTCAGAGTCAGGAACATTTGTTGGAACTGAGGGTTTTGAGCCTGAAGGTCTTTTATTGTTTTTTCAAGAGCCATTTCTTCTTTCTGAAATAAACAGCGAAGGGATAAGAAGCCTTCTTTGAAACCTCTTTATGCAATAACATGTATGATATGTGTATGCAATGTTTTCAAGGACTCACGGGGTAAGCAAAAAGATGTCAGCAGTTGAAATTTGTAGCTTTGAAGAACTTCGCATTGTTGAGTGTCCTTCTACGAGAGTCAAGCTCACCATATCAAGTGGGTCATAGCCCTTGACTCAAGTTGTTGATTTTGGATCTTTTGACGGCATTGGCTAGAAGAAAATAAACCCCCTTTGCCCCTTGCTAGGCGTCTGATTTACCATAAGCTGCATTATAAACCCTTGAGATCCTTGAAATGGTTAAGGAAATGTTGTGGCATGATGTTATGATGTGTATGCTATGCGTTAAGCAAAAGTGTAAGGTGATGTAAGAAAGTAAACCCTGCAAGAAATCCAAGTTATTGGATAATGATTGTAAACAAATCCTTCAAGGAAATCATGTTGTCAGATAATAAAACCCTGCAAGTAGCTTGAGTTGAAAGCAAACAAATCACACAAGTAGCCTTAGGTTTAGGCTTGCATGAGGTTTGTAGGTAAGTACCCTCTTTAAGTTTAGTTTGTTTTAAACCTGTCCTATAAATAGTAACCGGGTTCTAAGGAGTCTCAATATCATTGATCTTTCTTTATCGGTATTATCTCAGCTTAACAATCTTTTCTTGCGGCTGAAACATCCCGAAAGTCCAATGTCAATGAGTGTAGTATCGGGTATCAACCAATTCTCAAATTTACACTGAGACCGGCTATCTCACTACTTTCTAATGGCAAATTTTGTTCAACTAAGGTTCTAAGGTTAATTAGTGCTTCACGACATCATGCAGCGACCCTGTATTCTCCTCAATTCAACACAAGGGATACCGGTACCAACCAAAGTGTCACACTAACACATCTATCGCTTCAACCATATTGGTCTATACCGTACAGTCTCCATGATCTATTGTTGTTTACCTAAAAGTGTGCCCCAGATCCGGGTGTAGGATCTATAGAAACAACCCAAACAGCCTTCCAAGGGTAAAGCAAACAAAGCACAACAAAGTAGTTAAATAATGAACTAACTCTAAGGTAACCCCACTTTTACATACTCCCCAGCAGAGTCTCCAGTTCTGTGATACGGTGTAAGAACCGACTGTTTATACTGGTTTTACGTTTTTTGTTCGCAAATATGCGGTAAGCAAGAGTCGCCACCTTCTTTTCTTTTATCCAAATTAAGGAAAGGGTGAAAAGAACAGAAAAACACCTTTCGAGAGTTTTTGAGTAAGGGGGTATATTATGGAAAGGGATGGTATTAACACCCTTTCCATCTGTGGTTTTCCACGGGCTCTTAGAGGTTTTCTCATTTTGAAATACCTTTGTGCTTTGTGTGTTTTTAAAATGTTTTGAAAATGCCTTAGTGCAGCGATTTACTTTGTGTTTAACTCTTGTATCAGTCCTCAAGACTGTTAACAAAGAAAATGTTTTTGAAACTTGTTTTTTGAAAGGTAGTATTTGTGTAAGTGCAAAAAGTATTTTTGAGCCAACTTCTAACAGCTATCTACTTTCATACTCGAAAAGGATCGTTCTTTTCCTCCTATCCTTTATACAGCTCTATCCTACTGTTGGTGAGTAGCTAGACCTATCGTTGGATGTATTAGGGACATTCGAAAGGGACGTTTTACAATCACAAAAGCAACTTGTGGAGACACTTTAACAATTCTGTTTTAGGGACTAGATCATTTACCGAGAAGGAAACTGTAGGGTCATCGAGGGACTATGATCTTTTGATTTTACGAGTCTTTGCTAAAGTGTCCCCATTCTCGAGGGACATGACTGCTTTATTTTCCGAAAGGCAACCGAAGCGGGAGTACCCTACAGGTTCACATGTGATAGTGTGTTATGTTTCAGTTATTTTATCTTTAAACATTTAGGTGTTCTAACGTTTGTTTTCAGATCTTGTCATGCAATCCTAGTTAGCATACATCTAAGCAGTTAATGTATGTACAGGAATTTAAAGTGCGGGAATTGTAAATCCTACACTATTACAAGGCTTCGGGGAGGGGGATTATTTACATGTCCAAAATTGGGGGAATAAAGCAGTACAGTGTAAAAGTCCTAATTAAGATATTACAAACCAATAGGCGGTTACAATAAAATAAACACGCGCGAATTTGAAAATAGCGTCTAAATATCCTAAGAATAAAATCTTTTTGTTGTTTTAATTTATTTTGGGAAAATGATCTAAATCTTCTTAATTTTAGTTTTGAGAAAATGTTAAGATAATTAAATGATTAATTAACCAAATTTATTTAATAGAAAAACTAGCCTAATTTTTTTGTAGCTTTTTGGATTGATTTTATGTTGATTAAAAAAAAGAAATAAAATAGTCAACCCAAGGATGAAATCGAAGGAACAGGTAGTAAATCAAGAAAAGTGTGATTCTGGAGGCCTGGATCGAAAGAGGCTTGGGCTGTCTTTCGATCCAGTGAAGAGGCTTGATCGAAGGTGCATGAAGGGCTGCACTTTAGGGGTGTTCGATCTGGATATGTCATCCTTCGATCTAGGAACCTTGGATCTAGTTCGAAGCTGAGCTGCTTCGAAGCTCTGAACAAGATTGTGAAAAGGTGTTTCCTACAAAATGA
Organism: Vicia faba; assembly: GCA_948472305.1. Taxonomy (NCBI): domain Eukaryota; kingdom Viridiplantae; phylum Streptophyta; class Magnoliopsida; order Fabales; family Fabaceae; genus Vicia; species Vicia faba. The sequence goes on from OX451739.1 coordinate 843,492,738, forward strand.
AACAAATGTTAGAGATCCAGGGGGACTTTACCCCCTAATTCGAATCTCCTCCCAATTTGAATCCTTCCTAAATTCGAATCTACTGAGTCTGGGTCTGGGGTTGGGTTTATTTTGTCCTGAGATTCGAAGGAAAAACTTAGATCGTGCCCCAACAATGGCACGATCTCATCTCTGCGCTTTAGCTTACATGCAACATAATCAGTAATTACAAGAATATATGTGCAATGTGTATTTAAATGTCAGGAAGGTGCAATTTTGGTTTTGCAAACCCTTACTAATCGAAGATGTATGATCTGTGGCTCTAGGTGTGGAGATGTTTGCTTAGGAGTTGGAGTGGACTCCTGGATGACTCAGGAACACGAATCTGGTATTCTTTTGGAATGGGGATGCCTGCAAAAAATGTGTTTCAATTGGGATCACTCTACAAGTTTTGAGCTTTGATGTGCTTTTGGAGGCAGCGTGTGTGTGTCATATCCCCTTCTGTCCATTTTTCGTCCCCCCTGATTGTGTCCTTGTCCTTGTATTTATAGGAGTGTTCTGGCGCATAGTAACGACAAAAGACATCCATTTAACCAGGCTTTTAAAGCTATGAGACAAGAATCAGACATATTAAAAGAATTCCTTTTTGAAACATTTATGTCTCATTGGAATCTTGGATGAACCTGGATACTTGACTCCTTCGAACACCCTCGAGCTTTTCTCTTCGATTGGCCTATGAGTTGCCTCCTTCGAATGGACTTCTTATGCACCCTTCGAATGGGCCTTCTGAATGCTTCTTCGAATGGACTTTTACATGTTCTTCGAATGAGTCATTGTTATTTCCTTCGAATGGCTTTCTTTGCCAGCTTCCAAGTCCAATTCGAATTTATTCAGAACATTCCCTATTAGACAACTTCGACCAGCCCTTGGCCTTGTGGCGAGTCTAAGTTATGATTTGAAGTGTTCAGAACTTCCGTCATCAGAGCATTTTAGATTAAGACAAACTCTGCACTGAAATTCCATTTGAAGGTCATTTCATTCTAATGTTTTGATTGAGGGAAACTCTGAAGTTCCAGTCGAAGGAAACTCCGAAGTTCCAATCGAAGGACCTTTTGGAATGCCAATCGAAGGGCCTTTGTCCATATCAATCGAAGGATACTTGTTAAAGTGCCAATCGAAGGACACTGTTACAATTCCAATTGAAAGGTACTTGTTAAACTATCAATTGAAGGACACTGTTACAATGCCAATCGAATGGTACTTGTTAAAATGCAAATCGAAAGGTACTTGTTAAACTGCTAATCGAAGGACCTTTGGAATGCCAATCGAAGGGCCTTTGTCCATACCAATTGAAGGCCTTATTGAAATGCCAATCGAAGGATCTTGTTACAAGGACAATCGAAAGGCTTTGTTGAAATACCAATTGAAGGATATTGTTACAAGGCCAATCGAAAGTCTTTTGTAAAATTCCAATCGAAGGATCTTGTTACAAGGCCAATCGAAAGGCTTTGTTGAAATGCCCATCGAAGGGCATTTTGGAGATGCCAATCGAAGGAAACTTAAAAACATCACTCACAAATTTTCCTTTTCTTTAGGCAAGGGTTTGTGACCAACCATGTAGAGGAAGACCTTGGAAAACATGTGAGGAAAATTTTGGGGTACAACACCTGGCATGTCTTCGTATGACCAAGCAAAGATCTCAACATATTCATACAACATCTATATTAATCTGTTCTTGACACTGCCCTCTAGGTTGGCGCTTATCTTGACTTCTTTTTTGTCTGTTTTGGAACCCAAGTTTACCACTTCAACTAGCTCGTCATGAGGTTGTATATTATTTTCTTCTTGTATTAACAGTCTGGCTAGTTCTCCAGGTGTGATTTTCTGTATAAAAAGGGATCAAGGGTATTTTGGTCGTGCTTTAGGTCAGTTAGGGAGTATGAAATGTGTTTACAAAGTTTGTTTTTGTTGGTCTTTGCAGGAATGTGAGTTATGGTTCAATATGCCAGTTTTCTTCTAAGATAAGCAAAGATAGTCAAGTTGGGTTATAGGCCAATGCAGGTCCCTCAAGCATGCTGCATTTTCTCTTCTTGATCAGTGCGATTTGTCCACAAACTTGTGCCTCAAAGATCTGCTTGTACTTCCAAGATATGGACTTTGACATAAAGCATTGCTTTTTCAAAATGGCAAACTTGCTTTTTCCATTTAAAGGTTAATTCTTTGTGTAATGACTATATGAACAAAATAATGCTAGAACACAATGGATTGGCATTTAATTATCTAGTGTGAATGGGATTAGAGGCTTGTAATCTAGCTTAAACCATGCTGAGTTTGAAAATGCAAAGTGTATGAACATGCCTTGGTCAAGAACAAAAGTGGATTTTTCCCAACTTTGCAAATTCGATTCTCCCTAACCACAAGGGTGTTTGAGAAGTTCTTGGACAATTTGGAAAGCTTGGAATGTGTACTACAATCCATCTTTGTAATGCAAGTTGAAATTCCAAGTGGAAGCATGTGAAAAGTGGCCATGAAGTTGGGCAAAAATCCTGCCTAAAATAGGTCAAAATTTTTCTAAGTTAAGAATGTTTTGCACCCCTATTCCAAAAATCATAACTTGAGCTACAAGCTTCTTTTGAAAAAAATTTGTGGAATAAAGTTGTAGATTTTGCAATGGACTACAACTTTAATGTTTTGAGTTTTGCTTGAATCCATTTACATCTTGATGAAAAAATGGGACAAAGTTAGGAAAAAATTAGGAAATTTCATAACTTAGAAAATTTCTAAGTTATGAAATTTCTTCATTTTAAACCCTAAATTGCAATTTTTGGTTTCTTGATGAACAAGTTTCATAATTTGACACGTCTTGATGAAAAATGAATCTTGGCACTTGATTTTGACCAAAAAGTCAAAGTTTGACTTTTCAGTATACAGTCAAATTTTGATCAGTTGACTGAAAAATTCATCTGTCAATCCTGTGTATTTGGGATCTTTTAAACTTGTTGAATATGTCAAGACCATGCCATTGAGTTTTTGAGTCCATATGTGAGTTTGGTTTGCCATTGGTTAGGTCAAACATTCAAAAATTGCCTTTGTGCAGTCAAAACCCTAAAAATGACCATTTTGCCCTTTTGGTGATCTGATCAAATTTCTTGTGGAATTGTGATCCAAACTTGACCAAATGGTTCATATGAGTTCATTATGTTGATGTGGGTCAAAAATTATGAGGTTTGACTGTTAATTGGCCACAATGGACTTTTTCCCCGATACAGATGATTTCTAGGTCAACTATCCAATTGACTGGGCAAAGATTGGAATCAAGGCTTGAAACTTGGTATGGATAAACTTGTGAGTCCAATATGAAGCATGAAAGTCACTTTGGGCATTTTAGGTCAAAACATCTTTGTGCAAACTCAAATCCTAATTTGGGTCAACAGTGCAAGGAGGAGTCTTGAGCAGAGCAAACCCTAAGTTGATCTTGAGCTCCAAGGGTCTTGTGGTGAGAAAATATTGATGAAATGAGAGGGCAAATTTTGGGGTACAACAGTTGCCCCTGTTCAATCTTCTTGCACCTGAAGAGTTAGATTGGCAGGTTTGCCTTTCGCGTCTCGAAGGTAAAAGGAGATTGGACACTAGAGTGCCCTTAAATTTGCACTCGTCAAGACATGGATGCGGGAATGGGCTTAGAGATTCCATTTGGAGATGGGCTTAAAGATGCCATCTGGAGGGGTGACAGAATTTTGTCGGGGATGGGCTTAAAGATGCCATCTGGAGATGGGCTTAAAGATGCCATCTGGAGGGGTGACAGAATTTAGTCGGGGATGGGCTTAAAGATGCCATCTGGAATGAATATCAGAAAGGTGTCCATGCTTTGGAACATCTCTGAACTGGGGGTCTGAATAAGCAAAAGATTGACATCCGTATCTGGAAGCATCCGTAAACTGTTTTCAGGAGTTGAAGTTGAATAAGCAATAGATCAGCATCCATGTTGGGAGGCGTCCGTAAACTGTTTTCAAAAGTTGAGAAGAATCTGAACAAGCGATAGGTTAACATCCGTTACTGGAGAACCCGTGAACTGTTTTCAGAAGTCTTGAAGTCGAATAAGCAATAGAGCAGCATCCGTTGCTGGGAAGTGTCTGTAAACTGTTTTCAAAAGTTGAGAAGAATCTGAACAAGCGATAGGTTAACATCCGTTACTGGAGAACCCGTAAACTGTTTTCAGAAGTTGAGTCTGAACAAGCGATAGATTAACATCCGTTACTGGAGAATCCGTAAACTGTTTTCAGAAGTTGAAGAATCCGAACAAGCGATAGGTTAACATCCGTTAGTGGAGAACCCGTAAAATGTTTTCAGAAGTTGAGTCTGAACAAGCGATAGATTAACATCTGTTACTGGAGAATCTGTAAACTGTTTTCAGAAGTTGAAGAATCCGAACAAGCGATAGGTTAACATCCGTTACTGGAGAACCCGTAAACTGTTTTCAGAAGTTGGGTCTGAACAAGCGATAGATTAACATCCGTTACTGGAGAATCCGTAAACTGTTTTCAGAAGTTGAAGAATCCGAACAAGCGATAGGTTAACATCCGTTACTGGAGAACCCGTAAACTGTTTTCAGAATTTGAGTCTGAACAAGCGATAGATTAACATCCGTTACTGGAGAATCCGTAAACTGTTTTCAGAAGTTGAAGAATCCGAACAAGCGATAGGTTAACATCCATTACTGGAGAACCCGTAAACTGTTTTCAGAAGTCTTGAAGTTGAATAAGCAATAGAGCAGCATCCGTTGCTGGGAAGCGTCCGTAAACTGTTTTCAAAAGTTGAAGAATCCGAACAAGCGATAGGTTAACATCCGTTACTGGAGAACCCGTAAACTGTTTTCAGAAGTCTTGAGTCTGAACAAGCGATAGATTAACATTCGTTACTGGAGAACCCGTAAACTGTTTTCAGAAGTTGAGTCTGAACAAGCGATAGATTAACATCCGTTACTGGAGAATCCGTAAACTATTTTCAGAAGTTGAGGAATCCGAACAAGCGATAGGTTAACATCCGTTACTGGAGAACCCGTAAACTGTTTTCAGAAGTCTTGAAGTTGAAGAAGGAACCGGTGTAGGGTCGCCTGATGATGAGTCTGTATAAAAAACTGCATCTAGATTGTTAATGATAGCCTTTTATTTTTATCCTGAAAAGGACAAAATGTTAGCTGAACACAAAGTTATGCTGCATGGAATGTATGATGCAATATATGTTATATCGATGTTCATGAGATGAATGTAATGAATGCGTATGTAAGCTGATGAGCTGTCTTACTGAGGATAGATGAATATGGATAGCTGGAGATAATAGAAACTTGACTGCTGCCAGGGAAAGTGAGTCCTTGACTGCTGCAGGGGATTGCAAGAATTTTTGATTGCTGAGGATGAGACATCCTTGTTGACTACTGACTGCTTGGGGAACAAGATCTTCCATTGTTGAGGGATCTTAGGACCACTGCTGGGGATTGGAACTCCTTGGTGACTTGTAGGGCAAGAGAATTCTGATGATCTCTACTGGGGAGTCCAGAATCTGGTAGACTTATGCTGGAGAAGTAAGACTGAGAATCCTCGGTCTAGTGGGAAGTATCTCTGTGGGGAGAAGGTACATTAGTTTAATTCCACTGGGGATTGATAGTTGGAATTTTGGCTCCGCTGGGGATAGGATTTTTAGATTTTGAAGGCTCCACTGGGGCTATTGACTCTAAGGGGAATTGAGTTCTGGAAGGTTCTCCGGTTGGGGAAATCAGTTTTGAGAAAGCTTTTGCTTTGCTGAAGATCCTGAAGTTTAACTCTGTTTGGGGAATTAAGTTCTGGATTGAGGAATTCAAAGTTTAAATCTGCTGGGGATTCCTTTTGAAAGGGCATCAAGGTATCTACCTATTCGTTCAACCTATCAGTAATCATCTTTTCCTGATTTGTAAGAAAATGATTATGTTCAAATGCATATGCCTATTTAACAAAACATTGGACGTTTCTCAAATAAACATAAGTGCAAAAGAGAAAAAGGAAATCAAAGCAAATTTCTGTATTTGGAAAAGTATTTGTATTGACTTTCTATGAGTATCTTTGTACAAAGGAAACAGGCATCCTAGTAAGAGGACGTCGTCGTAAAAATTGAAAAATTTATACAAAAGAAAGATGGCTATGTGCAACAATTCCATGGGATTCCATTCTGCTATAGCCTTCACAACTCTGAATACCTATCCATTCAATGCTTCATCTTCCGGTGACTGGATTGATCAGAAGCTTGGAGCTGGTTGATGAAGAGATTGTCCTTAAAGTGATCCGACGAGACATAGTCATACGCTTTAATTCCCTAACTTTTTCCTGGATCGCCCTTTCGGGTTTTCGATCCACCGGGAAACCCATTTTTTGCCCAAGCCGCCCTTTCGGGTTTTCAACTTGCCGGGTGTACAGATTTTTTTATTTTATCCCTAATTTTTGCCTGAACCGCCCTTTCGGGTTTTCGGTTCACCGGGATGCCCATTTTTGCCCAAGCCGCCCTTTCGGGTTTTCGACTTGTCGGGTTATTTTATGCGTAGTATCTTTTGACTATGTCTACGTTCACAGGGTGCGGCAAATCGTCACCGTCCATGGTGGTCAGAATCATTGCACCACCAGAAAATATACTCTTAATCACAAATGGTCCTTCGTATGTAGGAGTCCATTTGCCCCTGGGATCACTTTGCGGCAAGATAATCCGCTTGATTACGAGATCTCCGACTTGATACACTTGACGTCTGACTTTCTTGTTGAAAGCCCTGATCATCCGTTTTTGATACGTCTGACCATGGCAAACAGCGGCGAGTCGCTTCTCGTCGATCAAATTGAGTTGATCAAGTCGGGTCTGAATCCAATCGTCTTCATTCAAACCAGCGTCCTTCATAATCCTTAAAGAAGGAATCTGAACTTCCATGGGCAGGACAGCTTCCATGCCATATACCAAAGAAAATGGGATTGCCCCGGTTGAAGTACGTGCCGTGGTACGGTATCCATGCAGAGAAAACGATAACATCTCATGCCAGTCCTTGTAAGTGACTGTCATTTTCTGAATGATCTTCTTAATGTTTTTGTTCGCAGCTTCAACAACACCGTTCATCTTCGGCCGATAGGGAGTTCAATTGTGATGATAAATCTTGAACTGTTCGCATAGAGCGGTGATCATAGTATTATTCAGATTTGTACCGTTGTCTGTGATGATCCTTTCGGGGACACCATACCGGCATATGAGGTTTTCCTTGATGAAGCGGGCAACCACATTTTTTCTAACAGAGGCGAAGGAAGTTGCTTCGACCCATTTGGTAAAATAGTCGATGGTGACCAGGATGAAGCGATGTCCATTGGATGCCATGGGCTTGATCTCTCCAATCATGTCAATGCCCCACATTGCAAATGGCCAAGGAGCTGTTAGAACGTTGAGAGGAACATGAGGAATATGAATCTTGTCAGCATAGACATGACATTTATGGCAAGTACGGGAATGCTGATGGCAATCTACTTCCATGGTAGACCAGTAATAGCCTGCCCTTAGAATCTTTTTAGCCATAGTATGCTCGCTTAAGTGAGTGCCAAATGTGCCGCTGTGTATCTCAGTCATTATTAACTCTGCTTCAGCTTTGTCTACACATCAGAGTAAAACACAATCATGGCTGCATTTGTAGAGGATGTCGTTGCTTAGGAAGAACTTGGCAGCAAATTTCCTTAAGAACTTCTTGTCATTCACGGAAGCTCCTTCGGGATATTCTCTAATCTGGAGATACCTTTTGATTTCATGGAACCGGGGTTGTTCCACTACTTCTTCGGTATTAATCTCATGACAATGCGCAGGTTCATCCATTCGCTCGATGGTGATTTGGGGAGCCTCGTTGTCCCAGTTGAGTTTAAACATGGAAGACATTGTTGCCAGAGCATCTGCTAGATGATTCTCTTCTCACGGGAAATGCTCGAAGGTGATTTGCTCGAAATGAGGCAACAATGTCAGGACATGTTCTTTGTATGGGATAAGATTAGGATGCTTGGTATCCCACTCTCCTTTGATTTGACTGATAACCAAAGCCGAGTCTCCAAATACGATCAAAGATTTGATCCCCAAGTCTATAGCAGCCTTGAGACCAAAGATGCAAGCTTCATATTCAGCCATGTTGTTGGTACAGCTGAAGCAAAGTCGGGCCGTGAAAGGTGTGTGGAAACCTTCCGGGGAAATGAGTATCGTACCGATACCGTTTCCAAGTGCATTTGAAGCACCATCAAAGTACAGGGTCCATCGGGATCCTTTTTCAGGTCCGTCATACGGTCCGTTACCTTCAATGTTGTCCAAATTCATGATGTCCTCGTCTGGGAAGTCAAATATCATGGGTTGATAATCTTCGATAGCTTGATGAGCTAGATGATCAGCTAGTACACTCCCTTTTATAGCTTTTTGGGTAGTATACTGGATGTCATACTCAGTTAGGATCATTTGCCATCTAGCTATTCTTCCAGATAAAGCAGGCTTCTCGAAGATATACTTGATAGGATCCATTTTGGAAACCAACAAGGTGGTATGAGTCAGCATATACTGCCTTAGTCGGCGAGCAGCCCATACCAAAGCGCAGCAAGTTTTCTCGAGCAGTGAGTAGCGAGTCTCACAGTCGGTAAACTTTTTGCTAAGGTAATAAATAGCATGCTCTTTTCGACCAGACTCGTCATGCTGGCCCAAAACACACCCCATTGAATTATCCAAGACGGTCAGATACATGATCAATGGTCTTCCTTCGACGGGTGGCATCAGAATAGGAGGTTCTAGCAAATACTCCTTGATCTTATCAAAAGCAACTTGGCAATCGTCGTTCCATTCGACTACCTGATCTTTCTTTAATAGTTTGAAAATTGGCTCACAGGTAGAAGTCAGATGAGAGATGAATCTGGCAATATAGTTCAAGCGCCCCAAGAACCCTCTAACTTCCTTTTCAGTACGGGGAGCAGGCATTTCTTGTATAGCTTTTACTTTTGCTGGATCGACCTCAATGCCTTTGTTGCTGACAATAAATCCTAGAAGTTTACCAGACCTAACTTCGAAAGTACACTTACTTGGATTCAGCCTGAGTTTGTATTCTTTCAACCTGGCAAACAGCTTCTGCGAATGCTCAAGGTGTTCCTCCTCTGTTTGTGATCGAGCTATCATGTCGTCTACGTAAACTTCGATCTCATGATGTATCATATCATGAAACAAAGCTACCATGGCGCGTTGATAAGTTGCCCCTGCGTTCTTCAGTCCCAACGACATCACCTTGTAGCAGAAAGTACCCCATTGTGTAACAAAGGTTGTTTTCTCCATATCATCAGGGGCCATTTTGATTTGGTTGTAGCCCGAGAAGCCATCCATGAAGGAAAACACCTTGTGCTGAGCTGTGTTGTCAATCAAAATGTCGATGTGCGGTAGCGGAAAATCATCTTTAGGACTAGCCCTATTCAAATCCCGGTAGTCCACACACATCCTGACCTTGCCGTCTTTTTTAGGTACTGGCACAATGTTAGAAACCCATTGTGGATAGGATGTAACATCCAGAAAGCCAACGTTGAATTGCTTCATTACTTCTGCTTTAATCTTCTCAGACATGTCGTGCCTCATTCGGCGGACTTTTTGCTTGATCGGTGGACAATCCTCTCTTGTAGGGAGACCGTGAACCACTATATTTGTGTCTAAACCCGACATGTCTTCATAAGACCAGGCGAAGATTTCAACGTATTCATTCAACAGCTGTATCAAGCGTTCCTTGACACTTGGCTCCAGATTGGCACCCACTTGTACTTCTTTCCGGTCTTCCTCTGTTCCTAAGTTGACAGTTTCCAACAACTCTTCGTGAGGCAAGATGGCCCTCTCTTCTTGTTGTATAAGTCTGGCTAGCTCTTCCGGTACTTCACAATCTTCGTCATCTTCATACTCAGCCTGATTGAACAGATCTTCAGAGTTATTGAAGGACATAGCAGAATAGTCACCCATAGAATCCAGAGTGGATGGGTACCTGCATTTGTGAGCGTGTGTGTGTGTAAGGGATAGCCATCCTTAAACGAACAAAAATGCAAAAGGAAAGAAAATGAACACAGCAGTTTATCAATGAAAAACGTCCAATGAATCATTAAACATGGCATATGAATATGAAGATAATCAAAACCCTTACAAATGGACCTACATGCCCCGGGCAAGGCATGAGGTGAAAAAGTAGTGTGCAGATTGTTCAAAAGTAAATATTACAGACCAACAGGAAATGTTCGACAGATAAATTACTGATTAATAAAAGTAATGGGGACGAAGTCTTTCGCCTCCCAATTGCGTAGTCCCCCTTCGATGGTTGGGAAGATCCAATCTTCAATGTTGGCCTCTTCGTCTTCACCTTCCAAAGCATTGATCCCATAAGGAGAAATCTTGATGGGTGTTCTTTCAACTTTTGAGCAGCGCATAGCTTTCTGCCCTGCAGCGGTAAATCCTAATCCAAACTTGTTTGTCTTGTGAGGGAAATCAGGCAACTGACCCTATGTTGAGCTCTTCCCTTCCTTCATCGCAACCTTTGCGTCTTTTAGAGATGTCATCCTGGCCACCTGCTTGGGCTCCTCAGCTACCGCTTTTGCCACTGCCACCTCGGGAGAGACTTCCTCAAAGTGCTGGAATGGTGTTTCAATGAATTCACCCTCCACCTCTACATACCGAAAGGAGTTCAGGTGGCTGATCATATACTCCTCCTCACCGTGCACGGTTATGATTTTTCCTTTGACAGGGTATTTCAGCATCTGATGTAGGGAGGAAGTGACTGCCCCAACATTTTATATCCATGGCCTCCCTAGCAAGCAAGAGTATGATGGGCGGATGTCCATCACATAGAAAGTTGAGGGGAACACTTCAGTACCTACCTTAATGGGAATGTCGACCTCCCCATGTACCATTCTTTTTGACCCGTCAAATGCCCTTTGTGATCGGTGGATCTGGAACTGACGGTTTAACGCTGGTTCGCGAAATGTCGCGGTAAGCAAGAGTCGCCACCGTCTTTTATTTTCTCCAAATGGAAAGGACAAAAGCACAGAAAAATTCCTTATAGAGATTGCTCTCGGTTCGGGAGGTAGGTTATAGAAAGGGAAGGTGTTAGCACCCTTTCTATCCATGGTTATCCATGGGCTCTTAGATACTTGCTCATTTGTGTTTTCAAAAATGGTTTGTTTGCTTTTCAACTGTGGGTTTTTAAAAAGTTTCTTTAAAAATTCCAGTTCGACTCTTGTATCGGTCCTCAAGAGTGTTTGAAAAATTGCTTTCGAAAGCTTTTTGAAAAGGTGTCGGTGTGAAAAGTATTTTTGAATTTGTTTTGAAATTAGAGCAAGTATCTACGAGAACTTACCTACCCTAAGGAATTCGTCTGTGTAAATGTCCTTTAAAGTAATGCCATCCCACCATTGAGAGGTAGGTAGCACCACCGTTGGAGGTGTTTGGGTCAATTCGAAGGTTCGGGACATGGTGATCATCAGAGCAATGGGAAGACACCTTAGAAGCTATCCTCATGCCAGGTTCCCGGATCATGAGGACTTACTAAGACATCCTCTACTCGACGATCACCTTTCGAGGCAAGGCAACAGTGAGGCGTACCCTAGGGGTGGTGTGTGATTTGTGTGTCATGTTCATTTATTTTTGTCTTGTCATGTCAAAGTGATCTATGCGTTTGTTTTTATTTTAGTCGTTCATTCTTGCATGCATTTATTAACAGTTAAAAAGATGCGGAAATTGAAAGTTCTAAACTATTACAAAGGCGCGGGTCCACATCGCCAAATTTAAAATCCAGGACCCGATTTGACGGAAAGTAAATAAAGAAATAAAATAAAGTGCGAGAAATAAAATGTCCGAGTTTACAAGGCTTTGGGAGAATTACATTAATATTATAAGAAATAAAATAAAATGCGCGAATTGGAATTAAAATTGGAAGCGAGGGCGTTGGACCCTTTTTAATGAAATTAAATGAAATTAAAAATTAATTAATTATTTATTGAAATAAAAGAAGTGTTTTTTAGGTTTTTTTGCATTTATGAAATAAGAAAATTAAAATTAAAATTAAAAGAAACCCTAATTCTAAGTTATTTTTAATTATTTGAGAAAAATGTTAAAGTTTAACTTAATTTACTAAAGAATTTATGTACATGTTTATTTACAAAATAAATTAGTAATTAATAATAATAATAATGATGAGAAAATTATTTATTAAAAAAAATGATGAAAAAGTTAAAAAAACCTAATTTCTACATATTTAATTTATTAAGAAAAATATTAAGGTTTTGAAACCTAAATTAATCTAATTAATTGTTTAAAGTTTATTTACAAAAATAATAATAGTAAAATTAATATTAATAAAATAAACATTTTTTTTTATTTTTCTATATTTTATATTTATTATGAAAATTATTTTATGGAATTAAAAGAAAACAATAAAAAAAACAATTAAAAGAATAAAAAGGAAAAACAAATAAAAATTAAAAATTGAGCAAACCATAGGGGGTGTCTGGCCCAAGGGGAGGTTTTTTTGAAGTATTGACTCCTGAGTACCGTGGTCTGCATTCTTTGGCCATTGGATTGAGTTTCATGCATAAGTTGTTCTACTTTGGCCATTTGGCTTTTGGCTTTTGGCTTTTGGCCATTTGTGTTCTGGCTTCAACGTTCCCTTAATGTCTGGCTTAATGTCTGCCTCGCCATGTATTGGTGTCATGCATAAGTTTTTCTAGTCTGGCCATTTGGCTTTTGGCTTTTGGCCATTTGGCTTTTGGCCTCAACGTTCCTTAATGAACCTGTCTGGGATCCTGTCTAAATCTGCAGTGTTGAATATCACAAACACATCAAATAAAATCATAAAATGCAAATAAAGCCAATATATGAAGAAATTTAATGTTTAGGCACAATATGACATGTATGAATGATTATACCCTTTTGATCATGGAGATCAAATCAACCTTACCCTTACTGGAAAAGTAGTGACATGAATGCTTTTATGCCCTTTGGATCATGGAGATCAAGCCAGCCTTATCCTTACTAGAGAAGTAGTGAGGTGTTGGTTTGTAATTGTGATGGCTTGTTTGTAGTGAGAGAGGGATTTGTAATAAGGATTTCAAGGTTTTAGGGTTCTTGAAAGAGTTTGATATTCCAACAGTGTTGTGGCAAGGTTTTTTCTCTCTTTTTCTCTTCTCTTTTTTTCTCCTCTCTCTTCCCCCTGGTTTGTGTGACAAGAAGGTGATTATATAGTGGAAATTAGGGTAAAGCAAATGGGCTTTGAATGTGCAATTGGGCCTCCAATATTCACTTGAATTCGTCACTTTCCAGGCTAAATCGTAGGGACTTAAGTGCATTTTTTGAAGTTGAAATGTGAAAACAAAATGTAGCCGGCATCGAGAACTAACTCCTGTCCGAAAATCGACTCAATCGGATAAACGGTGAATTAGTTATGAATTTTTGAAGTTTCAGCTCAGACAAACTTATTTTGGGCTTCAGTGTCGACTCTGACACGTTCTTCAATAAAAAACTGGTATTGATCGGAGCATAATCCGGTCTCGACTTTTGAAGCAAAGTTGTAGATCTACGAGTCAGGGACCTTGTGTAAAAATATGAGCCCAATCCGATAAAAATTGACCGAGTTATAAATTTTCGAAGTTTCGGCCCAGATGAAATAATATTCAGCATTCAGGATTTTCAGCGTGTCACGCACTCTGAGCAAAAAACGAAGGCCTTTTGAATACCGTTTGAACTCAATTCCTTCTGTGAAAATGTAGTCAACTCAATTTGTGAAATTTTGGCGCCGGAACCAGCTCGATACGATGAAAATAGACCAAGTTATGATTTTTTGAACATGACGCAAATAAACTTCTGTCACAAATTTTCTGCACGAAAATGCTTGATAAATCCACATTTTTGAAGACCTTCTGATCGAAATTGGCTTCCAGCCGTGAGAGATGAAAACGTAGATAATGTCAAGACGGAATTTTGGCCACCGGAACGGGTTCAAAACGAGCCACGATCTTCAAGTTATGAATTTTTTAGCGCGTAAAAACTGCACTTTCAGCACACTTTTTCACTATATCTCTTCAAGAAAACTCACACATTCGGATACCTTCTTTAAAGAATTGGCTCTTGAGCCGAACCTGAATTTGAGAATACGTTTTCAGAGATATCTTGGCGAAAGAATACCTGAATATGACGCGCCAGGTTGGACTTGTGAATTTTTCTTGAAACGTTTTTTTTTTTTGAGAAATATGAGAGGGCAAATTTTGGGGTACAACAGTTGCCCCTGTTCAATCTTCTTAGACCTGAGGATGCAGATTGGCTGACGTGCCTTTCGTAATCCGAGGGTGGAAGATGATTGAACACTAAAGTGCCCAGAAATTTGCGCTCACATGTTAGCAGTGTGATGGGGGAATGGGCTTATTGATGCCATTTGGAGATTGCTGGATAGGATGATGGGCTTATAGATGTCATCTGGATGTTGATCGCGTAGGAGATTCCTTAGCGAGAACCTGCATACCTGCAAAAAAACAAATGAGTACCTGACACGTTGCAGGAGCTGGTTTTCAGATGCTTGGTATAGATGTGTCCTGACTGGTTACAGGAGCTGAGTCTGGAGCTTCAAACGGCGATGAATGAACCAGGGATAGTTACTGCCTTAGCATGAATGGTAAGAGAACCTTGGACGATTACTACCCCAACAGGAACGCTGAGAGAATCTTGGGTGTCTTCTACTAGGATAAGAATCAGGGAGATCTTAGGGTCGATCTGACTGAACCAGAGAAGGCCTTTGACTGGATAAGAATCAGGAAAATCTTAGGGTCGATTTAACTGAACCGGACAAGGTCTTGGAATCTTCAACTGGATAAGCATCAGGGAGATCTTAGGGTCGATCTGACTGAACCAGAGAAGGCCTTTGACTGGATAAGAATCAGGAAAATCTTAGGGTCGATTTAACTGAACCGGACAAGGTCTTGGAATATCTTAAACTGGATAAGCATCAGGGAGATCTTAGGGTCGATCTGACTGAACCAGAGAAGGCCTTTGACTGGATAAGCATCAGGAAAATCTTAGGGTCGATTTAACTGAACCGGACAAGGTCTTGGAATATCTTCAACTGGATAAGCATCAGGGAGATCTTAGGGTCGATCTGACTGAACCAGAGAAGGCCTTTGACTGGATAAGCATCAGGAAAATCTTAGGGTCGATTTAACTGAATCGGACAAGGTCTTGGAATATCTTCAACTGGATAAGCATCAGGGAGATCTTAGGGTCGATCTGACTGAACCAGAGAAGGCCTTTGACTGGATAAGCATCAGGAAAATCTTAGGGTCGATTTAACTGAACCGGACAAGGTCTTGGAATATCTTCAACTGGATAAGCATCAGGGAGATCTTAGGGTCGATCTGACTGAACCAGAGAAGGCCTTGAATATAGCTGAGAACTTGACTGGGTTTTTCCTGAAAGGTAAAGGTCAGTCATATGCAATGCATGATATGAATCAAGCAATGATGTTCTCAACATAAATGAGATTTGTGAGATATGATGCGTATATGCATGCTATAATGTATGAAAAGGTGATATTTATGAATGTATGTTTTTCGTCTAGGAAAGTAAATCTTTGACGGGTGCCGGGAAGTTATTCCTGGGTTGATGTTGAAGAATAGATTTTTGCTTCCGCTGGGGATGATAGTTGCAAGAATACCGGTAGGAGAAGATAAATCCGTTGGGGAATAAACTTGGCGAATGGATAACTCTGCGGGGAGAAAAGTACTCTAACAATCTTGCTGGAGAACAATACTCTGTGGGGAGAGAGGTACTTTGTTGAGTTGTTGATAATAACTTGCTGGGGATACCCTTGTTGTTGAAAGTGTTGATGGACTTCGCTGGGGGTAATAGAACTTTGTCGGGGACGCTCTTTCCGTGGCTTTCGGCTGAGGATAACCCAGTTATATCCTGGTAAGGAAATAACTCTTTGAATAAAGCCGGGCGGCGCGTTCGTGCTCCGCGAGGATAAGCTTCCAGAATCTACTGGGGGTAAGCTTACCGCTTGGGGAGATAGTTTCCAACTTTCCTGGGGAACTGGATTGGACTCTCCTGGGGAAGTATTGAACTGTATTGGAAGTAACTTCCACTGAATGTCTGGTAAACCGTCGGGGAACAATCTTTAGGTCAAGACTGCCGGGGATGCTTGTTAAGAATGTCCGTATGATGTGCTGGGGAATGTTGAGATCTGCGGGAGGATACCCAACTTCCTTAAGATTGATAACTGCTTTGCTTGAGGAGAGTATACTGCTTGCTGGCTCACTCTCTGGGGAATTAAGATACCTGGTTGTGTTCTTCAGCTGAACCTACCTTGATACCTTGGAGGACAGAACAATTAGATTGCTTAGACAACTCTTTATTGCCCCTGTTTCTATGGGAGAAGGCACCTGTGGGGGGCTGATAGTTGTTGATAGACCAAGCTTCTTCTGGTAGGCAGGTGACAAGATGACAGGACATAGTCGTACGCTTTGATCCCTAACTTTTGCCTGGACCGCCCTTTCGGGTTTTCAGTCCACCGGGATACCCATTTTTGCCCAAGCCGCCTTTTCAGGTTTTCGACTTGCCGGGTGTACAGATTTTTTCATTTCATCCCTTCATTTTGCCCGAACCCTTTTGGTTCGCCGGGAAGCCCTTATTTTTGCCTAGGTGTGTCAACCTAGCGGGTCTTTGATTATGCATAGTATTTTTTCGACTATGTCCGTTCTCAGAAAGTAGGGAGTTGCCCCTGTTATAAGTGTTTTGTCATGCCACCAGAAGGTATTTGATCAGGCAAGATTCGTTGTTGGAATGCCCCAAGTGACTCAGGCGGAGATTTGCCCCAGACTATTTGGCCTTTGAGAGATTCTCCGAATCTTGATTGGATTGCCCCAGATGATGGACCATGATCATGTCTGCCCCTTTATTGGAGGTGCTTTTGTTCATTAGGTATTCATCGTGCGAATTTCCCTGCTGTTTAAACAATAAGTCATATGCAAACAAAGTTATGTTAAAAATGCAAAGCCTATGTCTGTCTTGAAGATTTTGAAAATGCATTCTTTTTTCATAAAACAAATGAATGTTTGTAAAACGTGATGTCAACTCGTTATTTTACCGCAAGCCTTAAGGAGTCAGGATACCTTTCGTAACAGTATGCTTTCGAACTAACCCATGCTTCAGCTAGGACTTTTAAGGGTTATAACGTGGCCTGGTTCACGGTTTAAGAAACAAAGGATAAAGGCTCAAATTATTTGTACCCACCCACTCTTCGTGATGTTCTCCAAACCTAAACTCAGTTGATCCTACGTTAGACCTTGTTTGAGTCTTTGCTTTGATATACCAGCGATGGTTCGAATGTTGACAATTTATTTCAAATAGGCAGTCATCTTTGTTTTTGTTGAGGGTTTGTATGACCTCTTTCTTGTCTGATTTTTGTTATCCCTTTCTTTTTTGCCTGAACTGTTTCCTTTTTTTTTTGGAATTACAGTCAGCGGGATGCCCCAGTTTTGTAAGTCTCCTTTATAGGTTTTGACTTAATGGGTTTTTTATTTTTTGAGATAATGACTGCCTTTCTTTATTGATTATTCGGAACCATCACTGTTTTTCTTCGTTTTGTAAGGACCTCTTTGGTGCCATTCGTTATGCACTTGGATCAACTGAGAGACTACCCTGCCCCAGGTTATGATTAAGGGTTTTGAATTTCGAAAAGAAAAACTCCTACTTCTTTGGCTCAGAGGGGTTGACGAGGGATTATCATCCTTATAACTCCAGTGTTTAGGGATTGAAACAATGCCTGTACCTCATCAGCGGGGTCTGTTCGAAAGCATACTGTAGATTGTGGTATCGTTTTCGTCATCCTCCCTCAAGAGGCTTAGCATTTTTAATTGAGAGTTGATCATCAGAAAAAATATGAAAATAATTTGCATATAGTGAATACGAATATATTGTTTTAGAACAGACATATGTGATGCATTGATGAAATAACAATGTTTAACATGAGTAAATGTTTGAACAAAAGAGAATTGCAACTTGAACATTCGAATGAACAAAAATTTCTCAATCCTAGCCATGTTTTGGCAAGGGAGCAGTGATCACGTGGGGAGTCTTGGGTACTTTAAACTGAATCTCTCCAGCGTCGATCATGTCTTGAATCTTGTTTTTGAGAGGCCAGCAGTTGTCCGTAGTATGCCCTGGGCTATCAGAATGGTATGCGCACCTATCGTTGGGATGATAGTTAGGAGCAGAAGTGTTTGGATTCCGGAGAGGAGCCCTTAAGGTGATCAGCCCTGCCTTCAACATTTGTTGCAGTGCTTGATCCAGCGACATGTTGATTTTGGTGTACTGCCTTTTAGGCTTGTCTGGTTTGCTCTGATCAGCCCGTTGTTCTGGGCGAGGTCGTTGTTGGACCTGTGAAGTAATAGCAGCTTGGAGAGGCCCAAACCTTTGACTTCTTGGAAGTTGATTAATGACTGGGTCCCTGACTTGGGCTCGTTGCTTCATATCTAGATGAAGTTGGCTGACCATGGCTCTCAGCTCTCCTTGCTCCTGAGCTAAACCTTGAATGAGGGCCCTTTGCCCCAGCATCTTGGTTTTCAGCGTGTCTACCTCAGCCTGTAGACGTTTCAGCTGTTCGTCCTTATCATCTTCAGGACTCTTTCTGATCAGATTCCCCACGAGGAGTGTCCTCAATTCTTCCTGCCCCTTGGATAGACCTAGGAAGATTTCCCTGAACTGAGTCTCTTGAGCGTGAAGGTCCTGGTTATCTTGTTGTGAGGCCATTGCTGAAATAAACAGCGAGAAAGGTAAGTGACCTGCAAAAGGGATACCTGTAATGTAATGATGTGTATGATATGCATGCAATGTTTTCAAGAACCTCGTGGGGTAAACAAGGAAATTTGTTATCATTTGGATCCGGTAGCTTGATTGGAAGAATCTTCATATTTGTTGAGAGTCTCTCTTCCAAGGGTCAAAGGCTCACCATATCAAGTGGGTCATAGCCCCTGACTCAAGTCATCGACCTTATTTTGCTTTCCAAACAACCTTGGCTAGGGGAACCTTCTTCAGGAGTCAAAGCTCACCATATCAAGTGGGTCATAGCCTCTGACACTTTGGCTAGAGGAAAATAAATCATCTTTGCCCCTTGCTGGGATAGTTGATTCACCATGACCTGCATCACAAGCCCTTGAGATCCTTGAAATGGGTTAGGATGTATGCAATGGTATGATGTCATGATGCATGGGGTGATATGAATAAACCCTGTTATGAGTCCTTATTAAGGACTGCAAACCAAAACCTGCAAGAAAACTTGGTAAACCCTGTTATGAGTCCTAATTAAGGACTACAAACAAAACCTGCGAGAAAACCTGGTAAACCTTGTGATGAGTCCTAGTTAAGGACTATGAATAAAACCTGCAGGAAGTTCAGTAAACCTTATTATGAGTCCTAGTTAAGGACTATAAACAAAACCTGCAAGAAGTTCAGATGTCAGATAACAAGCATGCAAGTAATCCAAGTTTGAAGGCACACAAGTCACGCAAAAGAGCCCTTAGAGTTTAGGCCAGCATGAGGTCTAGGTATTACCCTCTTGAAGTTGGTGGGTTCAACCTGTCCTATCAGAAGTAACCGGGTTCTAAGGGTCCCAATATCATTGGATTGCTTTCATTGTTCATCGTTTCGATTTAGCCACTGAACTGGCGACCGAAATATTCCAAGAAAACAACCCTCAATTGAGTATAGTATCGAGTATCAACCAACCTCGGACTGCACCAAAGTCAGTTATCTCACTACCCTAAAGAGGCCAAGATGGTTCAATTAAGGTTCCTAAGGTCTGTTGATGCTTCACGACACCACGCGGAGGCCCCGTACTCTCCTTGACTGAACTCAAGGGTTACCGGTACACACCAAAGTGCCACATCAACGTAGCAGACTGTTTCAACCATGTCGGTATACCCCGCACAGTTCCCTCACAGCCTTGTTGCTACTTTCTAAGAAAGGTATCCCCCAGATCCGGGTTAGGATCTATAGAACTCCCAAGCAACCCACAATAATAAAGCAAGCAAAGAAGACAATTGAAAACATAGTTATGACCTAGCCCTAAGGTACACCCCACTTTAAGTTTTCTCCCCAGCAGAGTCGCCAGTTCTGTGATCGGTGGATCTGGAACTGACGGTTTAACGCTGGTTCGCGAAATGTCGCGGTAAGCAAGAGTCGCCACCATCTTTTATTTTCTCCAAATGGAAAGGACAAAAGCACAGAAAAATTCCTTATAGAGATTGCTCTCGGTTCGGGAGGTAGGTTATAGAAAGGGAAGGTGTTAGCACCCTTTCTATCCATGGTTATCCATGGGCTCTTAGATACTTTCTCATTTGTGTTTTCAAAAATGGTTTGTTTGCTTTTCAACTGTGGGTTTTTAAAAAGTTTCTTTGAAAATTCCAGTTCGACTCTTGTATCGGTCCTCAAGAGTGTTTGAAAAATTGCTTTCGAAAGCTTTTTGAAAAGGTGTCGGTGTGAAAAGTATTTTTGAATTTGTTTTGAAATTAGAGCAAGTATCTACGAGAACTTACCTACCCTAAGGAATTCGTCTGTGTAAATGTCCTTTAAAGTAATGCCATCCCACCATTGAGAGGTAGGTAGCACCACCGTTGGAGGTGTTTGGGTCAATTCGAAGGTTCGGGACATGGTGATCATCAGAGCAATGGGAAGACACCTTAGAAGCTATCCTCATGCCAGGTTCCCGGATCATGAGGACTTACTAAGACATCCTCTACTCGACGATCACCTTTCGAGGCAAGGCAACAGTGAGGCGTACCCTAGGGGTGGTGTGTGATTTGTGTGTCATGTTCATTTATTTTTGTCTTGTCATGTCAAAGTGATCTATGCGTTTGTTTTTATTTTAGTCGTTCATTCTTGCATGCATTTATTAACAGTTAAAAAGATGCGGAAATTGAAAGTTCTAAACTATTACAAAGGCGCGGGTCCACATCGCCAAATTTAAAATCCAGGACCCGATTTGACGGAAAGTAAATAAAGAAATAAAATAAAGTGCGAGAAATAAAATGTCCGAGTTTACAAGGCTTTGGGAGAATTACATTAATATTATAAGAAATAAAATAAAATGCGCGAATTGGAATTAAAATTGGAAGCGAGGGCGTTGGACCCTTTTTAATGAAATTAAATGAAATTAAAAATTAATTAATTATTTATTGAAATAAAAGAAGTGTTTTTTAGGTTTTTTTGCATTTATGAAATAAGAAAATTAAAATTAAAATTAAAAGAAACCCTAATTCTAAGTTATTTTTAATTATTTGAGAAAAATGTTAAAGTTTAACTTAATTTACTAAAGAATTTATGTACATGTTTATTTACAAAATAAATTAGTAATTAATAATAATAATAATGATGAGAAAATTATTTATTAAAAAAAATGATGAAAAAGTTAAAAAAACCTAATTTCTACATATTTAATTTATTAAGAAAAATATTAAGGTTTTGAAACCTAAATTAATCTAATTAATTGTTTAAAGTTTATTTACAAAAATAATAATAGTAAAATTAATATTAATAAAATAAACATTTTTTTTTATTTTTCTATATTTTATATTTATTATGAAAATTATTTTATGGAATTAAAAGAAAACAATAAAAAAAACAATTAAAAGAATAAAAAGGAAAAACAAATAAAAATTAAAAATTGAGCAAACCATAGGGGGTGTCTGGCCCAAGGGGAGGTTTTTTTGAAGTATTGACTCCTGAGTACCGTGGTCTGCATTCTTTGGCCATTGGATTGAGTTTCATGCATAAGTTGTTCTACTTTGGTCATTTGGCTTTTGGCTTTTGGCTTTTGGCCATTTGTGTTCTGGCTTCAACGTTCCCTTAATGTCTGGCTTAATGTCTGCCTCGCCATGTATTGGTGTCATGCATAAGTTTTTCTAGTCTGCCCATTTGGCTTTTGGCCTCAACGTTCCTTAATGAACCTGCCTGGGATCCTGTCTAAATCTGCAGTGTTGAATCTCACAAACACATCAAATAAAATCATAAAATGCAAATAAAGCCAATATATGAAGAAATTTAATGTTTAGGCACAATATGGCATGTATGAATGATTATACCCTTTTGATCATGGAGATCAAATCAACCTTACCCTTACTGGAAAAGTAGTGACATGAATGCTTTTATGCCCTTTGGATCATGGAGATCAAGCCAGCCTTATCCTTACTAGAGAAGTAGTGAGGTGTTGGTTTGTAATTGTGATGGCTTGTTTGTAGTGAGAGAGGGATTTGTAATAAGGATTTCAAGGTTTTAGGGTTCTTGAAAGAGTTTGATATTCCAACAGTGTTGTGGCAAGGTTTTTTCTCTCTTTTTCTCTTTTCTTTTTTTCTCCTCTCTCTTCCCCCTGGTTTGTGTGACAAGAAGGTGATTATATAGTGGAAATTAGGGTAAAACAAATGGGCTTTGAATGTGCAATTGGGCCTCCAATATTCACTTGAATTCGTCACTTTCCAGGCTAAATCGCAGGGACTTAAGTGCATTTTTTGAAGTTGAAATGTGAAAACAAAATGTAGCCGGCATCGAGAACTAACTCCTGTCCGAAAATCGACTCAATCGGATAAACGGTGAATTAGTTATGAATTTTTGAAGTTTCAGCTCAGACAAACTTATTTTGGGCTTCAGTGTCGACTCTGACACGTTCTTCAATAAAAAACTGGTATTGATCGGAGCATAATCCGGTCTCGACTTTTGAAGCAAAGTTGTAGATCTACGAGTCAGGGACCTTGTGTAAAAATATGAGCCCAATCCGATAAAAATTGACCGAGTTATAAATTTTCGAAGTTTCGGCCCAGATGAAATAATATTCAGCATTCAGGATTTTCAGCGTGTCACGCACTCTGAGCAAAAAACGAAGGCCTTTTGAATACCGTTTGAACTCAATTCCTTCTGTGAAAATGTAGTCAACTCAATTTGTGAAATTTTGGCGCCGGAACCAGCTCGATACGATGAAAATAGACCAAGTTATGATTTTTTGAACATGACGCAAATAAACTTCTGTCACAAATTTTCTGCACGAAAATGCTTGATAAATCCACATTTTTTAAGACCTTCTGATCGAAATTGGCTTCCAGCCGTGAGAGATGAAAACGTAGATAATGTCAAGACGGAATTTTGGCCACCGGAACGGGTTCAAAACGAGCCACGATCTTCAAGTTATGAATTTTTTAGCGCGTAAAAACTGCAGTTTCAGCACACTTTTTCACTATATCTCTTCAAGAAAACTCACACATTCGGATACCTTCTTTAAAGAATTGGCTCTTGAGCCGAACCTGAATTTGAGAATACGTTATCAGAGATATCTTGGCGAAAGAATACCTGAATATGACGCGCCAGGTTGGACTTGTGAATTTTTCTTGAAACGTTTTTTTTTTTTGAGAAATATGAGAGGGCAAATTTTGGGGTACAACACCCTTACAATGATATTACTCGGCTTTAGCTCCAAGCCTTCACAATCCAATCGGTCGAGAGCCTTCTTAGGTAGCACGTTCAGAGAAGAACCAGTGTCGACCAAAACATGGGCCAGAGTAGTCCCTTGGCATTCTACTGACACATGTAATGCGTCATTGTGCTTTCTTCCTTTCGGAGTCAGGTTAGCATTTGAGAAACCCAGGCCGTTGTCTGCGGTAAGGATGGCTACACAATCTTGGAATTGATCGGCTGAGGTTTCCTGGGGCACATGGGCTGTCTTCAAAAACGTTATCAAAGCTTTGGCGTGAGCCTCCGAACAAAGCAATAAAGCTAGCATGTAGATCTTCGAGGGGGTTTGCCCCAGTTGCTCCACCACGTCATAATCACTCTTCTTAATTATTTTCAGAATCTCCTCCATTTCTTTCTTAGAGGTTTCGGGGATAACCAATGGCTGAGCCCTCGTCCTGACGAGCTCATCTTGGATCCCTTTCCCCTTATTAGCAGAAGTAGGAGGAACAACCACAGGAGTAACAGCTTCTTCAATCAGCGGAGTTCTTGCAGACAGTTTTATCGATGCAGGAGTAACTTTGGCAGCTGCTGAGGGTCCAAAGATTGCCTTTGAAGGGGCAATCTCTGGAGAAAATATTCTCCCACTTCGGGTAATCTTACTTGTACCGGCAATGTTTCCAATGTCGGCATCTTCTTCATCAGATCTTTCCTCGGTTATCTCAACTTGTTTAACACCATGGTAGTAGATTTCTCCACCGTAATTCCATGGTATTGATTTGTCAGAAATGTAGGGGACAGGCCCAGGCATAGTTACTTTCAGAGGAACAAACTTTGTAGCGGATGTAATCTTAACAGGCTTTTTAAGGACCTTGGAAAGATTGGTGGAAATGGTGATTATTGAAACATCTTCGATAGGGGTTGGAGTAGCAGGAATCTTTTCGAAAAGAATTTGTTGACTGTCCATTAGGCCTTGGATGCCTATCTTCAGCAATGGACAGTCGATTGGTAGAGAGGAACAACAGTAGCAGTCTTCTTTACATCCTGGGAAAATCCCAGCCTTTAACAGATTCAACTTGATCGTCAACAGTGGAGTCATCAGGTCATCAACATCAGAAACATACAGATCTTCTTCAATAGCATGGACATTGCGACCATGCTTCGGCATTGGAGCGGATATTACGTTTGGCTTCTCTGGAGCATCGAACTCAACCTCTTTTGCATCTATTAAATCTTGAATTTTATGCTTAAGTGCCCAGCAATCGTTGGTGTCGTGCCCGACGCTGTCAGAATGATAGGCGCATTTAGCATTGGGATGATAATGCGGGAAGATGTGTTCACATTTTTTGGTGCCTCTTTGATAGTGGTGAGATTCAACTTCAACAATTGGGGAAGAACTTGTGTTGGCGTCATATTGATGCGAGTGAACTGCCGTTGTGGCCGTTCCACCCGTTCCTGATTTGGTCTGGACTAATTGTTACGAGGCTGATCATTTGATGGATTTTGGATCATCATGGCCCCCACAGTTGGCCGGCGCTCAGTTCTTCCCGATCTTTTCTGAGAGTATATAACAGCTGCTTCTTTCTTGGCCGGAAATGACTTCTTAACAGTTGTAGACGCAGAGGCATCCTTTTGAATCTTCCCATTCTTAATACAGGCTTCCACCCGTTCGCCAGTCAGAATCAATTCAGTAAACCCTACGGAAGAGCTCCCGGTCAAATGGTTGAAGAACGGGCCAGATAGGGTCCCCAAGAACATATCAACCAGTTCTCTATCAGAAAGAGGTGGCTGCACTCTTCCGGCCAAGTCGCGCCATTTCTGGGCGTATTCTTTAAATCCCTCATTTGAGGCCATCCCCATACTTTGTAACTGGGTACGGGTTGGCGCCAAGTCAGTGTTATATTGATACTGGCGATAAAAGGCAGCTGCCAAGTCTTCCCAGTTATGCACTTCTGACCTCTCAAGCTGGTAAAACCAGTCTAGTTGTGTACTGGACAAGCTATCCTGAAAGAAGTGTACCCAAAGATTTCTGTCGGATGTATGAGGTTGAATTCTTCTGACATATGACCTCAAGTGCATCTTCGGGCAAGACAACCCATCATATTTTTCAAAAACTGGCACCTTAAACTTTGGAGGGATCACAATCCCAGCAATCAATCCCAATTCTTCAAAATCTAACCCAGGAATCCTTTGCAGCTCCATAGCCGCCAGTCTATCCTCCAGGTTTTTGTATTTGTCGTCCGCTGACGGGTATTGTTGCTCTGAGTAGTCTTCATCTTCCTCAACCTCCTCCTCTTCGGCCTCGGACTCAGAAGGTAGTGCGGCTCCTTTTCCTTTACTGGTTCCCTCTTCAGAGGCATAGGGAAATTCAAGAACTCTTCTTGCTTCATTCTCAAACCTTCTTCCCAGTGTAGCTACCCCAACTCTTTTCTTCTTCTTTTTCACTTTTTCTTGCTCTTTGTTCCCAAGCAGTGTTTTTATATCCTCCTGACCCTTTGCCAAGGTCATTAGGAGATGTTGAAACTGTGAGTTTTGTGACTGCAGATCTTTGACCGTCTGTTCGAGATCCATCTTACTGAAATAAACAGCAGAAAGATAAGGAAACCTGGTGTGGAGACCTGCTTATGCATATGATGAATGATATGTTTGTTCATGCAATACATTCAAGGATTTAGAAATTCAAAATTGTTGCAGACAAAAAGAACACACGTCATATTAATAAGAAGAAATTTTGTCAGTACATAAATGCCCCATGGGCCAAATATTACAAAAACTTCTTAAGGTAAAAAGACGTTGCACATCCTCTTTGGTGCGATGTAAGTGTTAAGGGTCTCCTCCTCGTGAAGTCGGCGGGTAAGCTCCAAAACCTTCTTCTCACTGGCGTAGAAGCTGGCTTCAAAAGTATTCCGTTCCTCCTTGAGTTGGATCCAACTCTTTTGCATCTCCTCCCATGATGTTGGCATGTCAGGATGTATGATGGTGTATGAAGCCTCTCCTTTCTCGATAGGCTCTTTAATCAAAGGGAGAATGTGAGGGTAAGGCATCATAAGACTCTGAGCGCGGGCTCACACCCACTTGAGATAAGGCTCAAGAGGGATAGAGTTCTTGTGCCCCAGTGTCTTGCTATCTACCTTGTTAGGCATCCTCTAAGCTCTGATGAATCTTTGGCGAAGTCCTTGCGCATCGTTGTCGAAGTCAAAAACTAGGTCAGGAATCAACATGTCATGAGGGTCATCCCTCCGTGCATATCCAAATTGTCTCAAAGCTAGACAAGGGTTGTAGGTAATGCCTCCCCTAATGCCAAGTAATGGAACATTAGGGAACTCTCCACAATGATCGACGATGATGACATTTTCTCTGGACCGAGAACACCAATGTACATCAGCATGTGTGAGGGTCATCAATCATTGTGACCACCTTAAGCCTTGGTCATTCTTCAAAACAGATTGTGGAAGGTGCGAAATAAACCACCTTGCAAGGAGAGGAGTACAACACATGAGAACACCCCTCTTTCTTATTGTTCGTGTGTAAAATGAGTGGAGGATGTCCCCAAGCAATGTTGGTATGAGATTCCTGGATAAGAAGATCTTGACGGCGTTGACATCTATAAGCTGGTCCGGATTTAGGAACAAGACCAACCCATAAATGAGGAGTGCCACAATTTCTTCAAAGGCTTGTAGATCCAATGAATTCCAACACTCTTGTGCCTTCTCAAACAAGAATTTTGCCAAGAAGCCTTTGACACCGCTTCTAGTTTCCCAATGCCCCTTGATGTCAGATGGTTGCAAGTGTAGTGCTTGAGCAACCTCTTCAGGCTTTGGTTCTTTTTCCGTACCGTTGTAGGGTAGTTGATTAAGAATAGGAATTCTCAAGAGTTGAGAAAATTCCTCCAAAGTAGGCACCAATTGGTAGTCAGGGAATGTGAAACAGTGGTGAAGGGGGTCAAAGAACTGGAACAACACTTTCACCATGTCCTCTTCAATGCTGGTGTTGACTAGGCCGAGCATTCTACCATGTCTTTCACTGAAGAGAGAGCTTTCTGGAATTCTGGATGTGAGCTCCTTGAGTTGAGGAGGGATTCTCACAAGGTTGACTTGGATAGTTTTCCTGCGAAGAATTTCCATGACCTACAAAACAAGAACAAAGATGAAGATCCAAACCCTTGAAATGGTTAGTGGATGCATATGATGCTTTATGATGTTCATGATGTATGCACAAACATATGTACAAGCAATTCACACAAAACCCTAGTTTCAGGCTTGCATGGGGTTTCATAGGTAAGTACCCTCTTGAGTGAAGTTTGCTTAAAAACCTGTCCTATAAATAGTAACCGGGTTCTAAGGAGCTCAATATCATTAGATTGTTTTCCATGTTCATTGTTTTGGTTTAGCCACATAACTAGCGACCAAAATATTCCAAGAAAACAACCCTTAATGAGTGTAGTATCAAGTATCTACCAACTTCGGACTGCACCAAAGCCGGTCATCTCACTACCCCTAATAAAAGGCCAAGATGGTCAAGTAAGTTTCTAGGTCATTAGTGCTTAGTGACATCACTCAGCGGCCCCGTACTCTCCTTGATTGAACTCAAGGGTTACCGGTACTCACAAATATGTCGCACTAATATAGCTATTGCTTCAACCGTGTCGGTATACTCCACACAGTTTCCACAACGTATTGCTATCTATGAATGTTTCCCCAAATCCGGGTGTAGGATTTCAAGCCCAAACAAGAGAACCAAGATGTAAAGCAATCAAAGCAAACAATTAGTCATGCAAAAGGGTGATCTAAGCCCTAAGGTTACTCCACTTTTAAATTTGTCCCCAGTAGAGTCGCCAGTTCTGTGATTTTCTGTATGAGGAGGGATCAAGGGTATTTTGGTCGTGCTTTAGGTCAGTTAGGGAGTATGAAATGTGTTTACAAAGTTTGTTTTTGTTGGTCTTTGTAGGAATGTGAGTTATGGTTCAATATGCCAGTTTTCTTCTAAGATAAGCAAAGATAGTTAAGTTGGGTTATAGGACAATGCAGGTCCCTCAAGCATGCTGCATTTTCTCTTCTTGATCAGTGGGATTTGTCCACAAACTTGTGCCTCAAAGATCTTCTTGTACTTCCAAGATATGGAATTTGACATAAAGCATTGCTTTTTCAAAATGGCAAACTTGCTTTTTCCATTTAAAGGTTAATTCTTTGTGTAATGACTATATGAACAAAATAATGCTAGAACACAATGAATTGGCATTTAATTATTGAGTGTGAATGGGTTTAGAGGCCTGTAATCTAGCTTGAACCATGCTGAGTTTGAAAATGCAAAGTGTATGAACATGCCTTGGTCAAGAACAAAAGTGGATTTTGCCCAACTTTGCAAATTCGATTCTCCCTAACCACAAGGGTGTTTGAGAAGTTCTTGGACAATTTGGAAAGCTTGGAATATGTAATACAATCCATATTTGTAATGCAAGTTGAAATTCCAATTGGAAGCGTGTGAAAAGTGGCCATGAAGTTGGGCAAAAATCCTGCCTAAAATAGGTCAAAAATTTTCTAAGTTAAGAATGTTTTGCACCCCTATTCCAAATATCATAACTTGAGCTACAAGCTTCTTTTGAAAAAACTTTGTGAATAAAAGTTGTAGATTTTGCAATGGACTACAACTTTAATGTTTTGAGTTTTGCTTGAATCCATTTACATCTTGATGAAAAAATGGGACAAAGTTAGGAAAAAATTAGGAAATTTCATAACTTAGAAAATTTCTAAGTTATGAAATTTCTTCATTTTAAACCCTAAATTGCAATTTTTGGTTTCTTGATGAACAAGTTTCATAATTTGACATGTCTTGATGAAAAATGAATCTTGGCACTTGATTTTGACCAAAAAGTCAAAGTTTGACTTTTCAGTATACAGTCAAATTTTGATCAGTTGACTGAAAAATTCATCTGTCAATCATGTGCATTTGGGATCTTTTGAACTTGTTGAATATGTCAAGACCATGCCATTGAGTTTTTGAGTCCATATGTGAGTTTGGTTTGCCATTGGTTAGGTCAAACAGTCAAAAATTTCCTTTGTGCAGTCAAAACCCTAAAAATGACCATTTTGCCCTTTTGGTGATCTGATCAAATTTCTTGTGGAATTATGATCCAAACTTGACCAAATGGTTCATATGAGTTCATTATGTTGATGTGGGTCAAAAATTATGAGGTTTGACTGTTAATTGGCCACAGTGGACTTTTTCCCCGATACAGCTGATTTCTAGGTCAACTGTCCAATTGACTGGGCAAAGATTGGAATCAAGGCTTGAAACTTGGTATGGATAAACTTGTGAGTCCAATGTGAAGCATGAAAGTCACTTTGGGCATTTTAGGTCAAAACATCTTTGTGCAAACTCAAATCCTAATTTGGGTCAACAGTGCAAGGAGGAGTCTTGAGCAGAGCAAACCCTAACTTGATCTTGAGCTCCAAGGGTCTTGTGGTGAGAAAATATTGATGAAATGAGAGGGAAAATTTTGGGTTACAACACCAGGTATTTCACAATCTTCCTCACCTTCGTTCTCAACTTGGTAGATCGGATTTTCAAAGTCATAAGTGGCAATAGCAGAGTCATTATCAATGGGATCCATAGTGGATGTGGATCTGTAATGTATTGTGTGTGTGTAAGAACACATAGCTATTTGAAAGTGATAAAAGTAAAAAGAAGGACAAAGAGCACAAAATTTTAATTCAAAACGTCCAATGCTTTTTTAAATGAAAATATGTTTATGAAATGACAACCCTTAACAAATGAACTGTTGTGCCCTGGGTAAGGCACAAGGCTTAAACTCATTGTTCAAATACTACAAAGCCAAAACTTGAAAGAAATAAAAACAGAAATGTAGCTATCACTCATGACTAAAGGAGATAGAGATAATGTCCTCGACCTTTCAGTTGTTGAGCCCATTGCCAATGGTAGGAAAGATCCAGCTGTCAAGGTAATAATCACTGTCAGCATATCCTATTATGTTGACTCCGTTGTTGCTGATGCAGAATGGTGGATTTCCAGCTCGAGCGTGACGAACATCCCTCTGACCCTCTGCAGTGAAACCCAAACCAACCTTGTCTGATTTATAAAGGATGTCAGGAAGCTGACCCCAAATAGTATAACCACCTTCTTCTACGGTAGCTTTAGCATCTTTTAATGAAACCATCCTGGGCAGAACCCTAGTAACTTTGGGAATGGCAGAGACATCTTCAGTTGAGGCAGGAGGGATGACTTTAAAAGTTTGAGAGGGAGTCTCGATGAATTCTCCGTCCATCTCTACATACCGGAATAAGTTCAAGTGGCTAACCGTATACTCTTCTTCGTCGCAGACAGTAACAATATTTCCGTCTACATGGTATTTTAATTTCTGATGTAGGGTAGAGGTAACATCGCTTGCCCCATGGATCCAGGGGAATTCCAGTAAGCAAGAGTAAGCTGGTTGAATATCCATTACATAGAAGGTAGATTCAAATATATGTGAATCCATATTGATTGGAAGATCCACTTCCCTGTGTACCATCCTTTTTGACCCATCAAAGGCTCGAACTATAATATCACTGGTTTCAGTATGACCCTTTTACAATCAAGTCTGTCAAGAACGCCTTTCAATAGAACATTTAACGAGGAACCAGTATCAACCAAAATATGAGCCAGAGTAGTGCCCCTGCATTCAATGGAGACATATAGGGCCTTATTGAGATTTCTTCCTTCCGGAGTCAGATCAGCATCAGAGAAACCTAATCCATTGTCGGTCATTAAGCTAGCAGCATAGCTTCCAAATTTTCAACGGAAATTTCTTGTGGCACGTGAGCAGTCTTCAAGAATTTTACTAAAGCTTGTGCATGAGCTTCAGAACACAGTAGCAGGGATAACATGGATATTTTGGATGGGATTTTCCCTATCTATTCAACAATTTTGTAGTCACTCTTGCAAATAATCTTCAATACCTCTTCCAACTCCTGTCTAGAAGTGTCTTCAAATGTAGCTTCCTTAGGTGCCTCCGTTTGGGCAGGCTCTGTTATTTGCTCTTTTCCCTGAGCCTCGGCAAATGACTCGGTGGCTGTAACTCTAATAGGTGTAGCAATAGTCTTCAGAGAGATTTTAGGAGAGAAAACCCTTCTTCTTATAGTAACCTTACTGGTTTCATCAATATTGTAAATGCCGGGATCAACAACTTCAATAACTTCATCTTCAACAATCAGTAGTTCTTGTTTGACGCCATGGTAGTAGACGTCATATCCATAGTTCCAAGGAATAGCTTTATCTGAAGAATATGGGATAGGTCCAGGTGCAGTGATGATCAGAGGAGAAGCTTTCAGATTGGCAATAATCCTTACAGGACCTTTAGAGGTGATCCTGACAGGAAGGCCAGAAATTACGAATAAGTCTTGACATAGATTCTCGGCAGATGGAACCTTCTCGATCAGAATAATATGATTGTCTATTAGGCGTTGAATGCCTTCCTTCAATAATTTGAAGCCACTGGGTTGGACTACGCAGCAGTAACATTTTTCAATAAAACCCGAAAATAAATTGTCCCGTAACAAATTCTTCTTGATTACCGGTAGAGGAGTAACCAATTCACTTACAACAGCCACATAAAGAACACCGTCAATTGTACTTATGCCTTTGTCATGCTTCGACATAGGCACAATAATCACATTCGGGGTATCCGGAGGATCAAACTCAATTTCCTTATTGTCAATCATTTCCTGAATTTTGTTTTTCAGGGTCCAACAGTTGTTGGTGTTGTGTTCAAGATTGTTGGAATGGTAGCCACACTTCGCGTTCAGATTATACTTAGGAGAGGAGGTTTTGGGGTTCTAAGGAGGATCTCTTAGCGTAATCAGTTAAGCTTTTAATAAATGTTGTAACACTTAAAACAATGGCATATTAATCTTGGTAAACTGCCTTCCCGGAGTGTCTGACCTACGCATATTACCCTGTTATTATTGTTGAACAGGCGCATGATTAGAAATCAATACCTCTCCCACAGACTGATTGCAGTCATTTTTACCACGGCCCTTCTAGCCATAAACAACATTGGTCTCCTTCTTACCAATGAATGTTTTCTTCATAGCACTCGAATACACAACCACTTGAATTTTTCCACTCTTGATACCACTTTCGACATGTTTTCCTGTTAGAATCAGCTCGGTGAAACCAGATGAGGAGCTTCCAATCATATGGTTAAAGAATGGACCTGTCAGAGTTCCCATGAACATATCAACTAGATCCTGGTCAGACAAAGGAGGTTGCACCCTTCCAGCTAAGTTTCTCCACTTCTGGGCATATTCTTTAAACCCTTCATTCGAGCCCATAGTCATGTTTTGTATATGGACGCGAGTTGGTGCAAGGTCAGCATTATATTGATATTTCTTGTATAAAGCAGCAACCAAGTCTTCCCAAGTACGAATGTTGGTTCCTTCCAGCTGATAGAACCACTCGAGTTAGATACTAGACAAACTTTCCTGAAAAAGTGAACCCATAACTTCCTGTCAGCAGTATGGGGTTGGATCTTCTGAACATAAAATCACAGATGAAGTTTCGGACAAGACACCCCATCATATTTATCAAAATAAGGGACTTTGAACTTATGAGAGATAACTACTCCCGAAATAAGACCTAGCTCTCTGAAATCCAATCCAGGCACTTTCTGGATTTCCATGGCTTTAAGTTAGTCTTCCAGCTGTTTATATATGTCATCAGCAGGAGGATAATGTTCATCAGAGTAGTCTTCATCTTCAGGCATCTTACCAGAACCAAGTTTTCTTCCACCTTCAACCCTGACACTTCTACCATCCTCCTCTTGGTTGTCATCATCATCAAAGGTGATATCAGCAGTTTGAACTGGTTTAGCAGGACCTTTGAATTTTCTTCCCATATTGAGGATAGCAATTGGCTTCTGATTCGACTTCTTTTTGGTGATGAGCGCCATCATATCTTTCTGTCCTTGGGCTAGGTTCAGTAGGGTCTCCTGGAATTGGGCATTCTGAGCTAGGAGTTCCTTAACAGTTTGTCCAATAGCCATATTTTACTGAAATAAACAGCAAGAAGATGAGAAAATCTATATGGGAAAACCTGTTATGTGATGATTCATGCTATGTAGATGCAATGTTTTCAAGGATCTCGTGGGATAAACGAAAGTAAAATGTTAGAAATCGAGTCGGGCCGCATCTTTGGCTGAAGAACTTTGCATCTTTGAACGTCCTTCTTTGAGACTCAAGCTCACCATGTCGAGTGGGTCCTAACCTTTGACTCAGGGTAATGTACTTCTGTCTTTGACGACATTGAGTTAGAGGAAAATAAATTCCCTTTCCCTTTGCTAGACGTTTGGTTCATGATACTTTGACGACATTTGGTTAGAGTAAAATAAACCCCCTTTCCCTTTGCTAGACGCCTGGTTCATGATAACTTGCATCACAGGCCCTTGAGATCCTTGAAATGATCATTGAAAATGATATGGTATGATGGCATGATGTTATGATGTCATGTTTGAACAAATAACAAACAAAAATAAAGCACACAAGAGCCTTAGGTTTAAGGCTTGCATGGGGTTCGTAGGTAAGTACCCTCTTGAAGTTTAGTTGGCTTAACTTGTCCTAAAGAAGTAACCGAGTTCTAGGGATCTCAATATCACTAAAATTTCCCACAAGTTTCATTTATCACGGCAACTAACTTGCCACCAAACAAAACTCGAGAGTCAAATCTCAATGAGTGTAGTATCGAGTATCAACAAACTTCGGACTGCACCAAAGTCGGCTATCTCACTACCTTCTAATGGCTAAGTTGGGTCAATTAAGATTCTAAGGTCACTTAGTGATTATGACACCATACGATAACCTAGTATGCTCCCCGATTGACTCGAGTGATACCAGTACAAACCAATGTGTCGCACTAACATAGCCATCACTTCAACCATATCGATATACGCTGTATAGTTTTCGTGATCTATTTCTACTTACCTAAAATGTTACCCGGATCCGGGTATAGGATCTTTGCAAAAAATAAAACCCAAACAACCCTTTAAAAATAAGGCAGACAAATCAAACAAGGAAAACATTTAAAAGTTATCTAACTCTAAGGTAACCCCACTTTTTTTTAGTTCTCCCCAACAGAGTCGTCAGTTCTGTAATACGGTGGGAGAATTGACTTGGTTTTGTGTTTTATCGCAAATGTTGCAGATAGCAAGATTCACCACCAACTTTTCTTTTATCCAATAAGGAAAGGGTGAAAAGAACAAGAAAGACCTTTAAGAATTTTCTGAGTTCGAGGGGTAGGTTATGAAAAGAGAAGATGTTAGCACCCTTTTCATCCGCAGTTTTCTACGGGCTCT
The DNA here is from genome assembly GCA_948472305.1 of Vicia faba. Taxonomy (NCBI): domain Eukaryota; kingdom Viridiplantae; phylum Streptophyta; class Magnoliopsida; order Fabales; family Fabaceae; genus Vicia; species Vicia faba. The sequence goes on from OX451739.1 coordinate 843,527,575, forward strand.
TAATCGCTAGCTCACTTTGTCTTTGAAAATATGCTTTTGTGTATGTGCGTTTGAAATATTTTGAAATGCCAATAGTAAGGCAAGACTTTGTAATGATTCTCGTATCTGTCCCCGAGAATGCGTACAAAGTGTTTTAAAAATATTTTGAAAGTGTTTGTGTGAAAAGGATGTTTTGAAATGTTCGCGAGAAAGCGATTAAGAACTATCTACCTACTCAAAGTCTTTTGTGTTATTTTCCTCATCCTTGGATAGTGTTACCCTACCATTAGTTAGTAGGAAGCCCACTCGTTGGATGTGAATGTACAGGCGCAGGTCATCGTACAATCATAAAGGCAACTTGTAGGGGCGCTTTAGCAATTTATCGTAAGAGACTAAGATCATTTACTGAAGGCAGCATCGAAGGGTCATCGAGGGACTATGATCTTTTATATCAGAGGGACTTTGCTAAAGCATCCCCACGTTCGAGGGACATGACTGTTTTTATTTGAAGGCAACAAGTGGGATTACCTTAGAGGTGAGTGTGTGAAAAGTGATTCAATTCGGTTTATTTATCTTGATCAGGGTTATCTAGCATTGGTTTTAGATCTTGCCATACATGCCTAATTACTAGCAGTTATAAGGAAAAGCAATAAATTGCAGGAAATAAAGGTGTGAAACGTAAACCTAAACTATTACAAGGCTTCGGGAAAGGGGGTACAAAACCATAAAATCGGGAGAAAAATAAAGTAAATCCTAATTAACTATTACATACTGCAGCATATACATAATTCGGAAAAAATAATGCGAAAGTAATAAAGTGCACGAAGATTGTAAAACAAAGGGAAAAAGAAAATTGTTTCATGATTTTGATAAAAAGGATTTGATGATTAATCTAAAAAACCTAATTGATTTAATTTAGAAAAAAGAATTAATTGATTAAAAAACCTAAGTTGATTTTAACTAATTAAACCCTAAAAACTAAGTTAAATTAATTCAAATAATTTAATTATTTAAAAAATGAAAATTAACTTAATTAAAAACCTAAGTCTAAATTAATGTTAATTTAAAAAATGGTTAATTAAATTTTGTTAAAAAAAAGAGTTAAATCAAAATAAAAAAATGTATTTGGGTCTATTATAAAGCAAACCGGGGGGTGCAAGGAGAGAAAATCATTAGGCCCAAAGTTGCAATCCCAAATCCTGCGTGAGATCCAGTGTGTCGATCGAAAGAGGTGTATTTCAGGCTGCATATCTGGGAGTGTTAGATATGGATCTGAGGGCTGCAAGAGTGAGGGTGTCCGATTGTTGTACGAGGACACACTGCGTGCGACCTGCCTAAATCAGAAACAAATATGAAAACGACCAAAGACATGGATCAAATGGCTGCGAAAATTGAGGGTTCCTGGTTGATGTACGAGGACACATTACATATGACCTACAAAAAATCAGGAAAAAAAGTGAAAACGACCAAAAGGCAGGAATTGAACCCATGCCTTGGTATACCAATGCCTTCATGCACGCTTCCTTGCCACTAGGGTGGCTGTTTCATCTGGTCATTAAACGAGAGCAATTAATTATACAATAAACTTACTGGACTGGACTGGAGAAGTGTCGGAGCCCAATCTCCGATCGTCTTCTCCGACGAACTCATGTTTCATTCCTACAAAATAAACACAGTCAGTGATTCAATGGTACCCTACCCTCTAATTCGGGCCTTGCAAATTCAATGGACGCATTAATTTTGGCCAAATCGTGTTGTATTGTGAGATACGACGAAGATAACCTAAAACGGTGTAATCATGGAAAACCCTAATCCGATCGTTATGGGGGCCATACGATGGGTCTAACCTGCGTGGTTATGCCTTAGGATATCGCTAGTGATGTTAGTATGCATTAAAACACAATAAAAATGACAATATGAATTTCATGCAAAAAACGAAAATCGGTGAGGCATGCTCGTGTGTTTCCAGCCTTCTAGATTATTGCAAACGAACCAACCTTACCATATGATCTTCCTGGAAGCGAATGAGCCGACTAGTTTGTAGTGAAAGGGTTGGTAATAAGAGTTTCAAGATTCAGGGTTCTTGAAAAAAGTTTGGAATTTTTTTTGCAAGTTTGAGAGATAATGGTTTTCGTGTGTAAGGGTTCTTCCCTTTATGTCTGAATTGATATGAATATATAGAGAAAATTAGGGCAAATATATGATGGGCTTGGACTCTTGTAAAAATATGATTTTTATCTTATTTTATTTTGACTTTAAATTAATAAAAAAAATGAAAATAAAAAACCAAGGGGTGTATGAATGATTTATAGGTGTATAAGGAGTATAGAGAACATTTGGACTCTTAAACAATGGCCCAATAGCCCAAAATATCAAGCTTGCTCAATTTGAACTTCATGCATTTGCTCAAAATTTCCCAACTTGCAACGGTCATAACTCACTCAATTTTTATCTTTTAAAAGTGATATTGAACTTTTTGGAAAGCTCAAGATGTACTATACAACCTTTATGTTGATCATTTTTTCTTTTTAAGAATTTATATTGATGTAATTTGTCTTGACAAAAAGTGTCTTTTTGTTGACTTTGGAAATGACCTATAATGTATTGGCTTATATCTCTCAAATGATGCATTTTTTGGACTTGAGATTAGAGAGAAAAATTTGTAGAGAATTGAATTCCCTTAAAAATGAGCTTTGATTGAGGAAAAGTTGATGAAGCATGTGAAAGTTATGCTTGGTCAAAGTTCAATTGACTTCTCTTAAGGAAACCCTAATTTGGCAACTTTTGACTTTTGATGATTTGAGGGCTTTTCTTGGGGAATCATGATCAAACTTTGTTAAAATGTTGGATATGACTTCAAAATGTTGATGTTTACCCAAAATATTGAAGTTTGACTGTATGTTAACTATATTTGACTTTTTACCCAATACAGTTGATTTTCAGTCATCTGAGTCGTTGACTGAGGAATCTTGTGATGCAAGGCTTGAAACTTGGTATGAACATTCTTTGAAGCTTATGAGGACCCATGAAAACAACTTGAGACCTTGGAAACCCAATATCCCTTTAGAAATACCAAACCCTAGTTGTAGACCCATTGCTTAGTAGGAGAATTTGTCTGATCAATTCTTAAGTAACCTTGAGCATTTGAGGACCCCAGAAGAATATTTTGAATGAAAAAAGGGAGTGGAAATTTTGGGGTAAAACAATACCAATCATGTTAGTTGACATTCTAAGATGGTATGATGAAATAAGACAGTTAACTCATTCTTTGAGTTTTAACCAGTGCTTGGTTAAAAAATATTGAACCTGACCTTTGAGAAGGTAACCAAACTGTTAAGATAAACTTTTCACATAAGAGATATCTTCAGTGCAAGTATATGCCTGTAGCATGAGTAATATGATGTCCAACATAATGTTAAGACATTAAGATAAACATCCTTGACTCAACTTTCCTTTTGATAAAACAACCTTTTGTCAATTGAGTTTTTCTTTGCTAATCCTAGCTAGAAAACCCAACACATCTAATAATCTTTCCTTTATAAGAAACCACCTTCAGCAGAACTGAATGATCCTACAGACTTGATCTTTGATATCAAGGTTTAGGATTAATAGAGTAACTTCATATTGCAAGTTATAGATGGCATACAATCCTTAATTATCTTAAGACATACGATCAGAAATAACTCACCTTATATTTCTTCATGGTTGATAACACTTTTTATTCTAGATACAAAGATCTTTGAATAAAACATTCAACATATCATGAGATAATTATTTAAAACAAAAATCTTCATTAGAAATCCATCTTCCAATCAAACCAGATATATAAAACCTATACAGTTGCTCTTGAGATAAGTAGGATATTCTTCTCTACAAATATCCAAGGTCATCACACTCATGAGAATTCTTTGACATTGATTGATCTATACTCCAGTTCCAGCCTTTTTCTTTTCGCATCACAGTCATACTGAAGTTAGTACGTATGTTCTTGACATTTGGGCCAGACATCCTGTTCAAACTCTTCAACATCTGATTGGATTGCTTTCCCGGGAACACAACAATAATAAGAAATCTTCATTAGAGACCAGAGTACAATTTCCTGTAAGTTGAAAAAGAATGCTCTTGTTTTTCTTCAATAGCTTGTCACTATCATGTCAAACCTCTTGATTAGAAACCTGAGAAAACTTCTTCTTGATTATCTTCACATCTGAATACTTTTATTTGAAACACACTTAGATGTGCCTTTATGAGTGGACTTGAGAAATTCCCAAGTATCTTTGGCTACAATACAAGTGATGCGGTGAGCTTACCAATTCCATAGAAGATGAAGTTGAAAATTTGAGAGTGAGAAAGAATCAATTCAAACTCTTCCCTTTTATCTCTTCAGAACTAGGAATATCTTATCTTGATAATTCTTCAAGCTCTACTGTCTATTTATAACTATAATTTTAACACTCCAAACTTCCACAAAGAACAGTAGTACCAGAAAAATACTCCCTGAAGCTCACCCAATAGACTAGGGTGCCTGCTTTAATACTAATTGAGATTTCCCTGGTACAAGAAACACATGGTAATACTGACATTCCAACATTAGAACAATGTTTAGAAATATGCTACAACATCTAATTTGACATCCTGAACAAATTTATCAAGTTATAACAGATAATGAAACTTAAACTACAGAATGATAAATAACACATGGAGTTTTTAACCCAGTTTGGTGCAACATCATCTACATCTAGGGGCTACCAAGCCAAGAAGGAAGTCTACTATTAGCAGTATTAGTTCAAAGCTAAACAATCACAATTTACAACTTCTCACCTAATCACTACCCAATACAACTTCTACCTAGGAACCTCCTAAACATAAGAAATCGCCATCTCACTTCCTAAATCACCTTAGTGATATCTAACAATCCCAATCCCCATGACTGTATCGAGAATAACTCAACAAGAAGATCATACTTCCATTTTATTAATTAGCCAAGACTCTTGACTAAGAACAATACTTAGATTCGCTTAAAAGCTTCATCCAAGAACAATACTCAACTCATTTCCTAAAGGATTCTGAGTGAGAACATAATGTTGAACACATGTATCAAAATATACAAGGGTGACTTACACTACACAATACACAAGAGACTCTAAAAACCTAAGACTAATTTTTCTTCCCCTAATTTTACAATTGTTGAAAGAACTAATTACATTAGGTTAGGTCTTCTCTTTAAATACACCTCTGCAGTCCACGGGCTTTGAATTCTGCATCCAGAAGTTTCTTGATCCATAAGCTGAGTGATGCACCAATTATGCAACAAAATATCCTTAAATCTTGGAACAAACATACAAAGTTTTCTAAATTGTCTCAAATACCCATTTAGTAACTAATGTACAACTAGAGATATAAAACATTTTCATATTAAGTCTTCTTGACTTGCGAAATAAACTGAGATATATCCAAAAGAAATATCACATAATCAAATCAAATATGTCAAGATTTAAAACAACAGTGCCTGCTGTACCAAACCAAGATGTCATGACATATGCTTTAACATCTTACTGAAACACTCATAACAACAAAACTATTATGACAGTTGACAAGAATGTTGTAACATCTTAATCAACATAAGTATAACCATGTTTTAGCAAAAAATATGCCAACACTAAAACCATGAAACTAACAGATGTTGTAACATCTGTCTTGATATTGTTTTGATGTTGGGATATCCGTATTAACACGTGTTGCCTGTACCAAAAATTTTTAGTTACTCTGAGATCTCCTATCCGTGTAGACTAATTGATGTTTTAAAGGAGTTTAATCATGCTTAGGACCTAGAAATCTTCTATGGCAATGTTCTCTTAGCAAGTGTTATGGGAAACATGCAAGTCATAAAGAAGAAAGATGTTGTGATGTATTTAGATCCAATCAGAAACATAAGAGTTGAAAATAAACTTACATTGAAGACCATCCCTTGTTTAATAAAAAAGACAACACATAAGCTATTAGGCAATACTTTCTGATCGTTAAGAGAGATACTGGATAACGCTCCTAATTTCATCATCACAAAAGGGAAGAGGAAGCATACTGCTTTACAGGAATAAAAAGACATTCAAAAGCCTGCAAAGAAGAAGTTTCTAAGTGATTCTCAGAAGGCCCTTCTAAAATAATTTGAGGAAGTAGCTTCCACAATTGAGGTTCTGCCTATGAAAACTTGAAGTGGATATACTGGTTAGACTCCTGAGAAGAAGAAAGCTTCTGCACCTAGTCCTAAACACAAGAAGCAAAGGGTAATGATTCTTCCAAAAGAAGAAGATAAAAAAATAGCCTCTAATAAGGAAAACTAAGAAAAAGGTGGACACATTCTTGTCATTTTCTATCATAGTTGGTTCCAAATTCCTTGCATCTGCCTTTGCACATTATGCTGATGAAATCAACTAGAATGTTGATAAAGTTATAAGGAATCAATTGAGATCAAGATTTGAGTCTGTTAGTACATATATTAAAGTAGTTCAACTGGTTAAAGGATTTACTTTTGGAACTGAGCACTTTTCTCCTGGAGGTTCTGCTAAGGTATCTTCTGATATGGTTGCTTTAGAGGTGGTCCTAGAAGCTGGTGTTTGTATGGAAGCTGAAGCTGATGCTGGAGGGTGTGTGGCCGAAGACATGGACCTTAAGGATCATGTTGCAGAAGAGGAATTCACTGTAGAAGAGCCTCTGACTATCAGAACTCCATCAGTTAACTCTTTTAACCCTCTATTTAATTCAAATATGATCTCTTCACCACTAATGAGAAAATACCTAACCCTTTTATCTTCTGACTCAGACCACACATTTTCCCTCCATCTTCAAACAACATAGCTATCATAAACTACCAAACCTGTTGTTTCCCCTTTCAACCTTCAACCTCCCTAAAAACCATTGATCTAACACATATTATGGACACCTTTAAGCTATTTGTAACATCCCAACTTTTAGAATTGATTATTTAATGAATTATTAGGAGTAATTATGGATTATTGACGAATATGTGATGTTTTGTTTAGTATGATGTGTGTATGTGTTGGTGTGTTGTTGTATATGATGTGAGGCAATATGATGTGAATTGAAGTGATTAGATATATTAGAATAATTTAGATAATTATTTAGTAATTATTTAGATTATTATTCAGAATAGAATAATTATTTAAAGGATTATTTAATTAGAATATTATAAGGTAGAAAGATTAGGGGCATGTTGGTAATTAGTGGAATGTTAAGTGAGGACAAGATGGGCATATATTAGGGGTCCTTTTTGATAAACAAAGGAAGAAAGCATTATTTTGTTTTAGGGTACGATCGTGAAAGTTTGGAGAAGAGCAGAGAGAAAGCTAGGGAACATAGGTATTGGAGAAATCACCGTAGGAACGCGAAGAGGAAATTTGATCACTAAAAGTACTAAGGTAAGGGGTGTTTATCATTGTTATTATATTTGATCTAAGGTTTAAATAGTTATTGGATTGCATTAGGTTTTCGTACAAGAGGAATTGGTGTTGTTGATGAAGAATTGATGAATTGGTGATGAATAATGATTTGTATTTGATGTATAATTGATGTAGTATCATAGGATATTGATAGATGACGAAACCCTGAGATTAGATGATGTTTTAGGACCTATAATATGTTGGAATTGCAGAATAATTGGACTGGTGGAGTGCAAAAATCGCAAGAGGAAAACCCTATTCGTGCTGTGTCGCCGGGCAATGAAGGTTGTGTCGTCGGGCGAGGGTTGTGTCTCCAGGCGAGCGATGGGGCGGTGGAAGAGGTGAAAAGATGGAATTTTCTTTAATGTGTAGCTCCAAGCGTCATCGGGAGAAAGGTGACGCGAAAGTAGAATCGACAGGCGACGGAAGTGTGTCGCTAGGCGACGGATGGCAAACTTGGTTGGATGAATTGAATTTCTTAAAAAGGTCATAACTTTAGTTCTAAAGCTCGGTTTGAGGTGTCGTTCAAAGCAGTGTGTAGCTAGTGAAGTAAACCTTAGTTAAATGGAATAAAATGAGAATGTAGGAGTATTTTTCGAAATACCTAAGTTAGGATAGAAATAGGTTCCCTGCATCGAATCACAATAGTGGTTTGTTTATTATGATGATGTTTGTTTATTATAATGATATGATGATATGATGATGTCGTTTTGTTTATATGTGATTATTATGATGATGATTTTTTAATATGATGATATGATGATGTTGACGACTTCATGAATGTTGATGCGTATGACTAGTTTTGGTCGTTTATATTTGTTGTTGTGCATCATGGACTTATGGCATAGTTTGGACAACTTTGGTTTGCCCATGTTGATTTAGGACTTTGGTCTAGTGTTGATCTCAATCCCAGTGTGTGGGTTGAGGGTGTTGATGTTGTGCTCCGGTTCCAAGATGGGATCGATCCTATGGTGGGGATCTTTGGAGGGTGATGGCCTAGTTTCCATCAAAAGAAATGGCACCACATACATGAGTCTATGTTCCTGCGCTACATGTTATGTGGCATTGCATAGTTGATTGGTTTTGATGATGTTTATTATGCTGTTATACTAAATGATGATATTGCTGAGTTGATGTTGTGATGTTTGTTGGCTTATTCTACTATATATATATTCCTTATGTCTTATATAATGATTATGATTTACTCACCCTTTCTGCTCGAATATTGTCTCTACGTGTGTAACGTGCAGGTGATCAGGAGTAGTTCTTAAAGGCCTAGAAGGATAGCTTTGGAGTGTGTTGATTTAATTCTGTTGAGTCTAGAAGTTCTTGCTTTGATATGCAACATCAGGGTTGGGAACATGTTGAATCATGTTAATTGACTTTATTACAATGTTTCTGGATTACCCTTGTGATATTTGAATTGTTGGAGTATGAACCTTGATTTAATAAGGTTATTTTTGTTGATTTTTAAATAAAGATGTTTTGAACTATGAATTCTGCTGCGAGTAAGTTGAAGTATTGTGGTTGTTATTTAATGAAGCATATGTCATAAATGATTTTGAAAACCCGTTTTATGGAACCCCACCCACCGCCAACACGACCAAACTTTGAGGGTATGGGTAACCGACTGTACCAAAGCGGATCTTCTAGATATGGAGATCTGACTGATTTTATGGATCCAGAACGCATTGACTTCGCTGGGCCATCGACCCTGCCACAGCAGGAAACGCGACGACACTCAGCACGGGAAAGGCGAGGACGGGGATGCGGAACCGGGGGTCATTATCGGGTTCCGGGGGATCACTGATTTATCTGTTTTTTTTCCTGTTTTTTTTATCTGTTTTTTTAATGTAATACATTTGGATGTAATTTTTTTTTTAATAAAAAGTCAATTTTGTTGATCCTGTATCCAATACGCAACGCATCGGACCGGAAAAAAAAGAGCAAAATTTGCCCTAGAATTACACTTAGGCGCCATCTCACTTGGCTTAGGGCATGCCCTAAGCACATAGGCGCCAAGTGAGATGGTGCCTCCCCTTAAATAACGGGTGGAGGCGCCAAGTGAGATGGCTCCTCCTTTGGGAGTCATCTGAAACATGGTTATTTGCGTAATTTTTTTCTGAAACGCGGTTATTTGCGATTTTTTTTTTAATACTTGATTATTCAAAAAAAAAATTTTCTATTTTGATCTCTTTTATATTTAGGTTGAAATTAAATGGTGGGTTATTTTAAAAAAAATAATATAACACATGTTCTGCTCTGGTAACTTTTATTTTCAATCGCATTAATAAATGACACATTATTATTTCTTAAGTTTTTTTTTAATTGTCATTTTTAAGATTTTTTTTTTTTAAATTATCGTTTTCAAAGTTTAAAATAGTGTTGGTGATATTTTTGTCAAAATTATCTTTATCATTTATTATAGAGAGAAAAAAATAAATTAAGATAATAACAAATTAAGAATATTATAGATAAATAAAAATCTATTGCTCGAAAAATAATAACAATCATTAATTTCATTAATATATACAAAATTAAAAAAAAAGGAAATTAAAAAAGAACGGGTGAAATATTTATTTATTAATAAAAAATAAAAAACAAATAAAATATAAAAATAACAGATTAAAAAATACAAAAAAATAAATTAAAATAATACAAAATTAAAGATGTTATAGATAAATACTTGCTTAAAAAATAACAATAATAATTAATTTTATTACTAAAGGTAAAAAGTTAAAAGATGAAAAATAAATAGAAACGGATGGAATACTTTATTTATTAATAAAAAACAAAAAACAAAAACAACACATTAAAAAATACAAAAATTATAAAACCTAATTTTTTCAAATCAAGAACACAAATCTGTTTCTTACAATGCAAACGTGTCTTCATCTTTTCCATAATTCCTTATCTGTTCACAATATTTACTAATGAATATCAAGTATTTCAAACCTCTTTGAGCATTTCATCTTTTATGTTCAAATCCTTCAAGCATTCACCATATTTTTTCCATTATCATCAGATCCGCAACAAAATGGTGATATAATCTGATGACGATGTTTTCAATGGTGATATAATCTATAGAAATTTCTTCCAAATATTAATTTGAAAGAGTCCTTGCTATACTAAAATTAATGGAGAAGGTTTAGAGCGAAAAATGCAAGAGCTATATTGCAGATTTAACAATTTCAACTATGGTTTTAATTGTGGTCTGCAATTATAATTACAATTGAAATATTGTTGTTGCAAACTTCTCCACAATGACATCGATTCATACTTACAATGCGAATTAAAATCATACGCGACACTATAAACAATGGCGCCAAACAATTTTATTCATATTAGTTTACTTCTTCTCATGAAAAATAAATTTTACAAGCACAAATCTCATTTTTCTTTAAATGTAATGAAAATTCTTAACTTTAATAATTTTTAATCATGTATTTTAAATACTTTTTAATAAATATTCATGCGGCAATAGCCATAATATTCATCCCAACAACTGCAATAACAGTAATTCCAACACTCACAGCTATAATCACAATTTAAAACCATTATCTCAAATATATTTTTCATTTCTTATTAATTTAGTCATGTAAATGATAAGATTCAACCGCAATTATTGAAGTTGGAAAACTAAACTTCCAAGTTCACACGGTTTTTCTGATGTGATGTTACTTTTGCAACGCGATCCCTAACACATTATATGTGTATGTTTGATTTAATTTTTTAAAGAGACAAAAACAATTCTAAATGTATATAATTGATTTTGCAATGATATCTATGTGTTTGATTCTTTTAAAATATAATTGAGTCTTTCACAAAAATTGGTTCTACTTAAAATTATAATTTATAATTTTTGAGTTAAAACGTAATTTTTACGTTAAAATTATTGTTCAACTCAATATTTCATATATTTATTTAAATATAAATTACTTTATATTCAACTCATTTTTAATTAAAATTAGTTTTACATAATCATTCACTAAAAACCAATTCTTTATTATAAAAACAAAATACGCTAAAATAGTAGTAGAAGAAAATCACATTAGGATTAAATAAGAAAAAATATATCAGAACATAATGTAGATTTAGGAATTAAGGTATATATATATATATATATATATATATATATATATATATATATATATATATATATATATATATATATATATATATATATATATATATATATATATATATATATATATATATATATATATATATATATATATATATATATATATATATATATGTGTTTTATGAGGCATAAAATTTTAATGGTAACTTTTCAATATTTTTTTATTACACTTGTTATAGAGTTCATGTTTTGTGTTCATGTTTTGTGTGTTATATTTATTTTCAAAAGATTTATATGAAATTAGAATCTTCTATATCTTTTATATGAATTTTTGAAAATAAATCTGTTTGCAGTATATATTTAAATAATATTTATTTTGGTGATCACATTTAAAATTATAATTGTGATTTAAAAATCTATTTTAAGTTTTAATTTCTAGATTTATATTTTTGATAATGAAAATTTTTGAATTTGACCTAGAAACTATATGATAATAATTTGTTTGAAAATAAAAATTTGAATATTTTTGAAAGAAAAATATTTGTGAAAATTTTGGTTTTTTTGGATATATTTTATTTAATATATATTATGTTAAATATATTTGGAATCACATATATGATTATGATCGAGAATCATAAAAATATATTTTATTTAAAGATTTTGATTTTCAACACTTTATTTGTGGTTTGAGAGTATAATTTTTGAAGTATATATCTATGCCAATTATTTGGGAAAGATAAATACTAAATTTAAATCTTATTTTGGGATTTGATTCTTGATTTTACATTAAAAAGAGGCTTTATTATCAAATCTTTTTATTTTATTTTATAATTATTATTTTATCTTTCAATTTGATTCACATAAAATCTGCATATAATTAATTTAGATTTTAAAATATAAGACAAATACTAATTTGCTTAATATATATTTAGTTATTATATATTATTTATCCATTTTTTTGAATATTTTGAATATCTCTCAACATCATAAAAGCTAAAGATTTAATTTTTTGAATTTTGGATAGTTTGAATTTTAGCATTGATTTTATTGATTCTAAAATAATTCATTTAAAAATTACTTGATGCATATGTGAATTTGTTTGACATTTATTTTAGATAAATAAATATTTAATTTTCATCTAAATTAAAATTATATATTTAACGTGATTATATTATTATTAATTTTTACACAATAATATATTCTTTTTATTCATGCAAATTCTATAAATTTAGAAACCTTATATTTTATTATGAATTTGCTCTCACACTAAGGACTTTCAAGAAATATTATTATTATCAAATGGCAGAATTTTTTTTATTAATAACCATGTATTAAAAAAATATTTCGCAAATAACCGGGTTTCGGAAAAAATTACGCAAATAACCATGTTTCAGATGGCTCCACAAAGGAGGAGCCATCTCAATTGGCGCATGCACCTAGGGTTTTGCCCTAGGCGCCATCTCACTTGGCGCCTCCCTTGGATTTTAGCCAAGTGAGATGGCGCATGCTCCTTAAAAATGAGAGGAGGCGTCATCTCACTTGGCGCCTAGGGCAAAACTAGGGCAAAATGCTGTTTTATAAATAATTCGCCCGTTTCTTCGAAATTTCTCACACTTTCTCGCACTGTATTTTTATTTTGTACTCCGTTATTTGCATAATGACGTCGCCTATGATTTTTAGCAGAGATGGTTACGTTATATTCTCCGCCACGAAACCTGCGATGAAAATGAAATTCTGGCACATTCACTCCATGGAGCGTCTGAAGCGGGAGTTGATATGGTGGCTAGATGGAGACATCGCGGAGGGGGAAAAAATTCGAAGGATCCAGCGAAAACGAACAACAACCTCGCATGCGACAGGAAGACCTAATGTGTGGTTGGAGGAAGTCAAAACAGACAGTGATGTAATGCTGATGATGCATGGGTCAGATGAAATTGTGTTAACAGTTGTAATTTCCTAGATTGAATATCGTTAATCATTGTTGTACGCGAAAACCCTAATGTAATTTCCTATATTGAATTTCCTAAATTGTGTTAACAGTTTTATTAACGGAAAACCCTAATGTTTACAACACAAATATTGAAAAGATTTATTGTATTACAATATTTATGTGGTCGAGCCAGACGCCCGATTCGGACAGTTTTTGCGATTGTGTCCGACCTGACGGCATAAACCACACTTTCTTTCCAACCTGTCAAGATCGTCCATTTCTGTTGTGATGCGCCTACTTTTGGGACGACCCTTCTTGTTCCTTCGCATTTGGTCATTGTGCCAAACTATATCACCGTTGTATTCAGGCCAATAATCCGGTTTTGCCACCAAAGGAAAGTTATTGTTGTAAACAGTGAGCAACGTTTCAGATTTATAAACGTTTGAGAGCAGTTGAAGCGCGTCTTGATGGGTATGAGCACAAGCGACAATGACATGAGAGCAAGGCATACGAAATGCTTGAAACCTGCCACAATCGCACCATTGAGAAGGTAAAATGACCCTGTATTCTTGTCTTGCCAGGCCTTCATTGTGGTCGATTGTCTCTTTCACAATGAAGTTGTGGCTGTGTCGGTCAAATCGTGTAACATGTGAGTGTTGGCTTTAGCACTTTCAGCCTTAATGTATTTCATGCAGCTTTCACTCCATAGTTGTCCTGATTGCAACACCGCATACCATATTTCACCTCTTTTGGCAAATAACGCAACCATCCTAAAATACGTGGATTTTACCAAGGCAGTGATTGGGAGGTTTCGTATGCCCTTGAATACCCCGTTCATTGATTCAATAAGATTCGTTGTCATATGCCCCCATCTTTGGCCATTGTCGTATGACCTAGTCCACTTTTCGACCGGTATATTATCGATCCACGTACCGGCTTCTGGATTAGACAAACGGATCTCGTTGCGGTAATATTTGAATGTGGGTTGTGTCAATGCATATCCCGCATTCATCACCGCTTTCCTCAATGTTTTGTCCTTGACCTCCCTCGAGAAATTCTGGACGATATGCCTGACGCAATAGACATGCGTAGAAGGAGGGTCATGCCAACCATTTGCTGGATTATTATAGGCACTTTCAATGGAGGCATGTCTGTCCGAGATCAAACAGAGATCTGGTTGAGGAGCCACGTGTGTACGAAGATTTTTCAGGAAAAAGCTCCAAGCACCACCGGTCTCCCCCTCGACAAGGGCAAACGCAACAGGGAAAATGTTATTGTTGCCATCTTGTGCAACTGCCATCAATAGCGTGCCTTTGTACTTCCCATACAACCAAGTCCCGTCAATTTGTAGAATTGGTTTTCATGATGCAAACCCTGTGATCATTGGTTGAAATGCCCAAAACACGCGACTGAATATTCCGTTGCCATGCAGTAGACTACCATCTTGGGCGTACGCTGGCAATGTTTCCAGAACATAAACACTACCTAGAGAATATGTCTTGAGTGCATTTAGGTAGCGGGGAAGTTCTCGGTATGACTCCTCCCAGTTTCCGTACACCCTTTCAATCGCCTTAGTCTTTGCTAACCACGCCTTACGGTAAGACGGAGTGTAGTTAAAAACCGTGGTGATGTGGGAGATGATTGTTTTCACCTTCAAAGATGGGTCGTTGCTGACCAGGGGTAGGATTTCTTGACAGATTAGATCATGGTTGAGTTTTCGGTGGTCTTGTGATTGAGTGGAACTTACACAAGTGTGGGTAGTCATGGAACCTATGACCCAGCAGTCACCCCTTAATCTGTATGATGCGGTCAGCTTGAACATACAGTCAGGGTGGACACACTTGATCTTGTACCTTTCCGGGTTGACACGATCCACCTTAAAATCAACCGAGTTAAGCATGTGAAATTTTTTAATGGCCCTGATGCATTCCTCTCTGTTACGAAACTTGTCATTCTCTTTTAAATTTTCATCCGACTGCATATACGGTTGGAAAAACAAGTCAGTAGAAGGTTCATCTCCGCCCATGTTGAAGTTTGTCATGTGCGGAGGTGGTGTGTAGATTTTGTCTGTAGGAATACTTGGGATGCCATCATCGTCAGAATCATCGTTCACCATTTCATCAAACTCTAACTCGTTATCTTCTTCTTCATCATCAACTGCATCTACCTCATCTTGTTCATTCTCCAAAGGATCAACCTCCTGTGTCACCGGAGGCTCTACCTCCTGTGTCACCGGAGGCTCTTGAAGCAAAACGTACAACTCAATAGAGTCGTATCCAGAATAGACATGGCTGGAAATCATGTTCTGGAGATCCTCGTCATCTTGAACTTCAACCTTATAAAAAATTACTTGGTTGTTTCCAAAAAAACTGGATTCTGATAAAATATCTGGGATACCGGGCCTCGTTCAAGTTTGGCCTCCAATCTTTTCTTGAAGTACGAGAAATTGGCTTTCCCGTTTAAGAGAAATCAAACATTGTCGGTGTTTCTAAACAAAAACCCAATTGTGGGACAAATGTATGTCTCACCGTTGAAATGTGCTTTGACAACAAATTGTGGTGAAGAGGCCATTGCGTAGAATTGTTTTAAGGTTTGAAGGTTGGAATGTTTGAGGTTTATTGATTGTATGAAGGTATGAATGCTGGAATGTTTGAAGGTTTGATGACTGATTCGAAGGTTGGAAGATTTGACAGATTATGTGAATCAATGTTATGTTAAACGTAAGGCTAAAAATTTCAATTAAGTAAGGGATGCAACCCCCCAAGGCTGCCAATAATATTACATGCAATAATGAAACCCCATAGGCTGCCACCTATCCTGGCCCTATTCTGCACACATACATGTTTTGTGTAAGACTCCACCCATCAACTCCAATGGCCTTGCATGCAATAAAGAAAGGAATCCCAAAGGCTGTCACGTAGCCTGAGCCTATGCTGTAACAAATGACACCTCTTATTCGCCAAATGGGGTGGCGACACCATACATTTTTGTACTCTTTCGCCAAGTCCAATGGCGCCTCCCTTACTGTCCAATCGTGATACATGCATGGGCTTATGAAACCCCATAGGCTGCCACCTATCCTGGCCCTATTCTGCACACATACATGTTTTGTGTAAGACTCCACCCATCAACTCCAATGGCCTTGCATGCAATAAAGAAAGGAATCCCAAAGGCTGTCACGTAGCCTGAGCCTATGTTGTAACAAATGACACCTCTTATTCGCCAAATGGGGTGGCGACACCATACATTTTTGTACTCTTTCGCCAAGTCCAATGGCGCCTCCCTTACTGTCCAATCGTGATACATGCATGGGCTTATGAAACCCCATAGGCTGCCACCTATCCTGGCCCTATTCTGCACACATACATGTTTTGTGTAAGACTCCACCCATCAACTCCAATGGCCTTGCATGCAATAAAGAAAGGAATCCCAAAGGCTGTCACGTAGCCTGAGCCTATGCTGTAACAAATGACACCTCTTATTCGCCAAATGGGGTGGCGACACCATACATTTTTGTACTCTTTCGCCAAGTCCAATGGCGCCTCCCTTACTGTCCAATCGTGATACATGCATGGGCTGCCACCTAGCCTGCAAGAGTGACACCTTACATTTTTTGTAAATGCATGCATGCATATGTGTAACCCCCTAAGCATGCAAATGTGACACTTCGCAGGCATGCAAGCACAAGCAACCACTACATCAAACTTATTTGCCTATAAATACATACCTTATGAAACATCTCTCACACCCACACAACTCTCACTCTCTGCTACGAAATATTTCTTAAGTCTATCATACTCTCTATCTCTTCCTAAGTCTTTCATACTCTCAAGCATTTTGAACAATGGCTCTTCTAACAATGGGCGATACTCACAGAGGCACAAGGGAAAACATTGCTGCATTTGTAAGTCTCTTCTTTGGTTATACATTTTTCATACTTCAAATAACGTGTTGTTCATCTTAATTAATCTTACACTTGTTAAATTATGATCTCAGGACACAAAAAGATTCAGAATCCGTTTGCACAACTACCTGGCTCCCGACCCATTTATCATCCCTTATCTGGAATATGCAAGTTTTGGACATGTGATAAAGATCTCCAACTGAACCATTGACTCAAAGTTCATTCTTGCAATGTTGGAAAGGTGGAGACCGGAGACCCATACATTTTACCTACCAATAGGTGAATGTACCATCACGCTCGAGGATGTGTACATGCTACCGGGCCTCCCTATCGACGGTAAGGCGGTGAACGGGTCGGTTCAACAACCCAACTCACAGTGTGAAGAACTGTTGGGTAGGGATATGGTAGAAGGTAGTGGAGCAAGAGGGCAGGGAATACTACTCACTGACCTGAAACATCATTATGCAAGTATGGAATTAAATGAAAATTCCTCAGAGAATGACCGAGTAGTAAAAGCCAGAACGTATCTTATGATACTTTTTGGTACATTTTTATTTCCCGAAAGTACGGGAAATAGTGTAAATTTTATGTACTTACATTTACTAACAAATTTTGAAAAAACTAGAAAATATAGTTGGGGTTCTGCAGTATTAGCCCACCTATACAGTTCCTTGTGCAAAAACGTAGTCAAGGAAAAATGTACATTTTATGGGTGCGCATTTTTACTACAAGCCTGGGGTTGGTGGAGGATGGAGTCCTTAAACCCCATCAACAACAACACTTTTGGTTTCCCATACGCAACAAAGTAAGTCATTAAGTTATAGCATTTATAACTATTCTGCTCTTTCCAAAATATATGCTAAAACTAACATGTTTCTCATTTCCTTTAGGTACTGCGTGAGGGGTATGGATTACGGCAAGAATCCAAGATTCAATGTCGCACTCTACTGGAATCTGTTGGATCACTTAGGCCCAGATGACGTACGTCGTAGCTTTTAACTTTTGTTCATTTTAATTATTTATACATTACTTTTGCGCTAACCTGATTTAAATTTTATCGCAGTTCGTCTGGAGACCATATTTGGGTTTGGGCCATGCTCCAAACCCAGAGGATGCAGCAACTTGGACTGCAAAGACTGGACTCATTCGGTTCAACATTGTGGAGATGCACCACAGCGACCGTGTGAAGATGCAGTTCGAAATGCATCAAGAGATACCAAGTGATCCAACAGATTTGTCCCCCTGGCATCTTAAAAGGGTCGACGCCCAGTGGGGTCTTACCAACTGGAAAGACTTTGCTCCGGAATGGTGTAAAATGTGGCAAAGGCGTCACAGCTACATCTTGCAATCCCCGGTTTTCCTTACTCAAGGTAACATGCGACACACAGATCAATATATGTCGTGGTACAGGTCGGTTAGTAACCCAGAAATGCACGTGTCTCATCCGAGGTACTTGGTTGACCCACGCACACAATGGGCACAACCCTCGATTCCCCATCAACAAACCCAAAACCCATCAACCTCCAACCAACCCCCAAGAAGAAACAGACCCACAAACACCCAACCACATTCCCCACCACAACACAACTACAATCAAATGCCGTACTACCAACCACAATCACCACCAAACTACCAATACCCGGATATGCCTCAAACCCAACCATAATACCAACCCCAATACCAGCACACCCATATACCCCAGACACAATTTCAGTCTTCCACATATCCTAATATGGCACCCTCAACATCCAGCCTTAGCCCTGATATGGGAATGTCAGAAGATTATGACCAAGCCGACCAAACCTACCATCAACCACCATATCACCAAACAACCCAACATCCACAATACCAAACACCCCAAGATCCATTTCCTTTCTACCCCCCATACTCAGACGACCAATGCTACCGACCAACCATGGAACCCCACCCACCGCCAACACGACCAAACTTTGAGGGTATGGGTAACCGACTGTACCAGAGCGGATCTTCGAGATATGGAGATCTTACTGATTTTATGGATTCGGACCGCATTGACTTCGCTGGGCCATCGACCTTGCCGCACCAGGAAACGCGACGGCACCCATCAAGAGAAAGGCGAGGACGGGGATGCGGAACCGGGGGTCATTACCGGGTTCCAGGGGATCACTGATGTATCTTTTTTTTCCCAGTATTTTTTGTATCCATTTTTTTTACTGTTCTTTTAATTTAATACAGTTGAATGTAATTATTTTTTTTAATAAAAAGTCCATTTTGTTGATCTCTGTCCAATAGGCAACGCATAGGAAAAAAAAAAATTTTTTTTTTGCCCTAAATTTATACATAGGCGCCATCTCACTTGGCTTAGGGCATGCCCTAAGCACTTAGGCGCCAAGTGAGATGGCGCCTCCCTTAAAAAAGGAGGTGCATGCACCAATTGAGATGGCTCCTCCTTTGTGGAGCCATCTCAAACATGGTTATTTGCGTAATTTTTTCCGAAACCCAGTTATTTGCAAAATATTTTTTTAATACATGGTTATTAATAAAAAAAATTCCAAATGGCATCCTATATGAA
The DNA here is from genome assembly GCA_948472305.1 of Vicia faba. Classification (NCBI taxonomy): domain Eukaryota; kingdom Viridiplantae; phylum Streptophyta; class Magnoliopsida; order Fabales; family Fabaceae; genus Vicia; species Vicia faba. Next base: position 843,547,480 of record OX451739.1, read on the forward strand.
TACAACCTACTTTTGTAGGTAGTGCCTTATAAATTTAAAACTCTTTCCATTAAATTTATTAACATGTTTGGTAATATTAGTTGAGTTGGTTGAAGCAACATGTTGCAAAAGTAATTTTGGTTGTGTAAATTTGATTAATCGGAATTACAAAAGGTATAATGTGTAATTATTCATGCAAACTGTTATGATCATTCAAAAGGAAGACACAGTTTGACCAAACAATTACATATTTATGATGGTAAATATATAGTAGTTATTAATTGTATCCATGTGAATAATGATTGGTGTCAAAGAGAGTACCGTTTACATTTAATTTTTTGCAAACAAAGATTGAGAATTAATTGTGTGTTTGATATTTTGTTTGAGTCTTTTAATTATAAGTAAAGATGAATGTCTATATATAATAATTTATTGTCATATCAGTAATGAAGTTGTATGAGTGTAAATCTTTCACGTGTTTATTTAATTACACTCACATATATAAGGTAAACATGTGACGATTGTAAGAATTTATTATTTATAAATATTAATTATCAATGTCTGATCATTGAAAATAAATATTACTAGCAATTGATTTTATTGCCGAAAGACTTAATATCACTGATGAACCTTGTATTTCGGTGAGTATATTTTTTGTTATCTATAAACTAATTTAGTTTATGTTTCTGCAAAATAAGTTATATTTTGATTCTCAAAAGTTCTAACTTTTAAGAATAAAATATGAAATTATAATTTTTGAAACTAGATCTTACATAATGATTGAGAAACTCAAATTCTCTGACAATTTAGTATATTTAAAGTGAGACTCAAGTTTAAAAGTGAGTCCACCTTAAATTACACAGTTTTATAATCTTAAAGTTTTGCAATAAAGCAATAAAGTGAAAGACAAACGCTCATTAGAGTGATGATTTTTCATTAAAGATCATTAAGCAAAGAAAATATCATAAGCATATTACAAAACTATTTAATCTTGCGAAAGCGCTATAGTTTCGTCAATTAGGTGACGTTGTCGAAAATTTAGCATATGGTGTTCTCTTTGCACAATTAAGTTTATAACTATTAAAGTTAAAAATTATTCTTTAATAGAATAATTTCATAAAGTGTGCAATAAAGGAAAGATTGAAGCAAGAGAAAATGAAATATTGCTCATTCGGTAGATACCTCAAAGGATAAGGGCAAATCAATAATAATAAGAAAATATGATCTAAACTGACAAATGTTCAATGGTGTTGAAAAATACATCAAATTAAAGGGGGCAAATTTGGCGAAGATTGATATTTTTTATTTACTTTTAACTATTTTAGATTGTTATTATAAGCTTAAATTTGTATTTAAAAAATAATTTGGTCGATGAATAAAGTTTTATTTTAATATTATAACTTCTTTTTTTAAATGATGGATTCAATTTGTCTTTTAAATTCAAATATTATTATAGCTAATTCAGTCATGACTCGTGATAATCTAGAATTGTTAAAAAGTTTAAGAAATATAAACTTTAGTCCCAAGTTAAAGAATAGTTTGAGACAGATATTATAATGTGTTTTGAGAATATTGAGTTTAGGGGAGAGATATGTTCAAAGAACAAAATTGAGTGGAAAGGAATTGGTTCTAACTCAATTCATATAGTTTCTATTTATATAGAAAATTTGTATCCTCATACAGATATTATTATTCTTTCTCTCAATTAAAATAAGACATTAATCCTTGAAGATAAAACTCAACATTCTCAAGAACTAGAACATCAAGTGTCATAAAGAATTGACTGAAATAAGAAATTATATTCAATATGATTGAAAGACTCTATTATGATAGTTGTGACACTTGTTCCTTGTTATAATTTTGGAGTTTCATAAGATGGATATCAAGTTAGTCTTTCTTAATGGCGACATTAAGAAATACAATATGGTGCAACGAGAAATTTTTGTATGTCAATAGATACAAAGTTTATGGTTTGTGAACAGATAAAATCCATTTATGAGTTAATGAAATTGTCTCCTTAGTAATATCACAATATTTCATAAGATAATTGTCTCATTTGGTTTTGAGATGTCTATTATGAAAAATTATTGGGTTTTACAAGTTTATTGGAAGTAAGTTTATGTTCCTAGTTTAATGTGTCGATTTTATTTTATTTAGTCAGTAATGATATGATTGTTCCGTGAAACCAATAAATCTCTAACAAAAATTTAGTGATGAAAGATCTTGGACAAATCTCTTTTGTATTAGTTATTTAGATACTTAGAGATTATTCTCAAGGTATCATCTGATTATCACGATATATATATATATATATATATATATATATATATATATATATATATATATATATATATATATATATATATATATATATATATATATATATATATATATATATATATATATATATATATATATATATATATATATATATATATATATATATATATATATATATATATATATATATATATATATATATATATTTGAAAATAAAACTCACAAGAAAGACAATAAACTAGGTTATGTCTCAATTATCAAGGGAAACTATTAAATCTCAATCATTGTCCAAAATAAAAGAATATAAAAATTTAGAAAATTAAGTTTTTTATACATTAGTTGTGGGAATCTTATATATGATTTTATATGTATATGGAAAGACGTACATAAAATTATTAAGTAGATACTTGAACAATTCAAAATTGAATTGTTGAAAGAAAAAAGGCAAATCATGAAGATTATTGTAGATGACAAAAGAGTTTGTATTTACAAATTAGAGATATAACAATGAGGAGATCATTAGTATGTTTGACTCTAATATTTTAGAAGTCGAATAGACATTATAATACAAAACAAATGAAGGTAAATATTTATGTCATTCAATTATAATTCAATATAAGGCTTTGAAACATCACTCAAGTTATATTTTATTGTAAGACAGACATATATTGTTTCAACAATAGGTTTTAAAAGTTCATTGACTTATAAGTTATTATTGTTGAAACTAGAATATATATGCATATGGAATTTAAGCTAAAGACTAATTAATCAAAGACTTGACATATAAGGACTTTCATATGATTATTGTCCCTAAGGATATCTTAGATTAGTGGGAGTCACTCCTTCTTTATGTTTAATAATATTATTTTGATATCGATACAAACTTTATGTTAAGATTATATGCATAAATAATGTTTATAAGGCTATTGTTGTTATAACCATTTATGTCCCGTTTGTTCAAATATTGAATTTGCAAACTTTAATTTGATCTCAATAAAGACTTCAGTTGGACCAGTTGAAAATATACATGATTTAGAGATCACATTGCATGAAATTTCCAAGTCACTCACCTGTATCGATCTATTTCATCAAGTATATTTATGTGGTGGTCGTCGGGGTTCCATCATGTTATACGTTAGTGACGACAACCACGATAGTCCCATTATTGATGTATGAGGTATGCCAGATTGTAAAATTAATATAAAAATAAATAGTATTCGGATGTATGCCAAAAGAATTATGATATAATTATTAAGATATATTGGCCAAGTGGGAGATTGTTGGAATATTTTAATAATTTAGTCTTATATTAGTATTCCAATAATTATGTGGCCAAATATATTTATTTAATTATATTAGCTATTTTATTAAATAAAGTGCCTTAAATAATTATGTGATCAAATAATGCTAAAAGACTATTTAGATTTTATTTAGGAATTATTTAATTAATTATTTAATTAATTAATTGGATATTGACTCAAATATGATTGGATGTCACGATGAACCATTTGAGAATAATGAGAACCCTAATTAACCATCACACTATATATAAGCTATGGTCTTCAATATATTATACACGAGTAGTTTACCTCTTCTTCCCATCTGAAGAGTGTTCAAGACATTAGAAGTATTGGTTGATGAAGATCTACAAGCTAGTAAGTGCAGGTCACTTGTCTCTACACTTTTTGCATTTGCATATTACAATTATCATTGCCTAAAGACTTTTATCTTATGAATCCAAATAATTTTTAAATTTCATATCTCATATACTAACATATATATATATATATATATATATATATATATATATATATATATATATATATATATATATATATATATATATATATATATATATATATATATATATATATATATATATATATATATATATATATATATATATATATATATATATATATATATATATATATATATATATATATATATATATATATATATATATATATATATATATATATATATATATATATATATATATATATATATATATATATATATATATATTATGCACTAAAGTATATGATATAATATGTATAACATGTATACATGATTAATTGCTATTGAATTAAATCAAAGATATTTATATTTATAAATGTTTTTCTTATCATTTTTTTTTATTTTATGTATTAATTTTCATTACTTTTATTCTTGTCACTTTTTTCCTTCTTCTATTCAAAGATTAAATTAAAATTTGTAAATGATTTTACGAATAATAATAATAATAATAATAATAATAATAATAATAATAATAATAATAATAATAATAATAATAATAATAATAATAATAATAATAATAATAATAATAATAATAATAATAATAATAATAATAATAATAATAATAATAATAATAATAATAATAATAATAATAATGTGGCACGTTTGACCGATCAGACATTAAAATATTGTAAAAGACAAAAACAAAATTTGATTGAAGACAGAATTGACTTCTAATGGAGAAACTGAAGATCTTAAAGAGAACATCTATTGTGAGGCGGAGAAAGTAAATCATTTGTTTTTATTATTTTAACAAATACTTATAATGAGATTTTGATGTCGGCAGAGTAAATGAGATTTTGAGAGTGACATTCATGATGGAGTTTTCAAGAATACATGTCTAGCAGCATCAATGGCAGTCTTTAGCAGGTGTGCGATCAATATCATTAGGCTTGAGAAAATGTTACATTCACCAATAAGACACTATTTGTCATTTTTTCTAAGTAACTTGTGGTTAAAATTTAACAAAAATAAATGGGATATTGAACTCGTATCCATACATTTGATATTCATATACAGTTATCAATTGATCTGTCTTAAAGAGACATATTTGCCGTTTAGCCTACGTCAAATTTATGTCACATGGTTATTTCATGTTTAACACAAAATACAATTTTAAATATTCTATATTTAAAAAAAAATTGTCTTGGGCCGCTCATATGACCCACATGTCAAGGTTTAAAAATAAACGTTATGAAGGAAAACACATAGGAATAAGAACGACTTCACTCAAACTCAGAGCATACAATTCTGACCTCATAATGATTTCTCACCATCAGATCTCATCAAATGGTGATTTACACGAAACGTCAAAACGCTAGATAAAGAAGGGAACGAAGGCGACTGAGTCATGTTGTCCACAATTGGGGGTCGTCACGGGTGAAGCGTAGTGGCTCCGTGCTTTGATCGATTTCCTACTTTTGTTTCTGCAGATTATACACACTTCTTTATCTCAAATCTGCAAGCACAAAAACAACAAAAGAAAATATGGCTACACATAATCGCGACGACGATGGTTTACATTATGTTTTCTTCTTTGAATGATGGTGTTGTTTCAATTGAAAGTTTTTTTTGTAGTTTATGAATGATAATTTGAAAGCAAAGGTGAGTTGAATTGTCTGTGTGATTCAAATAAGAAAAAAATATTGCCTTTTATGAGTGAAAGAGGTTTTTTTTGTAACAAAAAATGTTTGTATTTGATAATAGTTTGAGGTGATAAAGAATAGATAAAGGTGATTCTCTGTGTTAGAAATTTTGTTGTTTTGTAATAAAAACCAATGTTTGTAATAATTAGAATTGTTCAGATTTCAAAATGCGTTCCTTGATTAGAATGGGCGAGCGAGAGAAAAATCTCACAGTCAAGGAACTTGACTTTATTCAAAACCACGAGTGTGTGAGGTTTAGTCTTTAAGCTAATATTTTCTACTAAATATGTTATTAACATTATTATAAGCCAACGAGTTACAAAGTCTCAGAGGTACGCAGAATACACATTCCAGTCTCTTTCTTTTATTATATTTATCTTAATCTTTGTTTTATTTCAGTTTTAGTTCTTAGTCTCCCCTAATCCAATCCTTCATTATCATTAGCTTTACAAAGAGATAATAGAGTACAGTAGGTTGACATTGGTCTTTGTGGGTTCGACAATCTTTTATATTACTTTGATATTTTCGTGCACTTATGGACGCATCATGTTTTTGGAGCTGTTGTCGGGGACCAACAGTCAATATTGTTATTTCCGTTGTCACACTGTATAGACTAAGGCACTCTAAACTCAATTACTATGTATCACCCATATATTTTCTACAACTCCCATTCTCAGTATTTCAAGGAATCACAAGAATTCCATAAATCCGATCTCGAAAAACTGATGGAAGATTTCAATGTGTCACTACAACTACCTATCCCAACTACCGATCCCAACATTTTGAGGAGTCGCAAGAATCCCATAAATCTGATCTCGAAAAATTACTGGAGGATTACAATGCGACGACAACTTATCCTCAACCAAATTTCCTTTACAATCATCACGCCCAATATTTTGGGGAGTCGCAAGAATCACGAAATTCCAGTCTCGGCACATTAATGGAGGATCTCACTGCAACACTAACTCGATCTAGGCTAGAAACCATGATGACATAGCGTTTTATGAAGAAGCAAAATGAAACATAAACACACTTTGAGGAACCGCATGAATCCCATAATTTAAACCTCAAAACATCAATGGAGGATTTTGACGCGATGCTGAATCACCCTAGGCTAGAATCCATGATAGAGCACTATTTAGAGACACAAACTGTCCAAAATGAAGAGTTTAGAAAACAAAGTCTCCATAATAATGAAACCCTTAGGCAACTGAACAATGCGGTTAAGTCCCTCACGACTTATAACATGGCATTGGAGAGTTAAATCTCCCTGCATGCACAAAACCCTCTAGGACCCTTACCTGAGGAGCATATGGATGTTGTAACAACGAGTAGTGAAAAATAAATCGAAAATGCTAAGGAGAGTGATAATGAGGTTGAAGAGAGTAATAATGAGGTTCAGAAGAGTTCTTGTGAGAAAAGAGTAGTGATTGAGAGAAATACACGGACGCCATCCAAAAGGGAAATTGTCGAGGAGGTAGAGAAGGAAACACCTATTGTTGCTCCTCCTCCCTATACTCCACCGATTCATTTCCCACAAAGGTTTGTGGAAGCCACAATAGATTCCCAATCCAAAACATATATGGGTACGACCCAGAGACGGATGTCATCTTGACACTTATTCCAGGTTCTCCTCTAGAAACGGTTCAGGTACGATCCAGAGAGGAATGTCATCCTGACCATTATTCAAAATTCTCCTCTAGAAACGGTTCAGGTACGATCCAGAGATGGATGTCATCCTGACACTTATTCTAGATTCTCCTCTAGAAACGGTTCAGGTACGACCCAGAGACGGATGTCATCCTGACACTTATTCTATATTCTCCTATAGAAATGGTTCAGGTATGACCCAGAGACGGATGTCATCCTGACACTTATTCTAGATTCTCCTCTAGAAATGGTTCAAGTACGACCCAGAGACGGATGTCGTCTTGACACTTATTCCAGATTCACTATAGAAATGGTTCAGGTACGATCCAGAGACGGATGTCATCCTGACACTTACTCCAAATTCATTCTAGAAACGGTTCAGATATAATCACAACATAGATTCACTCTGACAATCCCCAAGCAGTTCACAGAGTTTTACTTCCCCGGAAGAGTTTTATTTCTCTAACAATGGAAGATCATTTCCCAGCAATTCAACTTCAACAAAATTTGAAGACTTACATTCTTCACCCCCAACTACAATCAGGGATTTATTTCCCCTAATTCAACAACACTGCAATAGAACAACTGATACGTTCATACATTGCATTCATGCATCATTCTACAAACATCATAGCATATGCAACACAAGTGCATATATCACAATCTCATCTATTTTGAGAGCATCATGCAATTCATACATCAGGATATTGCATGAAATTGATTTTATCTTTTCAGGTTAAATTAGCAGACATACAAACACTATCAACTCATACAACAAGTCAAAGATTAATGCCCGAAACCAGACGAGGAAACTATCTACATGACCAATTGGTATGACCTCCCGAAGCAAGATGGGTTTACCAACAAATACAGCAGGCCACAGATTAATGCCCGAAACTAGACGGGGAAACTATCTACGTGACCAACATTGCCAAGTTCTAGATTAATACCTGTAACAAGCCATGACAACTATCTGTGGACGACTGATTGTAGATTAATACTTGTAACTAGCTAGGAAAACTATCTACATGACCAGATTGAAGATTAATACCTATAATAAGTGTCTTTCGATTGGCACCTGGACAAAGTATTTTGATTGGCATTTGAGCAAGCTTCGATTGAGCCTGAAATTCCTTCGATGCAAGCCTGATTCACAAGCTTCGATTGGGTGCTGGGCCATCCTTAGATCAAGTTCAAATCACAAGGCTTTGACTGCGCATTGGCTGCTTCAGGATTTCCTTCGTTTCACAAGGCAAGAACTTCCTACATACTTGCTTCAATTCATAAAGTAGTAGTCCCCTACAGGCAAGCTTCGATTGAACATCTAAATATCCTTTGAGCAAGCTTTGGTCCACAAGTATCATTCTAGCAGTTCCTTCCTTTCACTGGTATTCGATTCACAAGACAAAAGTCCTCTTTCAACTGACCTTTGATTCACAAGGCATAAGCTTCCTCAGATTTGCCTTCGATCTGCTAGGAAAATACTCCCTCTATGCTTGCCTTCAGCGCACAAGGAAAAAGTTTCCTTTTCATGCCTACCTTCGTTTCACCAAGCACATGATTGCTACATTATGAACATGTTGGTGGACCATTCGAAGAATGCACAAGGCATACATGTGGGCTATTCGAAAGACACACAAAAGGGCCATTCAAAGGATATACACGTGTTCCATTCAAAGGAGACACATAATCATTGAAAATAAGTTTTTCTTATGATGAGTCTTGGTCCAAGTTGCTTGCTATCCCAAAAAGCCAACATGTTGCAAAACCCAAGCCTCAAGCACAAGTACATTCATGTCAAAGGAAGCTTTGACTGGCCAGAATGAAGTCTTTAAATTGGGCTAGTTGGGTAGTTTTAGAGCCAATCGAAGAACAAGGAAAATATGGACTCAATTGAAAAGGCCATCATGATGAGGCTTGGAGCCATTCGAAGGAGGAAACTCAGGGCCAACCAAAGATCAAGGCTTGAGGGCATTCGAAGGAGCCAAACATGTCCAGGTTCATCTCAAGACTCAAAAGGGTAGGAATCCCTTAAAATGGCAATATTTTAATATGTCTGATTTTGCCTTTAAAGCCTAGTTAATGGATGTCCCTTACCATTTCCATGAATATCACATCCATATAAATAAAGGCCTAAGGATACATTGTCAGGGAGGAGAAAAAATAATAAAAAAGAAAGAAACACTCTTACCACACTCACACCACCAGCCAGACGCTGCATCACACATAATACTTATTACCAATCGAAGCTGTAGGCTGCCTGCCCATATAAACATTTTTGGCCTATACACACATCATCTAGGCGAAATATTTGCCTTTAGATACACATACATTGACCCATACGAGCTACACGAAGGCTGCAAGAAATACACCAAAGTTGGCAAACTCAAAACACACTTTGCAAGCCATCTCCATCCAAAACAAAACATCCCATTGGTAACAAACCTTCAATCTTAAGTTAATTTTGATTGTTTCATGACATATTAGCACTTATAGTTCGATTTATATTCAGGACTAAGGACCTGGGTTCGATACCCAGGTCTGTATTTGTTTTTTTCTTAACGCTTGCACTGCAGATCAAGCCTGAACAGACCAACGCACACAAGATCGAAGGACCTGGGTTCGACAGCCAGGTCCTGCATCTTTGTTCTTTCTAATGCTTGTCTTGTAGATACAGATTGAAAAGCAGTTTTCGCCTGGATATAAAAACAATCATCTTTCATTGGATCGAAGGCCACCTTTCGTTGGATCGAAAGACACCTTCTCTTTGGATCGAAAGACCTTTCCTCTTGCATTTTAATTTTTGTCACTCATTTATTTTAATAGTTTCCATTTTTAAATTAACAATCAAATAAAAATCCCCAAAAAAACATTAGGTTAGTATTTTTTAATTAAGTTAATTTAATTAAGTAAATTAATTAATTATTTTAACTTTTTCTTTAAATTAAAATTAAGTAGACTTAGACATTGCTTTCTTTTATAAATAAAAACAAATAAAAGATTTCCTTTTCCTTAGGATTTTTAGACGTTCTTTTCCAATTCGCGTGCGTTATTACTTTTCGCATTTTTATTTTCAAATTATTGTAACTGCTCATAGTCTGTAATAGCTTAATTTAGGATTTTTTGCTTTTTCCCCATGTTTTAGACATGTAAATATCCCCCTCCTTGAAACTTTGTAATAGTGTAGGATTTATATTCCTGCATTTTATTTCCTGTACATATTAACTGCTAGATGTATGACTAATAGGATTGTATGACAAAGATTAAAATCAAACGTTAGCAAACCTAACACAAAAGATAAAAATAACTGAATACAACATATTTGCACATATACACCTCTAGGGTATCCCCACTTTGGTTGCCTTCGGAAAATAAAGCAGTCATGTCCCTCGAAAGTAGGGACGCTTTAGCAAAGACCCTTAAATCAAAAGATCATAGTCCCTCGATGACCCAACAATGTTGCCTTTTGGTAAATGATCTAGTCCCTTAAACAAAATTGCTAAAGCGTCTCTATATGTTGCCTTTATGACTGTACAATGAACAGCGAACGTCCCTCATACATCCAAACGACTATGGCTACCTACTCACTAATAGTAGGCTAGTCTTGTCTAAAGGAAAGGAGGAAAAGAACGACCCTCTCGAGTAAAAAGTAGATAGTTCCTAGATGCTTACTCAAAAAACAAATTTTCACATTTACACAAAACAATTTTCAAAAATATTTTCAAACGCTTTATCAACACTCTTGAGGACTGATACAAGAGTTATCATAAAGAGAATATCCGCATTAAGGCAATTTCAAAATACTTTTCAAAAACACACAAAGCACAAGGTATTTTTAAAATGAGCTAAGCACCTAAGAGCCCGTAGATAACTACGGATGAAAAGGGTGCTAACACCTTCCCTTTCCATAATCTACCCCCTTACTCAGAAATAATCTTGAAAGGTCTTTTTCTGTTCTTTTCACCCTTTCCTTTGTTGGATAAAAGAAAATTTGATGGCGACTCTTGCTTACTGCAACATTTGTGAACACAAATGCAAAACCAGTATAACAGTCGATTTTGCCACGTATCACAAAACTAGCGACTCTGCTGGGGAAAAACAAAAAGTGGGGTTACCTTAGAGCTTAGTTAATTTTAATTTGCTTTCATTGTATGCTTTATCTTTTGAGGGTTTGTTTGGGTTGTTACTAATGATCCTACACCCAGATATAGGGCACCTTTTAGGTAAGTAGAAATAGATCGTGGGGACTATGCAGGGTATATCAACACGGTTGATTTGATAGCTACGTTGGTGTGACATATTTGTTGGTACCGGTAGCCCTTGAGTAGTCAAGGAGAATACAGGGCCGTTGTGTTGTGTCACGAAGCACCAATTGACCTCATAACCTTAATTGACCAACTTGGCCATTAGGAAGTAGTGAGATAGCCAGCTTTGGTGGAGTCCAAAGTTGGTTGATACTCGATACTAAAATCATTGAGATCTGACTTCCGAGATATTTTGGTCGCCAATAAAGAGGCTTGCACTGAAAAAATGTCCGGTGAAAAAAGATCAGTGATATTGAGATTCCCTAGAACTAGGTTACTATTGCTAGGACAGGTTAAGCCAACTAAACTTCAAGAGGGTACTTACCTATGGAATCCATGCAAGCCTAAACCTAAGGCTGCTTGTGTGACTTGTTTGCTTTCATTCCTTGCAGGGTTTTCTTTATTATCTGATGATATGAGTCATTATCCAATAACCTGGATTTTTAGCAAGACTCACTTGTCTTCATCACCCTATATTTTTTGCTTGATGCATAAAATACACATCATAACATCACGCCATAGCATTTCCTTAACCATTTCAAGGATCTCAAAGGCCTATGATGTAGGTTATGATAAATCAGACGTTTAGCAAGGGGGAAGGGGATTTATTTTCCTCTAGCCAATGTCGCAAAAAGACCAAAGCGCGATAACTTGAGTCAGGGGCTATGACCCACTTGATATGGTGAGCTTGATTCTCGTAGAAGGACATTCAATGATACAAAGTTCTTCAATCAAAGCTGCAGTTAACTCCTAACATCTTCTTGTGTTTACCCTGCGAGATCCTTGAAAACATCGCATAAGCATATCATACATGTCATTGCATAGCGGGTATTTCAAGACAGGTTTCTTATCTTTTCGTTGTTTATTTCAGCAAAAGAAATGGCTCTTGAACAAACAGTTAAGGACCTTCAAACTCAAAACACTCAGTTCCAACAAATGTTTCTGGCTCTGGCTAAGGGGAAGTAAGAACTGAAAGCTCTCGTCATCAAAGAGAAGAAGAAGAAGGCAAAGAAACCGGCTTGCATCTTGAATATGGGAAAAAGACTTAGAGGACCGGTCAAGTGAGCTTTAGACCTCACAACTCCATCAAATAAGGGGGATAATCATGAAGAAGATAATAATCTAGGGACTGATGAAGAAGAAGCTGATTACTCTGAGGAACAATATCCTCCTACTGATGATAAATACAAACAACTGGAGGATCGTCTTAATGCTATGGAGATTCAACAAATACATGGCTTGGACTTTGAAGAGTTAGGGCTGGTTTCTGGAGTGGTCATCCCACCAAAATTCAAGGTTCCCACATTTGCTAAATATGACGGGGTCTCTTGTCCTAAACATCACTTGAGATCATACGTCAGAAAGATCCAGCCTCACACTACTGACCGGAAGTTATAGGTCCATTTCTTCCAAGAAAGTTTGGCCGACACTCAACTGAAGTGGTTCTACCAGTTAGAAGGAACTGACATTCATACATGGGAAGACTTGGTTTCTGTTTTCTACAGGCAGTACCAATATAATGCTGACCTCGCTCCAACCCGTACACAATTGCAAAGTATGTATATGGGTTCCAACGAGGGTTTCAAAGATTACGCCCAGAAATAGAGGGATCTTGCAGGGAGAGTCCAGCCTCCTCTGTCTAATAGGGAGCTGTTAGACATGTTCTTGAGAACTTTGTCTGGTCCATTCTTCAACCACTTGATTGGAAGTTCTTCGACTGGGTTTACCGAGCTGATACTGACAGGTGAAAGAGTCGAAAACGGTATTAAGAAAGGGAAGATTCCAATGGATGCACCTTCTAATGTTGAGAACAAGCCATTCAGTGGCAAGAAGGAAGCTAATGATATATATGGCCAGGAGGGACGTGCTAGAGGTAACCACAATCCATCTGTGGGGGTAGTACTGGTCTATAATCCTACGTCTGTGCAACGACATCAACAAGGGAATCAGCGTAAGGAGGTCGTGCCTAAGAGACAATTCACCAAAATCAACATGTCACTAGCTCAAGCATTACAACACATTTTGATAGAAGGATTGATTACTTTAAAGGCTCCACTACGGAATTCCAATACCTCTTCTCCTAGCTACCACCCCAATGAAAGGTGTGCATACCATTCTGATAGTCCTGGACATGATACGAATGGTTGTCGGTCTTTGAAGAACAAAGTTCAGGATATAATTGACTCCAAGGAGATTTAATTCAACCCTCCAGAGACTCACCACGTGATCACTGCTCCTAGGCCAAATCATTGAGAGCGTCTAGTTCATTTTTGTTTTTTCAATTGTAATTTCCTTTGTTGTTCAAATAATTACTGTCATGTCAAACTTTGGTTTTCCCATTAATGTATTACATATGTTCATCTTGAATTATGTCATTTTCATTATATTTAAACTACTTTCTTACTCCTTTTTTATGATATTCAACTCTCGATTAAAATCTGTAAGCCTTTAGAGGGAGGATGACAAAAATAATGCCATGATCTCTATAGTATGCTTTTGAACAGACCCTGCTGACAATGTACATGTGTTGTTTCAAATCCTAAATAGTGGATCTATAAGGAAGATAATCCCTAGTCAACCCCTTTGAGCCTAAGAAATACGAGTTTTTATTTTCACACAAATTAAAACCCTTAATCATAACCTGGGACAGGGTAGTTTTCTCAGTTAATTCAGATATGCATTTAGTCGCAAGCTCTACCTTCATACATGACAAATGGTGTAGAAGGTGCTCTCCAAAAGATGGTGATGGTTCCACATAATCATCAAGACAGGAAGTCATCATCTCTTAAAGTAAAAGCCCGTTAAGTCAAAAACCTATGAAGGAGACTTAAGAAAAACTGGGGCATCTCGCTGACTGCAATCACAAAGGAAACAGTTCAGGGAAAAGATAGGGATAACTAAATAAAAAAATAGGTCCTACAAATCCTCAACAAAAAAAATAAAAGGTTACAAAAATGGCTGCCTTCTCAAACAAATGTTCAATTTCTGAACCATCACCAAGTATTAGAGCAAAGATTCAATTGGGATCTAAACGCAGAATTAACTGAGTTTAGGACTGAAGAACATCATGAAGAGCGGGTTGGTCACAAATAAATTTCGAGCCTTTATTCTTTGTTTCTTGAACCGTGAACCAGGCCACACTATAACCCTTAAAAGTCCTAACTGAAGCATGGGTTAGTTTGAAAGCATACTGTTACAAAAGGTATCCTGACTCTTGTAAGGTTTACTATTAAATCCTGAGTTGATATCACACTCCTAAAAAAATTGTTTGTTTTACTAAAAAATGAATTTTCAAACTTCAAGATAGACATAAGCTTTGCATTTTTAAAATACCATCGCTTGCATATGACTATTTGTTCAACAACAGAGAAATTTGCAAACAAATATTCAATGAACGAAAATCCTCTCAATGGAAAGAATCACCTCAGATGGAAAAACATTTCCAGTAACAAACCTTCCATAATCAGGGGGAATTACATGGTGCCTAACACATCTTAGGCAGACAAGTCGAAATTCCAAGAAATCTCTCATAAAGTCCTGAGTAGCCAGGGCAGGTCTCCATCACTTGGGGCGTCAAATGTGATTTCCTTCAAAAGAGCACGTACAATCAAACAAGATCAATGTTCCTCAACAGATTTCTTCTCAAAACAACAAAATAGGAATACCCAGCAGAAACATTCCAAATAAAGCAGATTCTCCTCCAGAAACGGTTCAGGTACGATCCAGAGACGGATGTCATCCTGACAGTTATTCTAGATTCTCCCATAGAAATGGTTCAGGTACGATCTAGAGACGGATGTCATCCTGACACTTATTCTAGATTCACTCTATAAACGGTTCAGGTATGATCCAGAGACAGATGTCATCCTGACACTTATTCCATATTCTCATCTAGAAATGATTTATGTATGATCCAGAGACAGATGTCATCCTGACACTTATTCTAGATTCTTCTCTAGAAACGGTCCAGGTACGACCCATAGACGAATATCATCCCGACACTTATTCCAGATTCCCCTCTAGAAACGGTTTAGGTACGATCTAGAGACGGATGCCATCCTAACACTTATTCCAGATTATCCTCTAGAAACAGTTTAGGTACGATCGAGAGACGGATGTGATCCTGACACTTATTCCAGATTCTCCTATAGAAATGGTTCAGGTACGATCCAGAGACGGATAACATCCTGAAAATTATTCCAGATTCACTCTAGAAATGGTTCAGGTATGACCCAGAGATAGATGTCATCCTGACACTTATTCTAGATTATCCTCTAGAAACAGTTCAGGTACGATCCAGAGACGGATGTCATCTTGACACTTATTCTAGATTCTCCTCTAGAAATGGTTTAGGTATGATCCAGAGACGGATGTCATCCTAACACTTATTCCAGATTCTCCTCTAGAAATGGTTTAGGTACGATCCATAAATGGATGTCATCCTGACACTTATTCCAGATTCTCTTCTAGAAACGGTTCAGGTACGATCCAGAGACGGATGTCATCCTGACACTTATTCCAGATTATCCTCTAGAAACGGTTCAGGTACGATCTAGAGATGGATGTCATCATGACACTTATTCCATATTCACTCTAGAAACGTTTCAGGTATGATCCAGAGGCGGCTGTCATCCTGAAACTTATTCCAAATTCTCCTATAGAAATGGTTCAGGTACGATCCAGAGACGGATGTCATCCTGACACTTATTCCATATTCTCCTTTAGAAAAGGTTCAGGTATGATCCAGAGACGGATGTCATCCTGACACTTATTCCATATTCTCCTCTAGAAACGTTTCAGGTACGATCCAGAGATGGATGTCATCCTGATACTTATTCCAGATTCTCCTTTGGAAATGGTTGGGGTACGATCCAAAGACGGATGTCTTTCTAACACTTATTCCAGGTTCTCCTCTAGAAATGGTTCAGGTACGATCCAAAGACATATGTCATCCTTACACTTGTTCAAGATTCTCCTCTAGAAATCGTTCAGGTACGATCCAGAGATGAATGTCATCCTGACACTTATTCCATATTCTCCTCTAGAAACGGTTCAGGTATGATCCAGAGATGGATGTCATCCTGACACTTATTCCATATTCTCCTCTAGAAATGGTTCAGGTACGATCCAAAGATGGATGTAATCCTGATACTTATTCCAGATTCTCCTCTAGAAATGGTTGGGGTACGATCCAAAGACGGATGTCTTCCTGACACTTATTCCAGGTTCTCCTCTAGAAACGGTTCAGGTATGATCCAGAGACAGATGTCTTCCTTACACTTATTCAAGATTCTCCTCTAGAAACGGTTCAGGTACGATCCAGAGACGAATGTCATCCTGACACTTATTCCAGATTCTCCTCTAGAAATGGTTTAGGTACGACCCAAAGATGAATGTCATCCTGACACTTATTCCAGATTCTCCTCTAGAAACGGTTCAGGTACGACCCAAAGACGAATGTCATCCTGACACTTATTCCATATTCTCCTCTAGAAACAGTTCAAGTATGACCCAGAGAAGGATGTCGTCCTGAGACTTATTTCAAATTCACTCTAGAAATGGTTCAGGTACGATCCAGAGACGGATGTCATCCTGACACTTATTCTAGATTCGCTCTAGAAATGGCTTAGATACAATCACGACATAGATTCACTCTAACAATCCCCAAGCAGTTCACGGAGTTTTCCTTCCCCATCAGAGTTTTATTTCTCTACAATGGAAAATTATCTCCCAGCAATTCAACTTCAACAAAATTTGAAGATTTACATTCTTCACCCCTAGCTACAATCCGGGATTTTTTCCCCTAATTCAACAACACTACAATAGAAAAACTGATACGTTTATATATTGCATTCATGCATCATTCTACAAACATCATAACATATGCAACACAAATGCATATCTCACAATCTGATCTATTTTGAGAGCATCATGAAATTCATACATCATGACATTGCATGAAATTGATTTTACCTTTTCAGGTTAAATCATTAGACACACAAACACTATCAACTCATACAACAGGTCAAATATTAATGCTCAAAACCAGACGGGGAAACTATCTACACGACCAATTGGTATGAACGTCCAAAGCAAGACGAGTTTACCAACAAAGGCCACATTAATGCCTGAAACCAGACTAGGAAACTATCTATGTGACCAACATTTCCAAGTTCCAGATTAATACCTGTAACAAGCCAGGACAACTATCTATGGACGTCTGATTGTAGATTAATACCTATAACTAGCCAGGAAAACTATCTACATGAGCAGATTGAAGATTAATACCTGTAACAATCCAGGAAAACTATCTTTCTTTCTAAGGTCTTAGATTAATATCTAAAACCAACCAGGACAACTATCTTAACGACCGACAAAAACAAGCTCCAGATTAATACCTGTAACAAGCCAGGACAACTATCTATGGATGACCGATTGTAGATTAATACTTGTAACTAGCCAGGAAAACTATCTACATGAGCATATTGAAGATTAATACCTGTAACAAGCCAGGAAACTATCTTTCTTTCTAAGGTTAGAGATTAATACTTGAAACCAGCCGGGATAACTATCTTAACAACAGACAAAAACAAGTTCCATATTAATACCTGTAACAAGCCAGGACAACTATCTGTGGACGACCGATTGAAGATTAATACCCGAAACCAGACGGGAAAACTATCTTTCTTTCTAAGGTCAGAGATCAATACCTAAAACTAGACATGACAACTATCTCGACGACCGAAAAAAGTAAGTTCCAGATTAATACCTGAAACCATACATGACAACTATTTGTGAAACAACTGATTGTGCATAAATTCCCGAAACAAGATGGGGAGAAAGTCTAACACGGACTCATCCTGAAACAACCCTACACAGGCTCTTTCTAACACATTTCCAGACAACAGTTAATTTCATCCTCCCCATCAAGTTACTATGAAGCTTGGAGTTCAACTAGAAAACAACAAACTTTCATCTCTCCAGTCCAGAGATAACTCCTCCGTAAAGCCATGGACAACTGAAGATCCTAGACTCTATTCCCTACAGAGTTTTCCTCAAGCAGGAAAACAACAAAAATCAACATTCCCCAGTGGAATCCTCCTCAGACAGAAAGAACAGGAATTCCCCACAAAGGGACCTCTTATGAAGTCAACACCTACTCTCGATGGCATCTTTAAGCCCATCTCCGACAACTCTCAGTCATCTTCTCCAAATGGCATCTTTAAGCCCACTCCCTATACAGTCAATCATCATAGTGCGAGTGTGAATTTCTGGGCACTCTAGTGTTCAATCATCTTCCACCTTCATATCACGAAAGCCAAACAAGCTAATCTAAGTCTTTAGGTTTAAGAAGATTGAACAGGGGAAGCTGTTGTACCCCAAAATTTTCTCTCTCATATTTTCTAAAATCATCCTTTTTTGCATGGTGGTTACAAACACTTGCTTAGAGAAAATATAAAACTTTTGGATATTTTCCAGTGTCTTTCGATTGGCACCTAGACATGGTATTTTGATTGGTGTCTGAGCAAGCTTCGATTGGGTGCTGAACTTCCTTCGACGTAAGCCTAATTCACAAGCTTCAAATGGGTGTTGGGCCATCCATCGATCAAGTTCAAATCACAAGACTTAGATTATGCATTGGCTGCTTTAGGCTTGCCTTCGTTTCACAAACTTCCTACATACTTGCTTCTATTCACAAAGTAGTAGT
The DNA here is from genome assembly GCA_948472305.1 of Vicia faba. NCBI lineage: Eukaryota > Viridiplantae > Streptophyta > Magnoliopsida > Fabales > Fabaceae > Vicia > Vicia faba. The sequence goes on from OX451739.1 coordinate 843,566,844, forward strand.
CCCCTGCAGGAAAGCATCGATTATACATCTAAAGATCCTTCTAGCAAGCTTTAGTCCACAAGTATCATTCCAGCAGTGCCTTCCTTTCACTAGTCCTCGATTCACAAGAAAAAAGGCCCCTTTTAACTGACGTTTGATTCACAAGGCAGAAGCTTCCATAGATTTTCCTTTGATCCGCTAGGAAAATATTCCCTCTATGCTTGTCTTCAGCGCACAAGGCAAAAGTTGCCTTTTCATGCCTACCTTCGTTTCACCAAGCACAAGATTACTACATTATGAACATTTTGGTGACCCATTCGAAGAATGCACAAGGCATACATGTGGGCTATTAGAAAGACACACAAAGGATCTGTTGTACCCCAAAATTTTCCCTCTCATATTTCTCAAGACATTGCAAGAAAAATCTCCAAATTGCTCAAGGTTGCTCAAAGTTGGTCAGACAAGCTATCTCCTAAGGCAGTCTACCCCAAAATTAGGGTTTTGTGTTGCATCAAGATCCATGAGCCCAAATGACCTCAAGTGCTCCCTAATGTCCTAATATGTTGTCAAGATCATCCATGTAAAATTTCAAGCCTTGTAGAGGAAGTTTGCTCAGTCAATTGCTCAAAGGTCCAAAAATTGACTATGCTAGGGCAAAAGTAAACTGTGACCTACATACAGTCAAACTTCAAGATTTTTTGTCAAAATTCTCATTTTGAAGGATATTTCATCATTTGATAAAGGGTTTATCATGATTCATCAAGGATTGCTCAAAATTCATCAAGATTCAAAAGTTGCTAAATTAGGGTTTTGTAGGAAAAGTCAACTCAAATTTGACCAAGCATAACTTTCTCATACTTTATGATAAATGACCCATCCAAAGCTCATTTTGAATAGGATGAAATTACCTACAATCCATATTCATACCCCAAGATCAAAATATGCACTCACAAGAAGTTATGAATTTGGACATTATAGGTCATTTTTTAAAGTCAACAAAAACACCTCTTTTGTCAAAGCTCCTAACTTGAGCATGGAATATCAAAATAAGATGAGACCAAAAGGGTTGGTTAGAGGACATCTTAAGATTTCTAAAAAGTCAAATAACACCTCCAAAAATTCAAAATTGAAGAAGTTATGCATTGTTGAAGTTAGACTTTTTTGCAAAATTGCCAAAAGTCAACTATCCCCAAAACTTCAAATTTTGCCAAATGGGCCCATTCTTTTTCACTTGATTTGAGTTTGCATTATTGCCCATGTGCTCTAGCTTTAGCCATGTGCCCATATCTTATTTTTATTATTTAATTTGATTTTATTTGAATTAATTTATTTTAAATCAAATAAAATCAAATAAAATCCAAAGTATTAATACCAATGGATTTCTTGATCATTTCAGGTTCCAATTACAGCTTGCTTTGCAATAAAATTCGTATCAAGGCCATTATGCACAAGGAGATTGGATTCAAGCCAAAATTGGAAGGTTTTAATGGAAGATCAAATCAAATATGCAATCAACAATGTGGGAGGATTTGGATAAAGTTTGTTACCCTAATCCAATGTGCAATACATAAGCAAGCGTACAAGACATAAATAAGGGTTGGATAGCACCGGTAGAGGCAAAACCAACTTTGCAAAAATCACAAAAAAGCTTGAGATCGAAATCAAGGTTGGAGGCATTTTCAAGAGTTGAGACGTATCCCAATCGATTCCTGGCAACGCACACAAGCTATCCCAATCCAAACCAGGCATTCTCAGGCCCCCATACGCACTGTAAGTCTCACGCAAGTTACCCATGTTCTTGATTTCATATCTCAGAAATTAGACATTGTTTTCATGAAATAACTACATATTCTTAACCCTCACATCATTTGCAAGCTTTTCATAATAATCAATTGCATTTATCTGGCTTATATGGAAAACCACCATTGTTAGGGTTTGGTTCGTGTTTTTGGCCATTTTCATTTCAGGTGCAATTGGTCCACATGAAGGACATGGTTGTGATCAAGAGTTTGTCACGAATCCAACCATGGTCCTAGAGTCCATTTTTGTGGCCCGTGTAAGATTTTGGAGATGAACAAGGTTGTAGTAACAGAGCTTGGTCCGTTGGTATAGGTCTTCTGTGTTTTAGCCACGGTTGGGAGGTCAGGGATAATATGTGGCGTCCATCCATTGGGTTATTCAAATAGCGCGCGTTTTTTATTTTTGTTCTGACCATTAGCTTTGTTTTATTATATTATCTTTTATTCATATTATACTAACAAGTAAAACAGCATGGCGTAGTGGTAACCTTGGCAGTGGATATCCCTTCAGGACCTGGGTTCGAATCCCAGGTTCACCTCTTTCTCAATATTATTTGTTTTCAGGTTTTCCAATGCGCATGCCAGTCTGCAGTCTACCATACTCCCTCACCAATCCAAGCGCCAGATGGCCAGATGGCCAGATCTGGTGGTCAGCAATCAAAGGAGCACCATGAGCCAGGTCAACACGCGTGTACTGGATCAGAAAAAGTCAAATGGGCCAGCAAAAAATTGCTTCCAACACCTCCTAATCAGGCCCAATTCTTCTACTTTTTTTATTTTGTTTATTTAATTTAATTGCTTTATTTTAAATTAATTACTAACCAATCATAATTTTTCCTTTTATCAAAAATCATCAAAAAATATTTTTTTCCAATAAATTTTAGAATTCTTTTTTTATAAATACTAATTAATTAATTTAGGTTTTTTATTCTAGGAAACTTTTATTTATTTTTGTAAATATTTAAAATTAATTAGAAATCATTAGGTTTTAAATCTAATTTAATTATTTTTATTTTCTTTCTTAAAATAACAAAAACCCAAAAACATGTTATTAATTTATTTTTCATTAATTAATTTATTTAATTTCTAATTTAGCATTTAATTTAGAATTTAATTTCTTTTCTTAAATAAAAACAACAAAAAACATTTTCTTTAATCAAAAGGGTCAAAACCCTAATTGTGCATCCGATTTAATTCCGCATCGCGATTTACTTTTCTTTATCCATATTGATGTATCTGTTTCCGGTATGTAATAGATAATTAGGACATTATATTTATTTACCGCTTTATTTTATTTTCAAAGGGTTGCTTTTGGCGATGTAAATACCCGACGCCTTGTAATTTAATTTCCGCATTTTTAATTTCCACACTTTAATTTCTGCTAATTATAACTGCTAGATGTTTGATAATAGGGTTTGCATGACAAGACTGGATGTTAATCTTAAAAATCAAATTAGATCACCCTTAACATGTGCAAAGATAAAAATAACTGAAAACGACACACTCGCACATGCGCACTCTTACGGTACACCACACTTGGTTGCCTTCGTACACGGTCATTGAGTATAGGATGTTTTAGAGGTCGTCCTCTTGTCTAAAAGATCATAGTTTCCTCGGAAAGGTTGCCTCGGATATTGTTGCCTCAAACAAATGATCTAAGACATTAGGGTTACCGCTAAGGCGTCCTAACATTGCTTTAGTGACTGTAAGTCCCTCATTTGAATTGACCCTCAAACTCCAACAACGGTGCTACCTACTCATTTATAGTAGGATAGCATTGTCCAAAGGAAATTAGCATAGAACAATTCCTTTTTCGAGTAGGTAAATGGTTCTTAGATACTTGCTCTTTCAAAAAACAAAACCGTTTTCACACTTACACTCCGTTTCGAACAAATTTTTCAAAACACTTCATTACACTCTTGAGGACAGAAGCAAGAGTTAAATCGAAGTTTTAAAACAAAAACTTTTTCAAACCCACAAGCACAAAGAAAACAATTTTGAAAACAATTGAGCAAGTACCTAAGAGCCCGTAGATAACTACGGATAAAAAGGATGTTAATACCTTCCCTTTCTATAATCTACCCCGTACTCAGAAACATCTCGAAAAAGGAATTTTTCTGTGCTTTTTTCCTTTCCTTGTTGGATAAAATAAAAGTCGGTGGCGACTCTTGCTTACCGCGACATTTTGCGAAAACAAACGTAAAACGCAAACCAGCATTCCAAAAAATAGTCAGTTCTTCCCACCGTATCACAGAACTGGCGACTCTGCTGGGGATCTTATAAGTGGAGTGTACCTTAGGAATAGCTCATATTATTTTCAATTGCTTGACTTGTATGCTTTACCTTTGTGAGTTTGAATCGTAGTTACTATAGATCCTAACCCAGATCTGGGGGATACCTTTTAGGTAAGTAGCAATAAACTATGAGGGAACTGTACAGCATAGACCGATACGGTTGAAGAAGTAGCTACGTTAGTGTGGCACTTTAGTATGTACCGATATCTCCTGTGGCGCAACGAGGAGAATATGGGTCTGCTAAGGGGTCATTAAGCACCAACTGACCTTAGAACCTATAATTGACCAACTTGCCCATAGAATAGTAGCAGTATGCTACACTCATTGAGACCAAACTCTCGCGATGATTCCGGCGGCAAGAAAAAGTTGCTAAACTGGAATTATGACCGATCGAGGGTGGTCAGTGATATTGAGATCCTCTAGAACCCGGTTACTATTTCTAGGACAGGTTTAAACCAACTGAACTGAAAGAGGGTAGTACCTAAGCTCCTTTCCAGCCTGAAATCTAAGGGCTATCTGTGTGACTTGTTTGCCCTTACCATGTTTGCTATCGGTGAATACTTGTGGTGTGTTTCTATCATGACATCATGCATCATGACATTGCATGCATCTTGCATTGGACTAACCATTTCAAAGACCAATGCGATTCATCTTTGTTATGTTTTGTAGGTCATGGCATCTATGCGTAGGAACACTATTCGGATCAACTTTTTACAGGTTCCTACTCAGCTTAAGGAATTGGTTGCAAAGATTCCAGATACTTCCTCCTTTATCAGACGACATGGGCACCTTCTTGGTTTGGTCACTTCCAAGATGGATGAACAAATGATGAGTGTCTTATGCCAGTTCTTTGATCCACTATACCACTGCTTTACTTTTCCGGACCTACCCTGGAAGAGTTCTATGATTTTCTTGGTATCTCCATTCTAGAGCAGACCCCGTTTACAGGTTGGGAGAAAGTCCTTAGGCCAGAGGAAATTGCTTCATCCCTCCATCTGACAAAGGCTGAGGTAATGTCTAATTGGGAAACTCGTAGTGGGACAAAAGGCTTCTTGACTAAGTTCTTGGTTGGTCGGGCTAATCAGTTCTGGGACAGTTTAGACTTTCAGGCGTTCGAGGACATCCTGGCTCTTCTTATTTATGGTCTGGTTCTGTTTCCAAACTCAGATTCCTTTGTTGACGTGAATGCAGTGAAGATTTTCATGTCCGATAATCCAATACCCACTCTCTTGGGTGATATTCTTCATACCCTCTATGCCCGTACTGCTTGGAAACGGGGAACCCTTATGTGTTATGCACCATTGCTGGTGAGGTGGTTTATTTCTCACCTCCCCAAATCAATTTTGAAGAACAAGGAAGGCATGGGTTGGGCCTACAGGATTATGTCCCTAGCTCACACTGACATCATCTGGACTATTAAAGGCATGGAAGACGTGGCTATTATTGATCGCTGTGGGGAATACCCCAATGTTCCACTGCTAGGAATCAATGGAGGGATCACCTATAACCCTTGTCCGGCCTTACGACAGTTTGGGCGAGCTAGAAGGGAAGGACCTCATGAGTTGCTGATGCCAAGCATTGTCTTTGACTTCCAAGAGGATAGTGACGAGCATCACCGCAGGTTCATACGAGCCTGGGATAGGGTGCACAAGTCTGATCCACACGAGCTAGGTGTGAAGACTTCTCTTCCAATGGAACCATATCTCCGGTGGGTTCGTACACGTGCTCAAAAGCTAGGGATGCCCTACGAAGCTGTCTTGCCTGTGATAGTTGAACTTGCTGATGAAGAAGGGGTTCCTCCTACCATCCTCCACCCATACATGCCTACTGACATTGGGGCATTAAAGAGGTCTTGGATCCAACTAAGGGAAGAGCGGGATACTTACAGAGAAAAGTATCACGAGCAAGAGCGGAAGATCCTGAAGCTGACAAGGCAATTGGAGAACGAGCAGATCCTCAACGACTATGTCAGCACCAATGGGAAACGACCATGGGAGCGCTGATGTCTTTTTGTTATTTCTAGTTTTGATTTACTTTTCAGTATTTCCTTTTTGTAACGCCTTAAGGGCATCTGCTGAACAATGAATTCAAGTTTTTATCTAATAAAAGTGTGTTTCATTTTGGTTTACGAATTTGAATCTCTAAAGTCTCTGAAATCATATCATACACATATCATTCCCATGCACCTCATAAACAGGCACCCTTACAGGTTTTTCTCATCTTCTTCGTTGTTTATTTCAGCACATCATGTCTGCTGAAACATCAACTGATCAAGCCATCAAGGCTCTGTAAGCTCAAAACGCCCAGTTCCAGGATTTGTTCATGAGTTTGGCCAAGGGTCAGCAAGATCTGAAGACCCTTATCCTGAAAGATAAGAAGAAGAAGAATAAGACGGTCCTACTGAATATGGGTCGCAGATTTGGAAACAATTTACGAGAAGAGGTTGATTTGACTCACTCATCTGGAGGGGGAGATAATCAGGAAGAAAGGAGGGCTCCTAGCCCCGTGGTTTCAGACAACGAGACTGACTTTGACGGAGACCAGTATCCTCCGGCTGAGGATAAATATAAACAACTCGAAGACCCGTTGAGCGCAATGGAGGTTCAAAAGGTCCCTGGACTGGACTTTGGAGACTTGGGTTTGTCATCTGGGGTGGTAATTCCCTACAAGTTTAAAGCACCAATCTTTGCTAAATACGACGAGGTTTCTTGCCCAAAACTGCACCTCTGTTTGTATGTTAGAAAGATCCAGCCATACACTGCTGACAAGAACCTCTGGATCCACTTCTTTCATAATAGTCTCTCGGGGACTCAACTTGAATGGTTTTACCAGCTGGAAGGAGCTAGTGTCCGTAATTGGGAGGACTTGGCTGCTGCTTTCTACAAGCAGTACCAATATAATGCCGGCTTCGCTCCCACGCGTACCCAACTTCAGGGTATGTTTATGGGTGCGGGAGAAGGTTTCAAAGACTACGCTCAGAAGTGGAGGGACCTTGCTGGAAGAGTGCAACCTCGCTTGGCTGATAGGGAGCTAGTGGATATGTTTTTGGGGATATTGTCTGGTCCGTATTTCAACCATCTGATTGGAAGTTCTTCGTCTGAGTTTACAGAGCTGATTATGACCGGGGAAAGAATTGAGGTCGGTATCAAATCTGGAAAGATACAGAAGGGTGTGTTGTACCCCAAAATTTGCCCTCCCATATTCATCAAGAAATTGCCAAGTCAAGGTCACAAAATTCCCCAAGGGTTGTGCAGCTCAACTGTCCTCTATACAGTCAAAACTAGGGTTTGAGTTCTGGTCAAGCAAATGAACTTTCCAAAGGCCCAATCAAGTCTCATGTGCCTACAAAGATAGTCAAGCATCCTCATATCAAGTTTCAAGGCATTCAGCTCAAAATTGCACAGTCAAAACCCTAGATTGCACTACAGTCAACTGTAGGGGCAAAATGGTCATTTTGACAGTCAAAAGTTCAAATTTTTGGTCAACATATCATTTTGAAGCCACAAACATCATTTGATCAATGCTTGATCATGATTCTCAAAATTTGGCTCAGAAATCATCAAAGATGCAAAAGTTGCTACATTTGGACAGCTGAAAAAGTCAACTGAAATTGACCAGGGCATAACTTTCACATGGATTATCAGAAAAATTCCATCCAAAGCTCATTTTGAAGAGAAAGACATTTCCTACAATTCATCTTCATGTTCCAAGTCCAAGAAATGCTCTCACAAAAAGTTATCAATTTCAACATTATAGGTCATTTTCAAAAGTCAACAAAAAGTGACTTTAAGTCAAAGGCCATAACTTGAGATTGGTAAATCAAAATGACATGGGACCAAAGGCATTGGTTAAAGGACTCAAAGACCTTTCCAAAATGTCCAAGAACATGTGAAAAGCTTAAAAATTGACTAAGTTATGCCTTGTGGAAGTTGGGAAATTTTTGGAAATTTTTGGAAATCAACAATGGTTCAAAAGGCTTAAAAATGCAAATGGGCCCAATTTTCTTCCAAATTTCTTCATGCCAAGCCTATGCACGACCACTAGGCCCAAAGGGAAGTATTCTCATATTTTTTAATTATTTATTTGAATTAATATTAATTTATATTCATTTAAATGATTTTAATTCATGGAAAATATAATCTTAACCTAAACAAATCTTTTTGTGCATAATTTGAACTTGAGATTTCGTGCACATACAAATATAGAAGGTTTTGGCTTGATTGGAACTAATTGACACAAGAAGCCATGAAAAATATTCAAAAAGATCCTTAAGCAAATCAAATCTCCAAATAATGAATTCATGAGATTTTATTGGTTTTTGTTGACCTAGATCACTCCATATATGATCAGAATGAGAACCCTAATCATCCAAGACTGAAAGCTGCGCTCATAAGCAACCTACAAACTTGAAAAATTGCTTAGAAACTCAAATTCTGAAATCAGTCTTAGAGGTCCATTCAAGCCTTGATTTTCATCCCAAAAGCTCCCTTGACTAATTCTGGACGTGTACCAATCCCAAACAACAAGCCAAAACGCCTGGAACCGGTATCACGAATCCAAACAGTTCCCAGAAAAATGCATGATCATGTTCTATGTTTTAAGCATTTTCATTGATTTTTATTAGTGCATTCATACCAATAAGCATGTTCTAAAGCTAACCAACGCATTTGATTTTGTTTTTGTGCCATGTATGAGAAGTTACCATAATCGATTTTTAGGGTTTCAGAATTCTTGAATTGGGGTTTTTCACCCCAGGCAAAATCAAGACCTAAGACTAAGGCCACGAAACTCAACGCATCTGGACGATTAAGATGGCGTATTCGCGATGAATTTATGATCAGTAGATTCCTATTCGCTATTTTTTGGTATGGCCTCTATGGCAACGGGTCAAAACCGTTGCTCTTTGCTTTTTATGTTTCAGAAAATATCAAGAGAAGGAAGACGATAACGCGCTGGCAAGCGGTGGTTGGTTATTTCAAAATCTGGCGCGCTTTCCTCCACTAACTCTACTTTTCTCTTATATTGTTTAATTGATATTATATGTTAAAAGTAGCGCAAGTGGCACAGATGGCAGGGACTAACGTGAATGACCCTCAAGACCTGGGTTCAAATCCCAGGTCTTGCAAAATTTCAATAATATTTTTCTATGCAGACTCCTGTGCAACGCTGGCACGGAGGACCATCATACTCCATCAATATTCACCATCCACGCGTCCAAGAAGATCTCATCAAGGGCTCAGATTGAAGGCATACCCTGGAAGCCGGTCAACGTGTCCCACGTGATACCAAAAGTCAAAAAGATTCAAGCTTGTTGGGCCCAAAATGTTAGGCTTGCACCTCCAAATTGGGGCCTGAAACCCCCTGGTTTGCATTTTCTTATTCTTATTTATATTTTATTTTCTTTATTGCAATTTTATTTAATTTGTTATCTTAATTTAATTAATTAATTTTGTTTTTTTTTACAAAAAATATAAAAACATCCTAAAATTCAAAAAAGGGCCAAAAATATAATTTTTAGGTTATAATTATTTTCACAAATTAATATGTAAATTATTTAGTTAATTAGGTTTTCAACTTTAATTCCTTTCTTTTTTAATAAAAATTCAAAAAAATGTAGAATTAGGTTAATTGCTATTTTTATTCCTTTTGATATTTTTCCCTTCTTTTTTTTTTACAACAATTATTATTTATTTATTTATTTATTTTCCTATTTAAATTGTATATAATGAATTAGGTTAATTTAGGCCATATTTTAATTCTTTCTTAACAAATAAAAAATATTAGAATTAGGGTTTGATTCTTAATTTAATTTTAATTAATTCCCCTTTTTTTTCATTGAATCTAAAAAATACAAAATAACAAAAAATATCATTCTCATTTAATTTTAATTTTTTAATCCTTATTCATTTTAATTATTTGCAAAAAGGGTCCAACGCCCTAGTTCCGTCATTAATTATTTAATTCGCGCATTTATCTTTTATCGTTTATTATAATTATGTAATTGCCCCGAAGCCATGTAACTTTAAATTCTTTGCACTTCTATTTCTTCGCATTATTTATTTTTCCGCTAAATCGGGTCCTGGAAATTTTGGCGATGTGGGCCCGCGCCTTTGTAATAGTCGTAGATTTATCTTTCCGCACTTTTTTAACTGTTAAATAAATGCATGCAAGAATGAATGACAAAAATAAAAACAAAACGTTAGATCACCAATAACCTGACAAGACAAATAACTGAAACATGACACACAAATCGCACACACCACCCCTAGGGTACGCCTCACTGTTGCCTTTCGAAAGGTGGTCGTCGAGTAGAGGACGTCTTAGTAAGTCCTCATGATCCGGGAACCTGGCATGAGGGTAGCTTCTAAGGTGTCTTCCCATTGCTCTGGTGATCACCACGTCCCGAACATCGAATTGACCCGAACACCTCCAACGGTGGTGCTACCTACCTCTCAATGGTGGGATGGCACTACTTTTAAGGACTCTTACACAGACGAATTCCTTAGGGTAGGTAGGTTCTCAAGGATACTTGCTCTAATCTCAAAACAAACTCAAAAAAGACTTTTCACACTGACACATTTTCAAAAGCTTTCAAAGCAAATTTTTCAAACACTCTGACGTACGAGTCGATCTGAAATTTTTCAAAGAAACTTTTTTTTAACCCACATTGAAAAGCAAACAAACAATTTTGAAAACACAAATGAGCAAGTATCTAAGAGCCCATGGATAACCATGGATAGAAAGGGTGCTAGTACCTTCCCTTTCTATAACCTACCTCCCGAACCGAGAGCAATCTCTTAAAAGGAATTTTTCTGTGCTTTTGTCCTTTCCATTTGGAGAAAATAAAAGACGGTGGCGACTCTTGCTTACCGCGACATTTCGCGAACCAGCGTTAAACAGTCAGTTCCAGATCCACCGATCACAGAACTGGCGACTCTGCTGGGGATATAAACTTAAAGTGAGGTGTACCTTAGGGCTAGCTTATAACTATGTTTTCAATTGTCTTCCTTGTGTGCTTTAAATTGTGGGTTGCTTGGGAGTTCTATAGGTCCTACACCCGGATCTGGGGGATACCTTTCTTAGAAAGTAGCAACAAGGCTGTGAGGGAACTGTGCGGGGTATACCGACACGGTTGAAACAGTCTGCTACGTTGATGTGGCACTTTGGTGTGTACCGGTAACCCTTGAGTTCAGTCAAGGAGAGTACGGGGCCTCCGCGTGGTGTCGTGAAGCATCAACAGACCTTAGGAACCTTAATTGAACTATCTTGGCCTCTTTAGGGTAGTGAGATCACCGACTTTGGTGCAGTCCGAGGTTGGTGGATACTCGATACTACGCTCAATTGAGGGTTGCTTTCCTGGAATATTTCGGTCGCCAGTTCAGTGGCTAAATCGAAACGATGAACAATGAAAGCAACCCCGTGATATTGGGAACCTTAGAACCCGGTTACTTTGATTAGGACAGGTATGAACCCACCAACTCAAGAGGGTATTACCCAGACCCCATGCTGGCCTTAAACCTTAAGGGCTTGTCTTGTGTGCCTTGTTTGCCCTACATGTTTGTCTTTGTAAATATCTGTGGTGTGTTTAATCATAGCATCATGACATCATCCAGCATCATATGCATTGACTAACCATTTCAGGGGTTCGAATTTTCATCTTTGTTCTTGTTTTGTAGGACATGGAAACTGCTCGTAGAAAGACAATTCAGGTCAATCTTGTAAGGATCCCTCCTCAGCTTAAGGAGCTTATATCCAGGATTCCCGAGAACTCTTCATTCAGTGACAGACATGGAAGCCTCATCAGCTTGGTCAACACCAACATTGAGGAAGATATGATAAAGGTCTTGTTCCAGTTCTTTGACCCTCTGCATCACTGCTTTACCTTCTTGGACTATCAGTTGGTACCTACACTGGAGGAGTTCTCCCGGCTCCTGAAGATCCCTATCCTTGATCAGCTGCCTTTCAACGGCACAGAAAGGGAACCTAAGCTGGAAGAGATTGCTAAAGCCTTGCACCTACAGTCATCTGACCTCAAGGGACATTGGGAAGTTAGAAGTGGCGTCAAAGGGTTCTTAGCCAAGTTTCTGTTTGAGAAAGCCCTTGAATGTTGGAACTCTCTTGATTTGCAAGCTTTTGAAGAAGTGGTAGCCCTCCTTGTTTATGGTTTGGTACTATTCCCTAATCCAGATCAGCTTATCGATATCAGTGCCGTCCAGATCTTTATGTCCAGAAATCCCATACCTACACTGCTGGGGGACATCCTTCACTCATGTTACACTCGAACCATGAGAAAAAGAGGTGTCCTTATGTGTTGCACTCCTCTCCTGGGAAGGTGGTTTATTTCGCACCTTCCCCAACCAGTCCTGAAGAATGAGCGGGGTTTGAGATGGTCACAACGGTTGATGACTCTTACACATGCAGATATACATTGGTGCCCTAGATCCAGAGGAGATGTCACTATCATTGATCGTTGTGGGGAGTACCCTAATGTTCCTTTACTTGGAATCAGAGGAGGTATTACTTATAGCCCATGCCTGGCTTGGAGACAGTTTGGTTATGCTCGGAGGGATGGTCCTCATGACATGTTAATTCCCGACATAGTTTTTGACTTCGACAGTGATACTCAAGGACTTCGTCAGAAATTTATCAGAGCCTGGAGGATGCCCAGTAGGATAAACAGCAAGACACTGGGGCACAGGAACTCCATCCCTTTGGAGCCCTATCTCAAATGGGTACGCGCCCGTTCTCAGAAGTTAGTGATGCCTTATCCTCACATGCTTCCAGTAATCAAAGAGCCTGTCTTGGAAGGGGAAGTGTCTCATGTTATTCAGCACCCTGATATGCCCACATCCTGGGAAGAGATGCAGAAGAGCTGGATTCAGCTTAAGGAGGAAAGGAATTCTTTGGAGACTAATCTGCATGCCAGTGAAAAGAAAGTCTTGGAGCTCACCCGTCTGCTGCACGAGGAGAGGAACCTCAACACCTACATAGCTCCGAAGAGGATGCGCAGTGTATTTTGGGATTGACTTGACTTTTGTATTTCCTTTTTGCCCACGAGGCCTTGATGTATTAAACAATGATTTCTTTAATGATAACGTGTGTTCTTTTCTTGTCTACAATAAATTTGAACTTTCGAACCCTTGAATGCATTGCATACGCATTTCATACATCATGTGCATAGCAGGTTTTTCCCTTTTTTCAGGTTGCTTACAGTTCTTCGCTGTTTATTTCAGCATCATGAATTCCGGATCTGAATCAACTGAGACTTCAATCAAGGCTCTCCAGGCGCAGAATGCGCAGTTTCAAGAAATGATCATGGGTCTAGCTAAAGGCCAAGAAGAGCTGAAGGCCATGCTCCTGAAGAAGGAGAAGAAGAAGAAAAGAAGGACTGTTCTATTCAACTCGGGCCGAAGGTTGGGTAATACTCTGCACCAAGAAGAGGTTGTTTCTTCTGTTGGCAAAAGTCCTTCTCAGGCAGAAGCAAGGGTTCCTAGTCCGGTGGTCTCCGACAACGAGACAGATTTTGATGAAGAGCAGTACCCTCCTGAAGACAACAAGTATAAACAACTGGAGGACAGGCTGAAAGCTATGGAGGTGCAACAGACACCTGGGCTGGACTTCGGAGATCTGGGTTTGTCGACTGGTATAATTATCCCGCACAAGTTCAAAGCTCCAACCTTTTCCAAGTATGACGGGGCATCCTGTCCCAAGCTGCATTTGAGGTCTTACGTGCGAAAGATTCAGCCGTACTCTGCGGACAAGAATCTATGGATCCACTTCTTCCAGGAGAGTCTTTCAGGGACTCATCTCGAATGGTTCTATCAGCTGGATGGGACCAAGGTTCGTAACTGGGAGGAGCTGGCTACTGCTTTCTACAAGCAGTATCAGTATAATGCCGACCTTGCCCCCACGCGTACCCAACTCCAGGGTATGTCGTTGGGCGTAAGCGAAGGTTTTAAAGAGTACGCGCAGAAGTGGAGAGATCTGGCTGGCAGGGTGCAGCCACCTTTGACTGATCGAGAGTTAGTGGACATGTTCTTGGGGACCCTATCTGGGCCGTTCTTTAATCATCTCATTGGGAATTCTTCTGCTGGTTTCACTGATTTGATCTTAACTGGAGAGAGAATTGAAGCTGGGTTGAAGTCTGGAAAGATTGCAAAGGCTGCATCATCATCTGGGTCGGACAAGAAACCGTTTAAAAAGGAGTCTAGTGCTGTGTATGGCTCCAGAAAATCAGAAAGACCTGATCGCCGCCAATCTGTCAGTGCGGTCATGATTGCTACGCCTGCTGCCGCTCCCCGGTCAAACAATCCTCAAAGGGCTGATAGACCCCGGAGAGAGTTCACTCGGTTAAGCATGACCCTGTCGCAAATCCTGCCACAGTTACTATCCACCAATTTGGTGACTGTCAAGGAGGCGCCAAAGTTCCCTAACACTACCTCTCCCAAGTACAACCCGAATGCCCGTTGTGCTTACCATTCAGACAGCCCGGGGCATGCCACTGATGACTGTTGGGCGTTAAAGAATAAGGTGCAAGACCTTATCGATGCTAAAGAGATACAATTCGAGGCGCCTGCAAAACCGAATGTGGTTACTGCCCCTATGCCTCAGCACGGGGTAAATGCTATTGATGAAGATGTTTATGCTGTTTCTGTGGGTGATCTAGCCACTCCTTTGAAGATCATTAAGAAGAACCTACTGCAGGCCGGTTTATTTCCGGGTTGTAGTGAGGGTTGCCTGTTCTGCATCGTGTCCCCATCCGGTTGTCCCTTGCTCAAGTTAGGCATCCAAAGCTTAATGGACAGCAAGGAGATATTATTCAAGAAGTCCGCTGTTCGTGTGGTTCCAATGGAAGAAGTCTCTGTGGTGACTATCTTCAACAATCCGATCCCGGCTCTCCAGAAGAAGCCTGTCCAAATTCTGACCGTTGCACCTGTCACTATCACTGTTCCTGGGCCCCTGCCCTATGTATCCAACAAAGCTGTCCCTTGGCACTATGGGGCAGATGTATATATAAATGGAGTAAAACAAGAGCTCAACGCTGGTGCCAGCATCTGTGACATCACTGGCCCGGCCAAAGTTACCCGCAGTGGCAGGCTCTTCTCGCCTGACATTGCGCCACCTGCTGCTAGAAGACCACTCCTGATAATTCCTGCAAGTACACCTGCTCCCGTTGCTGATCAAGTTGTTATTCCTGCTGCTGATCCTATTGTTTCTCCTGCTACCGAGTCATCCAATGCTCGGGGCAAGGGAATTGAAACTGAGCCTGCCCAGATGGAGGTACCCGTACCCATAGCTGCTGAGGCCTCCCCACAAGAGATGGAGGAAATTCTAAAGATTATAAAGAAGAGTGACTTTAATGTTGTGGAACAGCTGGGGCATACGCCCTCCAAGATATCCATGCTCTCTTTACTGCTGTGCTCTGAGTCCCATGCAAAGGCCCTCATCTCATTCCTCAAGAAGGCCCATGTGCCACATGAAACCTCTGCAGTCCAATTCACTGATTGCGTGGCAAGTCTAACAGCAGACAATGGCTTGGGTTTTTCAGACGCTGATTTGACCATGAAAGGGAAAGATCATAATGATGCTCTGCATGTCTCAATCGAATGCAGGGGCACCACCTTGGCACACGTGTTGGTTGATACTGGGTCATCTTTGAATGTGCTACCCAAGAAGGCTCTGGATCGTCTAGATTGTGAAGGCCTTGATTTAAAACCAAGCAACATTATCGTCAGGGCCTTTGATGGTTCAAAGAGGATGGTCCATGGGGAGGTGGACATTCCAATTCGTGTGGGTTCTCAGGTGTTCGACTCCACTTTTTATGTGATGGATATCCGTCCATCTTACTCTTGTCTGCTGGGTCGACCCTGGATACATAAGGCTGGGGCAGTGACCTCTACCTTGCATCAAAAACTGAAGTATCCCGTCAGAGGGAAGATCGTCACCGTGCAAGGTGAGGAAGAGTACATGGTGAGCCACCTAAACTCGTTCAGATACATTGAGATGGATGGGGAGTTCATTGAGACCCCCTTTCAGCATTTCGAGGAGGTGTTTCCAATCGCAGCAGAAACAGCAGAAGCAGGTGGTCCTCCGAAGATGGCTTCCCTAAAGGATGCCAGGGCTGTAGTGCAAAAGGGTGAAGATACCAACTGGGGCAGACTGCCAGACTTCACCCAGAAGACTGATAAACTTGGGCTGGGTTTCACCTCAGAAGGGCAGAGAGCTATAAGGAAAGAGAAGATCAGAAGGCCTCCGGTATTTATCAAGGGTTCAGAAGTGAATGCTGTCGGGGAAGACTTTGAAGTGGACGAAGCCGAATTCAACAGCTGGATTTATCCGACAGCCGAAGAAGGATTGAACAATTGGAGTGCAAAGGATCACACCCCTGTTACCTTTGTGACACAGTAATGAATTCCCATGTTTTGATATTTTGTAATAAACATTGATAAACTCTATGGCCCGGTGTCTTACCCGAGGCACCGTGGTTCTATTTGTGAGGGCATATAAACTGTCATTTTATACATCATGAATGAAAATCTTGGACTATTTTCGCATCGCAAATATTGTGTTCCTTTTTTATCTTTCATTTCCTTTACATAATTTTCAGAAAACAGCTGTATTTACACACACACTCACTCATACAGGTTCCAATCCACTCTGGATCTCACTGATAACAGCTCTGCTAATGCCAATTATGACTTCGAAAATCCGATCAACTTAGCCGAAGACGAAGGTGAAGATGATTGCGAAGTGCCTGGCGAGCTTGCAAGACTGTTGCTTCAGGAAGAGAGGGCGATTCAACCCCATGAAGAGCCAGTGGAAACTATAAACCTAGGTACTGAGGCAGACAGGAAAGAGGTAAAGATTGGTGCTAACCTAGAGCTCAGCGTGAAGCAACGGTTAACCAAGATGCTGCATGACTATATGGAGATCTTTGCCTGGTCCTACGAAGACATGCCAGGGTTGGATACCGATATTGTTGTCCATCACTTACCGACTAGAGAAGACTGCCCTCCGGTTAAACAAAAGGTTCGTCGGATGCGTCCAGAGATGTCAGAAAAGATTAAGGCCGAGGTGATGAAACAGTTTGATGCCGGGTTCCTTGCAGTGACTTCTTACCCTCAGTGGGTTGCTAACGTGGTGCCGGTACCTAAAAAGGACGGCAAGGTCAGAATGTGTGTTGATTACAGGGATCTGAACAGGGCCAGCCCCAAGGATGACTTCCCCTTACCTCATATTGATGTCCTTGTTGATAACACAGCTCAGCATAAGGTGTTCTCTTTCATGGATGGCTTTTCAGGTTACAATCAGATAAAGATGGCACCTGAAGACATGGAGAAGACTACATTTGTTACTCAGTGGGGCACCTTCTGTTACAAGGTCATGCCGTTCGGATTGAAGAATGCTGGGGCAACCTACCAGCGTGCCATGGTTGCCTTATTTCATGATATGATCCACCATGAGATCGAAGTGTATGTGGACGACATGATCGCTAGGTCCCAGACTGAGGAAGAGCATCTAGATCACCTGCAGAAGTTGTTTGACCGTTTGAAATTGTATAAGCTGAGATTGAACCCGAACAAGTGCACCTTCGGGGTAAGATCTGGGAAGTTGCTAGGCTTCGTGGTCAGTGATAAAGGTATTCAAGTGGACCCTGCTAAGGTCAAAGCTATTCAAGAGATGCCAGCTCCTAAGACAGAGAAGGAAGTCAGAGGCTTTTTAGGACGCCTGAATTACATCGCTCGATTCATATCTCATTTGACTGCTACCTGTGAGCCAATCTTCAAGCTGCTGAAGAAAGATCAGGTAGTACGTTGGAACGATGAATGTCAGGCCGCTTTCGATAAAATCAAAGAGTACCTCCAAGAACCACCCATCCTCATGCCACCGGTTGAAGGGAGACCTCTGATCCTATATCTGACAGTGCTAGACAACTCAATGGGGTGTGTGCTGGGGCAGCATGACGAGTCTGGCCGAAAAGAGCATGCCATTTATTACCTTAGCAAAAAGTTTACCGACTGTGAGACCCGATACTCACTGCTTGAGAAAACTTGCTGCGCTTTGGTATGGGCAGCTCGCCGGCTGAGACAGTATATGCTGACTCACACTACCTTGTTGATCTCAAAGATGGATCCGATAAAATATATATTTGAAAAGCCTGCTCTGTCTGGGAGAATTGCAAGATGGCAAATGATCTTGACGGAATACGACATTCAGTACACCACCCAGAAAGCCATCAAAGGGAGTGTATTGGCAGACCACTTAGCTCATCAAGCTGTAGATGACTACCAATCAATGAACTTCGAGTTTCCAGACGAAAGCATCATGATTGTGACTGATTGTGAAGTACCTGGACCGGATGAAGGACCTGAACCAGGATCCCGATGGTCTATGCACTTTGACGGAGCTTCCAATGCTTTGGGAAATGGTATCGGCGCCATCATCATATCTCCACAAGGTACTCATACTCCACTCACTGCCCGGCTGTGTTTCAACTGTACCAACAACATGGCGGAGTATGAGGCGTGTATCATGGGTCTTCAAGCTGCGATCGACCTACGAATCAAGTTCCTCAGTGTCTTCGGAGATTCCGCTCTAGTGATCAATCAGATCAATGGAGAGTGGGATACGAAACATCCAAACTTGATTCCTTACAAAGAATGTGTGTTGACCCTGATTCCCCACTTCACAGAGATAACCTTTGAGCACTTTCCAAGAGAAGAGAATCAGTTAGCGGACGCGTTAGCTACAATGTCTCCAATGTTCAAGGTCAAATGGGATAATGAGGCTCCCCGGATCATCATCTGGAAACTGGACGAACCGGCATACTGTTGTGATCTCGAAGCTGAATTGGTAACTGAGAAGCCTTGGTACCACGAAGTGAAGAGATATCTGGAAGCTCAGGAATACCCTGGAGGTGCCTCTATCAACGATAAGAAATTCCTGAGACGGTTCGCATCCAAGTTCTTCCTAAGCAACGGCATCCTGTACAAGAGAAACCATGATTCAACCTTACTGCGTTGTGTGGACAAGATTGAAGCAGAAAGAATCATGGAAGAGCTACATGAAGGGGCCTTTGGTACGCATTCCAGTGGACACACTATGGCTAAAAAAATCCTACGGGCAGGATATTACTGGTCCACAATGGAAGCTGATTGCTACCAACACTCCAGGACATGCCACAAATGCCAGATCTACGCAGATAAGGTGCATGTTCCTCCGGTTCCCCTGAATGTTCTGACTGCGCCTTGGCCATTCGCAATGTGGGGCATAGACATGATTGGCGAGATCAGACCTACGGCATCCAATGGACATCGCTTCATCCTAGTGGCGATCGACTATTTTACAAAGTGGGTTGAGGCAGCATCCTATGCTACAGTAACCAAGACTGTGGTGGCACGGTTTATTCGACACAACCTGATCTGTCGATACGGCATCCCTGAGCGGATAATTACAGACAACGGTACCAATCTGAACAATAAGATGATTGCTGAGCTCTGCGAACAGTTCAAAATACAGCACCACAATTCTTCTCCTTACAGACCGAAGATGAATGGGGCTGTAGAAGCAGCAAATAAGAACATCAAGAAGATCGTGCAAAAAATGACAGTGACGTACAAAGATTGGCACGAGATGTTACCGTTCGCTCTGCATGGGTACCGTACCTCAGCAAGGACGTCAACCGGGGCAACTCCTTTCTCTCTGGTTTATGGCATGGAGGCAGTCTTGCCGATCGAAGTGCAAATTCCCTCTCTCCGGATAATGAAGGATGCAAATCTGAACGAAGATGATTGGATTCAGACACGACTTGACCAACTCAACCTCATTGACGAGAAAAGACTTGCTGCTATCTGTCATGGTCAGACGTACCAAAAACGAATGATCAGGGCATTTAACAAAAAGGTCAGACCACAGGAATACCAAGTCGGGGATCTGGTTATCAAGAGAATCATACTTCCTCAGAGTGATCCAAGGGGCAAATGGACCCCTACGTACGAAGGGCCGTTTGTGGTTAAGCATGTGTTCTCAGGAGGAGCAATGATCTTAACCAACATGGATGGTGACGACCTTCCTCACCCCGCCAATGCAGACATAGTTAAAAAATACTACGCATGAAAAAAGACCCGCTAGGCTGACATGCCTAGGCAAAAATTAGGGCTTCCCGTCGAACCAAAAGGGTTCGGGCAAAATGTAGGGATGAAAATGAAAAAAATCTGTACACCCGGCAAGTCGAAAACCTGAAAAGGCGGCTTGGGCAAAAAAGGGTATCCCGGTGGACTGAAAACCCGAAAGGGCAGTCCAGGCAAAAATTAGGGATAAAGCGTAAAACTATGTCTCATTGGATCACTTTGCATCCAGAATCCGGTATCAGCATCAAGTTCAAACGGCATCGATCAGTCAGCTTCATCTTCAACCAAGGTCATCAAGTGATGAGACGCTCGGAGTTATGAAGACAATAGCAGAGTTGAAACCCAGTGGATCATTCATCTTTCACACAGCTGTTTTATTTTGTACAAAACTTGTATAAATTCTTTTGATCGGCGACGCACCTCTTACTAGGGCGTCAGCCTCTTGTACACAAAACGCCTATTTTCAGGCCATTCAAAAATCAATAAAAATATATTTTCAGTTAAACGTGCCCAAGTGTTTTTCTTTTTTCTGCTTTGTTTTGCGAAGAACGTCCAAGGTTCAATTTGTGATGTATGCATTGACAATAATTTGCTAACTCATAAATATTTGCATACGAAACGAAGGAATTCATTGCAGGTGACACTAGAAACAGGGGCAATAAGAGAGTTGTCTGAGCAGTCTAATTGTTCTATCCTCCAAGGTACCAGGGTAGGTTCAGCTACAGAACACGGCCAAGTGTATCTTAATTCCCAGAGAGTGGTTCAACGAAACAATACATTCTCCTCCAAGCAAATCATCAAATATCAAGGAAATTGAGTATCTTCCTGTAGTTCTCAATACCTCCCCAGCAGCACGCATTCTTAACAAGCATCCCCGGCGGTCTTGGTCTAAAGATTGTTCCCCGGCGGTATACCACTATTCAAAGGAATCACTTCCCCAGCATATCAAACTCCCCAGAAGAGTCCAATCCAGTTTCACCAACAAAGTTGGAAGTCATATCCCTCAAGCAGTAAGCTTATCCCCAGTAGATTCTGGAAGCTTATCTCTCGCAGAGCACGAACGCGTCGTCCCGGCTTGATTTAAAGAGTTATTTCCGTAACAGGATATAACTGGGTTATCCTCAGCCAAAAGCCACGGAAAGAGCGTCCTCGGCAAAATATCTCCCTACCCCCAGCGAAGTCTATCAACACTTCCAGCATAATAAGGATATCCCCAGCATAACTCATCAACGGTATACCCAGCGGAGTTATCTTCATCAACTCAGCAAAGCATCGCTATCCCCACAGAGTAGCACTCCCCAGCATGATCTCTAGAGCATCTTTTCTCCCGTAGAATTATTTCATTTGCCAAGTTTATTCCTCAACGGAGTTATCTTCTCCTACCGGTATTCTTGCAACGATCATCCACAGCGGAAGCAAAAAACTCTTCCTCAAACATCAGCCCAGGATATGACTTCCCGGCACCCGTCAAGGATTTATTTTCCTAGACAAAAACATACATGAATCATCACATACATCATTATAGCATGCATGTACGCATCATATCATATAAATCGTATCCATGTTTGCTTGATCCATATCATGCATCGCATATAACTAACCTCTACCTTTCAGGAAGGGTGCAGTTGAAATTCTCAAACATATTTCAAGGATTTCTCTAGTCCAGTTAAATCGACTCCAAACAGATTTTTCTGATAAAAACTCAGTAGAAGTTATGATCCCCTCTCCAACGGCGTGTGAGGTGGTAATTCTTTTTTCAAGATGTTTTCCTCTCCGACGATGAGCGTGAGGTGATATTCTCTTATGGTCCCCTCTCCGACGGTGAGCGTGAGGTGGTAATTCCTTTTTCAAGATGTTTTCCTCTCCGACGATGAGCGTGAGGTGATATTCTTTTGTGGTCCCCTCTCCGACGGTGAGCGTGAGGTGGTAATCCCTTTTTCAAGATGTTTTCCTCTCCGACGATGAGCGTGAGGTGATATTCTTTTGTGGTCCCCTCTCCGACGGTGAGCGTGAGGTGGTAATTCCTTTTTCAAGATGTTTTCCTCTCCGACGATGAGCGTGAGGTGATATTCTTTTGTGGTCCCCTCTCCGACGGTGAGCGTGAGGTGGTAATTCCTTTTTCAAGATGTTTTCCTCTCCGACGATGAGCGTGAGGTGATAGTCTTTTGTGGTCCCCTCTCCAACGGCGTGTGAGGCGATAATCCCTTCTTCAGATGTTCCCCTCTCCGGCATGAGCGTGAGGTGATATTCTCTTATGGTTCCCTCTCCAACGGCGTGTGAGGTAGTAATCCCTTCTTCAGATGTTCCCCTCTCCGGCATGAGCGTGAGGTGATATTCTCTTTTCAGATTATAATTTCCTATAGTTCCCTCTCCAACGTGAGTGAGGTAACTCCCTTTGAGATTATAATGTCCTTTGGTTCTCTTCCCGATATTGCAAAGATGGTAATTCCCGCCAAGATTTTTCCCAACGAGCGTTGTTGAAGTTAAAATCAACCAAGGTTCTCTTATCATTCATGCTAAGGCAATAACCATCCCTGGTTCATTCATCAGCGTTTGAAGCTCCAGACCCAGCTCCTGTAACCAGTCAGGACATATCCATATCAAGCATCTAAAATCAACTCCTGCAACGTGTCAGGTACTCATTTTCTCTTTTGCAGGTGTGCAGGTTCTAGCGAAGGAATCTCTTACGCAGTCAGCATCCAGATGGCATCTATAAGCCCATCATCCTATTCAGCAATCTCTAAATGGCATCTATAAGCCCATTCCCCATCACTGTCACTATGTGAGCGCAAATTTCTGGGCACTTTAGTGTTCAATCATCTTCTACCCTCGGATTACGAAAGGCACGTCAGCCAATCTGCATCCTCAGGTCTAAGAAGATTGAACAGGGGCAACTGTTGTACCCCAAAATTTGCCCTCCCATATTCATCAAGAAATTGCCAAGTCAAGGTCACAAAATTCCCCAAGGGTTGTGCAGCTCAACTGTCCTCTATACAGTCAAAACTAGGGTTTGAGTTCTGGTCAAGCAAATGAACTTTCCAAAGGCCCAATCAAGTCTCATGTGCCTACAAAGATAGTCAAGCATCCTCATATCAAGTTTCAAGGCATTCAGCTCAAAATTGCACAGTCAAAACCCTAGATTGCACTACAGTCAACTGTAGGGGCAAAATGGTCATTTTGACAGTCAAAAGTTCAAATTTTTGGTCAACATATCATTTTGAAGCCACAAACATCATTTGATCAATGCTTGATCATGATTCTCAAAATTTGGCTCAGAAATCATCAAAGATGCAAAAGTTGCTACATTTGGACAGCTGAAAAAGTCAACTGAAATTGACCAGGGCATAACTTTCACATGGATTATCAGAAAAATTCCATCCAAAGCTCATTTTGAAGAGAAAGACATTTCCTACAATTCATCTTCATGTTCCAAGTCCAAGAAATGCTCTCACAAAAAGTTATCAATTTCAACATTATAGGTCATTTTCAAAAGTCAACAAAAAGTGACTTTAAGTCAAAGGCCATAACTTGAGATTGGTAAATCAAAATGACATGGGACCAAAGGCATTGGTTAAAGGACTCAAAGACCTTTCCAAAATGTCCAAGAACATGTGAAAAGCTTAAAAATTGACTAAGTTATGCCTTGTGGAAGTTGGGAAATTTTTGGAAATTTTTGGAAATCAACAATGGTTCAAAAGGCTTAAAAATGCAAATGGGCCCAATTTTCTTCCAAATTTCTTCATGCCAAGCCTATGCACGACCACTAGGCCCAAAGGGAAGTATTCTCATATTTTTTAATTATTTATTTGAATTAATATTAATTTATATTCATTTAAATGATTTTAATTCATGGAAAATATAATCTTAACCTAAACAAATCTTTTTGTGCATAATTTGAACTTGAGATTTCGTGCACATACAAATATAGAAGGTTTTGGCTTGATTGGAACTAATTGACACAAGAAGCCATGAAAAATATTCAAAAAGATCCTTAAGCAAATCAAATCTCCAAATAATGAATTCATGAGATTTTATTGGTTTTTGTTGACCTAGATCACTCCATATATGATCAGAATGAGAACCCTAATCATCCAAGACTGAAAGCTGCGCTCATAAGCAACCTACAAACTTGAAAAATTGCTTAGAAACTCAAATTCTGAAATCAGTCTTAGAGGTCCATTCAAGCCTTGATTTTCATCCCAAAAGCTCCCTTGACTAATTCTGGACGTGTACCAATCCCAAACAACAAGCCAAAACGCCTGGAACCGGTATCACGAATCCAAACAGTTCCCAGAAAAATGCATGATCATGTTCTATGTTTTAAGCATTTTCATTGATTTTTATTAGTGCATTCATACCAATAAGCATGTTCTAAAGCTAACCAACGCATTTGATTTTGTTTTTGTGCCATGTATGAGAAGTTACCATAATCGATTTTTAGGGTTTCAGAATTCTTGAATTGGGGTTTTTCACCCCAGGCAAAATCAAGACCTAAGACTAAGGCCACGAAACTCAACGCATCTGGACGATTAAGATGGCGTATTCGCGATGAATTTATGATCAGTAGATTCCTATTCGCTATTTTTTGGTATGGCCTCTATGGCAACGGGTCAAAACCGTTGCTCTTTGCTTTTTATGTTTCAGAAAATATCAAGAGAAGGAAGACGATAACGCGCTGGCAAGCGGTGGTTGGTTATTTCAAAATCTGGCGCGCTTTCCTCCACTAACTCTACTTTTCTCTTATATTGTTTAATTGATATTATATGTTAAAAGTAGCGCAAGTGGCACAGATGGCAGGGACTAACGTGAATGACCCTCAAGACCTGGGTTCAAATCCCAGGTCTTGCAAAATTTCAATAATATTTTTCTATGCAGACTCCTGTGCAACGCTGGCACGGAGGACCATCATACTCCATCAATATTCACCATCCACGCGTCCAAGAAGATCTCATCAAGGGCTCAGATTGAAGGCATACCCTGGAAGCCGGTCAACGTGTCCCACGTGATACCAAAAGTCAAAAAGATTCAAGCTTGTTGGGCCCAAAATGTTAGGCTTGCACCTCCAAATTGGGGCCTGAAACCCCCTGGTTTGCATTTTCTTATTCTTATTTATATTTTATTTTCTTTATTGCAATTTTATTTAATTTGTTATCTTAATTTAATTAATTAATTTTGTTTTTTTTTACAAAAAATATAAAAACATCCTAAAATTCAAAAAAGGGCCAAAAATATAATTTTTAGGTTATAATTATTTTCACAAATTAATATGTAAATTATTTAGTTAATTAGGTTTTCAACTTTAATTCCTTTCTTTTTTAATAAAAATTCAAAAAAATGTAGAATTAGGTTAATTGCTATTTTTATTCCTTTTGATATTTTTCCCTTCTTTTTTTTTTACAACAATTATTATTTATTTATTTATTTATTTTCCTATTTAAATTGTATATAATGAATTAGGTTAATTTAGGCCATATTTTAATTCTTTCTTAACAAATAAAAAATATTAGAATTAGGGTTTGATTCTTAATTTAATTTTAATTAATTCCCCTTTTTTTTCATTGAATCTAAAAAATACAAAATAACAAAAAATATCATTCTCATTTAATTTTAATTTTTTAATCCTTATTCATTTTAATTATTTGCAAAAAGGGTCCAACGCCCTAGTTCCGTCATTAATTATTTAATTCGCGCATTTATCTTTTATCGTTTATTATAATTATGTAATTGCCCCGAAGCCATGTAACTTTAAATTCTTTGCACTTCTATTTCTTCGCATTATTTATTTTTCCGCTAAATCGGGTCCTGGAAATTTTGGCGATGTGGGCCCGCGCCTTTGTAATAGTCGTAGATTTATCTTTCCGCACTTTTTTAACTGTTAAATAAATGCATGCAAGAATGAATGACAAAAATAAAAACAAAACGTTAGATCACCAATAACCTGACAAGACAAATAACTGAAACATGACACACAAATCGCACACACCACCCCTAGGGTACGCCTCACTGTTGCCTTTCGAAAGGTGGTCGTCGAGTAGAGGACGTCTTAGTAAGTCCTCATGATCCGGGAACCTGGCATGAGGGTAGCTTCTAAGGTGTCTTCCCATTGCTCTGGTGATCACCACGTCCCGAACATCGAATTGACCCGAACACCTCCAACGGTGGTGCTACCTACCTCTCAATGGTGGGATGGCACTACTTTTAAGGACTCTTACACAGACGAATTCCTTAGGGTAGGTAGGTTCTCAAGGATACTTGCTCTAATCTCAAAACAAACTCAAAAAAGACTTTTCACACTGACACATTTTCAAAAGCTTTCAAAGCAAATTTTTCAAACACTCTGACGTACGAGTCGATCTGAAATTTTTCAAAGAAACTTTTTTTTAACCCACATTGAAAAGCAAACAAACAATTTTGAAAACACAAATGAGCAAGTATCTAAGAGCCCATGGATAACCATGGATAGAAAGGGTGCTAGTACCTTCCCTTTCTATAACCTACCTCCCGAACCGAGAGCAATCTCTTAAAAGGAATTTTTCTGTGCTTTTGTCCTTTCCATTTGGAGAAAATAAAAGACGGTGGCGACTCTTGCTTACCGCGACATTTCGCGAACCAGCGTTAAACAGTCAGTTCCAGATCCACCGATCACAGGGTGCTTCATCAAGCACCGAGAAGAAGCCTTTTAAGAAGGAGTCGAGTGTTGTTTACAGCTCGAAAACCCATAATAGACCTGAACACCGCCAAGCAGTTAATGCGGTTGTTATATCAAGACCTGCTGTTGCCCCTCAGCGCAACAATCAGCCAAGAGCCGAGAGGCCGTGAAGACAATTCACTCAGCTCCATATGACCTTGTCTCAGATTCTTCCGCAGTTATTGAAGACCAACTTGGTGATTCCGAAGGAGGCCCCGAAGAATCCCAATACAACATCACCCATGTACAATCCGAACGCCCGTTGTGCTTTTCACTCTGATAGCCTGGGGCATGATACGAACGACTGCTGGGTTTTGAAGAATAAGGTACAGGACTTGATTGATGCTAAGGAGATTGAGTTCGAAGCGCTTGGAAATCCTAATGTCATAACGACACCTATGCCCAAACATGACGCAAGAGTGAATGCTATTGGGGACGATGATGAAGAGTTTGATATTGACAGCTGGATATACCCAACTGCTGATGGTGGACTAAGCAATTGAACGACAAAGGGTTCTATGCCCGTTTCTATTATTACCCAGAAATGAGACTTTTTGTTTTGAATTTGTAACAGACAATTTTTAAACTTTACGGCCCGGTGTCTTACCCGAGGCACCGTGGCTTTATTTGTGAAGGCTTGATATTTGTCATCTCCATATATCATTAATAAAAGCATTGGACGTTTCTTGCATTTCAAATTTTGTGCTCCTTGTTTTTCTTTTATTATATACTACAAAACAACTATTTTACACACACTCACATATACAGGTCTACATCCACTCTGGATCCTACTGGTAACGACTCTGCTACTGCCGGTTATGACTTCGAAAGTCCGATCAACTTAGCCAAAGACGAAGGTGAAGATGATTGCGAAGTGCCTGATGAACTTGCTAGACTGATACTTCAGGAAGAGAGGGCCATACAGCCGCATGAAGAGCCAGTGGAAACAGTGAATTTGGGTACAAAGATAGACAAAAAAGAGGTCAAGATCGGTGCAAATCTGGAGCCTAATGTTAAGCAACGGTTGATTCAGATGCTGCGTGATTATGTCGAGATCTTTGCCTGGTCTTATGAAGATATGCCTGGTTTGGATGCCGATATTGTGGTTCACCGCCTGCCTACCAAGGAAGACTGTCCTCCAGTGAAACAGAAGGTCCGTCGAATGCGCCCAGAGATGTCTGAGAAAATCAAGGCTGAAATTATGAAACAGTTTGATGTCGATTTTCTAGCAGTTACTTCTTACCCACAGTGGGTTACCAACGTGGTTCCAGTTCCGAAGAAGGATGGTAAGGTTCGAATGTATGTTGACTATATGGATCTAAATAGGGCGAGCCCCAAGGATGATTTCCCTCTACCTCATATCGATGTTCTGGTTGACAACACCGCACAACATAAGGTCTTCTCCTTTATGGATGGCTTCTCCGATTATAATCAAATTAAAATGGCTCCCGAAGACATGGAGAAGACAAACTTTGTCACGAAGTTGGGTACCTTTTGCTACAAAGTCATGCCTTTTAGATTGAAGAATATTGGGGCAACGTATCAGCGCGCCATGGTCGCTTTGTTCCATGACATGATCCATCATGAGATTGAGGTATACGTCGACGACATGATTGCAAGGTCCCAAACTGAGGAAGAACATCTGGACCATCTTCAGAAGCTATTTGACAGGTTGAGGTTGTACAAGCTGAGGTTAAACCCGAACAAGTGCACCTTCGGGGTGAGGTCTGGTAAGCTGCTGGGTTTCGTCGTATGTGATAAAGGTATTCAAGTGGATCCTGCAAAGGTGAAGGCTATACAGGAGATGCCAGCTCCCCGAACAGAAAAATAAGTCAAAGGCTTTCTGGGACGTCTGAACTACATTGCCCGATTCATCTCGCACCTGACTACTACTTGTGAGCCAATCTTCAAATTACTGAAGAAAGATCAAGTGGTAAGATGGAATGATGAATGTCAGACTGCTTTCGAAAGGATCAAAGAATATCTCCAAGAGCCACCCATTCTGATGCCTCCAGTTGAAGGGAGAGCTTTGATCTTATACTTGACAGTACTCGACAATTCAATGGGGTGAGTGCTGGGGCAGCATGACGAGTCTGGCCGAAAAGAGCATGCTATTTATTACCTTAGCAAAAAGTTTACCGACTGCGAGACCCGATACTCGTTGCTCTAGAAAACTTGTTGTGCTTTGGCATGGGCTGCTCGCCGGCTGAGATAGTATATGCTGACTCACACTACTCTATTGATATCAAAGATGGATCCAATCAAGTATATCTTCGAAAAGCCTGCCTTGTCCGGAAGAATAGCAAGATGGCAAATGATCTTGACTGAGTATGACATCCAGTACAAGACCCAAAAGGCAATCAAGGGAAGTGTGTTAGCAGATCATTTGGCACATCAAGCAGTGGATGATTACCAGGCTATGAACTTTGAATTCCTGGATGATAACATCATGTTGGTAACTGACTGTGAGACACCTGGATCGAATGAAGGACCCGAGGAAGGATCCCAATGGTCTACGTTGTTGTACCCCAAAATTTGCCCTCTCATGTTTTCAAAGGTCTTCCCTTACATGGTTGGTCACAAACACTTGCCTAACGAAAATAAAGTTTTTTTGAAGATGAACAAAGTGTCTTTCGATTGGCATCTGGGAAAAGTCTTCGATTGGGTATCCAAAACACTTCAATACAGGCTTGACTCACCAGTCTTCGACTGGGCATTTGGCACTCTTCGATCAGGCTTTGATTAGTAAGCTTCGATTAGGTGTTTGGAACCCTTCGATCAAGCTTTGGTGTGCAAGTCTTCGATTGAGCACTGGACCCCTTCGATCAAGTCAATTTCACAATGCTTCGACTAGTACTTCAGAGGGTCCTTCGACTGGAACTTCATACTTTACTTCAATCATAACATCAGAACGAAATGACCTTCGAATGGCATTTCAGTGCAGAGTTTCTCTTAATCTAAGATGCTCTGATGAAGGAAGTTCTGGACACTTCGAATCAGAACTTAGAATCATCACAAGGCCAAGGGCTGGTCGAAGTTGTCTAATAGGGAATGTTCTAAATAGATTCGAATTGGACTTTGAAGCTGGCGAAGAAAGCAGATTCGAAGGAATGAAGTAGGCTGGCATGACTAAGCAAAAATACATATCCTAACCTGTCCAGGTTCACCCAAAGTTCACAATGGCATGTGTCCCTTGCAAATATAGAAATAATTAAATGATGATTATGGATTCAATTCCTGAGTTAAAGGCCAGATTCTTGCCTTTTCTGTTCCTAACTCCATAAGAGCTGATTCGACCAGAGTGATTCTTTTCAAATCAAGCAGTCGAAACATAAGAAATCCATTCGAAGGAGGAAAATCAAGACCAATCGAAGAGCAGGGCCTGAAGGCATTCGAAAATCAAAGGTGTCCAGGTTCATTCAAGATTCCAAAGAGACATGAATATTTCAAAAAAGGAAATCTTTTAATATGTTTGATTCTTGTTTCATGGCTTTAAAGGCCTGTTTAATTGGTTGTCTCTTGCCGTTACTAGACCATCACACTCCTATAAATACAAGGGCCAGCATACAGTGCCAAAGAAGAAAAGAACAAAAGGGAACAAACAAAAAATGAAAAAAGAAAAGAAAAGAAAACTCTGCAGAAACAAAAAGACATACAAAACTCTGCAGGAACAAAAAAACGAAAAGACAAAAAAAAAAGAAAAAATGGAGGATTTGGAGATACGCTGCCCACAAACCCACCAAAGGTTGTCAACATTTTCAGAAGTAATCCAAGCCAAAGCAGCCATTCTGCAAACATCTCCACACCCAGAGCCACAGATCATACATCTTCAATTGGTAAGGGTTTGCAAAACCAAAATTGCACCTTCATGACATTTAAATACACATTGCATATGTATTCTTGTTATTACTGATTATGTTGCATGTAAGCTACAACGCAAAGATGAGATCATGCCATTGCTTGGGCACGATCTGAGTTTCTCCTTCGAATCTCAGGATAAAACAAACCCAGACCCAGATTCAGCAGATTCTAATTGAGGAAGGATTCGAATTGGGAGGAGATTCGAATCAGGGGGGTAAAATCCCTCCTGGATCTTTAACATTTGTCTCGTTTTGCAGGAAATATCTGCTCAGAATCTTGTTCAGAGCTTCGAAGCTTAGCAGCTTAGCTTCGAACCGGATCCAGGGTTCCCAAATTGAAGGATGACATATCCAAATCGAACACCCCCAAAGTGCAGCCCCTCATGCACCTTCGATCAAGCCTCTTCACTGGATCGAAAGACAGCCCACACCTCTTTCGATCCAGGCCTCCAGAATTATACCTTTCTTGATTTACTGCTTGTTCCTTCGATTTCATCTTTATTTTGACTATTTTTTTTAATCAACATAAAATCAATTAAAAGAAAAACCACAAAAACATTAGGCTAGTTTTTTTAATTAAATTAACTTTGTCAATTAATCATTTAATTATCTTAACATTTTCTCAAAACTAAAATTAAGAAGATTTAGATCATTTTCCCAAAATAAAATAAAACAACAAAAAGATTTTATTTCTAGGATTTTTAGAGGTCATTTTCAGATTCGCACGCGTTTATTTTATTGTAACTGCCTACTGGTTTGTAATAGCTTAACTAAGACTTTTACACTTTACTGCTCTATTCCCCAATTTTGGACATGTAAATAATCCCCCTCCCCGAAGCCTTGTAATAGCGTAGGATTTACAATTCCCGCACTTTAAATTCATGTACATATATTAACTGTTTAGATGTATGCTAACTAGGATTGCATGACAAGATCTATCCT
Source organism: Vicia faba (assembly GCA_948472305.1). NCBI lineage: Eukaryota > Viridiplantae > Streptophyta > Magnoliopsida > Fabales > Fabaceae > Vicia > Vicia faba. Next base: position 843,598,536 of record OX451739.1, read on the forward strand.
GACTTAAAATCAACAGTAGCTCACCATGACATGTAAAGATAATATAAACTGAAAATTGACACACTCGCACATGCCACTCTTAGGGTACATCTCACTTGGTTGCCTCGAACGTGGTCATTGAGTATAGGATGTTTTAGAGGTCGCCCTCTTGTCCAAAGATCATAAGTTGCCTCGAAACGGTTGCCTCAGATAAAATAATCTAAGACATTAGGGTTACCACTAAGGCGTCCTAACATTTCTTTAGTGACCACACGTCCCTTAAATTGAATTGACCCGAAAAATCCAACGATGATGCTACCTACTCCTCAATAGTGGGATAGCATTGTCTAAAGAACACTTGCACAGTCTAATTCCTTTTTGAGTAGGTAGATGTTCTTAAGTACTTGCTCCTTTTAAAACAAAACAAAACTTTTCGCACTTACACTTCTTCAAAAACAAAACTCTTTTCAAAACCCACAATCACAAAGAAAAGCAAACTTTTGAAAACATAGTGAGCAAGTACCTAAGAGCCCGTGGATAACCACAGATAGAAAGGGTGCTAACACCTTCCCTTTCTATAATCTACCTCCTGAACCCGAGAAACATCTCGAAAAGGAATTTTTCTGTGCTTTTGTCCTTTCCTTGTTGGATAAAATAAGAGATGGTGGCGACTCTTGCTTACTGCGACATTTTGCGAAAACAAACGCAAACGCGAACCAGCATTCCAAAACAGTCAGTTCTCATTCCCACCGATCACAGAACTGGAGACTCTGCTGGGGAAGAATTATAAGTGAGGTGTACCTTAGGATTAGATCACTTGTGTTTTCAATTATATGCTTTGTATGCTTTAAATTTTGTAGGCTTGTATCGGAGTTCTATAGATCCTAACCCGGATCTAGGGATACCCTTTAGGTAAGTATCAATAAACTGTGAGGGATCTGTCCGGCATAGACCGACACGGATGAAGCAGTAGCTACGTTGGTGTGGCACCTTAGTCTGTACCGATATCCCTTGTGTTGAAACGAGGAGAATATGGGTCTTCTAAGGAGTCATTAAGCACCAACTGACCTTTGAACCTTAAATTGACCAACTTGGCCATAGAACAGTAGCAGTATGCTACACTCATTGAGACTAAACTCTCGCGATGATTCCGGCCGCAAGAAAAGGTTGCTAAACTGGAATTATGACCGATTGAGGGTAGTCAGTGATATTGAGATCCTCTAGAACCCGGTTACTATTTTTAGGACAGGTTTAAACCAACTGAACTGAAAGAGGGTAATGCCTAAACTCCATGCCAGCCTAAACTTAAGGCTATATGTGTGACTTGTGTGCCTTCAAACTTGAACTACTTGCACATTATTGTTATCTGACAACATGAGTTCCTTGCAGGTTTTATTTACAATCCTTATCCAATAATTTGGACTTATTGCAGGGTTTACTTACATCACCTCATGCTTTTGTTTAAACGCATAGCATACACATCATAACATCATGCCTTAACATTTCCTTAACCATTTCAAGGATCTCAAGGGTCTGTGATGCAGGTTATGGTAAATCAGATGTCCAACAAGGGGCAAAGGGGATTTATTTTCCTCTAGCCAATGCCGTCTAGAGATCAAAACATGATAACTTGAGTCAGGGGCTATGACCCACTCGATATGGTGAGCTTGACTCTTAAAGAAGGACTCTCAGCAACATGAAGTTCCTTCAATCAAAGCTACAAGATTCAAATTCTAACAGTTTCTTGTTTATCCCGCGAGATCCTTGAAAACATTGCATACATATATCATACATATCATTGCATAACAGGTCTCCCAGTACAGGTCTCTTATCTTCTTCGCTGTTTATTTCAGCAATCATCATGTCTACTGAACCTTCCACTGAGCAAGCTATCAAGGCCCTTCAGGCCCAGAATGCCCAATTTCAAGAGTTGGTCATGAGCCTAGCTAAGGGTCAGCAGGACCTGAAGACCCTGATTCTGAAAGAGAGGAAGAAGAAGAAAAAGAGGACCATCATGTTCAATATTGGACGCATGTTTGGAAACGGGCTGCAAAATGAAGTTGATCTGACCACCTCATCTGGGGGGAAAGATAGTCCACAAGAAAGGAAGGCTCCTAGCCCTATGGTCTCCGACAACGAGACGGACTATGATGAAGAACAGTATCCTCCTGCTGAGGATAAGTACAAACAACTGGAAGACCGCTTGAGCGCTATGGAGATACAGAAGGTGCCCCGTCTGGACTTCGGAGATCTGGGTCTATCATCTGGGGTGGTGATTCCCCATAAGTTCAAGGCACCTGCCTTTGCCAAGTATGACGGAGCTTCCTGTCCAAAGCTGCACCTCCGGTCATATGTGAGGAAGATCCAACCTTACACTGCCGATAAGAACTTGTGGATCCATTTATTTCAAGACACTCTTTCAGGGACTCAGCTTGAGTGGTTCTATCAATTGGACGGAGCCAGTATCCGCAGCTGGGATGATTTGCCTACTGCGTTCTATAGGCAGTATCAGTATAACTCCGACCTCGCTCCTACGCGTACCCAACTCCAGGGTATGTCAATAGGGACGGGTGAAGGATTTAAAGAGTATGCTTAAAAATGGAGAGACCTTGCCGGAAGGGTGCAACCACCTTTAGCTGATCGTGAACTTGTTGATATGTTTTTGGGGACCCTGTCTGGTCCATTCTTTAACCATTTGATTGGAAGCTCTTCAGCCGGGTTTACAGACCTTATCTTGACTGGTGAGAGGATTGAAGCTGGTATTAAGGCTGGGAAGATACAAAAGGGTGCCTCATTAGGCGCCGAGAAGAAGCTATTTAAGAAAGAGTCCAGTGTTTTCTACAGTTCAAGAAGATAGAATAGACCTGAACACCGCCAAGCTATCAACGCGGTTGTTATTTCAAAACCTGCTGGTGCTCCTCAGCATCACAACCAACAAAGGGACGAGAGACCTCGAAGGCAATTCACTCGTCTCAGCATGACTTTATCTCAGATGTTGCCACAATTGCTGAAGACCAATCTGGTGACTCTAAAAGAAGCTCCGAAGATTTTAAATACAACATCACCAAGGTATAACCCTAACGCCCGCTGCGCTTATCACTCTGATAGCCTGGGGCATAATACAGATGATTGTTGGGCTTTGAAGAACAAGGTCCAAGACTTGATTGATGCGAAAGAGATCGAATTCAGCCCTCCTGAGACTCCCAATGTGACCACTGCTCCCTTGCCAAAATATGGCTAGGATTGAAAGCACTTTTGTTCATTTGAATTCAAAAGTTGTATTTTTCTTTGCTTATCCAAACAATTATTGTCATGTCAAACTTTTTTTATTTCATTAATGCATTACACGTGTCTGTTTTGAATTAATTGTTTTCACTATGCTTAAATTGCTTCATATTTCCTTTTTGTGATGTTCAACTCTCGATCAAAGATTAAAAAATTCTAAAGCCTTTAGAGGGAGGATGACGAAACAATGCCATAATCTCATACAGTATGCTTTTGGACAGACCTTGCTGACGATGTACAGACGTTTCTTTCAAATCCTAAACACTGGAGTTATAAGGAAGATAATCCCTAGTCAACCCCTTCGAGCCAAAGAAGTAGGAGTTTTCTGTTTTAAACACAAATTGAAACCTTTAATTTAAACCTGGGGCAGGGTAGTCTCTCAGTTAATTCAAAATATGCGCATTGAAGTCGCAAAACTCTCAGTTCATAATACAACGAACGACATCAAAAGCATTCCTCTGGAATCAAAAGACAGTGGTGGTTCCTTATTTCACAGGCAGTCAATCTCGCAAAAGAGAAAAGCCCACTGAACCAAAACCTATAAAGAAGGCTTAAGAAAGTTGGGGCATCCCGCTGACTGTAATCTCGAAAACAGGAACAGTCAGGCAAAAGTTAGGGATAACAAATCAAAAGAACGAGGTCGCTACAAATACTCAACAACATGAAAAATGTTGCAAAAATGACTGCCTTCCAACAAATTCAACTTGTGTGAACCATCACCAAAAACGTCGTTCCAGACTCATTAGGAGTTCAAATGCACAATTAACTGAGTTTAGGATTGAAGAACATCACGAAGAGCGGGTGGGTACAAATATACTTTGAGCCTTTATCCTTTGCTTCTTAAACCGTGAACCAAGCCACATTATAACCCTTAAAAGTCCTAGCTGAAGCACGGGTTAGTTTGAAAGCATACTGTTACAAAAGGTATCCTGACTCCTGTAGGGCTTGCTGTAAATCCTGAGTTGACATCACATTTTACAAAAAAATTTGCCTGTTTTACTGGAAAAATGCATTTTCAAAAAATTCAAAAGACAAACATAAGCTTTTCATTCTTAAAATAACATTGTTTGCATATGACTATTTGTTTAAACAGCAGAGAAATTCGCATGACGAATATCTAGTGAACAAAAACCTTTTTAATAAAAAGGGTCATCTCAAGTGGAAGAAACACTTCCAACCAAGGGGCAGACATGATCATTTTCCATCATCTGGGGCAGTCAAGTCAAGATTCAAGGAATCTCTCAAAATGCCAAATAGCCAGGGGCAGATCTCCATCTGAATCAATTGGGGCATTGGACATGAATTCCAGCAACGAATCTTGCATGATCAAACGAAGATCTTCTGGTAGTATGGCAACACAACACTACCGACAGTGACACCTCCCTACATTCTGAGAGCATGGACATAGTCAAAAAAGTACTATGCATAATCAAAGACCCGCTAGGTTGACTGGCCTAGGAAAAAATAAGGGCTTCCCGGCGAACCAAAAGGGTTCGGGCAAAAATAAGGGATGAAAATGAAAAATTTGTACACCCGGCAAGTCGAAAATCTGAAAAGGCGGCTTGGGCAAAAAAGGGCATCCCAATGGACTGAAAACCCGAAAGGGAGGTCCAGGCAAAAATTAGGGATCAAGGTGTACGACTATGTCCCGTCATCTCATCACTTGCCTACCAGAATAAGACTTGTCATTTCAATCGAAAGATACCAAGCACCTCATAGGTGGGGATAATACTCGATCCACAGGGCCTCCACAGGCACCTTCTCCCGCAAAAAACAGGGGCAAATAAGAATTGTCCAAACTGCACAGTTGCTCTGTCCACCAGGTACAAGGTAGATTCAGTTGAAGAATATCGCCAAGATACTTTCACTCCCCGCAGAGTAAGACAGTAATGATAGCTCTCTCAGCTGAGACTTGCAACTATAAACGAATCAACAATACTCTCCCCAAGCAGAGTTGGTCTACCATCAGCCCTAAAAAGGTTGGGTATCCCCAGAAGGTCTTAATATTCCCCAGCGGAGTATCAGGATATTCCCCAGCAAGCATAAGAGTATCCCTGGCAGTCTTAATATTCCTCAACGGAATATAAGAATATTCCCCGGCAGAATGCAAGATACCCCCAGTGGAGCCATCTCCCCAGCGCAGTCTAAAAAAGTTTCCCCAATGGAGTTGAATCATATTCCCTAGTAGATTCTGGAAGCTTATCCCCTGCAGAGCACAAATAAGTCTCCCCAGCCAAATTCAGAGGTTATCCTCACAAGAGTCTAACCGGGTTATCCTCAGCAAGTTGCAACTGAAAGATCATCCCCAACGTAGTTCTTTCTATCCCCAGCGGAGTTCATCATCAAAATTCCCAACAAAGCTTATCAATGGAATCCCCAACGAAGTTTATCATTAAAATCTCAGCGAAGTATCTCTTCCCCACAGAGTAATTCCCCGCAGAATAATCTCTTCGCCATGTTTATTCCCCAACAGAGTTATTTTCTCCTACAGGTTTATTCTCACAACCATCTTCGTTCGTCATCCCCATCAGAAACATTCTAAACAAAGTTTGAAGACACACATACTCTTCAACAGCAGTCTAGGATTTAACAAACTCCCCGACATTTGTCAAGGATTTATTTTCCCAGATGAAAATACATTCATAAACATTTCACATTTCATACCTCCTATTTACATACATGATAAAGTGCATACGACACGATCTCATTTATTTTTGAGAACATCATGACATCATGCATTTCATACATCATGACATTGTATACAGCTAACGTTTTACCTTTTTCAGGAAAAGGTCAATCAAAAGATGGCTACCATCAACCTTTTCAAGTCCCAGTTTAATACCTGTAGCAAGCCAGGAAAAATATTTGTGGACGACTGATTGTAGATTAATACCTGTAACAAGCCAGGAAAATTATCTACATGAAGAGATTGAAGATTAACACCTGTAACAAGCCAGGAAGACCTTTCTTTCTCAGGTCAGAGATTAATACCTGAAACCAGCCAGGACAACTTTCTCATCGACCAACCTTTTCAAGTCCCAGTTGAATACTTGTAGCAAGCCAGGAAAAATATTTGTGGACGACTGATTGTAGATTAATACCTGTAACAAGCCAGGAAAATTATCTACATGAAGAGATTGAAGATTAATACCTGTAGCAAGCCAGGAAAACTATCTTTCTTTCTCAGGTTAGAGATTAATACCTGAAACCAGCCAGGACAGCTATCTCCTCGACCAACCTTTTCAAGTCCCAGTTTAATACCTGTAGCAAGCCAAGAAAACTATATGTGGACGACTGATTGTAGATTAATACCTGTAACAAGCCAGGAAAATTATCTACATGAAGATATTGAAGATTAATACTTGGAACCAGACAGGACAAGTTCTATAACCTCAACGGTATACTCCCGGTGAGCACGAGTCAGTTCCTAAATCTCAACAAAAGTTAGACTTCCCCAGCAGAATCTTCTACAAACAACAGGTATGCAAGTTCTCGCTAAGGAATCTCTTATGCGATCAACACTCCGGCAGATGGCATCTATAAGCCCATCCTCCTACCAACAATCTCCAAATGGCATCTGTAAGCCCATTCCCGACGTCACAATGCTGATACTACACCATGTGAGTGAAAATTTCTGGGCACTCTAGTGTTCAATTATCTTCCACCTTCGGATCACGAAAGGCTTGAAAGCCAATCTATATCCTCAGGTTTAAGAAAATTGAACATGGGCAACTGTTGTACCCCAAAATTTCCCCTCTCATGTTTTCAAAGGTCTTCCCTTACATGGTTGGTCACAAACACTTGCCTAACGAAAATAAAGTTTTTTTGAAGATGAACAAAGTGTCTTTCGATTGGCATCTAGGAAAAGTCTTCGATTGGGTATCCAAAACACTTCAATACAGGCTTGACTCACCAGTCTTCGATTGGGCATTTGGAACTCTTCGATCAGGCTTTGATTAGTAAGCTTCGATTAGGTGTTTGGAACCCTTCGATCAAGCTTTGGTGTGCAAGTCTTTGATTGAGCGCTGGACCCCTTCGATCAAGTCAATTTCACAATGCTTCGACTAGTACTTCAGAGGGTCCTTCGACTGGAACTTCATACTTTACTTCAATTAGAACATCAGAACGAAATGACCTTCGAATGGCATTTCAGTGCAGAGTTTCTCTTAATCTAAGATACTTTGATGAAGGAAGTTCTGGACACTTCGAATCAGAACTTAGACTCATCACAAGGCCAAGGGCTGGTCGAAGTTGTCTAATAGGGAATGTTCTAAATAGATTCGAATTGGACTTTGAAGCTGGCAAAGAAGGCAGATTCGAAGGAATGAAGTAGGCTGGCATGACTAAGCAAAAACACATATCCTAACCTGTCCAGGTTCACCCAAAGTTCACAATGGCATGTGTCCCTTGCAAATATAGAAATAATTAAATGCTGATTTTGGATTCAATTCCTGAGTTAAAGGCCAGATTCTTGCCTTTTATGTTCCTAACTCCATAAGAGCTGATTCGACCAGAGTGATTCTTTTCAAATCAAGCAGTCGAAACATAAGAAATCCATTCGAAGGAGGCAAATCAATACCAATCGAAGAGCAGGGCCTGGAGGCATTCGAAAATCAAAGGTGTCCAGGTTCATTCAAGATTCCAAAGAGACATGAATATTTCAAAAAAGGAAATCTTTTAATATGTCTGATTCTTGTCTCATGGCTTTAAAGGCCTGTTTAATTGGTTGTCTCTTACCGTTACTAGACCATCACACTCCTATAAATACAAGGGCCAGCATACAGTGCCAAAGAAGAAAAGAACAAAAGGGAACGAACAAAAAACGAAAAAAGAAAAGAAAAGAAAACTCTGCAGAAACAAAAAGACACACAAAACTCTGCAGGAACAAAAAAACGAAAAGACAAAAAAGAAAGAAAAAACGGAGGATTTGGAGATACGCTGCCCACAAATCCACCAAAGGTTGTCAACATTTTCAGAAGTAATCCAAGCCAAAGCAGCCATTCTGCAAACATCTCCACACCCAGAGCCACAGATCATACATCTTCAATTGGTAAGGGTTTGTAAAACCAAAATTGCACCTTCATGACATTTAAATACATATTTGCATATGTATTCTTGTTATTACTGATTATGTTGCATGTAAGCTACATCGCAAAGATGAGATCGTGCCATTGCTTGGGCACGATCTGAGTTTCTCCTTCGAATCTCAGGATAAAACAAACCCAGGCCCAGATTCAGCAGATTCCAATTGAGGAAGGATTCGAATTGGGAGGAGATTCGAATCAGGGGGGTAAAATCCCCCCTGGATCTTTAACATTTGTCTCATTTTGCAGGAAATATCTGCTCAGAATCTTGTTCAGAGCTTCGAAGCTTAGCAGCTTAGCTTCGAACCGGATCCAGGGTTCCCATATTGAAGGATGACATATCCAAATCGAACACCCCCAAAGTGCAGCCCCTCATGCACCTTCAATCAAGCCTCTTCACTAGATCGAAAGACAGCCCACACCTCTTTCGATCCAGGCCTCCAGAATTATACCTTTCTTGATTTACTGCCTGTTCCTTTGATTTCATCTTTATTTTGACTATTTTTTTTTAATCAACATAAAATCAATTAAAAGAAAAACCACAAAAACATTAGGCTAGTTTTTTTTATTAAATTAACTTTGTCAATTAATCATTTAATTATCTTAACATTTTCTCAAAACTAAAATTAAGAAGATTTAGATCATTTTCCCAAAATAAAATAAAACAACAAAAAGATTTTATTTCTAGGATTTTTAGAGGTTATTTTCAGATTCGTGCGCGTTTATTTTATTGTAACTGCCTACTGGTTTGTAATAGCTTAACTAAGACTTTTACACTTTACTGCTCTATTCCCCCAATTTTGGACATGTAAATAATCCCCCTCCCCGAAGCCTTGTAATAGCGTAGGATTTACAATTCTCGCACTTTAAATTCATGTACATATATTAACTGTTTAGATGTATGCTAACTAGGATTGCATGACAAGATCTATCCTGACTTAAAATCAACAGTAGCTCACCATGACATGTAAAGATAATATAAACTGAAAATTGACACACTCGCACATGCCACTCTTAGGGTACACCTCACTTGGTTGCCTCGAACGTGGTCATTGAGTATAGGATGTTTTAGAGGTCGCCCTCTTGTCCAAAGATCATAAGTTGCCTCGAAACGATTGCCTCGGATAAAATGATCTAAGACATTAGGGTTACCACTAAGGCGTCCTAAAATTGCTTTAGTGACCACACATCCCTTAAATCGAATTGACCCGAAAACTCCAACGACGATGCTACCTACTCCTCAATAGTGGGATAGCATTGCCTAAAGGACACTTGCACAGTCTAATTCCTTTTTGAGTAGGTAGATGTTCTTAAGTACTTGCTCCTTTTAAAACAAAACAAAACTTTTCGCACTTACACTCTCTTCAAAAACAAAACTCTTTTCAAAACCCACAATCACAAAGAAAAGCAAACTTTTGAAAACAGAGTGAGCAAGTACCTAAGAGCCCGTGGATAACCACAGATAGAAAGGGTGCTAACACCTCCCCTTTCTATAATCTACCTCCCGAACCCGAGAAACATCTCGAAAAGGAATTTTTCTGCGCTTTTGTCCTTTCCTTGTTAGATAAAATAAAAGACGATGGCGACTCTTGCTTACCGCGACATTTTGCGAAAACAAACACAAACGCGGACCAGCATTCCAAAACAGTCAGTTCTTATTCCCACCGATCACATATGTACTTTGATGGAGCTTCGAACGCTTTGGGTAATGGCATTGGCGCCGTGATCATATCTCCTAAAGGCTCTCATACTCCGTTTACCGCCCGACTATGTTTCAACTGCACCAACAACATGGCGGAGTATGAAGCGTGCATCATGGGACTTCGAGAAACAATTGACCTAAGGATTAAGTTCTTGAGTGTGTTCGGAGATTCCGCTCTCGTGATCAGTCAGATCAAAGGCAAGTGGGATACGAAACACCCAAATCTTATTCCTTAAAAGGAGTATGTATTGACCTCGCTTCCCCACTTCGAGGAGATAACCTTTGAACACTTCCCTAGAGAGGAGAATCAGTTGGCGGACGCGCTAGCTACGATGTCTTCTATGTTCAAAGTCAATTGGGACAATGAGGCTCCCCGGATTATCATTGAAAGGTTGGACGAACCTGCACATTGCTGTGACATTGAGACTGAAGAGGTAACAGAAAAACCCTGGTTTCACGAGGTAAAGAGGTATCTCGAGGCTCAGGAGTACCCCGAGGGTGATTCTGTTAATGATAAGAAGTTTCTAAGGAGGTTCGCGACGAAGTTCTTCATCAGTAATGGTATTCTTTACAAGCGTAACCATGATTCAACCTTACTGCATTGTATGGATAAGAACGAAGCAGAAAGGATCATGGTAGATTTACATGAAGGTACTTTCGGAACTCATTCCAGTGGACACACCATGGCAAAGAGAATCCTTCAGGTAGGATATTATTGGTCCACTATGGAAGCCGACTGTTATCAGCATTCTCGGACCTGTCACAAGTGCCAAGTCTATGTTGATAAAGTACACGTACCTCCGGTACCTCTGAACGTCTTGACAACTTTGTGGCCTTTTGCAATGTGGGGCATTGACATGATCGGCGAGATCAGACCTACAGCGCACAACGGGCATCATTTCATCCTGGTAGCAATTGATTACTTTACAAAGTGGGTTAAAGCAGCTTCCTTTGCTACTGTAACCAAGAACATCGTGGTACGGTTTATTTGGCACAATCTGATCTGTCAATACGGTGTACCAGAGAGGATCATTACAGACAATGGTACAAATCTCAATAATAAGATGATCACCGAGCTCTGCAAGCAGTTCAAGATACAGCATCACAACTCTTCTCCCTACCTACCTAAGATGAATGGGGTTGTTGAAGCGGCTAATAAGAACATTAATAAGATTGTGCAGAAGATGACGGTGACATACAAAGACTGGCACGAGATGTTACCATTTGCTCTTCATGGGTACCGTACCTCAGCGCGGACGTCAACAGGGGCAACACCCTATTCCTTGGTATATGGCATGGAGGCAGTATTGCCCATTGAAGTTCAGATACCCTCTCTTCGGATTATGAAGGATGCAGGTTTGAGCGAAGATGACTGGATTTAGACCCGGCTTGATCAACTGAACTTAATCGATGAAAAAAGACTTACTGCTATTTGTCATGGTCAGACGCATCAAAAGCGGATGATCAAGGCATTTAACAAGAAAGTTAGACGACAAGAGTATCAAGTCGGGGATCTGGTAATCAAGCGCATTATCTTACCTCAAGGAGATCCCAGGGGAAAATGGACCCCTACCTACGAAGGACCATTTGTGGTTAAGAACATTTTCTCAGGAGGAGCTATGATTCTAACCACCATGGATGGTGATGACCTTTGTCACCCCGTCAATGCATACATGGTGAAAAAATACTACGCATAATCAAAGACCCGCTAGGTTGACTGGCCTAGGCAAAAATAAGGGCTTCCCGGCGAACCAAAAGGGTTCGGGCAAAAATAAGGGAAGAAAATAAAAATTTGTACACCCAGCAAGTCGAAAACCTAAAAAGGCGGCTTGGGCAAAAAAGGGTATCCCAGTGGACTGAAAACCCGAAAGGGCGGTCCAGGCAAAAATTTGGGATCAAACCGTAACACTATGTCTCGTTGGATTACCCTGTAGCCAAACTTTGGTATCAACTATCAAGCTCGGACGACACTAATCAATCTGATTTACCTTCAACCAAGTAGCAAAGTGATGAGATGCTCGAGGACATAAAGGCAATAGCAGAGTTAGAACCCAGTGGGATTATTCACATAGCTGTTTTGTTTAGTTTTTCACAAATTGTGTAAATTCTATTATTCGACGGCGTTCTCCTACTAGGACGTCAGCCTCTTATACAAAAACGCCTATTTACAGGCCAAAACTTCAAAATTAATACAATTCATTTTCAGAGAAATTTCAAATTGTTTTTCCTTTTTCTGATTTTGTTTTGCAAAGAACGACCAATGTTCATTTTTGATATGTGCATTTGACATTAATTGCTACTCATGAATATTTACATGCGAAACAAAAGACGATTACTCATAATATCAGAAACAGGGGCAAATAAGAAGTGTCCAAGCTTTACGGATGCTTTATCCACCAGGTACAAAGGTAGATTCAGCTGAAGAATATGGCTAAAGTAATTTCACTCCCCGCTGGGTAAGACAGTAATGATAGCTCTCCCCAGCAGAGACTTGCAATTGTAAATGAATCGGTAATATTCTTCCCAAGCAAAGTTTATTTACCATCGACACTGAAAGGTTTTAATATTCCCCAGCGGAGTATAAGAATTTTCCCCGGCAGAATACAAAATATCCCCAGTGGAGTTTGAAATTTTCCCCAGCGCAGTCTGAAAAAGCTTCCCTAGTGGAGTTTGGAGAATCATCCCCAGTAGACTTTGGAAGATTGTCCCCAGCAGAGCTCAAAGGATTATCCCCATTAGAGTCTAAAAGGTTATCCCCAGTGAAGCCGCAACTGAAAGATCATCCTCAGCGGAGTTCTTTCCTTTCACAAACAGGAATTCAATCCCCAACAGGATTCAGTATCACCAGCAACGGTAATTCATCCCCAGCGGAATTTATCGGTGGAATCCTCTACAGAGCATCTCTTCCCCACAGAGTAATCTCCTCATCAGTTTATTCCCCAACGGAGTTATCCTCTCCTGCAGGTTTATTCTCACAATCATCTTCGTTCGCCATCTCCAGCAGAAACGAAGAATTCAACTTTTTTCTCCAGCAGCTATCCGATATTTATCTTCCCTAGCTAAAAACATTACATTTCCATACATCATGACATATGCATATACGCATCATACAACACAATCTCATTTATTTTGAGAACATCATTGCTTGATACATATCATGCATTACATACAGCTAACCTTTACCTTTCAGGAAGGATGCGGTTAAATTCTCATAAAATCAAAAGCTATGAAGCTTTTACCTCAGTAGAAGTGTGGACGAGTTCTTAAATCTCAACAGAGTATTCCTCAGTTGAATTACAAGCAAGGTCTTAAATCTCGACAAAGTTCCTCCGTCGAATTACAGACAAGTTCCTAAATCTCAGCAGAATTTTCTCAGTTGAATTATGGACGAGTTCTTAAATCTCGATGAAGATGTTTCCCTCCAGTCTAATTACTGACAAGTTCTTAAATCTCAACAGAGTTTTTCTCAGTTGAATTACAGACAAGGTCCTAAATCTCGATAAATTTACTCCGTCGAATTACAAACGAGTTCCTAAATCTCAGCAGAGTTTTCTCAGTTGAATTACGGGCAAGTTCTTAAATCTCGATGAAGATGTTTCATTCCAGTCGAATTACTGACAAGTTCTTAAATCTCAACAGAGTATTCCTCAGTTGGATTACAGACAAGGTCCTAAATCTCGACAAAGTCCTCCGTCGAATTACAGACGAGTTCCTAAATCTCAGCAGAGAAGTGTTCTCAATTGAATTACGGGTGAGTTCTTAAATCTCGATAAAGATGTTTCCCTAAGTCGAATTACTGACCAGTTCTTAAATCTCAATAGAATTATCCTCAGTTGAATTACAGACAAGGTCCTAAATCTCGACAAAATCCTCCGTCGAATTACAGACAGGTTCCTAAATCTAAGTAGAATTTTCTAAGTTGAATTACGAGTGAGTTCTTAAATCTCGATGAAGATGTTTCCCTCCAGTCGAATTACTGACAAGTTCTTAAATCTCAACAGAATTATCCTCAGTTGAATTACAGACAAGGTCCTAAATCTCGACAAAATCCTCCGTCGAATTACAGACAGGTTCCTAAATTTCAGTAGAGTTTTCTCAGTTGAATTACTGGAGAGTTCTTAAATCTCGATGAAGATGTTTCTAAAAGTTGAATTACTGACAAGTTCTTAAATCTCAACAGAGTGTTTCTCAGTTGAATTACAGACAAGGTCCTAAATCTCGACAAAGTTCCTCCGTCGAATTACAGACAAGTTCCTAAATCTCAGCAGAGTTTTCTCAGTTGAATTCAGAGCGAGTTCTTAAATAACGATGAAGATGTTTCCATCCAGTCGAATTACTGACAAGTTCTTAAATCTCAACAAAGTTTTCCTCAATTGAATTACAGACAAGGTCCAAAATCTCGACAAAGTTCCTCCGTTGAATTACAGACGAGTTCCTAAATCTCAGCAGAGTTTTCTCAGTTGAATTACGGGCGAGTTCTTAAATCTCGACGAAGATGTTTCCCCCTCAGTTGAATTATGGACAAGTTCTTAAAACTCAGCAGAGATGTTCTCTCAGTTGAAGTACATGCAAGTTCCTAAATCTCAACAAAGATCAGACTTCCGCAGCGGAATCTTCCACAACAACAGGTATACAAGCTCTCGCTAAGGAATCTCTTATGCGATCGAACCTCCTTCAGATGGCATCCTTAAGCCCATCCCCTCGTCACCAATCTCCAAATGGCATCTGTAAGCCCATTCACGACATCACAAGGCTGATACCACTTCATGCGAGTGCAAATTTCTGGGCACTCTAGTGTTCAATCATCTTCCACCTTCGGATCATGAAAGGCATAAAAGCCAATCTACATCCTCAGGTTTAAGAAGATTGAACATGGGCAGCTGTTGTACCCCAAAATTTTCCCTCCCATATTTCTCAAGACATTGCAAGAGAAATCTCCAAATTGCTCAAGGTTGCTCAAAGTTGGTCAGACAAGCTATCTCCTAAGGCAGTCTACCCAAAAATTAGGGTTTTGTGTTGCATCAAGATCCATGAGCCCAAATGACCTCAAGTGCTCCCTAATGTCCTAATATGTTTTCAAGATCATCCATGTCAAATTTCAAGCCTTTCAGAGGAAGTTTGCTCAGTCAATTGCTCAAAGGTCCAAAAATCGACAATGCTAGGGCAAAAGTCAATTGTGACCTACATACAGTCAAACTTCAATATTTTTTGTCAACATTCTCATTTTTAAGGATATTTCATCATTTGATCAATGGTTGATCATGATTCATCAAGGATTGCTCAAAATTCATCAAGATTCAAAAGTTGCTAAATTAGGGTTTTGTAGGAAAAGTCAACTCAACTTTGACCAAGCATAACTTTCTCATACTTTATGCGAAATGACCCATACAAAGCTCATTTTGAATAGGATGCAATTCCCTACAATCCATCTGCATACCCCAAGATCAAAATATGCACTCACAAGAAGTTATAAATTTGGACATTATAGGTCATTTTTGAAAGTCAACAAAAATACCTCTTTTGTCAAAGCTTCTCACTTGAGCATGGAATATCAAAATGAGATGAGACCAAAAGGGTTGGTTAGAGGACATCTCAAGTTTTCTAAAAAGTCCAAGAACACCTCCAAAAGTTCAAAATTGAATAAGTGGTGCATTGTTGAAGTTAGACTTTTTTGCAAAATTGCCAAAAGTCAACTATCCCCAAAACTTCAAATTTTGTCAAATGGGCCCATTCTTTTTCACTTGATTTGAGTTTGCATTATTGCCCACGTGCTCTAGCTTTAGCCATGTGCCCATATCTTATTTTTATTATTTAATTTGATTTTATTTGAATTAATTCATTTTAAATCAAATAAAATCCAAAGCATTGATACAAATGGATTTCTTGATCATTTCAGGCTCCATTTACAGCTTGCTTTGCAATCAAATTCGTATCAAGGCCATTATGCAAAAGGAGATTAGATTCAAGCCAAAATTGGAAGGTTTTAATGGAAGATCAAATCAAATATGCAATCATCAATGTGGGAGGATTTGGACAAAGTTTGTTACCCTAATCCAATGTGCAATACATAAGCAAGCGTACAAGACAGAAAGAAGGGTTGGAGAGCACCGGTAGAGGCAGAACCAACTTTGCAAAAATCACAAAAAAGCTTGAGATCGAAATCGAGGTTGGAGGCATTTTCAAGAGTTGAGACGTATCCCAATCGATTCCTGGCAACGCACACAAGCTATCCCAATCCAAACCAGACATTCTCAGGCCCCCATACACACTGTAAGTCTCACGCAAGTTACCCATGTTCTTGATTTCATATCTCAGAAATTAGACATTATTTTCATGAAATAACTGCATATTCTTAACCCTCACATCATTTGCAAGCTTTTCATAATAATCAATTGCATTTATCTGGCTTATATGGAGAACCACCATTGTTAGAGTTTGGTTCGTGTTTTTGGGCATTTTCGTTTCAGGTGCAATTGGTCCACATGAAGGACATGGTTGTAATCAAGAGTTTGTCACGAATCCAACCATGGTCCTAGAGTCCATTTTTGTGGCCTGTGCAAGATTTTGGAGATGAACAAGGTTGTAGTGATGGAGCTTGGTCCGTTGGTATAGGTCTTCTGTGTTTTAGCCACGGTTGGGAGGTCAGGGACAATACGTGGCGTCCATCCATTGGGTTATTCAAATAGCGCGCGCTTTTTATTTTTGTTCTGACCATTAACTTTGTTTTATTATATTATATTTTATTCATATTATACTAACAAGTAAAACAGCATGGCGTAGTGGTAACCTTGGCAGTGGATATCCCTTCAGGACCTGGGTTCAAATCCCAGGTCCCCCTCTTTCTCAATATTATTTGTTTTCAGGTTTTCCAATGTGCATGCCAGTCTGCAGTCTACCATACTCCCTCACCAATCCAAGCGCCAGATGGCCAGATCTGGTGGTCAGCAATCAAAGGAGCACCATGAGCCAGGTCAACACGCGTGTACTGGATCAGAAAAAGTCAAATGGGCCAACAAAAAATTGCTTCCAACACCTCCTAATCAGGCCCAATTCTTCTACTTTTTTATTTTGTTTATTTAATTTAATTGCTTTATTTTAAATTAATTACTAACCAATCATGATTTTTCCTTTTATCAAAAATCATCAAAAAATATTTTTATCCAATAAATTTCAGAATTCTTTTTTTATAAATACTAATTAATTAATTTAGGTTTTTTATTCTAGGAAACTTTTATTTATTTTTGTAAATATTTAAAATTAATTAGCAATCATTAGGTTTTAATTCTAATTTAATTATTTTTATTTTCTTTCTTAAAATAACAAAAACCCAAAATATGTCATTAATTTATTTTTCATTAATTAATTTATTTAATTTCTAATTTAGCATTTAATTTCTTTTCTTAAATAAAAACAACAAAAAACATTTTCTTTAATCAACATGGTCAAAACCCTAATTGTGCATCCGATTTAATTCCGCATCGCGATTTACTTTTCTTTATCCATATTGATGTATCTGTTTCCGGTATGTAATAGATAATTAGGACATTCTATTTATTTACCGCTTTATTTTATTTTCAAAGGGTTGCTTTTGGCGATGTAAATACCCGACGCCTTGTAATTTAATTTCCGCAATTTTAATTTCCGCACTTTAATTTCTGCTAATTATAACTGCTAGATGTTTGATAATAGGGTTTGCATGACAAGACTGAATGTTAATCTTAAAAATCAAATTAGATCACCCTTAACACGTGCAAAGATAAAAATAACTGAAAATGACACACTCGCACATGCGCACTCTTAGGGTACACCCCACTTGGTTGCCTTCGTACACGGTCATTGAGTATAGGATGTTTTAGAGGTCATCTTCTTGTCTAAAAGATCATAGTTTCCTCGGAAAAGGTTGCCTCAGATATTATTGCCTCAAACAAATAATCTAAGACATTAGGGTTACCGCTAAAGCGTCCTAACATTGCTTTAGTGACCGTAAGTCCCTCATTCGAATTGACCCTCAAACTCCAACGACGGTGCTACCTACTCATTAATAGTAGGATAGCATTGTCCAAAGGAAATTAGCATAGAATGATTCCTTTTTCGAGTAGGTAGATGGTTCTTAGATACTTGCTCTTTAAAAAAAAAACCGTTTTCACACTAATACTCCTTTTCGAACAAAGTTTTCAAAACACTTCATTACACTCTTGAGGACAGAAGCAAGAGTTAAATCGAAGTTTTAAAACAAAAACTTTTTCAAACCCACAAAGTACCTAAGAGCCCGTAGATAACTACGGATAGAAAGAATGCTAATACCTTCCTTTTCTATAATCTACCCCCGTACTCAGAAACATCTCGAAAAAGGAATTTTTCTGTGCTTTTTTCCTTTCCTTGTTGGATAAAATAAAAGTCGGTGGCGACTCTTGCATACCGCGTCATTTTGTGAAAACAAACGCAAAACACATAACAGCATTCCAAAAAACAGTCAGTTCTTCCCACCGTATCACAGGATCATTCGAAGTATATACATGTGTTCCATTCGAAGGAGACACATAATCATTGAAAATAAGTTTATCTTATGATGAGTCTTGGTCCAAGTTGCTTGCTGGCCCAAAAATCCAACATGTTACCAAACCCAAGCCTCCTGCACAAGTACATTCATGTCAAAGGAAGCTTCGACTGGCCATAATGAAGTCTTTCGATTGAGCTAGTTGGGTATTTTCAGAGCCAATCAAAGAACAAGGCAAATGGACTCAATCGAAAAGGCCACCGTGATGAGGTTTGGAGCCATTCGAAGGAGGCAACTCAAGGTCAATCGAAGAGTAAGGCTTAAGGGCATTTGAAGGAGCCAAACATGTCCAGGTTCATCCCAAGACTCAAAAGGGTAGGAATCCCTTAAAAATGACAATATTTTAATATGTCTGATTTTGCCTTCAAAGCCTAATTAATGGTTGTCCCTTTCCATTTCCATGCATATCTCATCCTTATAAATACAGGCCGAATGATACATTATCAGGGAGGTGAAAAAATCATAAAAAAGAAAGAAACACTCTTGCCACGCTCACACCACCAGTCAAACGCTGCATCACACACAATACTTATTACCAATTGAAGCTGCAGGCTCCCTGCTCACAAAAACGTTTTTGGCCTATACACGTATCAGCCAGGCGAAAACTTTGCCTCCAGATACACATACATTGCCCCATACGAGCTACACGAAGGTTGCAAGAAATATATCAAAGCTGCCAAAATCAAAGCACACTTTGCAAGACATCTCCATCCAAAACAAAACATCCCATTGGTAACAAACCTTTGATCTTAAGTTAATTTTGATTGTTGTATGACATATTAACACTTATAGTTCAATTTGTATTCAGGACTAAGGACCTGGGGTTCGTCACGGATGAAGTGGAGTGTCTCTGTGCTTTGACTGATTTCCTACTTATATTTCTGTAGATTATACACACTTCTTTATCTCAAATCTACAAGCACACAAAAAAACAAAAGAAAATGGCTACATATGATCAAAACAACAACAGTTAACATTATGTTTTCTTCTTTGAATGATGGTGTTGTTTCAATTGGGATTTTGTTGTAGGCTCTGAATGATAATTTGAAAGCAAAGGTGATTTGAATTGTATGGTGCGATTTAAAGAAAAAAAGGATTGGCTTTTATGAGTGAAATAGGTTTTTTTTTGTAACAAAAAATGTTTGTATTTGATAATAGTTAGAGGTGATAAAAAATAGATAAAGGTGATTCTCTGTGTTAGAAATTTGATGTTTTGTAATAAAAACCAATGTTTTTAATGTTGTGTTCTTTTGTGTTGAGCTTTGGAATTTGATATTGCTCATGGTTTTCTGTTCGTGAATCATGAATAAGTAAAAAAGTTTTGTATTGCACGTGATTTTGTAACAAGATTAAAAGGCACGTTAAAAAAACCTTTAGAAATTATGAAACATATATGGTTTTGACAAGTTTGTATGGTTTAAAGGGTGATGAAATGTATGTTGACAAAACAAAATTAGGCTTTTCTAAGGGATAAGTTTTAAAGAAAAGTGGTGTAAATGAAATACACACTATTGTGATTCTGTACTAGATACGATTTAAAAAATATTTAAACTGAAAAGGATTTTATTTATATATAGACTTTTAACTATTTTTTGAATTAAATAATGATTTTATTATTATTTTTTGAAATATAATAAAAAAAGAAAATGAAGTTAGTAACAAATATCAAAAGTGGAACCTGTGAGTTTTGAATCCATGACCTTATGCTTGTAAGTTTTATATCCTTACCATTTCTGCTATCTCATTTATTTCAAATAGAAAGGTACTTGAAAGCATATGAATGGGGGACAAATATTTGCTATCTAAGAAATACAAATAATTTAAAATAAACTATTGTATATTTTTAAATAAGCAAAAATAAATTTAAAATACATATTTATAAAACCCAAAACGTTATTGTAAGTAAACCAAATAAATTTATAAAACCAATTTTGAAATAACACATACAAATTTGGGGTATGACAACTGCCCCTATTTAATTACTCTTCTATTGAAGCGTGCGAGTATACGAAGTTCTCGCACGTTCAAATTAGAGGATTATTAAATAATGAAAGACCCCAAGATTTTACCAAATACTTTTGAAAAAATTTGAAAAATAGTCTGAAAAAATAAAGCAAGTAACAATAAAAAAGGCAAGGATGACACAGATAACTCATGAATGCCTAAAAAAAATTAATCATAGATTTTGTGTATTTACCACAACCTAGGGGATAAGTAATGTGATTTTGAAAATAAATAACTTATTGCTGCTCCGGGACTAATGCAACAAGTTATATCACAGATATTGCATATTTATCACAACCTAGGGGATAAATAATGCAGAGTTTTGAAAATAAATAACTTATTGATGCTTCGAGACTCATGCAACAAGTTATATCGCAGTTATTGCATATTTACCATAACCTAAGGGGTAAATAACACAAGTTTGATAACTCATTGTTGCTTCGAGACAAACACAGTGAATTATATCGTAGATTTTCGCACATCCATCATAACCTAGGTGGTAGATAATATGAGTTTGAAAATAGATAACTTATTGTTGCTTCGAGGCTAATGCCACAAGTTATATCGTAGATTTTGCACATCCACCACAACTTAGGGGGTATATAATGCGAGTATTAACTCTATTTACACTAGGAGACTAATCTAATAGAGTCAGGTCTTGTATCAAACTAGCTAAAGCTTAGATACTAACACAATGAGTTGTAATGTAAACTTGCATATTTATCATAACCTAGGAGATAAATAATACGGGTTCGAAGTTTGAATTTTGAAGTTTGAAAGTTTTAAAGATTTGAAAAACTAGGTCAAAAATATGATTCACAGATATACCGCCTATTGTTATTATTGGTTTGTAGTACCTCTAAATGTTGTGTCTGTTCTCAACTGAGGTATTTTATAATAGTGTGAAAAATACTAAGCTTGGATTTTGAATGCTGCATGTACCTTAGCTAGTAAATAACACCTGATATTTTTTGAAGTATTCATGGGCCTGTATGATGGAATGTGATTGATTGAATGTGATGCATGTTTGTATGTTTGATATGGTTATGCATGGTATGATTTTGTAATGCATGCTGGATGATAATGTTTTGATGATAATGATATGAGTAGGATACGTAAGGTTGTTTACGCTTAAATGAAAATTGGATATGTATGCGGTGCATGAGGATGCTCATGCTTTATAAAGATGCTTACTAATGAATATATAGATGAAGCTATTGAGACTGATCACATCTTGAATGGTTGAAAATTATGCAAGGTTATTAACATCGGTAAGGTTACCAGAAAGCAATCAAGGAAATAAGGTTACTGACATCGGTAAGGTTACTGAGAAATATCAATAAGGTGATTGGGAAAAAAATGAACAATCAGTAAGGTTATTGGCATTGGTAAGGTTACCGGGAAACATTAATCAGGTGATCAGAAAATGAACAATTAGTAAGGTTATTGGCATCAGTAAGGTTACCAGGAAACATCAATCAAGTGATTGGAAAATATGAACAATTAGTAAGGCTACTGGCATCAGTAAGGTTACCACGAAACATCGATCAGGTGATCAGAAAATGAACAATCAGTAAGGTTACCGACATTTGTAAGGTTACTGGGAAACATCAAACAGGTGATTAGATTAGAAATTTATGCTACACATTATGATTTATGATTATTTTGACGTGCATTTTGATTGATGTATTAAATGTAATGATTGACCAACGCCTGTAATGAGTGACTTTGATATGTATCAATGAATGCTGGATTTTGAAATGCTAATGAATGATTGGGCTTTTAATATGTAGGTGTTGGGTTCCATGTAAGGTTGGGCTTTGATGAATGTTAGATTCATGACATGGAAATATGAATGAGGTGATATGCATGGCTTGATACTAGAGCGAAGCCACATGATTAATGCATGATGATTATATATGGAATGACTTGAAGGGTTGATTATGTGAAAAGGTTGATTCTCACATGATGGTAGGGTGTTATGATAGCATGATGTCCTGATAGTCATTTAAAACATGAAGATTACCGATGTATGAGAGAGATTCACTAGGGATTGTGAGAGCTTGCCCTTTGTGGCCAGTCTTGCCCCAACATTTAAATTTTGAAACACATGCCCCAATATTCAGAGTTTGGAGGAAGTATCCTTAGAAGGAAGTTGGATACCACTATGTTGTGATATGAACTTGATATGAACTGCCCCTAAGATTGGATCTTGAAAGGTTTGTCCTTTAAAGTTGCTTGAAAGAGAACTTGTATCCTACACGGTGTAAGATGAACTTGATATGCCTCTATATTTGAGTTTCAAAAGGTTTCCCCTAATTATTAAGTTCTTGGCAATGTATGCCCCTGATTGAGTGGTGTGTTAGACGATGACGCTTATCTAGAGGGGGTGAATAGAGGCGCAAAAAATATTTCTAGACAAAAATCTAGAAATTAATTTGTTTTCAAAACTTTGATGCAGAAGCAATTAACTAGATAAGTCGTCTAAAAACAACTTATTGGAAACTCAGATATACAAATTATGAAAGATAAATCTATGAGAAAAATTAAGTAATAGATTGATACAAACTCAAATCAACAATCTACTTATTTATTGTTTGAACATAATCACTTTGCAATGTTATTTATAAGGCTAAATAATCAAAGAACTAACTTGATCATTTTATCAAACACTTGGCGTACAAGTGGATTTTTAGAATATCTCATTGAGTAATGTTGATATACAAAACCACTTATAATCAAAATTGATTATAAGCTATATCAACGCCTATTTCAAAAACATATTTAGAGAGAAAAATTCTTATAATTCAATTACTATCACAAAGCTATTTGATAAAAAGATTGATGAAATTAAAAGCGAGTAAAAGAGGAAAAGTAAAAACACACAAGAAATCGGTCTACAAAGTTCCCCACTGCCGTCCTCGCGTGTGGGTACCTCTGCGCCTAATTCCAATGGAACTAGGATAATTCTTATATGGAAAATGTTTAATATAATGGAAGAGTTATAAACAACAATACATAATTCTTCAATTTGGTGTTGATGCTCCTTCTTCCAACCTTTGATCTTAAGCAAGATCAAATCAACCGATAAATGCAACCTATTTTCCTCTTAAGCTCCTTCCTTAAAAGAATTTCAAACAACCCAAGGTTCCTTGCAAAGATTTTAAACACTCCTAGGATTGTTCACTCAAGTAAACCTGATTGCAAACAATCAACAAAAGATCACTGATTCTATCATCCAACTCTTGCTACTTCCTTGAAAATATTTCAACCACTCTAAGGTTCTTATAAAATATTTCAAACACTCCAAGGGTTTTTTCACATGGACAATTCCTTCTCGCACGATCTTGCACGAAAACCACAAATTTAACAAATGATATTGGAGGACAAATTCGATGTTTTTCCAGATTAAGACCCCTACAAGAACTCAACCCAAACCAATTGTAAATCTGTAATTCTTCATCTAGATCGCACCCCAACGAAACATCATCACAATGTAATGTTGATGTGTATGCATAGATTGATAGGTTGAAGATTAAGATAAAAAGTAGGCTAATTTTATGGTATCGTCAAGTTGGAAATGATGCATGAATGGGTATTTATAGTTTGGAAAAGTTTAGGGCAAAAAGGACAAATTCAGAATAAAAGAAAATGAAAATTTGAGTAAAACATATTTTATGAGTCAACCTCAAAATCGTATGTTTCGACACATACTTTATGAAAAAGCTGCATGTGTCGACATGAAGGACTCTATGTGTTGACCTGAGCAAGTCAGTAGCTAAATGCTCTAAAATGTGAGTAAATGTGTTGACCTGAAATATGGACGTGTCGACACATAAAATAAGAATTTCTGCAATTTTAGAAATCTTCCAGTATGTGTCGACCTGTGACTTACAGAAGCTCATAGGCTTTAAAACGCAATTACATATGTCGACCTGAAGCATAGATGTGTCGACACATGCAAGGTAAAACTATGCAAAAAGTGTTTTTCAATGAGCTTGGTCAATTTTAAAGTGCTTTTTGATGATTCCTAAGACCTATGATGCAGAGGAGTGAAAAAAGACAAAGAGATACAATTAATTTTACCGTCGTACCATCTTTCCCAATTTTTACATCATTCAAAACTCTGTATGTTGAAGTTGTACTCACAAACTTCCCCTTTTTTATGATGGAAAAACATTCGACAATGCATTACAAAGTCTCCCCCTGTCTTTATGCTTCTTATCTTCATCTCGCATATGCTTCTCTCTCTTTGACAACATCAAAAAGAAGATAGAAATCGATTAGAAGTACCAATGTTTCCAAACAATTAACAAATACCAAGAAAAGGCAAAATTTGCATATAAGAGCACAAATTTCACATCCCCCATGTATATGTAATGACAAAAACTTTTAAATAACAAGAATCACACAACACAACAAATGTAATGTAATTCAAAAGCAATGAAAAACAATCTGAGCGTCATGATCATGTAACATTTCATAATGGAACTCCCGATGTTGCACACGCATGTGCCAACCATAGCGACCACATAATATCACTACTAACCCCAAAATGAAAATGTTTATTAAACAAAGTGAAAATGATAACATGGAATATATATTATAAAATAAGATAAGGGAAATAACCACAACATATGCTTGCATATTAAGAACAAATTTATACAAATGTGAAAGAATTACTACATGAAATCATTGTAAACATATAGATAAAGAGCACACAATGGTTATTAATTGGAAGTTTTTGGAAATAAACAATCATGGTTTTCATCATTTGAAAGTGTATGAAGCATCTTTTAAAGAACTATAGAAATATGCGTTTAGGTAAAACATACGTTCAAGGAGAAATTGAAATGATATTACCTTACTCTTGAGGGGTTGGAAGTTGCACTCATAAAGAATTACACACTCAACACATAGTTAGAGAGAATACTTAAAGTGCAAGTAACAAGATAGAACTAGGAAACATTTGAGATGTCAATGATCCCCAATTCTCCATGTATGTTGACAAAAGATTCGGTTGCGAGTGGTTTAGTGAAGATATCAACAAGTTGATTTTTACTATAAACATGCTCAAACAGAACATCTCTTTTTTCAACATGATCACGAAGAAAGTGGTGACATATCTCAATGTGTTTAGTCCTTGAATGTTGCATCAAATTTTTGGTTAGATTAATGGCACTAGTGTTTTCGCACATGATAGGAATACATGATAGTTTAATATCAAATTCCAATAGTTGTTGTTTGAGCCACAATATTTGAGCACAACAGCTATCGACTGCCACGTATTCCGCCTCGACAGTTGACAAACTACGAAAACTTGTTTTTTACTATGCTGACTTACCAAAGATTTGGAAAACAAGTGACAAGTTCCACAAGTACTTTTTCTATCCAATTTTCAACCGACAAAATCGGAATCAAAGTAACTAACCAAATTACAAATGTTTCCCTTGGAATACCAAAGCTCAAATTTTGAGGTACCAAGAAGGTATTTAAAGATTTGTTTCACGGCTTTTAAATAAGATTCCTTGGGAAACGCTTGATATCCTGCACACATACAAGCACTAAACATAATATTGGGACGAGATGTCATAAGATAGGGAAATGAACCAATCATACCTCTATACCTCTTTACCTCAACATCCTTACCTTTCTTATCCTTATCTAGATTACTGTTTGTTGCCATGGGAGTGTCAATTTATTTAGCACTATCTATTTCGAATCTCTTAAGTAATTCAAGACAATACTTGGTTTGACATACAAAAGTTCCTTCACGGAGTTGTTTAATTTGAAGCCCGAGAAAGTAATTCAACTCCCCCGTTAGGCTCATCTCAAACTCTCAATGCCTAAGCTTAGAGAACTCCTTGACAAGATGCATATTAGTAGATCCAAAAATGATACCATCTACATAAATATGAACTAATAAAATATGCTTTCCTTGACATTTAATAAAGAGAGTAGTGTTAACTTTCCCTCTAGAGTATCATTGTTTAAGCAAAAATTTGTTAAGTTTATCATACCATGCCCTAGGGGCTTGTTTAAGATCGTACAATGCACGTTTAAGCTTGAAAACGTAATTATGAAACTCATCATTTTCAAATCCGGGAGGTTGAGAAATATACACCTCTTCACTTATATATCCGTTCAGGAATGCACTTTTTACCTCCATTTGAAATAATTTGAAATTCTTAGAACAAGCATAAGCTAATAAATTATGTATAGCCTCAAGTCTGGCCACCAGAGGATAAGTATCCTCATAGTCAATGCCATCCTTTTGGTTATACCCTTGAGCCACAAGACGAGCCTTATTTCTTGTTATCACACCATGCTCGTCAAGCTTATTCCTAAATACCCATTTGGTTCCTATGATTTGATGATTTGTAGGACGAGGGACAAGATCCCAAACATCATTTCTTTCAAATTGGTTTAATTCTTCTTGCATGGAAAAAAGCCAATGCACATCAAATAAGGCATTGTTAGTGTTTTTAGGCTTAACTTGTGATACATAAGCGGGATGGCAACAAAGACTACTTATTTTAGAGCGAGTAGTTACCCCCTTTTTGATATCACCTATAATGTTGTCAAGTGGATGATATTTGGAGGTTCTCCACTCCAAAGGAAGACCATCATTTTCTTCTTAGACTTTATCATCTATCTTTTCTTGGGAGCTATCCCTATCCTCCTCAATTTCCCCCGCTTTAGGTTGATCAACTTCTTCGTCAGTGTCTTTGAGTATATCTTCCATGGATGCACCTACACTATAAAAAGAATTACCTTTTCCAACACTATTTGGGGAAGTCTCATAAAAAATAACATGAATGGGCTCTTCAACAATAAGTAATCTATTGTTATAAACTCTATATGCTTTACTAGATTGAGAGTATCCAAGAAAAATACCTTCATCGACTTTCGCATCAAATTTTCCAAGATTGTCTTTTCCATTATTTAAAACAAAAACATTTACACCCAAACACACGAACATGAGATAAATTTAGTTTTCTACCTTTCATAAGTTCATAAGAAGTTTTGTCAAGAATTGGATGGATAATTATATTATTCAAGACATAACATGCCATGCTAATAGCATCATCCTAAAAATATTTTGGTAGACCACAATCATTGAGCATTGTTCTTGCCAACTCCGCTAAAATGCGATTTTTCCTCTCAACAACACCATTTTGTTACGGAGTTCTAGGAGCTGAAAAATTATGTTCAATACCAAATTTATCACAATATTCTTCAAAGAGGTGGTTTTCAAATTCACATCCATGTCCGCTTCGAATAAAAACTATCTTTGATTTCATTTTATTTTGAGAAATCTTGGCAAAGCATGTGAAAGCCATGAATGCTTCATCCTTGCTATGTAAGAAAAACGTCCAACAAAATCTAGATTAATCGTCTATAATCACTAAACCATAGTAATTTCCACCTATTCTTTTAGTACGCGAGGGACCAAACAAATCCATGTGAAGGATCTCAAGTGGCCTTGATGTAGAAATTAATTTCTTAGATTTAAAAGAGGCCTTTGTTTGCTTACCCTTTTGACATGCATCACATCGGTGGTCTTTAGAAAATTTTATTTTTGGTAGACCGATTACTAAATCTTGTGAGACAATTTTATTAAGCAAGTCAAAGTTGACATGAGCTAAGGGTCTATTCCATATCCAAGAGTCTTCACTCAAGGTGACAAGACATTGATAATTATTCAAGAAAATATCTTTTAAGTCAAGCATATAAATGTTACTAACCCTCAACCCCTTAAACATGCAATCCAGCTTTTCACTATGTTCAATTATGCAACAATCTTTTGCAAATGACACTTTATATACATTATCACATAATTGACTAATTCTAAGAATATTATGTCTAAGACCTTCAACTAACATAACATTTGAGATAGTAATAGTTGAGGGATTACCTATACTATCTTTTCCAAGTATTATACCTTTGTTGTGATCACCAGAGGACAAAAATCCTTTCTTCTTCGCCACAAAGTCGGAGAAGAGCGATATGTCTCTCGTCATATGTCTTGAACATCCACTATTGAGAATCCATTTTCCCGTCATAACATCAAGACAATCATCCTACAAAAATCAAACAAAGGTGGTAGGTACCCAATTCTCATTGGGTCCTTAAGAGTGAGTTAAATAAATATTGCTTTTGGGTAACCATTGAAAATCACCCTTAGGAATAAAAAAAGTCCTAAACATACATTTTTCAATAGTGTGACCCTATTTGCAACAATAGTGACAAAATATCCTATGATGATAATTAATAATGCTATTAATAACTTTATTAATCAAAGAGTAATCTTTATGAGGATTTTCAACCTTCAAGGACCTAATAGACATGTTCTCCATGGTATGATGTAGACCATCTAATTTGGTAGCAAGAGTACTCACTTCTTGTTTCCAAATTTGACTTGTGTCATAACCATACTTGTAAGAAGTCTCATCCGTGTTTCTATGATTTGAACCATCTACAATAAGTTCTTTTAATGCTTCTAACTCATCATTGGTTTCATCAACCTTGGCCTCTAAAAATATGAAAACTTTTTCTTGGGAGGCCAATCTTTTTTTAGCATTCAAAGTCTCTAATTGTAGTTTTTCAAATTCCCTTTTTAATTCATTATAAGACAAAGAGGAAATGTTAGAGTATTTAGAACTTACATCCTTTTTCTTTCCTTGTCGATGATTTTCCATGAAGCAAAAATTTTCCACTTCATCACTATCACTTGAGCTTTCATCACTTGAGGATTCACTTTCACTTTCCCAAGAAACATAGGTTTGTCTAGGCTTGTTTCTTTGGCCTTTTCCTTTCTTTTTTTCAAGAGATAACAATTCCAGTTTGTAGTGACTGGGCTTACCACATTCGTAGAAAATAAACTTTCCTTTGTCCATTTTGTTGTTCTCTTCTTTGAGGGAGGAGGATTTCCTTCTAAACTTCATGAGAATTTTATTGAAATGTTTGACTCCATTTTTCCGAACATATCGATTGTATTTCTTCATATAGAGTCACATTTCTTCATCATCTGAAATGTCATCATCACTAGAGTCACTATCCTTACTTTTATCTTCCTTTGAGGATTTAGAGCTAGAATGCTTAAGAGCTTTGGACTTTATAAAATCCTCATTGTGAATTTCCTTATTCTTCTTTTTCTTCTCAAGCTTCTTTTCATATTTATCCAAGAAATTGAGTTCTTGCTCGTGTTCTTCAAGCTTACCAAAAAGTGCAGTGAGATCAAGTGTTTCAAGATTGTTAGTTTGATCGCGGTGTCCTTAGGTTTCCAACACCTAGTAATACATCTCAAAATTGTTAGTACATAATTTAGTTTTACACCCCAGTTAGATTTTTGATGATAACAAACACATGAGATAGTTATATAAAGAACAACAATGCTCACTAATAAAGTGTCCTTATATGCAAGGAAGGTATGATGTGAAAAAGATTTGCTAGATCATCTAGAAGTTCTGAAGTAAGAAGCATAGAATATCTGCTAGATCATCTAGAAGTTCCGATATAATAAGATTTGTTCAGACATAACATAAGCAAATTTTTGTAACACGCTGAATGAAGAAGTTCTATGTTACAACTTCTGAATGCACCAACACTATGTAAGCAGGATCTCTGATACAATGATCTGTAAAGTTCTGAACAAGCAATAAGGGAATCCCAATAGTAATATTCATCCTCTGATGTGATAAGTTCTGAAGTGCTACATCTTATCAATGCATATCAAAAGTAACGGCTATAAAGAGACAAGAATCTCCAGGTTTGGAAAGTTCATTAATTCATGTTATGAACATTCCTAAAGCATCTTCTTATGTCACTGTTGCATGGCCTATATAAAAAAAACTCATAGAAGAAATCAAGTGATAAACTACTGCGCACAAAAAGAAGAATTCACGTGAAAGTACAGTAACACAACAATCATCTTTCATCCTCAAACGTTCATATTCAAACTGTGTAAAACATCACTGTTAGTGATACTGTTTTATTAGAAACACTATTGTACACATTTATTCAATTATTTTTTAGTGTAATTCCTTGATAAAACCAGGTTATGGTTTTGGATTCAAGAAGACTTTGACAGTCGTCAAAGTAGATTTGTAGTCAAGATTGATTAGTGGATTAAGACCTCATTAGAGAGAGGCGAAATCACCTTGGCGGATGGACTAGAGTAGTTTGAGTTTAAACGAACCAAGATAAAAATAAACGTGTTCTTTCCATTGATTTTTAAGATCCCAATTCAACCCCCCTTCTTGTGTTTTTCAATTCTTTTGTTGGTATCAGAGCACCTGGATCTGGGTGCAAACACATAACCGTGTCAGAAAAAGATCCGTGGAGGAAAAACACTATGATGGAATCTAGTCAGAACATCAGCAACACTCCCCCAGTATTTGACGGTGAAAATTTTGATTACTGGAAAGATATGATCATAAGTTTCTTCCTAGCCTATGACATTGACCTTAGGGATATGGTGACTGATGGATATATACATCCTGTTAATGAAAGCGTTCAGAAGATAGACATGAAAAGAATTTCAGATCATCAAAAGCAAGACTTCAGAAATCATCACAAGGCCAAAACTACTCTCCTAAGTGCCATCTCATATTCGGAGTATGATAAGATCACAAACAAAGAGACAAAAAAGCACATGTTTGATTCTCTAAGAATGACACATAAAGGCAACACACAAGTAAAAGAAACCAAAGCCCTTGCTCTCATTCAGAAGTATGAAGCCTTCAAAATGGAAGAAGATGAAACCATTGCAGCAATGTTCTCAAGATTCCAAACTCTGGTTGCTGGGCTGAAAGTTCTGGACAAAGGGTACTCAACTGCTGATCATGTAAAGCAGATCATCAGAAGTTTACCAAAGCAATGGAGACCCATGGTCATCACTCCCAAACTGGAAAAAGACCTGAACAAAATATCTTTAGAAGAACTTGTCAGCTCTCTTAGAAGCCATGAGATAGAGTTAGAAGATGATGAGCCCCAAAAGCAAGGTAAGTCTCTCACTCTAAAATCTAATAAATATGAAACCAAATTTTTACAGGCAAAAGCAGAAGTAGAAAACTCTGAAGAATCCTCGTCAGAAGAAGACAAATTGTTCTTTCTATCCAGAAGAATCAATCAGTTATGGAAGCACGAGCAGAAGAATTTCTGAAACTCCAGAAGAACATGAAATGAATCTGAACAATATTCTGGATACAGTAAATCCAGTAACAGAAACATTACCTGTTAAGAATGCAATAAACAAGGTCACTACAAAAGTGACTATCCAAGGCTTCAGAAGGATAAACCTAAAAGGAAGTTCATTAAGGAGAAGAAGAAAAGTCTTATGGCAACATGGGATGAATCTGAATATTCTAAAGACGAAACAAAATCAGAAGATGAACAAGCCAATATAGCTCAAACGGACAACTTATCAAATGTCTCTGAATCCTCTGAATCAAAACCAGAATCAGAATCAGACTCATAGTCAGAAGAGGTATTTCTAGATCTCAATTAGAGGAGAGTCTGTCAGAAATTCTAGAAAGGTATCAGAAGCTTCGAGTCATAAACAAGAATCTAAAAAAGGATCTAGTTTCTGACTCTGAAGAAACTAAGAATCTGAGACTAGAAAACTCTAAGTTTAAAGGAAAAATTTTAAAACTTGAAAATTATTTACAAAATACTCAGAAGGAAACTGTCTTAGAAGTTCCTAGTAACCCTGATACAATCATAAAGGAATATGATCACAGCTTTCAGAAATTCCTCGCTAAAAACATAGATAGAAGAAAGATGGATTCAATGATCTATGGAGTTAGCAGAAATGTCAGAATAGGTATAGGATACAAAGGTAAAGTATCCCAACCTAAGAAAGTTAAGGATTTAGTTATCAAATGCACTCCTCTTTATTCTCACTTCATTACTGGGCAAACACATGATATAAAATATACAAATAAAGTGTTTTCTACTAAACCAAAATTCAAACAGAATTTTGGAAACTCTAACAGTCATGGACCAACAAAGATATGGGTACCAAAAGACAAAATCATCTATGTTGCAGATATTTTTAATAGCAAGGTTGAAACACCAGTCCTAACACATGGATTCTGGATGCTCACTAAACATGAAGGGAAGAAAGCATATGTTCCAAATCCTGGAAGTTAAAACTGGAGGATTCGTAGGTTTTAGAGGCAATCAGAAAGAAAAAGTTATTAGCTCTGGAACTATTGGGAATGGTAATGAGAATACAACATCAGAATCTCTCTAAAGAATCTCAAATGTATCCAGAAGAGGATGTCAGACATTTTCAAGTAACTTCTGTCAGAGCAAGCCGAATATAGAGTCTTTACCACTTTTTGATTCTTGACAAAAAAGGGGAGAATGAAGAATATTTTGACTCCTATCAGAAGCTACATCGGAAGATATTCAGGGAAGTATCTTTTTATCGTTAACTGAGTATTTTACTCAGGGGGAGTTTGTTAATTTGTGTTCTTTATATTCCTTCAAATATACTAGTTTTTGTCATCATCAAAAAGGGGGAGATTGTTAGAACATAATTTAGTTCTACATCCCAGTTAGAGTTTTGATGATAACAAACACATGATATACTTATATAAAGAACAACAATGCTCGCTAATAAAGTATCCTTATATGCAGGGAAGTTATGATGTGAAAAAGATCTGCTAGATCATCTAGAAGTTATAAAGTAAGAAGCATGAAGATCTGCTAGATCATCTAGAATTTCTGATATAAGAAAATCTGTTCCGACATAACGTAAGAAAATCTGTGTAACACGCTGAATAAAGAAGTTATATGTTACAACTTCTAAATGCACCAACACTGTGTAAACAAGATCTTTGATACTCTGATCTATAAAGTTCTGAACAAGCAGTAAGGGACTCCCAACGGTAATATTCATCCTCTGATGTAAGAAGTTCTGAAGCGTTACAGCTTATCAATGCATATCAAAAGTAACGACTATAAAGAGACAAGAATCTCTAGGTTTTGAAAGTTCATTAATTCGTGACATGAACATTCCTAAAGCATCTTCTTATGTCACTGTTGCATGACCTATATAAAGCAAACACATAAAAGAAATCAAGTGATGAACTACTGCGCAAAAAAATAAGAATTCACGTGAAAGTACAGTAATGCAGCAATCATCTTTCATCCTCAAATGTTCATATTCAAACTGTGTAAAACATCACTGTTAGTGATACTGTTTTATTAGAAACACTATTGTACACATTTATTCAATTATTGTTTAGTGAATTTCCTTGAGAAAACTAGGTTGTGGTTTTGGACTAAAGAATACTTTGACAGTCGTCAAAGTAGATTTGTAATCAAGATTGATTAGTGGATTAAGAACTCGTTGGAGAGAGGAGAAATCACCTTGGCGGGTGGACTGGAGTAGTTTGAGTTCAAACGAACCAGGATAAAAATAAACATGTTCTTTCCATTGATTTTTGAGATCCCAATTCAACCCCCCCTTCTTGTGTTTTTCAATTCTTCAAAAACTTTATTAGTAGAAATAACATTAGAAATATGATTGCCTAGTAAGTTCAAACGATTAATAAGATGTGAGAATCACTTTTGCATTTCCGCAATGGTTTCACCATTTTTCATGCAAAAGAGTTCAAACTCTTAAGTGAGTGTATTAATCCTAGCTTGTTTGACCTCATTATTTCCCTCATGGGCAACTTGTAGAGTTTCCCACATAGCCTTAGCGGTTTTACAATGGGAAATATGATAGAAAGCATCTACACCAAGTGCAGATACCATGATTTTCTTAGCTTTCCAATCGTAAGACAACTTTTTATTATCATTCTCATCCCATAGATTTTCTGGCTTAGGCATAGTAGTGCCATCAACATCACATATCACCATTGTTAAACCATTTTGAATGGCTTCCCAAACACCTGTATCGTATGACTTGATATGAATTTACATACAAGTTTTACAATTAGTATAATTTTCTCCCGTGAAAATTGGAGCTCTCATATGACCCCCCTTAGGTTCGTAAGCCATATTCTTAAGAGTGTTCTTAAGTCGGAATGAACCAGGCTCTTGATGTCACTTGTTAGAAGGTGACACGTATTTAGAGGGGGGAGGGGTGAATAGAGGTGCAAAAAATATTTCTAGACAAAAATCTAGAAACTAATTTGTTTTCAAAAATTTGACGTGAAAGCAATTAACTGGATAAGTCATTCAAAAACAACTTATTGGAAACTCGGATATACAAATTATGAAAGATAAATTTATGAGATAAAAAATGAGTAATAGATTGATACAAACTCAAATCAATAAACCACTTATAATCAAAATTTATTATAAGATATTCTACACCTATTTCAAAAACATATTTTGAGAGAAAAATTCTTACAATTCAATTACTATCACAATTCTATTTGATAAAAAGATTTATGAAATTGAAAGCGAGTAAAAACAGAAAAGTAAAAACACACAAGGAATTTGTCTACACAGTTCCCCATTGCCGTCCTCGCGTGTGGGTACGTCTGCGCCTAATTCCAATGGAACTAGGATAATTCTTATATGTAAAATGTTTAATATAATGGAAGAGTTATAAATAACAATACAAAATTCTCCAATTTGGTGTTGATTCTCCTTCTTCCAACCTTTGATCTTAAGCAAGATTAAATCAACCGATAAATTCAACCTATTCGCCGTTTAAGCTACTTCCTTAAAAGGATTTCAAACACCTCAAGGTTCCTTGCAAAGATTTCAAACACTCCAAGGGATTTTTCACTCGAGTAAATTCGATTGCAAACTATCAACACACTATCACCGATTCTATCATCCAATTCTTGCTACTTTCTTAAAAAGATTTCAACCACTCTAAGGTTCCTTGAAAATATTTCAAACACTCCAAGGGATTTTCCACATGGACGATTCCTTCTCGCACGATCTTGAACGAAAACCCCTAATTCAAAAAATGATGTTGTAGGACAAACCTGAAGGTTTTTCTAGATGAAGACCCCTATAAGAAATCAACCCAAACCAATTGGAAATCCATAATTCTTCATCTAGATGGCACCCCGACAGAACATCATCACAATGTAATGTTGGTGTGTATGAATAGATTAGAAGGTTGAAAATCTAGAGAAAAGTAGGCTAATTTTATGGTATCATCAAGTTGGAAATGATGCATGAACGGGTATTTATAGTTTAGAAAAGTTTAGGGTAAAAAGGAAAAATTTGGAATAAAAGAAAATGAAAATTTGACTAAAACAGATTTTATGTGTCGACCTTAAAATTGTATGTGTTGACACATACTGTATGAAAAATCTACATGTGTCAACCTGAAGGACTCTATGTGTCGACCTAAGCAAGTCAGTAGCTACAGGCTTTAAAACGTGAGTAAATGTGTTGACCTAAAATATGGATGTGTCGATGCATAAAATAAGAATTTCTGCAATTTTAGAAATCTTTCAGTATGTTTCGACATGTATGATGCATTCGTCGACCTGTGACTTACAAAAGCTCACAGGCTTTAAAACGCAGTTACACGTTTCGAACTGAAGCTCGGATGTGTCGACACGTGCAAGGTAAAAATGTACAAAAAATGTTTTTCAAAGAGTTTTGTCAATTTTAAAGTGATTTTTGATGATTCCTAAGACCTATGATGCAGAGAATTACCACAAGACAAAGATATAATTAATTTTACTTTCGTGCCATCTTTCCCAGTTTTGACATTATTCAAAACTTTGTATGTTGAAGTTGTACTCACATGGTACTCTGAGACGTGACCCAAGTTGATTGAATCTTATAATGATTTCCCCTATTCAATAGGTTCTTCATGTGATATGCCCATATAATCATTTGGATTTGCCCATGATTATAGGGGTCCTCTTAGATGCATTTCCCCTATATCGTATGAAGTTATCTTTTTATTTTCATGTACCTATTTATCCTTCGTTGCAATGAAAATTTTGTCTGCTGATATCAAGGAGCAAAGAAAAATAATGGTCGTGTCCAGAGCCAGGCGAACTGATCAATCTGATCTGAAATCCAACTTGTACAACATACATACCCAGATTATCAAGAAGAGTAAAGAAAACATGGGAAGAACGACCACTGTGATTTAAGTACCTCAGAGTTCCGCGTTAGAACCTACTGAGCACTCTCAGTAGAGATCTCTGAAGAGGGTCAAACCTCTGATGGGTGAACCTATGAGCAAAGTTGATATGTCCATGACGGCCCTGATGCAAGAAACTGATGGCAGCAGCCAATAATCACGACCTTCTTTTGAGTTTAAATCATGGACCAATAGCTTGGATGGTATGAAATTTCTTTACGATCATTTGAAATCTTCTAAAGACTTCAATAAAGAGAAGTCTATTGGTGCTCAACAATTAATTCAGAATTTGAGTTCCTATTCGATATAGAGTGTCATTAGGGCCCGTGCTTTGTTCATAGTTGGAGATGCCTCCGATTAAGATGGAGCACGACTGACCAAGGAGGTGACTAAGGTAAAAGATGATCTCAAGGCTCAAACCGACAAAGTGGAGGAACTGACCAAGTAGCTAATCGAGATGACCAAGAAGAAGGAGAACACCAATATCACCATAGATAGCCTGATCCATGATGTTGGGAAATGTCGGGAGTCCAACGAGAAGCTGGAGCTGATAGATCTTCTAGCAGCTGATGATGAAGCTTTTGAAAGGGAAAAAGCCCAAGACTCGTGCCTCCAACCCAACATGAATGTAGCTGAGATGACCTATTTTAAAATTATGGTGGATAGACGCTTAGTGGATATGGACGTGGGTACCCCTAATGGTGAATTTGATGAAAAAGATGAAGCTGAGAAAGAACATCCCGACTGTATTCAAGTTGAACATGTTGATGTTTAAATTTTGTTTGTTTACTTGTTAGTCATCCATATGGGAATGCACTTTTGGAATCTGTTGGATAATATTTTGTAAATCCCCTTGAGGCACTGCACAATCTTTCAAGCCCTACTTTGAGGCTTTTGTTTTATGAATGCATTTTCCTTTTTGTTAGTGAATTGATTTCGACCAGTATCATTACGGCAGCTCCATAAACTATTCAAAAAGGAGTTTTGTTGGTGGCTGAATGCAAGGTGGTATGGTATGAACATAATATTTCATGAAGATATTCAGACCATAATCCCTTGATTTCATCCAGCTTCTTCATACTTGAGAGAATTATTTTATTTGTTTCTCCTACTTGACCATTATCCCGTGGATGCTCCACTGATATGAGCTGATTTCGTACTTCGAGGTGCCTATAAAATTCAACAACGAACGAGCTCACAAATTGCATGCCATTATTTGATACAATAATGTTGGGTAAACCAAAGATATATATAATGTTTCTCCAATAAAAATGTCTCACTCTTTTCGTTGTAATCCACAACCACTATCAGAAATTTAAGCTGATTCGTTGCTAGTAGAAAAGGATTGAGGATATCAGACCCCCATTGAGAGAACGACCATGGAGAGATCACTGAATGTAACAACTCAGCGGGTGAATGTATGAATGGAGCATATATTTGGCATTTCTCATAATGCTTAACAAATCAGACACAATCTTAAAGCATGCTCGACCAATAGTACCCGACCTGGAGTATTT
The DNA here is from genome assembly GCA_948472305.1 of Vicia faba. Classification (NCBI taxonomy): domain Eukaryota; kingdom Viridiplantae; phylum Streptophyta; class Magnoliopsida; order Fabales; family Fabaceae; genus Vicia; species Vicia faba. Next base: position 843,636,751 of record OX451739.1, read on the forward strand.
TTACCGATATAGACCTCCCTCTGATATGGCTTCCATAAACACCCTCGTGAACTTCTTTCATTATTGGTCCGACATCTTCCTCAGAAACACGCCTTAGTTTCGGCGTTGATTTTCCCATTTTATAAAACTTGTGGGCAACCATGAGATACCTTACAGACATCTTTTTGATGCGCCGAGCTTCCATCTTATAATTGAGTAATCTGTTGTGAGTGAGGTATTGGATGAGGGGAAACATCCAGCCCCGAGTGTTTCCAACACCATAAATTCCTCGGATTCTATGCTTGGTGCTTCCAGCATTTCTTGAATAACTCTCTTATTAAGCCCCAATCCTTTTGTATTGGCCAATCAGGCTAACAGGTCAGCCCAAACATTGTTTTCTCGGGGAATGTGTAAAACATCAAACTCTATGAATCCTTTACCTACATTCATCGTCTGTTGTAGATATTTCAATAGGGCTGAATCTCCTGTCTAGTAACTACCTGTAACCTGGTTTGCAATTAGTTAGGAATTTGTGCGCACTAATAGATGGGTAATACCGATTTCCTTAGCCAACCTCAGGTTGGTAATAACAAATTCATATTCTGCTTGGTTGTTACTGGCCAGGAAATTTAAACATAACAGTTTCTTGAGAATTACGTATCACGACCCTTCTAACACTATACTTGATCCACTACCCTTGAAGTTAGATAATCCATCCACCAAAAGAATCCATCACTATGAGACTTCTTCAGTTAACAGTTAACTCATTTCTACCAAGAATCTGCTAGGAAACTAGATTTTATGCTACTTCAAGCCTCAAACTTTATCTCGTACTCAAACAATTCCACAACCTAGGACACCATTCTCCTAGCCAAATCTGGCTTCTTTAGTATCCGTCTTACCGAGTAGCTTATCTTGACCGTGATGGGGTGTCCCTAGAAATAACGTCTCAACTTCTTGAATGTTACCACCACAACTAAGGCCAGTTTTTCAATCTTATGGTAACGTACCTCTTCTCCCTTCAAGACTTTGCTGACAAAGTGTTGTACCCCAAAATTTTCCCTCCCATATTCTTCAAGATTTGTCAAGAATCATCTTCAAATTATTCAAGATTTCTCAGAGATTGTACATTCAACCCACCTCCCAAGCCAGCTAAAATTAGGGTTTTGGTTCTTTCAAAGAATTTGAGGTTTTCAAGGGTTCAATCAAGTCTCATGGGCCTATATACATCCTCAAGCACCTACATGCCAAGTCTCAAGACTCACAGTGCCAATTTGCACAGTCAAAAGCTCCATTTGATCCACAGTCAACTGCAGGGGCAAAATGGTCATTTTGCAGTCAAAGGTCGTAATTTTTGGTCAACATCTTATTTTGAGTACACAATCATCATTTGATCAAGTCTTGATCATGATTCCACAAGGATAGCTCAAAAATCATCAAGATGCAAAAGTTAATATTTTTGGACAGTAGAAAAGTCAACTGTATCTTGACCAAGGCATACCTTTTCCATGGTTCATCATAAAAATTCCATCCAATGCTCATTTTGAAGGGGATGACATTTCCTACAACTCATCTTCACATTCCAAGTCCAAGAAATGCTCTCACAAAAAGTTATCAGTTTCTACATTATAGGTCAATTTCAAAAGTCAACAAAAATGCACTTTAAGTCAAAGACCATAACTTGAGATTGGTAAATCCAAAAGACATGGGACCAAAAGCATTGGTTAGAGGAATTCAAGACCTTTCCAAAATGTCCAAGAACATGTTCATATGATCAAAATTGAGCAAGATATGCATTGGAGAAGTTGGGAAATGTTTGTGAATTTGCAAAAGCCAACTTTGCTCAAAACACCTCATTTTTGCTAATGGGCCTCAAATTTCTTCTTGAAACTTTATCCATGGCCTATGCACGACCCATCAAGCTTATTTGAACTTATTTTTCTTATTTTTATTAATTATTTGGATTTTTAATCAATTTTAATTCATTTAATTAATTTAAATTGTAGGAAATACAAAGATTTGATTTTTCAATCTTTTTGTGAAGCAAAAGTGGTCAATATATGCTGGAAATTTCGTGTGCAAATCAAAGGGACAAGAATCTCCAAATTTAGCAAGTTTTTCCAATCAAAAAGATTCAAAAATATTTGATTTTCAATCAAATATTCAAACATCAATTCCATGGATTTCTTTGCAAGATTTTGACCTAATTCTATTCTATTATAAATATGCAAGCCAACCCTACTCATGCAGACGTGAAAGCTGCTGCAAGAAAGCCATAACCACTTTGAAAAAAACTCAAGAAATTTGAAAACTGATTTCCATATTCTAACGTGATTCAAAGACTTTTATTGATTCTAATCTATTGCAGGAACTCCCAGAAACGTATTGCAATCGAAACCAAACGCTAAAGCTCAAGAAATCACCAAGAACAGTTTAACGGTTTGCATTTTATTTTCAGAATCGAATGGCTTAATTCATGCATCATTAACGTGATTTTTTGTGTGTTTTGCATTGCTAGAACTCATATGAAGCTAATGGTATAGGTTAATTGAATTATAACACACAAAATCACAAATTGCCATTGACGAATTTTAGGGTTCATGAGTTCTCGAATTGGGGCTTTACAGTCCAGGAAAAATTAGAACCTTTAAGGCATATGGTTGAATTCGTTGAGACAAGACGAATCCAAAGCCACCCTTGCGAAATATTTATGTGTACCAGGGTCCTATTCGCTATTATTCCTCATGTCAAATTGTGGGGGTTAAAAACCCCCGCTATCTAATGTGTTTTTATGCAGGCGAAGGAAGAAGATGATGTGCTGTTGATATATCACTGGTTCATTAAAAAAAAGGCGCGCGTGTTTTGTTTTATAGCATATGCGTTGATTTTTACATACTATAATTGATTGTTATTATATTTACAAACGCGTGCAGATGGCTTGATGGTTGGTGTGCTGGCTGTGTATCATTGGGACCTGGGTTCGAATCCCAGGTCCACCCCAAAAACTCTTCTATTATTTTTTCTTACATATTCACATGCAGGCATTTAAAGGCGTTCCACCATGCACTTTCACATCCCAGGCGCCAAGTGGCCACAAGCATGAATCTGATGGTCCAAAGATGGATGACCATCATGCTCCTGGTCAACCCACGCGTAGACAAGTCAAGAAAGTCAGAAGGGCTTGAGTGTTATTGGGCTTGAAGATTACTTTCTCACCTCCAAAGCTGGCCCATCACCCCCTGGTTTATTATTCCTCTTTTATTTTCTTTCCTTTTTTTTATTATTTTCTTTTATTAACTATTATTATTATTATTATTTATTTAACTCATAAATTAATTTTTCACAATAAAATCAGAAAACTAATATTTTTATTATTATTATTATTAATTTCACTCTTAAATCTATTATTTTTGTAAATAAATGTAATTAATTAATTTATTTGTTTTAATTAGGTTAATTGTAATTATTTTCACAATAAATAAAATCCATGTAGAATTAGGTTTTGAATACTTTTAACCATGTTTCCCTTTTTATTTTTATTTCATTAAAACATTAAAAACTAAAAAATACTTTTTTCTTTTTATTAATTAGAATTAGGTTTAATTAAATGCAAAAAGGACCAAAATTCCATTCTTTTCTCAAAAAGGGTCAAAACCCTAAGGACTTTTCCAATTCAATTTCTTTTCGCGCATATTTATTTTTGATTATATTTATGTAATTGTTCCGAGGATGTAATAGCGTAATTAGGACCCTTTTATCGCTTTCTTTATTTTCTCGCATTTACTTTCCAAGGGTTGCTTTTGGCGATGTAAATACCCGACGCCTTGTAATAGCGTAGATTTGCTTTCCGCAATTTACTTTCCGCAATTATTAACTGCTATGCATGACAAGACTTGTTCTCTGAAATTAAAATCAACCCGTAGCTCACAATAAATTGTGCAAAGATAATATAAATTGAATCCTGACACACTCGCACATGCCACTCCTAGGGTACGCCTCATTTGGTTGCCTCTACGTGGTCATTGAGTATAGGGTGTTTTAGAGGTCGCCCTCTTGTCTAAAGATCCAAGTTTCCTCGAAACGGTTGCCTCGGATAAAAAGGATCTAGGACATTAGGGTTACCGCTAAGGCGTCCTACTATTGCTTTGGTGACCACATGTCCCTATAATCGAATTGACCCGAAACTCCAACGATGGTGCTACCTACTTCTCAATAGTGGGATAGTACTGTCTAAAGGACATTTACACAGCTTAATTTCTTTGAGTAGGTAGAGGTTCTTAGATACTTGCTCTTTCAAAACAAAAACAACTTTTCGCACTTACACTTTTTTCTGACAAAAGTTTTCAAACAATACTTCATGACACTCTTGAGGACTGATACAAGAGTTTAATCGAAGTTTTCAAACAAACTTTTTTCAAAACCCACAAACACAAGAAAAAGCAAAACATTTTTGAAAACATAGTGAGAAAGTACCTAAGAGCCCGTGGATAACCACTGATAGAAAGGGTGCTAACACCTTCCCTTTCTATAATCTACCTCCCGAACCGAGAAACATCTCGAAAAGGAATTTTGCTGTGCTTTTGTCCTTTCCTTGTTGGAGAAAATAAAAGACGGTGGCGACTCTTGCTTACCGCGACATTTCGCGAACCAGCATTTCAAAACAGTCAGTTCTATTTCCACCGATCACAGAACTGGCGACTCTGCTGGGGAATATAATAAATGAGGTGTACCTTAGGATTAGATCATTCTATGTTTTCAATTGCATGCTTTGTATGATTTATATTTGTGGGCTTGCATCGGAGTTTCATAGATCCTAACCCGGATATGGGGAATACCCTTTAGGTAGCAATAAACTGTGAGGGACCTATCCGGCGTAGACCGACACGGGTGAAGCAGTAGCTACGTTGGTGTGACACCTTGGTCTGTACCGATATCCCTTGTGTTGGAACGAGGAGAATATGGGTCTTCTGAGGAGTCGTTAAGCACCAACCAACCTTAGAACCTTAAATTGACCCAACTTGGCCATAAAACAGTAGCAGTATGCTACACTCATTGAGGCTAAACTCTCGCGATGGTTTCGGCCGCAAGAAAAGGTTGCTAAGCTGGAGTTATGACCGATTGAGGGTAGTCAGTGATATTGAGATCCTCTAGAACCCGGTTACTATTTTCTAGGACAGGTCTTAACCAACTGAAACTGAAAGAGGGTAGTACCTAAACTTCATGCTGGCCTGAACTCTAAGGGCTGTCTTGTGTGACTTGTATGCCTTACCATGTTTCCCTTTTGTGAATACTTGTGGTGTGCTTTATCATAACATCATACCATCATAACATTGCATGCATCCTGCATAAGGACTAACCCATTTCAAAGACAAGAGGGTTTCATCTTTGCTCTGTTTTGTAGGACATCATGATGCCTATGCGAAGGAATACTATCCGGCTCAACTTTGTTCACCCACCTGATTTGCTTAAAGAATTGGTTGACAGGATTCCAAACACTACTTCCTTCATCAAGAGGCATGGTTCTCTTCTCGGTTTAGTCACTTCAAAGTGGGACCAACAGCTGATGAGTGTCCTGACCCAGTTTTATGACCCGCTATACCATTGCTTCACCTTTCAAGACTTCCAGCTGGTCCCTAGCCTGGAAGAATTCTCTGATTTGCTTGGTATCCCTGTCTTGGAACAGACTCCATTCACTGGTTGGGAAAAGACTCTTAGGCTCGAGGAGATTGCTGCAGCCCTTCCCTTGACCACCAAAGAGGTAATGGATAACTGGGAGATTAGAAGTGGAGTTAAGGGCTTTTTGGCTAAGTTTCTGATTAGCAAAGCTAATAGTTTCTGGAATGACTTAGACTTCAGGGCCTACGAAGACATCCTGGCTCTCTTAATCTATGGTCTGGTATTATTTCCAAATCCTGATACCTTTGTTAATATCAACGCCATAAGGATCTTCATCTCTCGAAATCCTGTACCCACTCTCTTGGGTGATATCCTGCAACAACTCTATGCTCGTACTGCCCGAAGATGGGGAACTCTGTGGTGTTGTGCTCCTTTGTTAGTGAGGTGGTTTATTTCGCACCTCCCTAAGTTCGTGTTGAAGAACAAAGAAGGAATGGGCTGGGCTCATAGGTTAATGTCTCTCACTGATAATGACATCATTTGGACTCTCAGAGGTTTAGATGAGGTGGCTGTTATTGATCGTTGCAGAGAGTATCCTAATGTTCCATTGATCGGAACCCAGGGAGGAATCTCTTATAATCCATGTTTAGCTCTCCGTCAGTTTGGAAGAGCCAGAAGAGCAGGACCTCATGAGATGCTGATACCTCACATCAGTTTTGAGTTTCAGGTAGATAGTGACGAACTGCGCCGTAGATTCATCAGGGCTTGGGACAAAATTCACAAAACTGACCAACATGAGTTGGGGCCAAAGACCTCTCTGCCTATGGAGCCCTACTTCAGATGGGTCCGCATCCGTGCTCAGAAGTTAGGTATGCCATACGAAGCTGTCAGACCTATTATTCTTGAATTTCCTGACAGAGACGGGGTTCCTCCAACTGTTCTCCATCCTCAGATACCCACTGATATTGATACACTAAAGAGGTCTTGGGCGCAACTACAGGAAGAACGGGATTCTTATCGGGAAAGGTTCAATGAGCAGGAACAGAAGATCCAGAAGCTGACAAAGAAATTGGAGAACGAGCGGATCCTGAATGACTATATCCGCACCGAGAAGAAGAGGCCATGGGAGCACTGATGGGCTTTGGATGTTTCTTTTACAGCTTTTATTTACTTTTCCGTATTTTCATTCTTGTAACGCCTAAGGGAAATTTGTTGAACAGTTTAAATTCCAAAGTTGAATCTAATAAAGTGTGTTTCCTTTTTGTCTACAAAGTTGAATCCCGATTGTCTTTGAAAACATAAATCATACATATTTCATGTCATCATATGAATAACAGGTACCCTTTTTACAGGTCACTTATCTTCTTCGCTGTTTATTTCAGCAATCATCATGACTTCTGAACCTACTACTGAACAAGCTATCAAGGCCCTCCATGCCCATAATGCCCAGTTCCAAGAGTTGGTCATGAGCTTAGCCCAGGGTCAAGAGGAGTTGAAGACTCTGATTCTGAAGAAGAAGAAGAAGAAGAGGACTGTGCTGTTCAATACTGGACGCAGATTTGGGAATGGACTACAGAATGAGGCTGAGCTGACTACCTCATCTGTAGGCAAAGACAGTCCGCAAGAGAGAAGGGTTCCTAGTCCCGTGGTCTCCGACAAAGAGACGGATTATAATGATGAACAGTATCCTCCTGCCGAGGACATGTACAAACAGTTGGAGGACCCCTTAAGTGCTATGGAGATTCAACATGTGCCCGGGTTGGACTTTGGAGACCTAGGCTTATCCTCTGGGGTGGTGATCCCACATAAGTTCAAGGCACCTGCTTTTGCAAAGTATGACGGAGCTTCCTGTCCTAAGCTGCACCTCCGATCATATGTAAGGAAGATCCAACCTTACACGGCTGACAAGAATTTATGGATCCATTTCTTCCAGGATAGTCTTTCAGGGACTCAACTCGAATGGTTCTATCAGCTGGATGAAGCCAGTATTCGTAACTGGGAGGACTTGGCCACTGCGTTCTATAAGCAGTATCAATACAATTCCGACCTTGCTCCTACGCGTACCCAACTCCAAGGTATGTCACTAGGGACGGGTGAAGGATTTAAGGAGTATGCTCAAAAGTGCAGAGACCTGGCTGGAAGGGTGCAGCCACCTTTGACTGACCGTGAGCTTGTTGATATGTTCTTGGGGACCCTGTCTGGTTCGTTCTTCAACCATCTGATTGGAAATTCTTCTGTTGGGTTTACAGATTTGATCCTGACTGGTGAGAGGATAGAAGCTGGTATCAAGTCTGGGAAGATACAAAAAGGTGCCTCCTCGAGCTCTGAAAAGAAACCCTTCAAGAAAGAATCTAGTGCTGTCTATGGTTCAAGGAGACAGAATAAACCGGAACGCCGCCAAGCTGTCAACGCGGTGGTAATTTCAAAGCCTGCCGCTGCTCCTCAGCAATACAACCAGCCAAGGGGTGAGAGACCCAAAAGGCAGTTCACTCGACTCAGTATGACCTTGTCACAGATATTGCCGCAACTACTGTCAACCAATATGGTAACCATAAAAGAAGCTCTGAAGGTTGTAAACACAACGTCTCTAAAGTACAATCTCAACGCCCGCTGCGCTTATCACTCTGACAGCCCGGGACATACTACGGACGATTGTTGGGCTCTGAGGAATAAGGTTCAGGACCTTATTGATGCTAAAGAGATAGAGTTCGAGGCGCCCGAAAGGCCCAATGTTGTGACTGCTCCCATGCCCAAGCATGGAGTGAATGCTGTAGAGGAAGACCTGTATGTAGCCTCTGTGGATGATATTGTTACTCCGTTGTTAACTGTCAAGAGGAACCTGTTGCTAGCCGGTTTATTTCCAGGGTGTAGTAAAGGTTGCCACCTGTGTTCTATGTCACCTGCTGGTTGTCCTTTGTTGAAGTCAGACGTCCAAAACCTTATGGATAACAAATAGATCTTGTTCGATAAGATTGTTGTTCCGGCTACCCCTACTGAAGAAGTGTCCATTGTTACTATTTTCAACAACTCTCCTAAGGCTCCCTCAAAGAAGCCTGTCAAAATCATGTCTACTCAGAAGATTGCGCCTATAATCATCACAGTTCCGGGGCCCATCCCCTATACATCTGACAAAGCTGTCCCTTGGCACTATGGGGCAGATGTTTATGTGCTTGGAGTTAAACAAGAGTTTGATACTAGTACCGGCATCAGTAACATCACCGGGCCTGCTAAAGTCACCCGTAGTGGTAGACTGTTCTCACCAGATATTGCGCCACCAGCTATCCAGAGACCCCTAGTCATCACACCTGCAAGTGTGCCTACTTCCCTTCCTGATCAAGTTCCTATTTCTGCCCCTGTTGCCGAGTCATCTGACGCTCGAGTCAAAGAGATCGCTACTGATATGCCTGCCCATACGGAGGCGCCAAAGACAACCACTGTTGAAGCTTCCAAGCAGGAAATCGAAGAGATTCTTAAGATTATCAAGAAGAGTGATTTTAATGTAGTTGAGCAGCTGGGGCACACCCCATCAAAAATTTCTATGCTATCACTGCTGTTGTGTTCAGAGGCCCATGCCAAGGCTCTGATCACCTTTCTGAAGATGGCCCACGTGCCACAAGAGACGTAAGCTGATCAATTCACCGATTGTGTGGCCAACTTAACGGCTGATAATGGTTTGGGTTTCTCCGATGCTGATCTGACTGCTAAGGGGAAGAACCATAACGATGCCCTGCATGTCTCCATTGAATGCAGGGGCACTACTCTTGCCCATATGCTGGTTGACACTGGTTCCTCGTTGAACGTATTGCCCAAGAAAGCTCTAGACAGGTTGGACTGCGAGGGGCTGGAACTAAAGCCAAGTAACATTGTTGTCTGGGCCTTTGACGGGTCCAAAAGGATGGTACATGGTGAGGTTGATATCCCAATCAGGGTTGGATCTCATGTCTTTGATTCAACATTCTATGTAATGGACATCCGACCATCCTATTCTTGTTTACTGGGCCGTCCATGGATCCATAAGGCTGGAGCTGTGACCTCCACATTACATCAGAAGCTGAAGTACCCGGTCAGAGGGAAGATTGTGACAGTTCAGGGGGAGGAAGAATACATGGTTAGCCACCTCAATTCGTTCTGGTACATAGAGATGAATGGGGAATTCATTGAGACCCCCTTTCAACACTTTGAAGAAGTTCCTCCGACACTGGCGGCAACCGAAACTGTGATTGAAGATTCTCCTTTGAAGATGGCTTCCTTAAGGGATGCCCGGGCTGTGGTTGAGAAGGGTGAGTGTGCAAACTGGGGCCGAATTCCTGATTTCACTCCGAAGACTGACAAGTTTGGTTTGGGTTTCACTGCAGAAGCTCAGAGGGCTGTTCGTCGTGCAAGGATTGGAAGACCTCCTGTGTTCATCAGCAACTCGGGAGTAAATGCCATTGAAGACGACGTGGAGGAATCTGAATTCGACAGCTGGATCTACCCAACGACCAACGATGGACCAAGCAACTGGACTGCGAAAGACTTCATACGTATTACTTTTGTCACTCAGTAATGAACTCCTTTGTTTTTGTAAACAGACAATAATTTGAAACTTTATGGTCCGGTGTCCTACCCGGGGCACCGTGGCTTCATTTGTGAGGGCTTTTGTGTGTCATTTTCATATATCATTAATAAAAGCATTGGACGTTTTTGCATTTCAAATCTTGCGCTCCTTGTCTTTCTTTATTATATATTGCAAAACAGCTATATTTACACACACTCACATATACAGGTTCCAATCCACTCTGGATCTCACTGGTAACAACTCTGCTACTGCCAGTTATGACTTCGAAAATCCGATAAACTTAGCCGAAGACGAAGGTGAAGATGATTGTGAAGTGCCTGGTGAGCTTGCAAGACTGTTACTCCAGGAAGATAGGGCCATCCAACCACATGAAGAGCCAATGGAAACGGTAAATCTGGGTACTGAGACAGACAGAAAGGAAGTCAAGATTGGTGCCAATCTGGGGTCTAGTGTGAAACAACGGTTGATTCAGATGCTGCATGACTATGTGGAAATCTTTGCCTGGTCTTACGAAGATATGCCTGGGTTGGATACCGACATTGTGGTTCATCATTTGCCTACCAAGGAAGAATGCCCACCGGTAAAACAGAAGGTTCGCCGTATGCGTCCAGAAATGTCCGAGAAAATCAAAGCTGAGGTTATGAAACAATTCGACGCCGGTTTTATAGCAGTAACTTCTTACCCTCAGTGGGTTACCAACGTGGTTCCGGTGCCGAAGAAAGATGGTAAGGTCAGAATGTGTGTTGATTACAGGGATTTGAACAGGGCGAGCCCTAAGGATGACTTCCCTCTGCCTCACATCGACGTTCTGGTTGACAACACTGCTCAGCATAAGGTATTCTCCTTCATGGACGGGTTCTCCGGTTGTAATCAGATCAAGATGGCTCCTGAAGACATGGAGAAGACCACTTTTGTTACTCAGTGGGGCACCTTTTGCTACAAGGTCATGCCATTTGGGTTGAAAAATGTTGGGGCAACCTACCAACGTGCCATGGTTGCTTTGTTTCATGACATGATCCATCATGAGATTAAAGTATACGTCGATGATATGATTGCAAGGTCCCAAATTGAGGAGGAACACCTTGACCATCTACAGAAGCTGTTTGACCGGTTGAAGTTATACAAGCTGAGGTTGAACCCAAACAAATGCACCTTCGGGGTGAGGTCTGGAAAACTGCTAGGCTTCGTCGTGAGTGACAAAGGTATTCAAGTGGACCCTGCCAAAGTGAAAGCAATACAAGAGATGCCAGTTCCCAAGACAGAGAAAGAAGTCAGAGGCTTTCTAGGACGGTTGAACTACATTGCCCGATTCATCTCACATCTAACTGCTACCTGTGAACCAATCTTCAAGGTACTGAAGAAAGATCAAGTAGTACGTTGGAACGATGAATGTCAGGCCGCTTTCGAAAGAATCAAAGAGTATCTCCAAGAACCACCCATTCTTATGCCACCGGTTGAAGGGAGACCTCTAATCTTATACTTGATAGTACTTGACAGCTCAATGGGGTGTGTGCTGGGGCAGCATGACGAGTCTGGCCGAAAAGAGCACGTTATTTATTACCTTAGCAAAAGTTTACCGACTATGAGACCCGATACTCACTGCTCGAGAAAACTTGCTGCGCTTTGGTATGGGCTGCTCGCCGGCTGAGATAGTATATGTTGACTCACACTACTCTGTTGATTTCAAAAATGGATCCAATCAAGTACATCTTCGAAAAGCCTGCTCTGTCCGGAAGAATAGCAAGATGGAAGATGATCTTGACTGAATACGACATCCAGTACACGACTCAGAAAGCAATCAAGGGAAGTGTATTGGCAGACCATTTGGCACATCAGGCAGTGGATGACTACCAATCTATGAACTTTGAATTTCCAGATGAGAATATCATGGTAGTGACTGATTGTGAAGTACCTGGTCCGGATGAAGGACCCGAGGAAGGATCCCGTTGGTCTATGCACTTTGACGGAGCCTTAAACGCTTTGGGTAACGGCATTGGCACTGTGATCATATCTCCAAAAGGCTCTCATACTCCGCTTACTGCCCGGCTATGTTTCAACTGCACCAACAACATGGCGGAGTATGAAGCATGCATCATGGGTCTTCGAGCTGCAATTGACCTAAGGATCAAGTTTCTGAGTGTCTTCAGAGATTCCGCTCTCGTGATCAGTCAGATCAAAGGCGAGTGGGATACGAAACACCCAAATCTTATTCCTTACAAAGAGTATGTATTGACGTTGATTCCCCATTTCAAGGAGATAACCTTTGAACACTTCCCAAGAGAGGAGAATCAGTTGGCGGACGCGTTAGCTACGATGTCTTCTATGTTCAAAGTCAAATGGGACAACGAGGCTCCCCGGATCATTATCTGGAAATTGGACGAACCTGCACATTGTTGTGATCTTGAGACCGAAGAGGTAACAGAAAAGCCTTGGTATCATGAAGTGAAGAGGTACCTTGAAGATCAAGAATACCCCGAGGGTGCATCTTTTAATGACAAGAAGTTTCTAAGAAGATTCGCGGCAAAGTTCTTCCTCAACAATGGCATTCTCTACAAGCGAAACCATGATTCAACCTTACTGCGTTGTGTGGATAAGACTGAAGCAGAAAAGATCATGGCAGAGCTGCATGAAGGTACATTCGGAATGCATTCCAGTGGACATACCATGGCAAAGAAAATCCTTCGGGCAGGATATTACTGGTCCACAATGGAAGCTGACTGTTACCAACATTCTCAGACATGTCATAAATGCCAGATCTATGCTGATAAGGTGCACGTTCCTCCAGTTCCTTTGAACGTCTTAACAACACCTTGGCCTTTTGCAATGTGGGGCATTGATATGATCGGCGAGATCAGACCTACGGCATCCAATGGGCATCGTTTCATCCTGGTAGCAATCGATTACTTTACGAAGTGGGTTGAAGCAGCTTCCTTTGCCACCGTAACCAAGAACGTCGTGGCACGGTTCATTCGGCACAAACTGATCTGTCGATACGGTGTACCTGAGAGGATCATTACGGATAATGGTACCAATCTTAACAACAAGATGATCACTGAGCTCTGCGAGCAGTTCAAAATACAACATCATAACTCTTCTCCTTACCGACCGAAGATGAATGGGGCTGTAGAAGCAACTAATAAGAACATTAAGAATATTGTGCAGAAGATGACAGTGACCTACAAAGATTGGCACGAGATGTTACCGTTTGCTCTTCATGGGTACCGTACCTCAGCACAGACGTCAACAGGGGCAACACCCTTTTCCTTGGTCTATGGCATGGAGGCAGTCCTGCCCATCGAAGTTCAGATACCCTCTCTCCGGATAATGAAGGACGCAGGTTTGAGTGAAGATGACTGGATTCAGACTCGGCTTGATCAATTAAACCTAATCGACGAAAAGAGACTCACTGCTATTTTCCATGGTCAGACGTACCAAAAACGAATGATCAAGGCATTTAACAAGAAAGTCAGACGACAAGAGTATCAAGTCGGGGACCTGGTAATCAAGCGCATCATTCTACCTCAAGGTGATCCCAGGGGCAAATGGACCCCTACATACGAAGGGCCATTTGTGGTTAAGAACATATTCTCAGGAGGAGTGATGATTCTCACTACCATGGATGGTGACGACCTTCCTCACCCCGCCAATGCAGACATAGTAAAAAGATACTACGCATGATTAAAGACCTGCTAGGTCGACTGGCCTAGGCAAAAATAAGGGCTTCCCGGCGAACCAAAAGGGTTCGGGAAAAAATAAGGGATGAAATGAAAAGAATATGTACACCTGGCAAGTCGAAAACCTGAAAAGGCGGCTTGGGCAAAAATGGGTATCCCGGTGGACTGAAAACCCGAAAGGGCGGTCCAGGCAAAAGTTAAGGATAAGCGTAATACTATGTCTCATTGGATCACCTTACATCCAGACTTCGGTATCAACTATCAGGCTCGGACGGCACCAATCAATCAGATTCCTCTTCAACTAAGCAGCGAAGTGATGAGACGCTTGAAGACATAAAGGCGATAGTAGAGTTGGAACCCAGTGGGATTTTTCACATAGCTGTTTTGTTTTCTTTTCACAAATTGTATAAACTCTATTTTGTTCGGCGACGTTCTCTTACTAGGACGTCAGCCTCTTGTACACAAAACGCCTATTTACAGGCAAATTTCAAAATCAATACAAGCTCATTTTTTCAGACAAATTGCCAATTTTTTTCCTTTATCTGCTTTGTTTTGCAAAAAACGTCCAATGTTCATTTTTGATATATGCATTTGACATTAATTACTAATCATAAATATTTGCACGCGAAACAAAGGACTAATTATAGGTGACATCAGAAACAGGGGCAATAAGAATTGTCTAAGCGATCTAGTTGCTTTGTTCACAAAGGTACCAAGGTAGGTTCAGCTGAAGAATATGACCAAGATACCTTCACCCCCCGCAGAGTAAGACAAGATTCAGCCATGCTCTCCCCAAGCAGAGTTGGTCTCCCATCAGCCCTAAAAAGGCACAGTATCCCCAGCAAGTCAGCAATACTCTCTCCCGAGCAGAGTTAGTCTACCATCAAGTTGGGTATCCCCAGAAGATCTTAACATTCCCCGGTGGAGTATACAGATATCCCTCAGCAAGCATCCCCGGCAGTCTTAATAATCCTCGACAGAAATATAATATTGTTCCCCGGTGGAATACCAAAATACCCCCAGTGGAGCCATTTCCCCAACGCAGTCTGAAAAGCTTCCCCAAGAGAGTTGAATCCTCTCCCCAGTAGATTCTAGAAGCTTGTCCCCTGCAGAGTACAAAAATCTCTCCCCATCCATATTCAAGAGGTTATTCCCCACCAGAGTCTAACTGGGTTATCCTCAGCAAATTGCAACGGAAAGATCGTCCTCAGCGAAGCTCTTTCTATCCCCTAGCGGAGTTCATCATTGAAATCCCCCAACAGAGCTTATCAACGGAGTCCCCAGCGGAGTTATCGTTAAAATCTCAGTGAAGCATCTCTTCCCACAGAGTAATTCCCCGCAGAATAATATCTTCGCCAGGTTTATTCCCCAACGGAGTCATCTTCTCCTACCGGTTTATTCTTGCAATCATCTTTGTTCATCATCCCCAACGGAAACGAAGAACTCTATTCTGCAACATCAGCCCAGGATTTAACAAGTTCCCAGCATTCGTCAAGGATTTATTTTCCCAGACGGAGATACATTCATAAACATCACATTGTCATACATCATGATACATGCATATGCGCATCATATCACACAATCTCATTTATTTTGAGAACATCATGACATCATGCATTTTATACATCATGACATTGCATACAACTAATGTTTTGCCTTTTCAGGAAAAGGTCAATAAAAAGATATTACCATCGCCTTTTGAAGTTCCAGATTCGATACCTGTATCTAGCCAGGGCATATCTGTGAGCGATTGATTGTAGATCTATACCTGTATCTAGCCAGGAAAGTATCTGCATGAGGAGATTGAAGATCAACACCTGTAACAGGCCAGGAAATTATCTTTCATTCTCAGGTCAGAGGTCTACACCTGTATCCAGCCAGGAAAGCTATCTCGACCAACCTTTTGAAGTTCCAGATTCGATACCTGTATCTAGCCAGGGCATATCTGTGAGCGATTGATTGTAGATCTATACCTGTATCTAGCCAGGAAAGTATCTGCATGAAGAGATTGAAGATCAACACCTGTAACAGGCCAGGAAATTATCTTTCATTCTCAGGTCAGAGGTCTACACCTGTATCCAGCCAGGAAAGCTATCTCGACCAACCTTTTGAAGTTCCAGATTCGATACCTGTATCTAGCCAGGGCATATCTGTGAGCGATTGATTATAGATCTATACATGTATCTAGCCAGGAAAGTATCTGCATGAAGAGATTGAAGATCAACACCTGTAGCAGGCCAGGAAATTATCTTTCATTCTCAGGTCAGAGGTCTACACCTGTATCCAGCCAGGAAAGCTATCTCGACCAACCTTTTGAAGTTCCAGATTCGATACCTGTATCTAGCCAGGGCATATCTGTGAGCAATTGATTGTAGATCTATACCTGTATCTAGCCAGGAAAGTTATCTACATGAAGAGTTTGAAGATCAACACATGTAACAGGCCAGGAAATTATCTTTCATTCTCAGGTCAAAGGTCTACACATGTATCCAGACAGGACAGCTATCCACTTGACCATCATCAGGAAACCCTACACAGGTTCCTTCTTTCAACTTACCAAGTTACAATCCAACAAACAATCCCCTGGATGGCATCTTTAAGCCCATCTCCACCACTATCCATTACATTTCCAAATGGCATCTGTAAGCCCATTCCCGACAAGATTCTGTCACATCCCCAGATGGCATCTATAAGCCCATCTTCCTATCCATCATCTCTCCAAATGGCATCTGTAAGCCCATTCCCGACATCACATTGCTGATACTCCACTATGCGAGTGCAAATTTCTGGGCACTCTAGTGTTCAATCATCTTCCACCTTCGGATCACGAAAGGCCCGAAAGCCAATCTACGTCCTCAGGTTTAAGAAGATTGAACAGGGGCAACTGTTGTACCCAAAAATTTTCCCTCCCATATTCTTCAAGATTTGTCAAGAATCATCTTCAAATTATTCAAGATTTCTCAGAGATTGTACATTCAAACCACCTCCCAAGCCAGCTAAAATTAGGGTTTTGGTTCTTTCAAAGAATTTGAGGTTTTCAAGGGTTCAATCAAGTCTCATGGGCCTATATACATCCTCAAGCACCTACATGCCAAGTCTCAAGACTCACAGTGCCAATTTGCACAGTCAAAAGCTCCATTTGATCCACAGTCAACTGCAGGGGCAAAATGGTCATTTTGCAGTCAAAGGTCAGAATTTTTGGCAACATCTTATTTTGAGTACACAATCATCATTTGATCAAGTCTTGATCATGATTCCACAAGGATAGCTCAAAAATCATCAAGATGCAAAAGTTACTATTTTTGGACAGTAGAAAAGTCAACTGTATCTTGACCAAGGCATAACTTTTCCATGGTTCATCATAAAAATTCCATCCAATGCTCATTTTGAAGGGGATGACATTTCCTACAACTCATCTTCACATTCCAAGTCGAAGAAATGCTCTCACAAAAAGTTATCAATTTCTACATTATAGGTCAATTTCAAAAGTCAACAAAAATGCACTTTAAGGCAAAGACCATAACTTGAGATTGGTAAATCCAAAAGACATGGGACCAAAGGCATTGGTTAGAGGACTTCAAGACCTTTCCAAAATGTCCAAGAACATGTTCATATGATCAAAATTGAGCAAGATATGCATTGGAGAAGTTGGGAAATTTTTGTGAATTTGCAAAAGTCAACTTTGCTCAAAACACCTCATTTTTGCTAATGGGCCTCAAATTTCTTCATGAAACTTTATCCATGGCCTATGCACGACCCATCAAGCTTATTTGAACTTATTTTTATTAATTATTTGGATTTTTAATCAATTTTAATTCATTTAATTAATTTAAATTGTAGGAAATACAAAGATTTGATTTTTCAATCTTTTTGTGAAGCAAAAGTGGTCAATATATGCTGGAAATTTCGTGTGCAAATCAAAGGGACAAGAATCTCCAAATTTAGAAAGTTTTTCCAATCAAAAAGATTCAAAAATATTTGATTTTCAATCAAATATTCAAACATCAATTCCATGGATTTCTTTGCAAGATTTTGACCTAATTCTATTCTATTATAAATATGCAAGCCAACCCTACTCATGCATACGTGAAAGCTGCTGCAAGAAAGCCATAACCACTTTGAAAAAAACTCAAGAAATTTGAAAACTGATTTCCATATTCTAACGTGATTCAACGACTTTTATTGATTCTAATCTATTGCAGGAACTCCCAGAAACGTATTGCAATCGAAACCAAACGCTAAAGCTCAAGAAATCACCAAGAACAGTTTAACGGTTTGCATTTTATTTTCAGAATCGAATGGCTTAATTCATGCATCATTAACGTGATTTTTTGTGTGTTTTGCATTGCTAGAACTCATATGAAGCTAATGGTACAGGTTAATTGAATTATAACACACAGAATCACAAATTGCCATTGACGAATTTTAGGGTTCATGAGTTCTCGAATTAGGGCTTTACAGTCCAGGAAAAATTAGAACCTTTAAGGTATATGGTTGAATTCGTTGAGACAAGACGAATCCAAAGCCACCCTCGCGAAATATTTATGTGTACCAGGGTCCTATTCACTATTATTCCTCATGTCAAATTGTGGGGGTTAAAAACCCCCGCTATCTAATGTGTTTTTATGCAGGCGAAGGAAGAAGATGATGTGCTGTTGATATATCACTGGTTCATTCAAAAAAAAAGGCGCGCGTGTTTTGTTTTACAACATATGCGTTGATTTTTACATACTATAATTGATTGTTATTATATTTAAAAACGCGTGCAGATGGCTTGGTGGTTGGTGTGCTGGCTGTGTATCATTGGGACCTGGGTTTGAATCCCAGGTCCACCCCAAAAACTCTTCTATTATTTTTTCTTACATATTCACATGCAGGCATTTAAAGGCGTTCCACCATGCACTTTCACATCTCAGGTGCCAAGTGGCCACAAGCATGAATCTGATGGTCCAAAGATGGATGACCATCATGCTCCTGGTCAACCCACGCGTAGACAAGTCAAGAAAGTCAGAAGGGATTGAGTGTTATTGGGCTTGAAGATTACTTTCTCACCTCCAAAGCTGGCCCATCACCCCCTTGTTTATTATTCCTCTTTTATTTTCTTTCCTTTTTTTTATTATTTTCTTTTATTAACTATTATTATTATTATTATTATTATTATTATTATTATTATTATTATTATTATTATTATTATTTAATTAACTCATAAATTAATTTTTCACAACAAAATCAGAAAACTAATATTTTTATTATTATTATTGTTAATTTCACTCTTAAATCTATTATTTTTGTAAATAAATGTAATTAATTAATTTAGTTGTTTTAATTAGGTTAATTGTAATTATTTTCACAATAAATAAAATCCATGTGGAATTAGGTTTTGACAACTTTTAACCATGTTTCCCTTTTTATTTTTATTTCATTAAAACATTAAAAACTAAAAAATACTTTTTTCTTTTTATTAATTAGAATTAGGTTTAATTAAATGCAAAAAGGACCAAAATTCCATTCTTTTCTCAAAAAGGGTCAAAACCCTAAGGACTTTTCCAATTCAATTTCTTTTCGCGCATATTTATTTTTGATTATATTTATGTAATTGTTCCGAGGATGTAATAGCGTAATTAGGACCCTTTTATCGCTTTCTTTATTTTCTCGCATTTACTTTCCAAGGGTTGCTTTTGGCGATGTAAATACCCGACGCCTTGTAATAGCGTAGATTTGCTTTCCGCAATTATTAATTGCTATGCATGACAAGACTTGTTCTCTGAAATTAAAATCAACCCGTAGCTCACAATAAAATGTGCAAAGATAATATAAATTGAATCCTGACACACTCGCACATGCCACTCCTAGGGTACGCCTCATTTGGTTGCCTCGACGTGGTCATTGAGTATAGGGTGTTTTAGAGGTCGCCCTCTTATCTAAAGATCCAAGTTGCCTCGAAACGGTTGCCTCGGATAAAAAAGATCTAGGACATTAGGGTTACCGCTAAGGCGTCCTACTATTGCTTTGGTGACCACATGTCCCTATAATCGAATTGACCCGAAACTCCAACGACGGTGCTACCTACTTCTCAATAGTGGGATAGTACTGTCTAAAGGACATTTACACAACTTAATTTCTTTGAGTAGGTAGAGGTTCTTAGATACTTGCTCTTTCAAAACAAAAACAACTTTTCGCACTTACACTTTTTTCTGACAAAAGTTATCAAACAATACTTCATGACACTCTTGAGGACTGATACAAGAGTTAAATCGAAGTTTTCAAACAAACTTTTTTCAAAACCCACAAACACAAGAAAAAGCAAAACATTTTTGAAAACATAGTGAGCAAGTACCTAAGAGCCCGTGGATAACCACAGATAGAAAGAGTGCTAACACCTTCCCTTTCTATAATCTACCTCCCGAACCGAGAAACATCTCGAAAAGGAATTTTGCTGTGCTTTTGTCCTTTCCTTGTTGGAGAAAATAAAAGACGGTGGCGACTCTTGCTTACCGCGACATTTCACGAACCAACATTTCAAAACAGTCAGTTCTATTTTCACCGATCACACAAAGTATACTGGTTTTTCGCTTGCCTCACCATCCTGAACCAACACAAATCTGAGTGCCTTTTAATCAACAGACAAATACAGGATGAGAGGTGAGTTTGCAACTGGTCAAACCAAAACCAGTTCTGTTGAAAGAAAATGCTTCATGCTTTGGAATGCTATTTCTCATTCTTCCGTCAGTCAAGCTGGAAAGACTACTTAATAGCCGTGAAAAAGTGTATGGATTTGTTCCCGACACAAGACATGAACCGAGCTAAGGCAGCCAATCTCCCTGTCAATTGTTTTACTTCTTTCACTGAAGTTGGCCTCTTCATGTCAATCATTTCCTGACACTTATCCGTGTTGGTTTCTATGCCCCTGTGAGTGAGCATAAAGCCTAGGAATTTGTCGTCCTGGACCCTAAATGTGAACTTATCCGGGTTAAGCCGCATGTTAAATTTTCGTACTGACCAAAATGTCTCCTTAAGGTCTTCCACATGCCCCTTTCCTTCAAGATTCTTAATCACCATGTCGTCTATGTAAACCTCCAAGTTCCCTCTGATCTGTGAAGAAAAGACCATATCCATCAGTCTATGGTAGGTAGCCCCTTCATTTTTAGGCCAAACAATATCACTTTTAGTAGTAGTTGCTACTGTTTGTCATGAAATCCTTTTTGGGAGCATCAAACGAATTCATTATTATCTAGTTGTATCCTGAGTAGAAGTTCATAAAACTTAGTAACCAAAACCCCCGAGGAATCATCGATGAGCCTATCAATGTGAGGCATCAGATATGCATATTTGGGGAAGGCTTTGTTAAGATCAATGAAATCTATGCACATACACCATTTCCCGGTCTTCTTCTTCACCATGATAATGTTGGATATCCATCTGGGTAATTTTATTTCCCATATGAATCCTACATTTAATATCTTTTTGACTTCCTCAAATATGGCTTGTCCTTTCTCTTCCCCAATTTTGCGCTTTTATTGAGCTACGACCTTGATCATCGGATTAATGGAAAATTTGTGACAGACAATATTTGGATCAATTCCTGACATGTTAAAAGATTTCCATGCAAATAGATCCAAATTTCTTCGTACTATTCGGATAATATCTGACGCTTCCTCAGGGGCCAAACCAGAGT
This sequence comes from Vicia faba, assembly GCA_948472305.1. Taxonomy (NCBI): domain Eukaryota; kingdom Viridiplantae; phylum Streptophyta; class Magnoliopsida; order Fabales; family Fabaceae; genus Vicia; species Vicia faba. The sequence goes on from OX451739.1 coordinate 843,658,253, forward strand.
CGATTTGTGTAGTTTGACACACCTCGACCTTAATCTGCACCTTTCTCAAGTCACTCATAGGGTCCAGAATATCCAGAGTTGGATCCTCCCTAAGATCAAGATCCACCAATTGACCTTCAACAAATCTACTTCTTTAGCTAAATCTTTAACCACCTTCTTTTTCAACTTAAGACTATCCTAATAGCACTTACAGACAGATCCCTGGCCACCTTTAATGACTCTGACCCATCCATCATGCAGAGGATACTTCATGGTTAGATACAAAGTGGATAGAGAAGCTTCCAAGGAGTTGAAAGTCAGATTACTTATTATTATGTTGTATGGAGATACTGCATTCACAATAAGATACCTTACTTTAATGGACTTGGTATTGCCTCCACTTCTAAACAAAGTCAGGATGGATAAGTGTCCCAAGACATAAACCAGCTCCCCAGCAAACCTGACCAGTGTTCCTTAAAAGGCAACATTTTTGTTGCATCCATGCCCATACCTTTGAAAGAATCCCAGTACAACACATTGGCAGAGCTTATGAGATCAATTAGCGCACATGTAACGCTCCAATCGTGTATTTGAACCTTTATCACCATTGGGTCGTTCTCATGAGCTAACACATCCTTTGAGTCTCGCCTTAAGAAATTTATTGCAACTGACTTTTCCTCTATCGTAAGAGATGACATTTCTTGGGAAACATGGATTATTTTCCACACGTACTTGTTTCTCGCCGAGCTAGTTTCAGCACTCTGGAGAATCCTCATGTGATAGTATTTAGGATGTGGCATGCTACATGGGTTTCACGTACTTCCTTCGCGCTTTTTCCCTTTTTAGTGGATGAGGTTTCCGGATTAGACTCTTTTCAAGAAGGGCTTCTCTTTCTGTCTAACCCCATGTCTTCTTTTACATATGACAACAGTTTGCCATGCTGAATGAGTGTCTCGATTTCTTTCTTAAATTGTTATAAATTCTCCATATGATGCCCCTTCATACGATGGAAGGAACACCAAGGAACATCTTCTATTTCCATCACCATGCTCGTCATTTTAGGCTGTGACAGTTTTATTATTAATTCGAGGTAATCAACCTCTTGCAAAATGTCTTCACGCCTAGTGTTAAGGGGTGTGAATAATTCAGAAGAGTTGTCAAATGGTCTTCGATTCAAGCGTGCGACATTGCAATATCGGGTGGGTAATCTTTGATGCTCTTTTATCAGTGTCAAACCTTCCGATCTAGCATGAGGCTTTTCCTTGGTATCCCTGGACAGATTCTCCATATTTCTTTCTTCATCCTTGATGTAACATTCCACCCAATTCATCACCTCCTCCATGTTTGAGGATGGCTTCTGAGCAAGGGACTCGTTGAAATGACCAGCCCTTAGACCATTATGGAAAGACCCTATAAACATTTCTTGATTTGGATGTGATACTTTGATGGTTTCTTTATTGAAGAATGCCATGTATGTACAGAGAGACTCGGAGGAACCTTGTGATACATTGAACAAGCTAGTGGTGCACACCTTCTAGTGCTTTCTAGTCGTGAAATGCTAGAACATCTTCCGGGTTAGGTTTTGGTACCCGATGATAAATAGTCTTGGCAAACTCATGTACCAGCGCAAGGCTACATCTTTGAATGTTCCTACCATAAGTTTGCATTTCAGGGAGTCGGATGCCCCGATTGTTGCCATTTGGTTATTGATGGAGGTGATGTGCTCTTGAGGATCGCTTTTACCATAGAATAATAATAAAGGTGGCAGCTTGAAGTTCTCAAGCACTGGCTCCTCCCATACAGCTTCATACAACGACTGAGGATCCAACAGTTCTTCCCATGTATCCCCATCAGGTAAGCTTTGAGCCTGGAGTCTCTGAATGCTATCCTGTAAAGTTTCATTTTGATGTCGAAGAGCTTTTATAATGGCCAAAAAATGTGCCATGCATGGCTGAAGGGCTGTTGATGTGTGTCCTGGGAAAGTTTTACGGAGGCCCCTCGGTGGGTGCTAAATTTTCTTGTAAAACACACTTGGATAACCTCCGAGAAGTCAATCTAGTGAAGCTACAATTGTTTAGTTTATCTATGCATTGTATCTTGCTAATACGTGATGTATGATTATCGTTCCTTCAAGGGATGATCCCTTTTTTATACCCATGTCCTTGTGACCTGCTCTCAGTTAAGATGTGACTTCTCAAATTCCCTCATAAATGATGAGGTTTAACTCCCACCATTGTAATCATAAGGCGTAACACCTCATGAAACTTTCATGTGACCCTTCAGACATTTGTAACAGTCAAATAGAGATGATATCCTGACCAAGTGATCTGGTTTATCCTCAATTCCTTCGACTTATACGCATAGTATTTCAGGTAAGGACCTCCTTGTTAGAACATAATTTGGTTCTATATCCCAGTAAGAGTTTTAATGATAACAAACACATGATATAAAGAACAAATATGCTCGCTAATAAAAGTATCTTTACATGCAGGAAGTTCTGATGTGAAAAAGATGTTCTAAAGTAACTAGAAGTTCTTCCAGAATAACATTAGAAGTTCTGATTATGCGAGCATAGAAGTTGAGAGTACCATGATAGATTCATATGCATCAAATCTGTGTGACCTATTATATGAAGAAGTTCTGTTACAACTTCTGAATGCACCAGCGCTATGAAAAAGGGTCTCTGATACTCTGATTTGCAAAGTTCTGATACAAGCTGTAAAGGACTCTCAACGGCAACAATCATCCTCTGATGTGAGAAGCTCTGAAGCGTTACAATTCTATTAATGCAATATCATAATTAACGAATACAAATAGACAAGGATCTCCTGGTTTGGAAAGTTCATTAACTCGTGTTATGGACATACCAAAAGTATCTTTTTATGTCACTATTGCATGGCCTATATAAAGCAGACAAAAAGAAGATTTCAAGTGATGAACTACTGCGCACAAAAAGAAGAATTCACGTGAAAGTTCAGTGATGCAACAATCATCTTTCATCCTCAAACATTCATATTTAAACCATGTAAAAAATCACTGTTAGTGATAATATTTATTAGAAACATTATTGCACACATTTATTCAATTACTGTTTAGACCATTCCTTGAGAAAACCGGGTTGTGGTTTTGGACTCAAGAAGACTTTGACAGTTGTCAAAGTAGTTTTGTAAACAAGATTGATTAGTGAATTAAGACCTCGTTAGAGAGAGGCGAAATCACCTTGGCAGGTGGACTAGAGTAGTTTGAGTTCAAACAAACCAGGATAAAAATCAAAGTGTTCTTTCCAATGTATTTCGTGATTCCAATTCAACCCCCCCCCCCCCCCCCCCCCCTTCTTGGGTTTTTCTCTTCTTCAATTGGTATCAGAGCACCTGGATCTGGGTACAAACACTCAACCGTGTCAGAAAAAGATCCAAGGAGGAAAAACACTATGATGGGAATAAGTCAGAACATCAGCAGTAGCCCTCCAATATTTGACGGTGAAAATTTTTATTACTGGAAAGATATGATAAGTTGTTTCTTCCTAGCCTATGATGCTGAACTCTGGGATATAGTGACTGATGTATACATACATCTTGTTGATGAAAGCGGTCAGAAGATGGACAAAAAAAGAATGTCAGATCATCAAAAGCAAGACTTCAGAAATCATCACAAAGCTAGAACTATTATCCTAAATGCCATCTCATATTCAGAGTATGAGAAGATCTCAAACAAAGAGACACCAAAGCACATGTTTGATTCTCTTAGAATGACGCATGAAGGAAACACACAAGTAAAAGAAACAAAAGCCCTTGCGCTCACTCATAAGTATGAAGCCTTCAAAGTGGAAGAATATGAAACCGTTGAAGCAATGTTCTCAAGATTCCAAACTCTGGTTGCTGGGCTGAAAGTTCTGGACAAAGGGTACTGAACTGCTGATCAGGTAAAGAAGTTCATCAGAAGTTTACCAAAGCAATGGAGACCCATGGTCACTGCTCTCAAACTGGCAAAAGATTTGAATAAAATATCTCTAGAAGAACTTGTCAACTCTCTCAGAAGCCATGAGATAGATTTAGAAGATAATGAGCTCCAAAAGCATGGTAAGTCTCTCGCTCTAAAATCTAATAAATATGAAACCAAATTTTTGCAGGCATAAGCAGAAGCAGAAAACTCTGAAGAATCTTCGTCAGAAGAAGACAAATTGTTCTTTCTATCCAGAAGAATCAATTAGTTGTGGAAGCACAAGCATAAGAATTTCAGAAACTCCAGAAGAACAAGATATGACTCTGAACAATCTTCTGGATACATAAAATTTAGTAATAGAAACATTGCCTGCTATGAATGAAATAAACAAGGTCACTACAAAAGTGACTGTCCAAGGCTTCAGAAGGAGAAACCTAAAAGAAAGTTCGTTAAGGATACGAAGAAAAGTCTTATGGCAACATGGGATGACTCTGAATCTTCTGAAGACGGAACAAAATCATAAGATCAACAAGCCAATATAGCTCAAACGAAAAACTTATCAGATGTCTCTGAATCCTCTGAATTAGAATCAGACTCATTCAAAAGAGGTATTTTCTAACTTTTCTAGATCTCAATTAGAGGAGAGTCTGTCAGAAATTCTAGAAAGGTATCAGAAGTTTTGAGTGATAAAGAAGAACCTGAAAAAGGATCTAGTTTCTGACTCTGAAGAAACTAAGAATCTGCGACTAGAAAACTCTGAGTTGAAAAGAAATATTTTTAAACTTGAAAATTATTTACAAAATACTTAGAAGGAAACTGTCTCAGAAGTTCCTAGTAACCCTGATACAATCATAAAGGAATATGATCACAACTTTCAAAAATTCCTCGCTAAAAACATAGATAGAAGCAAGATGGCTTCAATGATCTATGGAGTTAGAAGAAATGGAAAAATAGGTATAGGATACAAAGGTAAAGTATCCCAACCCAAGAAAGTTAAGGATCTGGTTATCAAACACACTCCTCTTTATTCTCACTTCACTACTGGGCAAACACATGATATAAAACATACTAAGGCGTTTTATGCTAAACCAAATTCAAACAAAATTTTGGAAACTCTAACAATCATGGACCCAAAAATATATGGGTATGTTGTACCCCAAAATTTTCCCTCCCATATTCTTCAAATATTTGTCAAGATCAAACTCCAGATGGTTCAAAATCTCTCAAGGGTTGCACAGTCCAATTGCCTCCTAACACAGTCAAAATTAGGATTTTGGTTCTGACAAAGAATTTGAAGTTTTCAAGGGTCCAATCAAGTCCCACATGCCTATATACATTTTCAAGCACTCATATGCCAAATTTCAAGACTCACAGCATCAAATTGCACAGTCAAAAACCCTAAATGCTTCACAGTCAACTGCAGGGGCAAAATGGTCATTTGACAGTCAAAAGTCAAAAATTTTGGTCAACATCTTATTTTTGAAGCCACAAACATCATTTGATCAATTCTTGATCATGATTTCACAGGCATGGCTCAAAAAGTCTCAAGATGCAAAAGTTTCTATTTTTGGACAGTTGAAAAAGTCAACTGCAAATTGACCAAGGCATAACTTCCTCATGGTTTATCAGAAAAATTCCATCCAAAGCTCATTTTGAGGAGAATGACATTTCCTACAACTCATCTTCACACTTCAAGTCCAAGAAATGCTCTCAAAAAAAGTTATCAATTTCAACATTATAGGTCATTTTCAAAAGTCAACAAAAAGGCACTTTAAGTCAAAGACCATAACTTGAGATTGGTAAATCAAAATGACATGGGACCAAAGGCATTGGTTAGAGGACTTCAAGACCTTTCCAAAATGTCCAAGAACATGATCATATCTTCAAAATTGAGCAAGATATGCCTTGTAGAAGTTGGGAAATATTTGGGAATTTTGAAAAGTCAACTTTGCTTCAAATGCCTCAAAATTGCTAATGGGCCTCAATTTCTTCCATGAATCATTACCCAAAGGCTATGCACGACCCATTAAGCTAAAAGGGAGTTATTTTCTTATTTTTAATTAATTAATTGAATTTTTAATCTTATTAATTCATTTAATTAAATCTAATTATGAGAAAAATACTAAACAATGTTTTTTAAATCTTTTTGTGCAGCAAGTTCACTCATTATGAGCTAGATATTTCGTGTACCAATCAACAAGGACAAAATCTTCCATAATTGGCATGATTGGCATGGAAAAAGATTGGAAAAGATATGAACAAAGTCAAAGATTGAAAACATGAATGCATAAGCTTTGGGCTTGGTTTTTTTAACCTAATTCATTCATATACATATGCATAATTGAAACCTAAGGCATTGGACACAGAAGCTGCGCTGAAAACCAAGAACCAAATTGCAAACTTTCACCTAAAACCTTGAAACTATTTTCATATCTAGAGCACGATTCAAAGCTCCAAACGCATTCCAACACATTGCCAAGGGATCCAGGAAGCTTTTGCAATCGAAACCAAGTCTCCAGACCTCCAGAAGTGGTAGAATGACATCACACTTTTCCTAAATATTTTCATTATCGTGTTTTAATCTCCAGGCATTGTTCATGCATTTTAATTGTTGATTTACACTAATATGGATATTCTGAAGCTAATGACATAACTCAATTGAATTATCAAGCCCTGTATCATGATTCACCATTGACGCTTTCTAGGGTTGCAGAAGCTTTGAATTAGGGCTTTACATATATGGAAAAATTGGGCCACCAAACTGGTACCATTGAAATCGTGACCTCCAAACGAGACTAATCCACACCTCGCGCTCAATTTATGATAAACCATATGCTAATCGCTATTTTTTCTGAATTGCAGTTAGTGGGGGTTTAAAACCCCCGCTATTTAATTATGTTACAGGGACAAAAGGAATAAGACGCTGAGGTGGTTGAACGTGATTGGACAATTTGAATGTTAGCGCGTTTTTGTTTTGGTTCAGTGTAATATTATTTTTTTCATATATGTTATTAATGCTCCATTTAATTGACAAAGAGACTCAATGGCTCAGTTGGTTGGTGTGCTGTCCTACAGGCATTGGGACCTGGGTTCGATTCCCAGGTCCCCCATATTCTCAATAATTTTTGTTATAACATGTTCATGTGCAGTTTCATTCAAAACGTCCTACCATATGTCCCAACGCCCAAGCTTGCCACCTATGCATGATGGTCCATCTGAAGGCTATGAATGGAGGTCCACCATGTACGCTGGTCAACCATGCCATACGTAATTCTAGAAAGTCAAAAAGGCCTTGGTTTCTAATGGTCCTGAACTTCTCAATAAACCTCCAAAAGGGCCAAACACCCCTCCTTGTTTGTATTTCTTCTTTTAATTTTCTTTTCTTTTATTCTGCTCAATTATTCTTTTTAATTGTTTTCTTTAATTTCATAAATTAATTTTTTTACAGTATAAAATACAGAAAAATCAAAAATATGTTTAATTATTATCTAATTCATTATTTATTTTGTAAATAAATTTTAATAATCAATTTAGTTTAATTTAGGGTTTTCAATTTTAATCTTCTCATAAATAACTAAAATATGTAGAAATTAGGTTTTTAGCATTTTTATTCTTTTTCTTAATAAATAATTTCTTATTATTATTATTATTATTAATTATTAATTATATTGTAAATACCCATGTAATTAATTAACTAGTGTAAATTAGGTTAAACTTGAATATCTTTCTTTAACAATTAAAAATAATTTAGAACTAGGGTTTCATTTAACTTCTAATTTTAATAAATTTTCTTTATTCTCATTAAATACCAAAAAACCTAAAAAACATTTCTTTTAACTTTTAATTTCAATTTAATTCCAAAAGGGTCCAACGCCCTCGAACATTCGATTCTAATTTCTTTTCGCGCATTTATTCTTATTTATTTTCCTTGGTGAATATTATGTAATTGCTCAAGCCTTGTAATAGTAATTAGGAATTTATTTATTTTCCGCATTTTTATTCAAAACGGGTCTTTGTTAATTTGGCGATGTATAGACCCGCGCCTTGTAATAGCGTAGGACTTTACTTTCCGCACTTTAATTTCCGCACTTTTAAACTGCTAATCGCATGAAAGAATGAATGCCTAAATTAAAAACAAGTGTAGATCACCACAAATGCATGATCAAAGACAAATATTAACATGAAAACAACACACAAATTCACACACCACTCTTAGGGTACGCCTCACTGTTGCCTTGCCTTCGAAACGTGGTCGTCGAGTATAGGACGTCTTAGTAAGTCCTTATGTCCGTTGATCCATATGCCTCAAAACAAGTTGCCTCGGAAAAGTTGCCTCGAATTAAAAAGGATCAATGGCATAAGGGTAGCTTCTAAGGTATCCTACTGTTGCTCTGGTGACCACACTGTCCCTAAAACTTGAATTGACCCGAACACCTCCAACGAACGTGCTACCTACCTCTCAATGGTGGGATGGCACTACCTTAAGGACATTTACACAGCTTAATTCCTTAGGGTAGGTAGATGACTCGTAGATACTTGCTCTATTCAAAAACAAATAAAAAAACTCTTTTCACACCGACACTTTTCAAAAAGCTTTCAAAGCAATTTTTCAAACACTCTTGAGGACTGATACAAGAGTCGATCTGAAATCTTTAAACGAAACTTTTTCAAACCCACACACATTTGAAAAGCAAACATTTTTGAAAACACAATGAGCAAGTATCTAAGAGCCCATGGATAACCATGGATAGAAAGGGTGCTAACACCTTCCCTTTCTATAAATCTACCTCCCGAACCGAGAAACTATCTCATAAGGAATTTTGCTGTGCTTTTGTCCTGTCCATGTTGGAGAAAATAAAAGATGGTGGCGACTCTTGCTTCCGCGACATTTCGCAATCCAGCTTTAAACAGTCAGTTCCAGATCCACCGATCACAGGGTACCAAAGGATAAAATTATTTACGTTGCAGATATTCTTAACAGCAAGGTTGAAACACCTGTTTTAACACCTGGATTTTGGATGCTCTCTACACATGATTGGAAGAAAGCATATGTTCCAAAGTCTGGAATTTAAATCTGGAGGATATGCAAGTTTCCAGAGAAATCAGAAAGAAAAGAAGAGGATGTCACACCTGCTTAAGCAACTTCTGTCAAAGCAAGTCAAATAGAGTCTTTACAACTTTTTGATTCTTGACAAAAAGGGGGAGAATAAAAGATATTTTGACTCCTATTAGAAGATCTTCAGGGAAGTATTTTATTTTCTCGTTATCTGAGTATTCTACTCAGGGGGAGCCTTTTAATTTTTGTTCTTTATATTCCATCAAAATATACAAGTTTTTTTCATCATCAAAAAGGGGGAGATTGTTAGAACATAATTTGGTTCTACATCCCAGTAAGAGTTTTGATGATAACAAACACATGATATAAAGAACAAATATGCTCGCTAATAAAAGTATCTTTACATGCATGAAGTTCTGATGTGAAAAATATATTCTGATGTAACTGGAAGTTCTGCCAAAACATCACTAGAAGTTCTGATTATGCGAGCATAGAAGTTGAGAGTACCATGATAGATTCAGACGCATCAAATCTGTGTGACCGCTTATATGAAGAAGTTTTATTACAACTTCTGAATGCACCAGTGCTGTGAAACAGATCTCTGATACTCTGATCTGCAAAGTTTTGATACAAGCTGTAAAGGACTCTCAACAGTAACACTCACCCTCTGATGTGAGAAGCTCTGAAGCGTTACAATTCTATTAATGCAATATCATAAGTAACGGCTACAAACAGACAAGGATCTCCTCATTTGGAAAGTTCATTAACTCCTGTTACGGACATACCAAAAGTATCTTCTTATATCACTATTGCATGGCCTATATAAAGCAGACAAAAAGAAGAGTTCAAGTGATGAACTACTGTGCACAAAAAGAAGAATTCATGTGAAAGTTCAGTAACACAACAATCATCTTTCATCCTCAAACATTCATATTTAAATTGTGTAAAACATCACTGTTAGTGATACTGTTTATTAGAAACATTATTGTACATATTTATTCAATTACTGTTCAGACATTTCCTTGAGAAAACCGGGTTATGGTTTTAGACTCAAGAAGACTTTGACAGTTGTCAAAGTAGTTTTGTAATCAAGATTGATTTGTGAATTAAGACCTCGTTGTAGAGAGGTGAAATCACCTTGGCGGGTGGACTGGAGTAGTTTGAGTTCAAACAAACCAGGATAAAAATCAAAGTGTTCTTTCCATTGTATTTCGTGATTCCAATTCAAGCCCTCTTCTTGTGTTTTTCTCTTCTTCAATTGGTATCAGAGCACCTGGATCTGGGTGCAAACACTTAACCGTGTCAGAAAAAGATCCAAGGAGGAAAAACACTATGATGGGAATAAGTCAGAACATCAGCAGCAGCCCCCCAATATTTGACGGTGAAAATTTTTATTACTAGAAAGATATGATTAGAAGTTTCTTCCTAGCCTATGACACTGACCTCTGGGATATGGTGGTTGATGTATACTTACATCCTGTTGATGAAAGCGGTCAGAAGATGGACATAAAAAGAATGTCAGATCATCAAAAGCAAGACTTCAGAAATCATCACAAGGCCAGAACTATTCTCCTAAATGCCATCTCATATTCAGAGTATGAGAAGATCTCAAACAGAGAGACTACAAAGCACATGTTTGATTCTCTGAGAATGACGCATGAAGGAAACACACAAGTAAAAGAAACCAATTCCCTTGCGCTCATTCAGAAGTATGAAGACTTTAAAATGGAAGAAGATGAAACCATTGAAGCAATGTTCTCAAGATTCTAAACTCTGGTTGCTGGGCTGAAAGTTCTGGACAAAGGGTACTCAACTGCTGCACCAAGACTAAGTTATTCTACTCGTACTACTTCTCATCCATTCACTTAATCGGGTGTTAGAATACTAACTTTGCAAATTCACCCAACTCTGTCATACTAAAAGTACTCTCCACTATAATAGAGTTCTACTTCACTCTATTATCAACCATTTTTGGTTGTAGAAAGTGAAGGTATATAAAATACAAGAAAGAGGGGGGGGGGGGTGAATTATGTTCATATGAAACATTCCCCTTTATAAAATATAAGCACTCAAATGAAAATAGTTATAAAGATAATGAAGAGTAAAGGAAACAAGTATTTTATCTAGGTTCGCCATTAACTAGGCTACTCATGTCCATACCCGTAAGAATGATTTCTCCTTATCCAAGAACTTAATCCATTATAACCAAACTAATTACAAATGCATGAGCAATAACCGGTGACTAACACACAATGACACGTTCAGGGATCGTGCAGGATATAACGTCCATTGACCCAATAGAATCGGATCCCTCAAGATCATCTACCAGGATTTCCTTACAATGATATCCATTAGTGATATCACAAGATTCCGACCTTCACTCGGTCCCCTTTGAGATATGACTACCATTGACACAAGAAAATTTGATCGTGCAAGATCTCCTATTAGGATTTCCTATAATGACCACATCCATTATCTTCTTAAGATCAAACCTTCACTCAGTCTTCCTAGGAGTCAATCAACAACAATTAATGGGGATCTTGTGTTTACATGATTTCTTCTTCTAAGAGGATTACACAAGTGTTTTAAGCATATATTGTTTAACACTTTTCTGAGCAACAATTAAAGTGTTAAAACAATTTACATGAAGAGATTCAAACTGAAACACTTTATGAGCAACAACTCTAGTGCTCATTACAATGTTCTGCAAAGATGTATATGATAAGAAGTTGAGTAGCATCTTGTAGTGTTCTTCTTCATCTTCTTGTTGAGCAAGTTTTGAGCGACAACTCCTTGATTCTTCTAAGATCTACAAAGAGGTATATGATAATATTTGATAAAGATCTTGATGAAATCTTCTTTCTTTCTTTTCTCTTTTCTTTTGGTGGTCTTCAGAATGTGTAACATTACAGATTTAACATCTTCAACACCCAATGCTTTCCTTTCACAGGATGAAGCTTGATGGCAAACGACTACTTTCTTTGAATCTTAAATCTTCTTTTATAGCCTTTGATAGAGAGAGATGTTGTGAGGATAGAATAGGATTTTCCTGCACCAATGATTAGTTCTCAATATATAGAATAAGGTGGAAGAGTTTAGACAATATAAAATAATATTTATTTATCATATCACTGTTCAATGACTGCTTTCCACCTTTTCTCTGAATAATGCTTTTCTATTAAGCTTGTAAATAGAGATCTATTAAGTAAAGAATTATAGCTGTAAATCCAGCCGTTTGTTCCCAACGATCACAATAGAGTGGTTGACAATACCATATAAGGGACTGTCCTTACGCCACCCTAGAGGGTAGATGTCACATACACTTTATGTACCTTTTGGATAACATCACATGTTAACCATTTGAAATTTCCTTTTATCGCGAGAGGCTTCAGATATTTGAATATTGAACGTCGAAGCTTGTTATAGAACTTATCACATAAAACATTGTCTTTAGAATTTCCAGCACTTGGTTGTAAGAACTTGACTTTATTTAGATCATCAGAACTTGTTCAGCATAACCTTGTCTTCATAATCTTCAGAACTTGTAACATATAGAAGCAAAGCTTTAAATGTCCTCCAAAGCTTAACCAGAAAGTCACGATCAGAACCTCTTGTACTAACCTTCCTTAGACATGTTGCAGAAGATAGATCCCAAAAGCTTAACTTTCACTATAACACGTAACCACATGTTTTCTTCTAGTAGTATATGTTCAAAACTTGATGACGTCACACACCTTGTACTAGAGTCAGAATATTAGCAGCAGCTACACACTAGAATGAAACCATTAGTGTATACAATTGTTCTTTAAAATAACATGTAATGTTATCATCAAAACCTTAAGACTATATGTATAAACACTTCTTCTTCTTACAATCTCCCCATTTTTTATGATGACAAAACCATGTATTTTGATAGAACAAGTTATACAAGGTAATCATTGTAACTGACAAATTTAGAGTTAAGCTCACAGCCCCCCCTGAATCGGTTAAACCCAAAATTTCATTTAAGCTTGTTTAGAGTCCCCCCTTGATCCCAAGACTCACAAAATAAATTTTGAGTATTCAAAAAATAAGAATAGAGAAGTAACACTTCCCTACAATAACTCATTAGAGTCTGATTAAAACACCTGGTCTTCATCTCAGACCCTGGTTTCTATCAGCACTTGATGAAGAATCAAAATCTTGATTTTGAGCCTGAGTCAATAATGACACACATCATGTATCAGCGCTTTTGTTCCTTGATTCTGATATCACAACCAAAACACTATACTTCTCAAGCATCAGTGTTTGATTGATATATTCCAATGTAGCAGACATTCAGACAGTTCACAACTTCTGAGTGGCATCTCTATATGAGAGCATGCATCAAAATGTTAACTTGTATTCCTTTCAAGAGAGCACAACTTCTGAAGCTCTAAGTTTGAATTCCATACTTTCAGAAAGATAGAAACTTCTGAACACTATGATATCAAGCAAGATTACCTTACTTTTAGTAAGTTTATAACTTTTAAATTATGTTTGGTACATCTGTTTGAATATACATATATTCACAAGGTGTACAACTTCTTAGATATAAAAATCAGAGTTGATATCATCCATAAGGTTTTCAACCTTAGCATCAAGATCTTCATCTTCAACCTGTCTTAGAATAAACTCAGATAACTTATTTAGAGTTCCTGGATTGAAAACATCAAACAAACGGTTAGTAGCAACAACATTATACATGTTTGAGTTTATTATTCTAAGAATAAACATGATCAAAATCATTTTACTTCCCCCCCCCGCTTTGTCATAAATCAAAAAGGTAATGAGGAGACGGAAAGTTAAAAAGAGTAGAAATTAGTTTTAAAAGCAGAGAGAATATAAATCACACAAATTAAACAAAGAGCAATCAGAACACAATACATATTACTTTTAAGAAACCATAATTTACAAAAGAAATACACACATACAATACCTAGAAGACATGAAAAATACATAAACAAATTATCAACTAATTGAATCACTGATCATCAAACATATCACACTCATCTTCTTCCAAAGCATCACTTGGACCATCTTGCATTCTACGAATGATTTTTGCAATTCATCTTTAATAAGGACTTCTGACAAGATTCTTCCACAGGGAATAAAATACTTGTTGAAATTTTTATATAAGGAAATAAACACTTTAAGATGTTTAAAAATAGTTTGAGGAAGGTTAATTGAAATGCGTTTGATCAAGCAGTAAATCATGATCTTATCATTATTAGACAGAAAAGTTTTGTTTACACCACGAGGACATATTTTGTCAGGATAAAGTGAAACCAGTCTTTGGCGAAAGGCTTAAGATTTTCAGGGTTTGAAGAATCAAACTCAGAAGAGACTTTGAAGATAGAGATTATTTTTGAATCAGGAATACTTTTAAGAGACACATGGCTAAATGTGAAACCTCTTTGAGGACAATTGATTATATTAATAATGCATCCAACAGTTATAGAAACATCCCAACCATAGATGTTTAAGGAGATCCATAAGCCATTGAGCCTGACCAAAGCATTTTTCCAGAAGGGTTTTACAAGGTTTGGATAGATGGATCCTATTATAAGAGAGAGATAGTTATTCCATTTTTGGAAGAGAATGCCAGAGTGGAAATTTGGACCAGCACCAAAAATATTTGGATGGCTTTCTTTGATAACTTCTAGAAGATCATCATTTTCATGAAAGGTAACCAGAGACATGATGAGAATTTGATAAATGGAGTTGATGAATATAATCAGGGAAGGAGATGAATATATAGATAAAAGACATGATTGTCTGGATAGATGCCAAAGGTAGAGAGGCGTATCACACATAAGATATGAAGTGACATGCAGGATAGGACACAATAGTCAAAGCTTGTGTCAGAAGAGGTACTAGAAAACCTAGAGAGGGAGTCTCACATTGGGAACAACAAAAAGATTTATATATTTCCAATAAAGTTATATTTATTATAGTGTCATGCTAGTTAAGACAATTTTGAAAGAGACAAGAGATTTTTGCTTTGTTCGAAGTTTTGTTAATAATACTCAGAGATTTCTTAATTCCTAAAGTTTTTCTTATTAAGATCTGGTTAGGGGATGCTTACAGTTAATTACTCTGGCTTGAATTTCTTAGACTCTTGTTAGTATTTTTGTTAAATTTTTTAGAGCATATTTTTTTAGGATAGATTAGTTATTTCCACGAATTATCTTTAGACAAGTCAAAATAAATTGACACAACATAATTTTTCATTCATTCATAGAGGAAATATAATCATCATTTAGACAACCAAGATAACACACCAAATACTCAAGAAACCCTTATAACCTACTTCTGATAGACGTAGACTAAGCACAATCTGAACTTCGATAACTTCACATCTTTCCTCCTCAAGAACATCATCAGGTCCATTATGATGAATTATTTCAAAAATCCCTGCCTTAAAGAAGAGAGCGAAGACGACTCTTCCATAAGGGACAAAGGAAAGATGATGATTTCTGGAGGCAGCAATTGAGTTCCCGAGATAGTTGAAGATGGTCTGAGGTAGATTTACCCTAACATGATGCATGAGATAATAGATTAGAACTCTATTTTCACGAGACATAATATGCATATTTACTCTGCTGGGATAAAGATTTGTCACGAGGAGTTGAAACCATATGGTAGTGGTAGGAAGGAGATTTTTGTTGTACCCCAAAATTTGCCCTCCCAATTTCTTTAAGATTTGCTAAGAGCATGCCTCAAAATCTCCCCAAAGGTTTCACAGTCCAATGGCCTCCTAACAATCAAAAAATTAGGGTTTTGGTTCTGGCAAAGAAATTGAAGTTCCCAAGGGTCCAATCAAGTCCCACATGCCTACACACATTGTCAAGCATCCATATGCTAAGTTTCAAGACTCACAGCACAAAATTGCACAATCAAAAACCCTAATTGCTCAACAGTCAACTGCAGGGGCAAAATGGTCATTTGACAGTCAAAAGTCAAAATTTTTGGTCAACATCTTATTTTGAAGCCACAAACATCATTTTATCAATTCTTGATCATGATTCTCAAGGCATGGCTCAAAAAGTCTCAAGATGCAAAAGTTTCTATGTTTGGACAGTTGAAAAAGTCAACTGCAAATTGACCAGGGCATAACTTCCACATGGTTTATCAGAAAAATTCCATCCAAAGCTCATTTTGAAGAGATTGACATTTCCTACAACTAATCTTCACACTTTAAGTCCAAGAAATGCTCTCACAAAAAAGTTATCAATCTCAACATTATAGGTCATTTTCAAAAGTCAACAAAAAGGCACTTTAAGTCAAAGACCATAACTTGAGATTGGTAAATCAAAATGACATGGGACCAAAGGCATTGGTTAGAAGACTTCAAGACCTTTCCAAAATGTCCAAGAACATGATCAAAGCTTAAAAATTGAGCAAGATATTCCTTGTGGAAGTTGGGAAATTTTTGGGAATTTTGAAAAGTCAACTTTGCTTCAAATGCCTCAAAATTGCTAATGGGCCTCAATTTCTTCCAAGAATCATCACCCAAAAGCTATGCACGACCCATTGACCCAAAGGGGAGTTATGTTCTTATTTTTAATTAATTAATTGAGTTTTTAATTCTTTTAATTCATTTAATTAAAATTAAATATGACAAAAATAGAAAATCATGTTTTCCAAACCTTTTTGTGCAGCATATCCACTCATCATGACCTCAAGATTTCGTGCACAATCAAAAGGGAAAGATTCTATGCAATTGGTAATGGTTTGATGGCAAAAAAGATTGAAAAAGATCATGGGAAATCACAAATTCAAAGGCATTGAATACATGGATTTTGGGCCAGTTTTTCTAACCTAAATCATTCACATACATAAGCATAACACAACCCTAATGCCAAAGAGGAGAAATGCTGCGCTGAAACCTCAAAACAAAACTTGCATTTTTTCTTAAAAATCTCAAAACTGTTTTCATAGGTAGAGCTCATTTCAAGGCCTAAAAAGTATTCCAAAGGCTTGCTGGGACTTTTTTGGACGTGCCTCAATCCTTTTCCACTCTCCACGCGCAAAGAATTGGTAAAACAGAGTTGCTTCCCTTTCAAAATTTTGCATAATCGTGTTTTGATTTCTGGACATTTTTCATGCATTTAAACTATTGATTTATACTAACCATGACCTTCTGAAGCTAATGGTATTACTCAATTGAAGAATGGCTGCCTGTAGGAGAATCCACCATGGACATTTTTTAGGGTTTCAGGGACTTTGAATTAGGGTCTTACACATATGGTAAAATTGACCATCCACACCTATGCCATTGGACTCAGGACCTCAAAACGAATTGAACTCACTATTCGCACCCAATTTATATTGCTCCATAGCCTAATCTCTATTTTTGCAGATTTGACTTAGTGGGGGTTCAAAACCCCCGCTATTTGCTTTTAGTTGCAGAAAAAAGAAGAAGATGATGCTTGCGTGTCTGGACGTGACTGGGAGATTCAAATCTTCGCGCTAAATTTTTATTTTACACCAATAGCATTTGTTTTCATATACATTTATCAGGTTCCACTAAGTTAACAAATGAACGCACTAGCTCCATTGGCAAACGTGCTGGCATATAGGTATTGGGACCTGGGTTCGATTCCCAGGTCCCTCACTTCTCCAATATTATTTTTCTCAATACGTTCCTGTGCAGTATACTCTCAAGGGAACATCATACAACCACACCATCTGGCTTGCCACGTGCCTGGAAATTCCAATCTGAAGGCCACCAAAGGGGCTCATCATGCACGCCAGTCAATGGGTCCACATGCAAGTACAGAAAAGTCCACAAAGGCCTTGAATTTAGTGGGCCAAATGCTCCATACACCTCCTCAATTGGGTCAACACTCCCCTATGTTTGCATTTTCTTTCTCTCTTTTTATTCTTTTCTTTTATTTATTTTAATTATGTTAATTGTTTTATTTAATTCATAAAATAAATTTTATAACACAAAAAACCAGAAAATCATAAAACAAAAAAGTATGTTTTATTAATATTAATTTCTATTAATTTTGTAAATAAATTCTAATAACCAAATTAGTTTAATTTTAGGTTTAATTTTAATGTTTTTTTCTTAAATAAATAAAATACATAAAAACTAGGTTTAGCATTTTCATTCTTTTTTTTTCCTCAATAAATAATTTTTATTCTTATTATTATTAATCATTAATTATTTTGTAAGTAAATATGCATATTAAATAATTAGTAAATTAGGTCAAGCTTGAATCTTTTTCTTTAATAATTAAAAATGCTTAGAATTAGGGTTTCAATTCCAATTAATTTTCTTTATTTCCATTAAATACAAAAACATCAAAAAATAAGTCCCTTTCTTTATTTAATCATTAATTAATTTTTTAATTTCAATTTAATTTCTTTAAAGGGTCCAACGCCCTCGCACCTTCGATTATAATTCCTTTTCGCGCATTTATTTTTATTTCTTTTGTGAATATAATGTATTTGCCCCAAAGCTTTGTACTAGATAATTAGGACAATTACTTTCCGCACTTTTTATTCAAACCGGGTCTTGGTTTAATTTGGCGATGTAGACCCGCGCCTTGTAATAGCGTAGGACCTTTATTTTTCCGCATTTTAATTTCCGCACCCTTTAAACTATTAATCACATGAAAGAATGTATGCTCAAATAAAATCAAAGCGTAGAACACCCGATACATGACAAGACAAATAATAACTGAAAATGACACACAATTCACACACCACTCCTAGGGTACGCCTCACTGTTGCCTTGCCCCTCGAAACGTGGTCGTCGAGTATAGGACGTTTTAGTAAGTCCTCATGTCCATGAACATGGCATGGGGGTAGCTTCTAAGGTGTCCTACTATTGCTCTGGTGACCACGCTGTCCCTAAATCGAATTGACCCGAACACCTCCAACGGTGGTGCTACCTACCTCTCAATGGTAGGATGGCACTACCTTAAGGACATTTACACAGACTAATTCCTTAGGGTAGATAGATGACTCGTAGATACTTGCTCTAATTCAAAACAAATCAAAAACCTCTTTTCACACCGACACTTTGCAAAAAGCTTTCAAAAACAATTTTTCAAACACTCTTGAGGACTGATACAAGAGTCGATCTGAAACTTTCAAAGAAACTTTTTCAAACCCACTCACCTTGAAAAGCAAACAAACAATTTTGAAAACACAAATGAGCAAGTATCTAAGAGCCCATGGATAACCATGGATAGAAAGGGTACTAACATCTTCCCTTTCTATAAATCTACCTCCCGAACCGAGAGCTAATCTCATAAGGAATTTTTCTGTGCTTTTGTCCTTTCCATATTGGAGAAAATAAAAGACGGTGGCGACTCTTGCTTCCGCGACATTTCGGGAACCAGCATTAAACAGTCAGTTCCAGATCCACCGATCACAGAACTGGCGACTCTGCTGGGGAAATCTTAAAGTGAGGTGTACCTTAGGATAGTTCATAACTGTGTTTTCAATTGTTTTGACTTGTTTGCTTTAAATTGTGGGTTGCATCGGAGTTACATAGATCCTAACCCGGATCTGGGGATACCCTGTTAGGTAGCATAAGCTGTGAGGGACCTGTCCGGCGTAGACCGACATGGGTGAAGCAGTGGCTACGTTGGTGTGGCGCCTTGGTCTGTACCGATATCCCTTGTGTCGCAACGAGGAGAATATGGGTCTTCTGAGGAGTCATTAAGCACCAACCGACCTTAGAACCTTAAATGACCCAACTTGGCCAATAGAACAGTAGCAGTATGCTACGCCCATTGAGGCTAAACTCTCGTGATGGTTCTGGCCGCAAGAAAAGATTGCGATGCTGGAGTTATGACCGATTGAGGGTAGTCGGTGATATTGGGATCCTCTAGAACCCGGTTACTTCTGATAAGACAGGTCTCAACCAACAAACTGAAAGAGGGTAATACCCAGACTCCATGCTGGCCTAAACTCTAAGAGTTTCTCTTGTGTGACTTGTGTGCCTTCATACTTGAACTACTTGCATACTCGTTATCTGACACTTGAGTTTTCTTGCAGGTTTTGTTTACAGTCCTTAATTGGGACTCATAACAGGGTTTACCTACATTATCCCATGCATAGCATAACATCATACCATTGCATACATCCTGCAGAAGAACTAATCCATTTCAAGGATCTCAAGGGCTTGTGATGCAGGTCATGCTGAACCAATTACCCAGCAAGGGGCAAAGGGGATTTATTTTCCTCTAGCCAAGGTTGATAACTTGAGTCAGGGGCTATGACCCACTGGATATGGTGAGCCTTTGACCCTTGAAGAAGGACTCTCAACAAGATGCAATGCCTTCCATTAAGCTACCAGATACCAGCTCTAACAAATTTCTTGTTTACCCCACGAGATTCTTGAAAACATTGCATGCATATATATACATCATTGCATTACAGGTACCTTTCTTTACAGGTCACTTACCATCTGCGCTGTTTATTTCAGCAATGGCTTCTCAACAATACAACCCGGACCTTCATGCTCAAGAGACTCGGTTCGGGGAAATCCTCCTGAATCTATCCAAGGGGAAGGAAGAGCTAAGAACACTCCTCACGGGGACTTTGGTCAGGAACAGTGCTGAGGACGATAAGGACGAACGGGTGAAACGTCTACAAGCTGAGGTAGACACATTGAAAAAACAGATGCTGGGGCAAAGGGCTCTCATCCAAAGTTTAGCTCGGGAGCAAGGAGAGTTGAGGGCCATGATCAGTCAGCTTCATTAAGACATGAAGCAACCAGCCCAAGTCAGGGACCAAGTCATTAATCAGCCTCCAAGAAGTCAAAGGTTTGGGCCTCTCCAAGCTGCTACTACTTCACAGGTCCAACAACGACCTCGCCAAGAACAACGGACTGATCATAGCAAGCCAGACAAGCCTAAAAGGCAGTTCACCAAGCTCAACATGTCACCGTCTCAAGCTTTACAACAATTGTTGAGGTTGAATCTGGTGACATTAAGGGACCCTCCTAAGAATCTCAACACAGCCTCCCCAAAGTACAATCCTGAGCAAAGATGTGCATACCACTCTGACAGTCCAGGACATGAGACCGATGACTGCTGGGCTCTGAAGAATAAGATCCAAGACCTGATTAACGAAGGAGCTGTGGATTTCACCCAGATGGGTCAGGCTGAATGCTCCTGTCATCCCTACAAGATGCACCAATTGAAGTAACAAGCCCTGAGACTAGAAGACTTTTGTTCATTAGAGTTTTTCAAGTTGTGATTTTCTTTGGATTGTTCAAACATTTATTCATGTTAAACATTGTTATTTCATTAATGCACTACACATGTCTGTTTTGAAGTAATTATTTCGTATTCACTATTTAAAATTGCTTTCATTTTTGTGATGTTCAATGCTCGATCAATAATTCTAAGCCTCTTGAGGGAGGATGACGAAAACGATATCACGATCTTTACAGTATGCTTTTGAACAGACCCCGCTGATGAGGTACATGCATTGTTTCAATTCCTAAACACTGTAGTTATAAGGAAGATAATCCCTCGTCAACCCCTCTGAGCCAAAGAAGTAGGAATTTTTCTTTTCGAAATTTAAAACCCTTAATCATAACCTGGGGCAGGGTAGTTCTCTCAGTTGATCCAGGTGCACAACGGATGGCGCCAAAGGAGTCTTTACAAAACAAAAGATAGTGATGGTTCCGAATGATTATAAAGACAGGCAGTCATTATCTCCCAAAATAAAAGCCCATTAAGTCAAAACCTATAAAGGAGACTTACAAAACTGGGGCATCCCGCTGACAGTAATCACAAAAGAAATAGTTCAGGCAAAAAAAAAACAGGGAGAATAAAATCAAGAAAGAGAAAGAGGTCATACAAACCCTCAACAACAAAAAAAATGACTGCCTATTCAAAATAAATCGTCAATATCCGAACCATCACCAGAATATCAGAGCAAAGACTCAAACAAGGTCTAACGCATGATCAACTGAGTTTAGGTTTGAAGAACATCACGAAGAGCGGGTGGGTACAAATAAAAATTTGAGCCTTTATCCTTTGTTTCTTAAACCGTGAACCTGGCCACGTTATAACCCTTAAAAGTCCTAGCTGAAGCATGGGTTAGTTCGAAAGCATACTGTTACGAAGGTATCCTGACTCCTTAAGGCTTACTATAAAATATTGAGTTGATATCACATTTTACAAAATTTGCTGGTTTTACTGAAAAATGCATTTTTCAAAAACTTCAAGACAGACATAAGCTTTGAATTTTTGATATAACATTGTTTGCATATGACTATTTGTTTGAACAACAGAGAAATTCGCACGAAGAATATCTAGTGAACAAAAGCACTTCCAATCAAGGGGCATGACATGATCATGGTCTATTATCTGGGGCAGTCCAATCAAGATTCGGAGAATCTCTTAAAGGCCAAATAACCAGGGGCAAATCTCCGCCTGAGTCACTTGGGGGCATTCCAGCAACGAATCTTGCCTGATCAAACATCTTCTGGTGGCATGGAAAAACACTTCTAACAGGGGCAACTCCCTACATTCTGAGAGCATGGACATAGTCGGAAAAAAATACTACGCAAAATCAAAGACCCGCTAGGTTGACACACCTAGGAAAAAATAAGGGCTTCCCGGCGAACCAAAAGGGTTCGGGCAAAAATAAGGGATGAAAATAAAAAAATCCGTACACCCGGCAAGTCGAAAACCTGAAAAGGCGGCTTGGGCAAAAATGGGTATCCCGGTGGACTGAAAACCCGAAAGGGCGGTCCAGGCAAAAGTTAGGGATCAAAAGCGTACGATTATATCCCGGTATCTTGTCATTTTCTTACCAGAAGAAGACTGGTCAAATCGGCAGTTATCAAGATCTCCACAGGTATCTTCTCCCATAGAAACAGGGGCAGTAATGATTTGTCTAAGCAATCTAGTTTCTCCGTCCATCAGGGTACCAAGGTATGATCAGCTGAAGAAGGTAAACCAAGATATCTTAAGTCCTCAGAGAGTGAATCAGCAAGTCAATGCACTCTCCCCAAGCAAAGCTATACTATCAGCCTTAAGGAAGTTGGGTATCCTCCAGCAGGTCTCAACATTCCCCAGCACATCATACAGATATTCTTAACAAGCATCCCCGACAGTCTTGATCTAAGATTGTTCCCCGGCGGTCTACATTCAGTGGAGTCACTTCCAGTACATCTCAAAATTTCCCCAGGAGAGCCCAGCATAGTTTAAGATTTCCCCAGGAAAGTTTGAATCCATCTCCCCAGCCGGAAGCTTATCCCCAGTAGATTCTGGAAGCTTACCCCCTTACAGAGCACGAACGCGTCTCCCGACTTTATTCAAAGGTTATTTCCCTACCAGGATATAACTGGGTTATCCTCAGCCAAAAGCCACGGAAAGATCGTCCTCGGCGAAGTCTCCTTATCCCCAGCGGAGTCTATTAACACTTCCAACATAACGACGGTACCCCCAGCGGAGTTACCTTCAACATCTCAACAGAGTACCTCTCTCCCCACATAGTACTGTTCCCCAGCAAGGTAGCTAGAGTAATTTTTCCCCGCAGAGTAATCCATTCGCCAAGTTTATCCCCTAACGGAGTTATCTTCTCCTACCGGTATTCTTGCGACTATCATCCCCAGCGGAAACAACAAAGCACTATTCTCCAACATCAGCCCAGGATGTGACTTCCCGGCACCCGTCAAGGATTTACTTTCCTAGACAAAAACATACATTCATAAACATCGCATTTCCATACATTACAGTATGCATATACGCATCATGAACATACAATCTCATTTATGTTGAGAACACCATTGCTTGATCCATGTCATGTATTGCATATGACTGACCTTTACCTTTCAGGAAAGATCCAGTTAAGTCCTCAGCCATTCCAAGACCTTGTCTGGTTCAGTTAAATCGACTCCTAAAGATTTTTCTGATTCTTATCCAGTCAAAGGCCTTCTCTGGTTCAGTCAGATCGACCCTAAGATCTCCCTGATTCTTATCCAGTTGAAGTTATTTCAAGACCTCATCTGGTTCAGTTAAATCGACTCCTAAAGATTTTTCTGATTCTTATCCAGTCAAAGGCCTTCTCTGGTTCAGTCAGATCGACCCTAAGATCTCCCTGATTCTTATCCAGTTGAAGTTATTTCAAGACCTTGCCTGGTTCAGTTAAATCGACTCCTAAATATTTTTCTGATTCTTATCCAGTCAAAGGCCTTCTCTGGTTCAGTCAGATCGACCCTAAGATCTCCCTGATTCTTATCCAGTTGAAGTTATTTCAAGACCTTGTCTGGTTCAGTTAAATCGACTCCTAAAGATTTTTCTGATTCTTATCCAGTCAAAGGCCTTCTCTGGTTCAGTCAGATCGACCCTAAGATCTCCCTGATTCTTATCCAGTTGAAGTTATTTCAAGACCTTGTCTGGTTCAGTTAAATCGACTCCTAAAGATTTTTCTAATTCTTACCAGTCAAAGGCCTTCTCTGGTTCAGTCAGATCGACCCTAAGATCTCCCTGATTCTTATCCAGTTGAAGTTATTTCAAGACCTTGCCTGGTTCAGTTAAATCGACTCCTAAAGATTTTTCTGATTCTTATCCAGTCAAAGGCCTTCTCTGGTTCAGTCAGATCGACCCTAAGATCTCCCTGATTCTTATCTAGTTGAAGTTATTTCAAGACCTTGCTTGGTTCAGTTAAATCGACTCCTAAAGATTTTTCTGATGCCGATCCAGTCAAAGGCCTTCTATGGTCCAGTTAAATCGATTCCTAAAGATTTTCCTGATGAAGACTCAGTAGAAGACATCCAAGGTTCTCTCATCGTTACTGTTGAGGTAGTAATCGCCCCAGATTCTCTCATCATTGCTATTGAGGTAGTAATCGCCCCAGATTCTCTCATTGTTACTGTTGAGGTAGTAATCGCCCCAGGTTCTCTCATCGTTACTGTTGAGGTAGTAATCGCACAAGGTTCTCTCATTGTTACTGTTGAGGTAGTAATCGCCCAAGGTTCTCTCATCGTTACTGTTGAGGTATTAATCGCCCAAGGTTCTCTCATCGTTACTGTTGAGGTAGTAATCGCCCAAGGTTCTCTCATCGTTACTGTTGAGGTAGTAATCGCCCAAGGTTCTCTCGTCGTCCCGTTGAGGTAGTAACTATCCCTAATTCATTCATCACCTTTTGAAACTCCAGGCTCTACTCCTGTATCTCGCCAGGGCACGTCTGAAGAGGTTTAAGGATTCAATTCATGTAACCAGTCATGGCACATTTACACAAAGAGTTTGAAGACCAACTCCTGTAACAGGTCAGGTAATCATCTTTCTTTTTCAGGTACGCAAGTTCTCGCTAAGGAATCTCTTACGCGATCGGCACCCAGATGGCATATATAAGCCCATCCACCTATCCATTACCTCTCAACATGGCATCTGTAAGCCCATTCCCACCATCACACTGCTAACATGTGAGCGCAAATTTCTGGGCACTCTAGTGTTCAATCATCTTCCACCTTCGGATTACGAAAGGCACGTCAGCCAATCTACATCCTCAGGTCTAAGAAGATTGAACAGGGGCAACTGTTGTACCCCAAAATTTTCCCTCCCATTTTCTTCAAGATTTGCTAAGAGCATGCCTCAAAATCTCCCCAAAGGTTTCACAGTCCAATGGCCTCCTAACAATCAAAAAATTAGGGTTTTGGTTCTGGCAAAGAAATTGAAGTTCCCAAGGGTCCAATCAAGTCCCACATGCCTACACACATTGTCAAGCATCCATATGCTAAGTTTCAAGACTCACAGCACAAAATTGCACAGTCAAAAACCCTAATTGCTCAACAGTCAACTACAGGGGAAAAATGGTCATTTGACAGTCAAAAGTCAAAAATTTTGGTCAACATCTTATTTTGAAGCCACAAACATCATTTGATCAATTCTTGATCATGATTCTCAAGGCATGGCTCAAAAAGTCTCAAGATGCAAAAGTTTCTATGTTTGGACAGCTGAAAAAGTCAACTGCAAATTGACCAGGGCATAACTTCCACATGGTTTATCAGAAAAATTCCATCCAAAGCTCATTTTGAAGAGAATGACATTTCCTACAACTCATCTTCACACTTCAAGTCCAAGAAATGCTCTCACAAAAAGTTATCAATCTCAAAATTATAGGTCATTTTCAAAAGTCAACAAAAAGGCACTTTAAGTCAAAGACCATAACTTGAGATTGGTAAATCAAAATGACATGGGACCAAAGGCATTGGTTAGAGGACTTCAAGACCTTTCCAAAATGTCCAAGAACATGATCAAAGCTTAAAAATTGAGCAAGATATTCCTTGTGGAAGTTGGGAAATTTTTGGGAATTTTGAAAAGTCAACTTTGCTTCAAATGCCTCAAAATTGCTAATGGGCCTCAATTTCTTCCAAGAATCATCACCCAAAAGCTATGCACGACCCATTGACCCAAAGGGGAGTTATGTTATTATTTTTAATTAATTAATTGAGTTTTTAATTCTTTTAATTCATTTAATTAAAATTAAATATGACAAAAATAGCAAATCGTGTTTTCCAAACCTTTTTGTGCAGCATATCCACTCATCATGACCTCAAGATTTCGTGCACAATCAAAAGGGAAAGATTCTATGCAATTGGCAATGGTTTGATGGCAAAAAAGATTGAAAAAGATCATGGGAAATCACAAATTCAAAGGCATTGAATACATGGATTTTGGGCCAGTTTTTCTAACCTAAATCATTCACATACATAAGCATAACACAACCCTAATGCCAAAGAGGAGAAATGCTGCGCTGAAACCTCAAAACAAAACTTGCATTTTTTCTTAAAAATCTCAAAACTGTTTTCATAGGTAGAGCTCCTTTCAAGGCCTAAAAAGTATTCCAAAGGCTTGCTGGGACTTTTTTGGACGTGCCTCAATCCTTTTCCACTCTCCACGCGCAAAGAAATGGTAAAACAAAGTTGCTTCCCTTTCAAAATTATGCATAATCGTGTTTTGATTTCTGGACATTTTTCATGTATTTAAACTATTGATTTATACTAACCATGACCTTCTGAAGCTAATGGTATTACTCAATTGAAGAATGGCTGCCTGTAGGAGAATCCACCATGGACATTTTTTAGGGTTTCAGGGACTTTGAATTAGGGTCTTACACATATGGTAAAATTGACCATCCACACCTATGCCATTGGACTCAGGACCTCAAAACGAATTGAACTCACTATTCGCGCCCAATTTATATTGCTCCATAGCCTAATCGCTATTTTTTCAGGTTTGACTTAGTGGGGGTTCAAAACCCCCGCTATTTGCTTTTAGTTGCAGAAAAAAGAAGAAGATGATGCTTGCGTGTCTGGACGTGACTGGGAGATTCAAATCTTCGCGCTAAATTTTTATTTTACACCAATAGCATTTGTTTTCATATACATTGATCAGGTTCCACTAAGTTAACAAATGAACGCACTAGCTCCATTGGCAAACACACTGGCATACAGGTATTGGGACTTGGGTTCGATTCCCAGGTCCCTCACTTCTCCAATATTATTTTGCTCAATACGTTCCTGTGCAGTATACTCTCAAGGGAACATCATACAACCACACCATCTGGCTTGCCACGCGCCTGGAAATTCCAATCTGAAGGCCACCAAAGGGGCTCATCATACACGCCAGTCAATGGGTCCACATGCAAGTACAGAAAAGTCCACAAAGGCCTTGAATTTAGTGGGCCAAATGCTCCATACACCTCCTCAATTGGGTCAACACTCCCCTATGTTTGCATTTTCTTTCTCTCTTTCTATTCTTTTCTTTTATTTATTTTAATTATGTTAATTGTTTTATTTAATTCATAAAATAAATTTTATAACACAAAAAACCAGAAAATCATAAAACAAAAAAGTATGTTTTATTAATATTAATTTCTATTAATTTTGTAAATAAATTCTAATAACCAAATTAGTTTAATTTTAGGTTTAATTTTAATGTTTTTTTTCTTAAATAAATAAAATACATAAAAACTAGGTTTATCATTTTCATTCTTTTTTTTTCCTCAATAAATAATTTTTATTCTTATTATTATTAATCATTAATTATTTTGTAAGTAAATATGCATATTAAATAATTAGTAAATTAGGTCAAGGTTGAATCTTTTTCTTTAATAATTAAAAATGCTTAGAATTAGGGTTTCAATTCCAATTAATTTTCTTTATTTCCATTAAGTACAAAAACATCAAAAAATAAGTCCCTTTCTTTATTTAATCATTAATTAATTTTTTAATTTCAATTTAATTTCTTTAAAGGGTCCAACGCCCTCGCACCTTCGATTATAATTCCTTTTCGCGCATTTATTTTTATTTCTTTTGTGAATATAATGTATTTGCCCCAAAGCTTTGTACTAGATAATTAGGACATTTACTTTCCGCACTTTTTATTCAAATCGGGTCTTGGTTTAATTTGGTGATGTAGACCCGCGCCTTGTAATAGCGTAGGACCTTTATTTTTCCGCATTTTAATTTCCACACACTTTAAACTATTAATCACATGAAAGAATGTATGCTCAAATAAAATCAAAGCGTAGAACACCCGATACATGACAAGACAAATAATAACTGAAAATGACACACAATTCACACACCACTCCTAGGGTACGCCTCACTGTTGCCTTGCCCCTCGAAACGTGGTCGTCGAGTAGAGGACGTTTTAGTAAGTCCTCATGTCCATGAACATGGCATGGGGGTAGCTTCTAAGGTGTCCTACTATTGCTCTGGTGACCACGCTGTCCCTAAATCGAATTGACCCGAACACCTCCAACGGTGGTGCTACCTACCTCTCAATGGTAGGATGGCACTACCTTAAGGACATTTACACAGACTAATTCCTTAGGGTAGGTAGATGACTCGTAGATACTTGCTCTAATTCAAAACAAATCAAAAACCTCTTTTCACACCGACACTTTGCAAAAAGCTTTCAAAAACCATTTTTCAAACACTCTTGAGGACTGATACAAGAGTTGATCTGAAACTTTCAAAGAAACTTTTTCAAACCCACTCACCTTGAAAAGCAAACAAACAATTTTGAAAACACAAATGAGCAAGTATCTAAGAGCCCATGGATAACCATGGATAGAAAGGGTGCTAACACCTTCCCTTTCTATAAATCTACCTCCCGAACCGAGAGCTAATCTCATAAGGAATTTTTCTGTGCTTTTGTCCTTTCCATATTGGAGAAAATAAAAGACGGTGGCGACTCTTGCTTCCGCGACATTTCGCGAACCAGCGTTAAACAGTCAGTTCCAGATCCACCGATCACAATTTTCAAGATTGTTTGGTTCAAACATCTCAGAGGGGTCATGAATGGATCTGATATTTTCTTGAAGATCAGGGGTGTTTGGGTTTGCTTCAATAGTGGTACTTGCTTGAGTACACCCTATTGCAACATCAATTGATGAAGGAGTGATAGTGATGGATTTTCTGAAAATAGTTGAGGATATGGAAACATCATCAACATAAGAATACAACCAAAACTCATAGATCATATAAGGGTAGATAGATCCATGCAACATAGCGATGTAGCGAGACCATCCTTGAAGGGTGAAGCTTTTAGTGAGACCAAAAGCGGCCCTGTTGAGATGAGGACGAAGTTCAAAGATAACTTCAAGAAGTTCTTCGAAACTTTGAAAGGTTGTTATGGCTATTGGAAGAGGAATGATATATTTTATATAAAGGAGAGAGATGACAACGAATGCATCAGATGGGGATTTAAGTAGATTAGAAGGAAGGGTAACTGACTGTCTAAAAGATATGAGCAGACGACAAAGGATATTGGAGCAATTATTCTATTGTATAAGGTTTTAACAGATGGAAGGAAGATAAAATTGAATGGTTTAAGAAACAGACATGTAGATAAAGACACTGAGCTGATGTTATACCCTAATTTTTGCCCCTAAGATTTCTCATCATCTCATATCACAATCCATCAAGACACACACATTAGGGTTGTTTCTCTCTTTATCTTATCTTTAAGTTTTCTCTTGAGGAATTACCAAGCACCTTGAATTGTGTATCTTATACATGTGTTCTTTTAACTAACATTAATATGTTTATATATGTTCCTTTGAATGTTCATATTGTATGTGATCATAATTGCATTCATCTCACCGTCTAATCTAGGGTTTGAGGGGGTGATTCTCAATCAAATGGTTATCTAATTGATTGCAAGAAATAAATATTTAAGGTCACGCCTATGGCATCAAATATTTGTGGTTCAAGGAAATCTCTCACTTTATTTAGGTCAAGAACTCCTCAAAGTTGGTGGTGAAATTCATCAAGAAGATTCATAAGTTAATGTGTTTATTTCAATGCCTTCTTCAACAAGCTTCAATGAGACTTAAGCTCCATATTTGAGTGTTCTTCAAGACAACATCATTTCAAGGCCTCTTATGATTCATCATGCTTTATTTTGCCAGGAAAGTTCAAAGAGATTCAAGGTTGGCTTAACAAGTTTGACCTAATTGAGAAAATGCTTGACTAAAGTGTCTAAATCTCTCAAGTTTAAACATTTGGAGTTGGTTATTTTTTCTAGGTATTCTTATCATCATCAAAAACAACCTCTCTTCACATGAAAAGATCCAATTGTGCAAGAAAAATCATCAAAAGATGAAAGGGGTTTCAAGTCATTTTGACACTCTCTGAGCTAGGGTTTCTTGACTTCTAAGGACCATATCTTTCTCATTATTTGAGATTTTTGATTGGGTCCAAATCCATGATTCTCTTTAAAGTTTCCTTAAAAATCTCTCTTCAGAAGTCTAAGGCTAATTTTGAATGGAAGATCACTAAAAGTTGAGAAAGATTACAAGTCTCCTTGAAAGGCCTTTAAATTCTCAGAATTGACTTCAAATGATCATAACTTGGTAAATTTTTATCTCCTTGAGCCCATTAATTTTACACAACAATCTTTGGGATGTCTACTACAACTTTGTTTTTATGTGCAAGACTTGAAGATTCTTGGAAAGTTGTTGAAGAATTGAAAGGATTATAGGTCTTTTGAGAATTTTCCCAAATTTGTTCATCATCTTCCAAAGACCATAACTATTTAAATTTTTATGATTTTTGAATGATCTCAACTCCACACTTCAATTCAAGAAGTCTACTTCATGTCATGTTCAGATATCAAGGTCAAATTTTGAGTGAAAAGTCATGTAATTTTGAAGAACATTATAGGTCATTTTAAAGTTCAACACTTAGAATTTTTCTAAGTACAAAATATCCGTGTGTTTTTAAAAAATTCAAATGAACATAACTTTCAGCTCAATTATCCAAATGGAGTCTTTCTTGGCACATTGTAAAGATTGTGACTTTGTCTTTCAAATGCTTCAAGAATTATACCCTAAAGCCTTTTGAGCCGTGTGAACCATGGATTCAAAGTTGGTACCTTGAAACTGAAGTTTTATTTACATTCAGATTTCAAATTTATTAGTGTGACCTCTAAACACAATTTTGTCACACATTTGATGTTTAAAAATGATTAACTAAGTTTCCTGAAAGTTTTAGCACATCAAAATAGAAGGAATGTTTGAGTTTTGACAACTTGTAAGTCACACTTTGCTCATGATGAAGGTGTGCACGATTTCAACTCAAATTACAGCATCCACCCTCCTCTTGATTCCATTCACTTCCCTATAAATAGAGGATAATATCCAACTCATTTGACAAGCTTTAGAGAGAAAAATAACCTTTGTTGAACTTCCTTCATACCTCTCAACTTTGCAACTTTGAATTCAGTTCTAAAGCATATTTCAATCCAATTTCATTTCCGATTCTTCTTACTTGACTTCCCTGAAGTTAACAGAAGAAGAACTAAGCCTTAAGGTGCCCTGAATCGTGCTAACCAAGTCAAGTTCCAGAGCTCTGAATTTGAACTTCAACAGGTAGATTCCTCCATCAATTCTCTCTAAACTTGTTGCTACAATGTATCTCTCATCACTCTGATAATGATCACATCATTAGTTTTTAATTGGAAGTGAGATTTGCTCATGAATTTTCAAATCCCTTTCCAACTTTTTTCTTCTAGTTTTTCTCAAATCAATTGAGCTACATTTTATATAAATTTTCCGCGAGGGTAACATTGGAATCGTCTTGAAGAGACGAAACAAATGACACTGGTATGAGCTTCTAACTTTACAGTTCATGGAACTTGCAACTCGCATGTGGCCAGAGGTTGAGGATGACTAGCATGTCATCTTTCAACCAATGATAAGACGCCACTTGTTTTTTTTCAAAATTTGTTTTAATAAATGATTTGTTGGTTTATTCACTAATGATCATGATATTCAGTGTGCAAGATCCCTTGGATTTTGATAACTAACATGTTTTGAAATTGATCCAATGGTCTACATCTTTTTAGTTTTATTTTTATTTTCTAATTTTATATTTTAATTGTTTTAAACTTCAAAAATTCATAAAAAAACTCATTTCAACCTCAAATTATGAAAAGATTCTCAAAATTATTTTTGATTTTTCCCTTTCTGATTTCTATTTTTTTGCAATTTTATTTTGTGATTTAATATTTTTTATGACTTTTCACTTTATTTAACTTTTTTTTAATTAATTAAAAATACTTTTCTTGAATTTTAAATTCTAGAAAAATTATGGAAGGATCCAATGACCTCATGACAAATATCGTTGACCTTATTTTATTTTTATTTATGATTTAACTATTTTAAACAAATTTTGGTTTATTTTGCTTATTTCTTTATGTTTTAAAAATAGTTTCTCACTTTAAAAAATTCTGAAAATATTTGTCAATACTTATTGACTCATGTTTGACCTCTAACTATTTTTTTAGGATTTTTATTTGGTGTTTTAATATAATTTGTGTATTTTACCAATTATTTACCTTTTATTAATCATTTAAATATTGTTTTATTGAATATTGCTTTATTATTTTTGTTTGGTCCTGATTTGGGTGTTATTTTGGGACAAGTTCCAGAACTTCATTGGATATTGAGTGTTGATAGGTTGAAAAACCAAATCCACCAAAATGGATGAATGATGTTGATGATATTTGAAACCCTAATTTCATCTGATGCATCCCCTCCCTCTTCATCTTATCCCTTTCTTACTTGTGCTACATGTTGTTGGGGAATGATCTACATCATTTCTCTAACATGTGGTACATAGATTTCTATTGACCAACCTTAAAATAGGTGTAACTTCTATATAAGTCCAAATATGATTGCTTTACATAGCCCTAAATTTGCCCTGATTCGAAAAATGATCATTTGTGGCCAGAACCTATGTTTGCAAGTCCAAGTATGTTTAATTTGAAATCTTTAATCCAATAACCTTGAGGTTCATTGTTAGGACGCCTTGATCTTATCAACCCTCTAATGAAATTTCATTAAATTTGGTCTAAGTGAAACATTTAAACATCGTTAATCATATATGCTTGCCTTGAGTACTTTAAATGAATGATATACTTGACAAAAAGCAAATGAAACTTATTATTGAGAAGCTTTAATTTTATCAATCTTCTAACGTGTTTTCAAATGCAAGTTTCAAGATGGTCATTCAACTAACCTATAAATTCTAATTCACTAACAATTGACTTTACTTTATGCTTTTACTTTATGCCCTTTATTTTATGCCTTTACTTTTATGCACCATTTACTTTAGCATTTACATTTCATGATATTTTCATCTTTACTCACTTGAGAATTTATCTTCATGTCATTTTGTCTTTTCTCATTTGAACATTTATCTTTATGTCTTTTATCATTTTGCTCACTTGAGCTTTCTTTTCTTTTTGAAGACACTTAATAACCAACTTGAACATTAAACACTTTAAGGTTACTTGGACCATTCAGTTACTATCCTTGGCATAATGGATTTATGGACCTCTTGTACATAGGATTAGAAGCCTTGATTACCCTTTGGACCTTGTGACTATGTTGTTATTTTTGTATGAAGTTCTTGGGGGTTTACTCTAATACATTGGATTGATTTTCTTTGTCCAAGACATACTCCAAGACTTAATGCATCTGATGCTTGGTATTCTTGAGAGATTTAGTATTTTTTTCTTGTTTGGTTTCAGTTCAAAGGATGGGAATTCTACATTTACTTCTTATGTCAAGTGTTGGCTTCTTGTTGGTTATATCGTTCTTTTCCTTAGCTTTTACTTTATGTTGTAGGATAGTCCCTTCATCTCCTCATATTTTCTTTAATTTCAAAAATTGTCTTCCTCCTTTTCAAATCTCTTCTTGTTTTCTAACTTGAACTGCTTTCATAATAAACTTGGACTCATGTTCATGCATTTATAAAATCTTTTCTTAATCAAACTTTAACCAAATTAATCATACTTTGACATTTTTTTGTGAGAAGACTAAAATTCAATCAAACTTATTCAAACCATTTTGCCACTTTGGCTTTTTACTTTAAAATTTTTCTTAAAAAGATTAGACTCTTGGCGATTCTTGTAGTGATGCGAGCTACTATACTTCTACGATATGAAGTAAAGTTAGATATTTTCCACTTGGGTGTTGAGTGAATCTTTGTTGATTTTAAAATTCAAGCTATATATTCCACTTTGAGATGATGCAAATTCTCCTTTCTCATAATCGTGGGTAGTAAGTATGTTTTCCAGTCGGATACGATGATAATGTCTCTTCTCCTAAAATTAACCAACACACATATGTTTGAAATTTTTTAAGGTGAACTACGAGTACCCTGATCCTCTATTGCACGGAAGGTGGTACGTAGGCACTATAAGTTCTCAACCGCGGAAGGTGCAAAATTGTAAAAAATACTTCTTTTCTCATCTCCACCATCTATTTTTGTATACACTTTTTATAGCCAAAATATACAAATTTTAAAGAGGTTCATGCGGAGTACCATAGATGTTTAGGGTGCTAATACACCCCCTTTGCATAACCAACCCCCGTACCTAGATTCTCTCCCCCTTCTTTTTTAGGTTTACTCGCTCTTTTCCTATTTCCTTTGGAAACAATAAAGCGCGATGGCAATTTTTATTTGATCTGTGTGAGTCAAGTCAATCCAATGGCTTAATCTCAATATTTCTAGTGCTACAGAAAAATGGCGACTTCACTAGGGATAGATCGACCAAATTTTGGTCCATCTCTAAGTGAGTTGAGCCTATCTTTGTTTATGTTGTATATGTGTTATTATTTGTTGTATATTATGTGTTGTATATATGTTTGTCAGGATTTTCCTGATTTTCAGGGTGCTTGGTGATTTCTCATAAGTCCTCTACCCGGACTTGGGAAAACTTAAGATAGGACGGGCAGTACAGTCATTTTGACTTTGAGGAAGGAATCCCAAAAAAGGCGACATGAGATCCTCCACTCAGTGAAGGCCCCTTTGACTATAGTATTCATTTACTGAGCAATTAGAAAGACGTGCTGCTTTCAAACTTAGAGCCTGTTGAAGTTGAGGACCGTAGAACCCTTAACCCATCACGCGATGCTACACTCGGACGAGTTTTTCCTGAGAATATTACTAATTACCGAGTTAAACCGGACGCTGGTAATATCGGAAGGAAGGATGTAGACTCTGGGAACCTTTTAGAACCTTATTCGGAAGGTGATAAACTACTAGTCCATACCTTGGGGTAGTACCTTTGGTTTCATGCTCGTGACGTCGAACCTATGAACCCCCATGTTTGTGATCTAGTCTGTGATGGTTGCATCATGCATTCATGCACCCATGAGCATTCTTTAAAACATTTGCTTCAAGTAACTTAAGGGTTAACTTTTGAAAATACCTCAGGTACTTTTTGACCATGGATTTTGGAAGAAGAAAGACTCAGAAGTATAGTTTCAAGGATCCTAAGATAGAGGAACTGATGAGTTTGATTCCTGAGATTAAGAGTTTACAGATTTCCGGAAGAAGTACAGATCCCTCGTGCCTCATATGAACTCAAGATGAAGGGTATTCTTTCTACATTATTCCAGTTCTATGATCCATTGTGCCGGTGTTTTAATTTCCCTAATTATCAGTTGATGACCATATTGGAGGAGTATTCTTACTTACTTGGTTTACCTGTTATTGATCGTGTTCTTGTCACTAGCTTAGAAGGGGAGCCTAAGTCTCATGAGATTGTCACCATAACTCATTTGAAGAAGTCTGAGGTTGAGGCTAACATAACTACTAAAGGAGGAATCAGGGGTTTACCTACTCAATTTCTATTGGAGAAAGTTCGTTACCTTGTCAAGATGAAGAGTACAATTGCTTTTGAGGCTATCTTTGATTTGCTTGCCTATGGGTTGTTCTTGTTTCCTAACATCGACAAATTTGTGGATGTCAACGCCATAAGGATCTTTCTGATTGGGAATCCAGTCCCTACATTTCTAGGAGATACTTATTATTCCATCCATCTTCATAATTTCTATCAGGGAGGGGTGGTCATTTGTTGCACACCGTTGTTATATCAATGGTTTATTTCTCACTTACCCAGGCTGTTGCTTTTTGGGATATCAAGAAGAAACCTCGTTGGGCCAAGAAGATTATGGATATAACTCATTCTAACTGTTGTACCCCAAATTTTTCCCTTTCATTTCTCAAGTAATCTCTCACAAGATCACCATGGATTCAAGACTACACAAGGTTTGATCAGTTCAAGACACCTCCTTAAGCACTGATAACTGAAAATTAGGGTTTGAGTTTGCACAAGGAAAAATGGACTTTTAATGCCTCATATGACTTTCATGGATCATTTTTTACCCTCAAGATTGCTCATGTCATGTTTCAAGTCTTGGATCACATTTTTGCTCAGTTAATTGATCAGTTGACCTAAAATCAGTTGTATTGGGAAAAAAGTCAATTATGGTCAATTTACAGTCAAACTTCATAATTTTGATCCATATCAACATCATGAACTCATATATGTCAATTAATCAAGTTTGGATCGCAATTCCTCAAGAAATTTGATCAGATCATCAAAAGGGCAAAATGGTAAAAATTAGGGTTTTGACTGAGAATGTGCAATTTTTGACTTTTGACCTAACAAATGACTTATTGGTTTAAGGTATGATCTCAAGGATTCAAATGGTTCATTTTGAACTAATGGCATGACTCAAAATATTTCTCAAGATCAATTGATTGATAGTTGAATTTCAGTCAACTGATGAAAAGTCAATTGTACACTGAAAAGTCAAACTTTGACTTTTTGATCAAAATCAAGTTTCAAATATTACAACTCATCAAGACATTTCAAAATATGAAACTTGTTCATCAAGAAATCAAAAAGTCAAATTCATCCTTGAAAAGTCAAAATTTCCAAGACAATTTTTCTAAGTGTTGAAAATTCATGTTGTTTTCATAAATTTATACCAAGTTTACACCATGATGCAAGATGATTCAATGAAAACTTCCAAAATGAAAGTTGTAGATATCAATGAGACCTAAAACATTGTAGGGAAGAACTTTTCCTATAAATTCTTATATTTCAAGTTATGATTTTTTGAAGACATGTTCATGAAACTTGAAGACTTGGTGAAATTTTGCCTAGTTTAGATAGGTTTTTGACCTAACTTCATGGCAACATTTCACCTAGTTCCAAATGGAATTTTAAAAAATGCCCAACATGAAGGTTGTAGGGGATGTTACAACCTTTCCAAAATGTCCAATAACTCATTAAGATCATTCTTGAGCTAATAGAATCAAAGCCATGAAGTTAGGGTTTCATTCTTATATTACAAGTCAATTTTGTGATGAACACTTGATCCAATCTTCAAGCATGATGTACAAATCCTACTTTGCAGGCTTCTAACTTGAATTTCAATCCATAATTAAATGTCTACACAATTGTTAGGAGCTTTAATCCAAGCATTCAATGCATTTGCCATGCTTAATACCATTTTAGGAAGAAAGGCAACATTGCCATTTTGGAAAAGTGGCTTTTATGCACAAAGTCAATTCTTGAGCCTCTCACTTGTTCCCTATGATCACACTTCATCTACAAAGTCAGAAGCAATGTGATAAAAGTGATTCTACATTGTTGGTACAAACTTTGAAACTTGATTTTCTCACATTTCTTCAAAATTAAACAATCTAGCCATAACCCTATAACTCATAAATTTGTTGTGCAAAAGTCCTGTAACATTTTTCATATAACTATACAAACCATTTGCAAGCTAAGACATGATTTAAAGCACCCTCAAAATCTCCCAAACACCCTTGCTGCACAGAACTGCCCAAACTTGACAGTTTTGAGCCAAAACTCTCCATCTCCATTTCCACTCGTGCATTTTGAAAACTAATCATCCAAAAACCTTCCATATATTATATCAAAGTAATCTAGGCCCCTGTTTCTTGACTGTAACCCCTCCATCACCATTCACCATTTTCAAAACTGAAGCTTGCAACTTGACTTGAGTTGGGAGTTTCAGCCATCCTCAAAGCAAATTAGGAGTTAGAATACATTCAAGGAGGTCCAGGCAATCTACATAAATCATCAGGCCATCTCAAAGTTTGCTCAAACTCCATACACGAATCCAGCTGCAAGAGGTAAGTTTTTAAACTTCTATCTCTTCATAGAAGCATCATTTGATTTTGATTTGTGAAGATAAAATGTAGATATCATTGCCCTGAAACTGTACATGTCCATAGATTTTATTTATATTGATTGAGCTTAGAGAATTTTAGGTTTGAATCTCTGAAATAATTTAGGTCAGAATTTGGTACTTTTAGAAATTCTCATTCATCTTTGATTTATAGCTTATGATATTTATATGGTTGGATTCGTATGGAAAAATGGAGCAACTTTCATGTTTACATCTTTCATTTTTGTTGAGAAATGAGCAAGTTACAAGAGCCATGGCTGGAGGTTGAAGATGAAGTCATTTTCAAGACTTGATTTATGCTATATATTTATTGTTTCACTTATGTTAACGGATGTACAACCACCCTAGTGGCAAAGGTAGCGCGCGTGTATGGTAAGGGTCATGGCTAGATGTTACCAACAATGCGCCTGGGCCTCCTCTCAATGGGCCATGTCCATTTTGCTGCCCCATACCCTCTGCCTACTTATCACACACATGCCCAAGTTTTTTTATTTTATTATTTTTCTTATTATAAAAATATTATTTGGGCCAAGCTTCACAAAATAGTTTTTTTCTAATACACTTCCAAATCCCATCCCCCCCCCCCCCCCCCCCCCCCCTTACTTTTTATCTTTTATATTCTTATTTTATTTTATTTTATTTTATTTCATTTTCTTTTTTATTTTTATTTTTTATTACTATTATCATTATTTTTATTTTTATTTTTATTAATAAAAATCCAAAAAAATATTTTTATTTATTTTTTATATACTTATAATTTATTTTCTTTATAAACTAAAAAAGACAAAAACATTTTCTTAAACAAACTTAATTTCTTTTTTTTTAATAATAATTAGATTTAGGTTTAGTTAATTTCTTTTCTAATTAAATTTAATTTAGAATTTAGGTTTCTTTTAATTAATTAATTTCCATGCTATTTTTATTAAACTTAAAACTTTTTCATAAAAAACCCTAAAAATGTTTTCTAACTTAATTTCTTTTCTTAATTAGTTTAGGTTTAATTTTATTTAATTTTAATTAATCATTTGCTTAATTAGGTCAAAACTAAACCCTTTTATTAAAACCAAACAAAAATCATATCCTTTCCATTTATTTTCTTGAATATTTATTCAATTCTTGTGCATTATTCAATATGGTTGTAATAGATAATTGGGTTTAATTTTCTTGCAATCCCCATTTGTAAAATTGTATACCCCTTCCCCTAATGATGTAATAGTGTAGTAATTTTACTTTACGCAATTTATTGCTTTCATATAAATGTTAGTAGTTAGGGTTTGTATGGAAAGAATAAAATCAATAATTAGTAAACTCTAATTCAAGATAAACAATGTATGTAAATCAAACACACTTGCACCCATAGGGTTAACTCCACTTTGTTGCCTTAAAAAATGGTCATGTTATGCATGCGGGATATCTTAGCAAAAAACAATAAAAAATACAAGATCATAGTCCCTCAATGACGCTACAAATTTTGCCTTTCAAAATGATATTAGCCCCTCAAAAATAAATGCTAAGATATCTCACAAAATTGCTATCATGATTATACGATGACCCATACCCGTTCCTTTACATCCAAAGATAAGGCTTCATACCAAATCAATGGTAAGATAGCAATATCAAAGGAAGGAAGAAATGAACAAAGACTTTTGAGTAGGTAGATTGTTCTTAGTTACTTGCTCACTTTCAAAACAAACATCCTTGCTCATTTTCAAAACAAACACCAAACACTTTCAAAAACAAACTTTCAAAACATGAAACATTTTCAAAATGTCCAACACTTTGTATAAGTTCTTACGAACGAGAGCTATTATAAAGTTTGTCTAAATGAAGGCGCCTTTTCAAAATACTTTCAAAAACCACCTCAAAGCACATTTTCAAGCAAAAGCAAGTGATCTAGCAAGCAACTAAGAGCCCATAGATAACTATGGATGAAAAGGGTTCTAATACCTTCCCTTTTCATAATCTACCCCCTGAACTCAAGAAATGATCTCAAAGGTCTTTCCTGTTCTTTTCCACCTTTCCTTTTGGATAAAAGAAAAGTCGGTGGCGATTCTTGATAACCGCAACAATTGCGATCAAACGCAAAACATCCCAAGTTAGTTCTCCCACCATATTACAGAACTAGCGACTCTCCTGGGGAGAACTTAAAAGTGGGGTTACCTTATGGCTAGATCACCTTTATTTGATTTCATTGTTTGACTTGCTTGCTTTACATTTTGGTTCCTTGTTTGGGCTTATTTTAATCCTCTACCCGGATTTGGGATATCTTATAGGTAAGTAGCAATACGTTGTGGGAACTGTGCAGGGTATACCGACATGGTCTAAGCAATATCTACGTTAGTGTGACACATTTGTGGGTACCGGTAGCCCTCGAATAGTCAAGGAGAATACGAGGCCGCTGTGTGGTGTCATGAAGCACTAACTAACTTTAGAACCTTTACTTGACCAACTTGGCCATTAGGAAGTAGTGAGATAACCGGCTTTGGTGCAGTCAGAAGTTGGTTGATACTCGATACTATGCTTATTGAGATCGTACTTTTCGGGATATTTCGGTCACCGTGAAAGAGGCTTGCGGTGAAACAATGCCCGACAAGAAAGATCAATGATATTGAGATCCCTTAGAACCCGGTTACTATTTCTAGGACAGGTTTGAGCCAACTAAACTTTAAGAGGGTACTTACCTATAAGACTCAATGCAAGCCTAAACCTAAGGACTTGTGTGTATATGTATATTTTTATATAACATCATAAACATCATGACATCATACTCATTATCACTAACCATTTCAAGGATTTTTGGGATTTATCTTTGTTCTGTTTTGTAGGATATAGCTTTTATCCGCAAAAAAACCATTCAAGTCAATATCGTAAGAATCCCTTCTCAACTCAAAGAGCTAGCATCAACGGTTCCTGAGAATTCTTCATTCACCGAGAGACATGGTTGCCTCCTAAACTTGGTTACCTCTAGCGCTGATGAAGATATGATGAAGGTGCTTTTTGAGTTCTTTGATCCTCTACACCATTGCTCCATGTTTCCTGATTATCAACTTGTGCCTACTCTGGAAGAATTCTCTCAGCTCTTGAGAATTACCATTCTCAATCAACTACCTTTCAACAATACGGAAAGAGATGCAAAACCTGAAGAGATTTTCCGAGAACTACACTTGCAACAATCTGATGTCACGACTAATTGGGAAACAAGGAGTGGTGTCAAAGGGTTCTTAGCCAAGTTCTTGTTTGAGAAAGCTCAAGATTGTTGGAACTCTTTGGACTTACAAGATATTGAAGAAATCTTGGCCATTCTCATCTATGGGATGGTTTTGTTTCCAAATCCTGACCAACTTATAGATGTAAATGCTGTCAAAATATTCATGTCTCGCAATCCGGTGCCTACTTTGTTGGGAGGTATCCTACATTCTTTTCACTCTCGCACTATGAGGAAGAAAGGGATCCTCATGTGTTGCACTCCTCTCTTGGATAAATGGTTTACTTCACATCTCCCTCGGTCTGTGTTGAAGAACGAGCAAGGTTTGAGGTGGTCCCATAGGTTGATGACGCTCAAACATTCAGATATTCATTGGTGTTCTTGATCCTTAGAGAACATTACTATCATCGAACATTGTGGGGAATTCCCTAATGTCCCTTTGCTTGGAATTAGAGGAGGTATCACTTACAAACCTTGCTTAGCCTTAAGACAGTTTGGGTACGCCCGAAGAGATGGTCCTCATGACATGCTCATCCAAGGAGTAGTATTCGACTACAAGAGCGACGATCAAAGCTACCGTCAGAGGTTTATACGAGTTTGAAGGATGGTAAGAAAAGTGGATAGTAAGACGTTGGGACACAAGAATTCCACTCCCCTTGAGCCTTACCTTAGGTGGGTACGAGTTCGTGCTCAGAAACTTGTGATGCCTTATCCCTCCATCTTACCAGTTATCATGGAACATGTGGTTGAAGGAGATGTCCCATACACTGTCCTCCATCCCGACATGCCTACTTCTCTTGAAGACTTGCAAAAGGGTTGGATTTAGCTGAAGGAAGAACGAGATACCTTTGAAGCTCAATTCTACGATAGTGAGAAGAGAGTCTTGGAGCCTACAAAGCAGCTACATGAAGAGTAAAGCGTGAACACCTACATTGCACCAGAGAGGATGCGTTCGGTCTTTTTATCTTAGAGATTTATTTTGTAAGACTAAATAGGCATGTTGTAATCATTTTCAACTAATTAATGGAATTTTACGTTTGTTCATTTTTCTATAAAAATTTAAATTTCATAAATACTTGAAATCATTTGCATAAACATCTTCCATGCATAATAACATAACAGGTTTTCACTCAATAAGTTTCCTTATCTTTATGTTGTTTATTTCAGCAAGATGGATCTAGAGAAAACAGTGAAGGACCTACAAGCAAAAACTCTCAATTTCAAGAGACTCTGC
The DNA here is from genome assembly GCA_948472305.1 of Vicia faba. Taxonomy (NCBI): domain Eukaryota; kingdom Viridiplantae; phylum Streptophyta; class Magnoliopsida; order Fabales; family Fabaceae; genus Vicia; species Vicia faba. The sequence continues at coordinate 843,701,210 of OX451739.1, forward strand.
TGACCCTAGCCAAGGGGCAACAAGACTTGATGGCGTTGCTAGTAGCCAAAAAGAAACCCAAGAGGAAAGCCTTGGTCAACATGGGTAGAAGATTCAAAGAGTAGGTCCGTCAGATCCCGGTAGTGGAAGACTCATCTGAAGAAGATGAGAATCACATTGGAGAAGCTAGGAGTACCCAGGATGGGTGTATCAACGATCAAGCGTCTGATGATGATGATTATTTTGACGAGAAATATCCTCCTGCCAATGTCAAGTACTAGAAGTTAGAATACAAATTGAAGGTCGTTGAGATTCAAGCCGTCCCCGGTTTAGATTTTGATGATTTGGGTTTGATATCTGGGGTTATCATTCCCCATAAATTCAAGATACCAGTCTTTGCAAAATACGATGGGGTTTCCTGTCCAAAACTTCACCTGAAATCTTATGTGTAGAAGATACAACCGCACACCGCTGATAAGAAACTTTGGGTCCACTTTTTTCAATAAAGCTTGGCCGGAACTCAACTAGAGTGGTTTTACCAGTTGGATGGTTCCTGTATCAATACACGGGAAGACTTAGCCACCGCTCTCTACCACAAATACCAGTATAATGCCGACTTGGCGCCGACAAGAGTTCAGTTGCAAGACATGACAATGGGGGAAAATGAAGGATTCAAAGAATACGCCCAAAAGTGGAGAGACCTTACCAGTAGGGTTCAGCCACCTTTGACTGATAGGGAGCATATTGACATGTTTATGGGAATCTTATCTGGTCCATTCTTTAACTTGTTGGTTGGCTGTTCTTCTTCGGTTTCACTGAGCTGATCTTAACAGGTGAAAGAGTTGAAAGCAGTATCAAAAGCGGGAAGATCCCCATGGCATCTGCCTCCACCTCCAATCCTGTAAAGAAACCTTTTACCTCAAAGAAAGAAATCAATGTTACGTATGGGGAAAGGGCCCGTACGAAGAAAGATAACCGTCTGTCTGTTAACGCTGTCTGATTCTCCAATCCAACTCCTGCTCAAAGACCATCTGCCAATCATCAACGGTTTGAAACTCTGAGAAGACAATTCATGAGGATAGACATGTCACTATCCCAAGCCTTACAACAGCTAGTAAAGGCTAATTTGGTGACACTACGCGATCCTCTGGCTAACCCAGTTACCTCTTCACCAAAGTAAAATCTGAACGCTAAATGTGCATATCACTTAAGTAGTCTCGGGCATGAGACTGGAAAATGCTGGGCACTGAAGAATAAAATTTAAGACTTGATAGATAACAAGACCATTGAATTTGATCCTCCTCCAACTCCGAATGTAATCACCACACCTATGCCAAATCATGGCAAGGGTATCAATGTTGTTGAAGATACCATTTTCATTGCCTCTGTCGAAGAATTGACTACTCCGTTAATCATCATCAAAGAGAATTTGTTGAAAGTCGGGATTTTTCCTGGCTGTTTGAAGGATTGTGTTTGTTGTACTAAACAACTCAATGGATGTGAAGGGCTGAAGGAAGGCATTTAATGCCTAATGAATAACCATGAAATCATATTTGAGAAGACTCCGCCTGCCAAAAGTTTGACTAATAAGTGTCAAGATCTCTCCATCATAACCATCTCAAACAATCCTTTTAGGATCTCCTCCAAGAGTCCTATCAGGATTTCAAATGAACCAATTGTTGCTCCTTTGATAATTACCGCTCCTGGACTAATTCCCTACTCTTCCAAAAAAGTTGTGCCATGGAACTATGGTGCTGAGGTGTTTTACCATGGGATAAAATAATGCGCTTGGATTGAAGAAGACAAAGTTGATGACGTTGGTAACATAACTGGCACAAGTAAGGTAACCAGAACTGGGAGAATCTTTTCACCCAACATCTCACTAACAGTTGTTACAAAGTCACTTATTCATATCACTGCTGCTAAGCCAAGTACTGATACAAGGGGAAAGGAGAAAGTAGTTGATCCTGTTGAGAAGGAAATACCCGCAAAAGACGTTACTGATGGAGAACCTTTGGCTCGTGAAATGGATGAGATATTAAAAATTATAAAAAGGAGAGATTTCAAGATTGTGCAGCAGTTGGGGCAAACCCCTTCCAAGATTTCTATGTTGTCTTTGCTACTATGTTCCGATGCTCATGCTCGAGCATTAATCAAATTCTTGAAGAAGGCTCATGTCCCTCATGAGACCACAACTGACCAGTTTGAAAATTGTGTGGCAAGCTTGACGGCCAATAATAGTTTGGGGTTCTCAGATGCGGATCTGACACCACTTGGGAAGAACCATAATAAAGCTCTGCACGTTTCTGTCGAGTGCAAGGGGACCACCCTAACACATGTTCTGGTCGACACTGGCTCTTCTTTAAACGTGCTATCATAGGGGGTGTTAGACCGTTTAGACTGTGAATGTTTAGTCTTGAAACCTAGTGATATTATTGTGAGAGATTTCGATGGGTCCAAAAGGATAGTTCATGGAGAGGTGGACCTCCCGATCAAGGTGGGCTCACAGATTTTAAACTCTACCTTTTACATCATGGATATCTGTCCTGCCTACTCTTGTTTTTTGGGTCGCCCTTGGATCCATGGAGCTGGGGAAATAACCTCAACTCTTCATCAAAAGCTCAAGTATCTGGTCAAAGGATGAATTGTCACTGTCTGTGATGAGGAGGAGTTCATGGTAAGCCACCTCAACTCTCTCAAATATGTAGAGATGGATGGAGAATTTATAGATACCCCATGTCAAGCTTTTGAAGTTGTGCCACCAATGGTTGCTACTGCGAAATGTTCCTATGATGTGTCCAAAGCTGTTAAGGTCGTGCCGAAGATGGTTTCATTCAAAGATGATCATGCTGCAGTTAAAGAAGGAAGCTATGATACTTGGGGGCAACTCCTTGAGATCCCATTCAAAGCGGGTAAATGTGGTTTGGGTTTCACTGTCAAGGCTCAGAAGGAAGTGAGGCGCGCTTGTGCAGGGAAGCCCCCTCTTTGTATTGGAATCCACGAAGTTAACGATGTAGGTGATTCTAATGATGAAGTTGCATTTGAAGATTGGGTATATCCAACTACAACAAAACTCAACAATTGGCACGCAAAGGACTTCGTGCCCATCTCCTTCATTGAGGAGTAATCACTTTTTTTTTTGCTTTCTTATTAATTCAAGAACATTTTGTCTGTAATATTAAACAATGACTTTTAAGCCATGTGCCTGGCCCGAGGAACTATGGTCCATTTGCCAAGGGTTTTATTTATGTTCATTTTATCATATGATCATTCAATACAAACCATTGGACTCTTTTGCATTCAAATATTCGTGCTCATTGTATTTCTTTTTCTTCAAATATATTTTTCAAAATAGCCATGTATCTTACACACACACACACACACACACACACACACACACACACACACACACACACTCTTGCAGGTCCTCATCCACTCTGAATCTAATTTCCAATGACTCTACTATTTCCGACTATGACTTCGAATGTCCAATTAACCAAGCTAAAGATGAAGGCGAGGAAGATTTTGAAATACCGGGAGAACTAGCCAGACTTCTATTACAAGAGGAAAAAGCTTTTCAGACGCACGAAGAGTCAGTTGAAGTCATCAATCTGGGTACCGAGACAGACAAGAAAGAGGTTAAGATTGGTGTTAACTTAGAAGATAGTGTCAAAAGCATATTGGTTCAGATGTTGCATGATTATGTGGAAGTGTTTGCTTGGTCGTATGAAGATATGCTAGGGTTGGATACTGACATTGTAGTTCATCGGCAGCCGACAAAGGAAGATTGTCCTCCTGTCAAACAAATATTTCGTCGCATGAGGCATGACATGTCTGAAAAGATAAAAGCTGAAGTGATGAAACAATTTGATGCATGATTCCTAGTTGTGACATCTTACACCCAACGGGTTGCAAATGTGGTGCCAGTTCCGAAGAAAGACGGAAAAGTTCGCATGTGCGTAGACTATAGGGATCTGAATAGTGCAAGCCCCAAGGATGATTTCCCTCTACCTCATATTGATGTCTTGGTCGATAACACTGCTCAGCATAAAGTCTTCTCTTTCATGGATGGCTTTTCCAGCTACAATAAAATTAGGATGGATCCTAAAGACATGGAGAAGACCACTTTCGTTACGCAATGGGGCACCTTTTTCTACAAGGTCATGCCGTTCGGATTAAAGAATGCAGGGGAAACATATCAGAGGGCTATGGTAGCTTTGTTTCATGATATGATCCATCATGAAATAGAGGTATATGTGGATGATATGATTTCAAGATCACAAACTGAGGAAGAACATCTCAATCACCTGTACAAGCTATTCAAAAGGTTGAAAAATTACAAGTTAAGGTTAAATCCTAACAAGTGCACATTTGGAGTACGATCTGGAAAGCTTCTAGGTTTTGTTGTCAGCAGTAAAGGCATCAAAGTCAATCCTGCCAAGGTAAATGCCATCCAAGAAATGCCAGTCCCCCACTCCGAAAAGGAAGTTAGAGGATCCTTGGGTTGTCTCAATTACATCGCCCACTTCATATCTCACTTGACTGCTACTTGTGAGCCCATCTTCAAACTCTTGAAGAAAGATCAGGTAGTCAGACGGAATGATGAATTCTAAGCTGCCTTCGACAAAATCAAAGAGTATCTGCAAGGACCTCCTATTCTCATGCCTCCAGTTGAAGGAAGACCCTTGATCATGTATTTGACAATACTAGAGAATTCTATGGGGTGTGTTTTGGGCCAACATGACGAGTCTAGCCGAAAAGAGCATGCTATTTACTACCTGAGCAAAAAGTTTACCAACTGTGAAACCAGATATTTACTGCTCGAGAAAACATGTTGTGCTCTGGCGTGGGCTGCTCACCGGCTAAGACAGTATATGTTTACTCATACCACTCTGTTGATTTCTAATATGGACCCAATCAAGTATATCTTCAAGAAACCTGCTCTTTCCGGGCGGATATCCATATGGCAAATGATCTTAACTGAGTACAATATTCAATACATAACCTAAAAGGACATCAAAGGGAGCGTAATAGCATATCATTTGGCCCATCAAGATGTTGAAGATTATTAGTCTATGAACTTTGACTTCCCAGATGAGAATATCATGCTGGTGACCAATTGTGCGAAACCTGGACCATATGACAGACCTGAACAAGGATCTCGATGGACTTAGTTCTTCGATGGGGCTTCAACCGCCTTGGGTAACAAAATTGGTGTTGTGATCATATCCCCTTAAGGTTTCCACACTCCTTTCACTGCCAGATTATGCTTCGATTGCACGAACAATATGGCTGAGTACGAAGCATGCATTTTGGGTATGAAGGTTGTCATTGATTTAAGGATCAAGAATTTGAATGTGTTTGGGGATTTCGCTCTAGTGATTAGCCAAGTAAAAGGAGATTGGGACACTAAACACCCTAATTGCATCCCTTACAAGGAACTTGTGCTATCTCTGATTCCTTATTTCGAAGAGATCACCCTTGAACACTTCCCTAGGGAAGAAAATTAGCTGGTTGACGCTTTGGCAATAATTCTTTGATGATAAAGGTCAAATGGGACAACGAAGCTCCTATGATTACCATTGAGAGATTCGATGAACCTGCACACTACTGTGAGCTTGACACTGACACAGAAAAGCCATGGTACCATGAGGTGAAGAGATACCTTGAAGCATAAGAGTATCCCGAGGGAGCATCCATCAACGACAGAAAGTTCTTACGAAGATTTTCAGCTAAATTCTTCCTAAGTAACAGAATATTGTACAAACACAACCATGACTCTACTCTACTATGATGTATGGACAAGAAGGGGACAAAGGAAATTATGGAAGACATGCATGATGGTCTCTTTGGGACTCACTCTAGCAAACATACTATGGCCAAGAAAATCCTGAGAGTTGGCTTATATTGGTCAATGATGGAGACTGATTCCCATCAACACTCAAGAACTTATCACAAATTCGAAATCTATGCTGACAAGGTCCATGTGCCTCATATCCCTCTGAACGTCAAGACCGCTCCGTGGCCATTTGAAAACCCGAAAGGGCGACTTGGGCAAAAATGGATGTCCTGGTGGGCTGAAAACCCGAAAGGGCGGTCTAGGCAAAAGTTAAGGATTGAAAGCGTATGACTATGTCCTATGGAATCACCTCAGTCGACTTTATTACCAAGGTCCAAGTTTAAATGGTCCAAGATCAATCCAATCAACTTCTGTCAACGACAATGGGCATTCGAAGACATTGGAGCAATAATAAAGTTGGAATGCAATGAGATCATTTCCACATGGCTATTTGTTTTGTTTTAAATTTTTGTTTTCCTTTCAATGATTTCCTCTTGCTAGGATCTCCGTCTCTTTGTATAAAAAAACGCCTATTCATGGGCAAAATATCAATACAAATATACTTTGAAGAGCAAACTTTCTGTCTTTGTTTTGAATGAAAAAATTCCAATGACTAAACTTGAATGAACATATGCATGTGAACATAATTAAAACTATTTGGCACGTGCGTCCTGCCAAGCAATAACAAGCATCTCTTTAATGTACATGGAATATCCCCACAGAGTTATTTCAATAACATTATCCCCACAAGACGGCTACAATAAACCTTTCCTCAAAAGAGTTACCCACGAAATCTCTTTGCATAGGTTGATACCCAACCATAGTCTCAATCTCTTGGCAGTTTTTCTCCCCAACTAAGTTGATCCTACAAGGAGAAGCCTTATGGATATCTTCCTAAAAAGAACTCACCTCGTCAGTAGTTCATCAAGTACTCATCAACAGGGTTTATTTCCCCAACAAACAACGAACAACAAAATTCCCACGGTATAGTCCATCTTCCCCAGTTGAGTCTGTCTTCCCCGGCTGAGTCTATCCTCTCCATTTTTGAGTTTTCCTTTTAGGATATTACAAATCAAAGGGACACAACCCTTAATCCCTAGTAAATTCATCAACAAAACCTTTACTATCTCCAAAAGATACTATGAAGCCTAAACCTGACCAAATGATAGTACAATTTTCAAGCTACTATGAAGCCTAGACCCGACCAGATAATAGTCAACTTCTTAAGTCACTATAGAGCCTGGACCCGACCAGATAATAGTGTAACCTTTCAGCTACTATGAATCCTAGACCCAACCAGATATTAGTCAACTTTCAAATACTATATAACCTGGACCCAACCAGATAATAGTTTAGCTCTTCGAGATATAGAAGAACCTGGACTCAACCAGACCGGGGTTTAACTTCTTTTCCCCAGTAGAGTTTGCCTCTACCCCAACAAGTTACTGTGAAGCCTGGATCCGACCAGATATCAATTTTCAACTTTATCTTTTCAAGCAAGTTATTGTTTAGCCTAGATCCGACCAGATAGCAATTCCCCTCGGAAGTTTTTTGTGAAACCTGGAACTCGACCAGATAACAACTAACTTTCAAACAAGTTACTGTAAATCCTGGACCCGACCAGATATCAGTTCAACTCTATCTCTTAAGACAAGTTTATAATGAAGCCTAGACCCGACCAGATAGCAATTAACTTCATCCACCTCAAATCTGTGAAGCCTGGATCCAACCAGATATCAGTTTATCTTCGTCTATTCAAGCAAGTTATTGTGAAGCATGGAGTCCGATCAGATAACAACTAACTACAATCCCCAGCAAGACACTATGAATCCTGGACCCGACCAAATAATAGTTTAACTTTTCAGACATAATGAAGCCTGGACCCGACCAGATAGTAGTTACCACTTCAAGAAATCTGCGAAGCCTGGATCTGAACAGATAACAGTTCAATTTCAAGAAATCTTCTGCAAAGCCTGGAATTTGACCAGATAACAGTTAATTTATCTTTCCCCAATAAGTTACCGTGAAGCCTGGATCCGACCAGATAGCAATTAACTTCCTCATTCTCAGCAAATTATTGTGAAGCCTGGATATGACCAGAAAACAGCTAACATGCGAAAGATATTCCTCAGTGGAAGCATTCTTTTAACAAAGTTTTAAGATATGTATATTATTCATCCCCAACAGTAATCCGGGATTCAGCTTCCCAGAACTCCTCAACAGTAGTCAGGGATTTATTTTCCTGGACAAATATTCATCCCACATTCATACATCATAGTATATACATATGAAATGCATTTAGCATGATCTCATTCATCTTGTGAACATCATGCATACATCTACATTTAACTAACCCTTTTTCCCACAGGTACAACATCAAGTTTTAGTATAAATCGACCAAAGATTCGTGCTGATACTTCTTCCAATATTTACCATCATTCCTCCAAATGGCATCTATAAACCCATTCCATATACATATTCGAGTCCAAATTTCTAGGCACTCTAGTGTTCAATCATCTTCCACCTTCAAGTCACGAATGGCGGATCCGCCAATCTAACTCTTCAAGTTTAAGAAGATTGAACAGGGACAACTGTTGTACCCCAAAATTTTCCCTCTCATTTCTCAAGTAATCTCTCACAAGATCTCCATGGATTCAAGACTACACAAGGTTTGATCAGTTCAAGACACCTCCTCAAACACTGATAACTGAAAATTAGGGTTTGAGTTTGCACAAGGAAAAGTGGACTTTTAATGCCCCATATGACTTTCATGGATCATTTTGGACCCTCAAGATTTCTCATGTCAAGTTTCAAGTCTTGGATCACATTTTTGCTCAGTCAATTGATCAGTTGACCTAAAATCAATTGTATTGGGGAAAAAGTCTGTAGGTGTTTAGGTATTGGCTTGCATTTTTGGTAAATCCCAAGTGTATGTGTGAATGTCATGACTGATGTCATAACATTCTAGTTCAGTTTGTACTAACTCATTAGGTACCTTTGCAGAAAAATATTGTATATCAAGTACTGATGTTTATAAGTGTGTATCTGAGCATTTTGCAAAATGATCACATTTTGCTAAATCAGTAGACAGGTTTTCTCAGATGTCATAACAGATGCTATGACATCCTGTTCTGAACTAACAGGTTTGCAGGATGGATAAGTCTGAGGTTTTTCAGGAAATAACTCAGTCTTTCCTGAACAGAATCCCGCGTTTTCTGAGGGGTAACCTAGCTCAACCCTAACCTGGTTAATAAAGTCCTGTGACCTGGTCTTTAGGTCAAACGGAATTAACCCTAGGTTTTTGTGGAAACCCTAACTGAAGTTGCAGCTACTATATATTCAACAGAGCTGTTGTTTTTCAAGTATCCCTCTTGATTGATCAGAAGATCATTTTTGTAATCTGAATAGATTTGATTATTGTACTCCCAGCAATTATCATTGTGATAAGTGCCTTGGAATAGGTTTCTAATTGTAAGGGTTGTGCAGCACTCAAAGCTTTGAAGCAAGAGTGTTTGAATGTTCCTTGACTAAAGCTGTGAAGCAGAGTCAAGTTAGTTGTGTGCATCACTCAAAGCTGTGAAGCACGAGTGATTGTGGTGCTTGATTAAAAAGCTGTGAAGCTTAATCAAGTGTTTGTTTATGAAGAGTGTCTTCATCAATTCTCAAGTCAAATTGGTTTATGTATCACTGCTGTGATTGAGGGGGAGTGAGTAGGAACTCAGGTTTAAGTTGTACTTAGATTGAAATTGCATTGGGTAGGTCTTAAGTGAAGGAGATAAACTGGTTGGTTTATTCCTGAATTAAAATCTCTTATAGTGGATTTCCTCCCTGGCTTGGTAGCCCCCAGAGTAGGTGTTGTTGCACACTGAACTGGGTAAACAATTGATTGTGTTCTTTATTGCTTTTGTATTTACTGTCATATAGTAAGTCAGATACGGTGTCATAACATTGAACGTGACATTGAGTATCTACAGCCAGAATTTCAATTGGTATCAGAGCAGGCACCCTGCCTGTATTACTGGGTGAGATCTAGGGATATCACTTTCTGGCACTATGGACAAAGAAGGAATTTTTGGAAATAGACCACCCATTCTGGATGGAACTAATTATGACTACTGGAAACCTCGTATGATTGCCTTCCTAAAATCTCTGGACAAAAAGGCTTGGAGAGCTGCTGACAAAGGATGGATTCATCCCACCATAACTGAGAAAGATGGGACAATCAGTCTGAAGCCTGAGGAAGATTGGAGTAAAGAAGAAGATGAGTTAGCTCTGGGAAATTCAAAAGCTCTAAATGCCTTGTTCAATGGAATTGATAGAAACATTTTCAGACTAGTACATCAATATGAACTGGCCAAGGAAGTTTGGGACACTCTCAGAACTACTCATGAGGGCACTTCCAAAGTAAAAATGTCAAGACTTCAGATGTTGACCACCAAGTTTGAGAATCTAAAAATGATGGAAGATGAAACCATTCATGAGTTTCACATGAACATCTTGGAGATTGCCAACACCTCAGGAGCACTGGGAGAAAAGATGTCAGAAGAAAAACTGGTGAGGAAGATTCTCAGATCCTTGCCTAAAAGATTTGCAATGAAGGTAACTGCCATAGAGGAAGCCCAGGACATTAGCAAGTTGAAAGTGGATGAACTTATTGGGTCTCTTCAGACTTTTGAGATGGGAATCACTGATAATGGTGTCAAGAAGAACAAGAGCATAGCACTTATGTCCAACACTGATGTTGAAGAAAACATTTCAGAAGCTATTGCCATGCTTGGAAGACAGTTCAACAAACTCATCAAAAGAATAGATCCAAAGTCAAGGTCAAATGTTCATAACATTCCCTCTAACATTGACAGTTCCAGCAGAAGACCAAGGTCAGAAGAGAAGGGAATTCAAGGCAGAGGAATTCAATGCCATGGTTGTGAAGGATATGGGCATATTCGAGCTGAATGTCCTACCTTTCTTAAGAAACAAAGAGGAATGACAGTTACTTGGTCTGACTGTGATTCAGAAAGTAATTCTGAAGAAGAGACTGCCAAACGAGTTACTGCTTTAACTGGTGTTTGTACCTCTGAAAGTGACATCAGTGACGAAGAAGTGACTTTTGAAGAACTGGCTGACACTTACAAGGAATTGTGTATCAGAAGTACTGAAGTATGTGTGCAGAATGAGAAACAATCAAAACTCATCATAAAGATGGAGGCTGAAAAAAGGGCAAACCTTGAAACTATAAGTCATCTAGAAGGAGAAGTTCAATTGTTGAACTCACAACTGAATCAAATGACCAAATCTGTCAAGATGTTGACAAATGGAACAGACAAATTGGAAGAGATCCTTCAGGTTGGACAAAATGTGGGAAATAAATCTGGACTAGGATTTATGGAAGCAACGAAATCTGGTTCTGGTAAGCAAATGTCAAAACAGATGTCTCAACACAACTCTTGACATCAGGAACAGAGACATATGAGGAAAAGGTACCAAAGATGGAAATGTCATCATTGTGGTAGATATGGCCACATAAAGCCCTTCTGCTTCAGATTACATGGATACCCTAATCAGAACTCAGGTGTCAAACCTAAGTCTAAAAAGGTACCACATGCTCCTCAATGGAAGAAAAAGGCTACTGCACTGATAGCTCACACTTCCCTGAGGGTCTCTGCAAAGGAAGACTGGTACTTTGACAGTGGATGTTCCAGACATATGACTGGAATCAAGAACCTCCTCAATAATGTTAAGCCTCACACCACCAGTTTTGTGACCTTTGGAGATGGGGCTAAAGGTGAAATCAAAGGAGTCGGTGATTTGGACTGCCCTGGAGTTCCAAGTCTGAATGAAGTACTGCTGGTGAAAGGGCTGACCGTTAATCTCATTAGTATTAGTCAACTGTGTGATCTAGGATTCAAGGTCAATTTCTCAAAGTCTGAATGCCTTGTAATCAATGACAAACAAGAGATAGTAATGAAAGGAGTCAGATCCAAAGACAACTGTTACTTGTGGGAGGCTGAGAACACTAATTTCTCATCTGTGTGTTCCATTGCAAAAGAAGAAAAAGAGGTGAAACTGTGGCACCAAAAACTTGGCCATCTTCATCTAAGGGGTATGAAGAGGATTATCTCCTTGGAGGCAGTCAGAGGGATTCCAAAACTGCAAATTGATGAAGGAAGAGTTTGTGGTGAATGTCAGGTTGGTAAGAAGACTAGGATGTCACATCCAAAGTCAAGACATCTGACCACCTCTAAGGTTCTAGAACTCCTCCATATGGATCTGATGGGACCAATGCAAGTAGAGAGTCTTGGTGGTAAAAGATATGCCTATGTGGTTGTGGATGATTTTTCCAGATTCACCTGGATTAATTTCATTAGGAAAAAATCAGATGCATTTGAAGTTTTTAGAGAACTGTGCAAGAGAATTCAAAGAGAGAAGGAAGGATGTATTGTCAGAATCAGAAGTGATCATGGCAAGGAATTTGAAAACAACAAGTTTGATGACTTCTGTTCTTCAGAAGGAATCAGTCATGAGTTTTCTTCTCCCATAACACCTCAGCAAAATGGAGTTGTGGAAAGAAAAAACAGGACCATACAAGAATCTGCCAGAGCAATGTTACATGCCAAAAGACTTCCTATGTATTTTTGGGCTGAAGCTATGAATACAGCTTGCTATGTTCATAACAGGGTCACCTTGAGAAAGGGAACCTCATCCACCATATATGAACTCTGGAAAGGAAGAAAACCAACTGTGAAGTACTTCCATGTGTTTGGCAGCAAATGCTATATTTTGTCTGATCGTGAACAAAGAAGAAAACTGGACCCCAAAAGTGATGAAGGCATATTTCTAGGATACTCCTCAAACAGCAGAGCTTATAGAGTATTCAACTCCAGAACCAAAACCATGATGGAATCAATAAATGTTATAATTGATGACTATCATGAAGAAATAGATGTTCCTTGTACTGTTGAGACATTCTTTGAGACTTCAACCCAACAGAATGACCTACCCAACTCCACCACAACAGAATCTGAATCAAAGGAAGCTAGCAAGATCCCTTCCATCAGAATTCAGAAGGATCATCCAAAAGAGCTCATCATAGGAGATCCCAATAGTGGAGTCATCACAAGATCTAGAGAAATCATCTCAAACTCTTGTTTTGTGTCCAAAATGGAACCAAGAAATGTCAAGGAAGCCTTAACTAATGAATATTGGATTGGTGCAATGCAAGATGAACTGAACCAATTCAAGCAACATGAAGTTTGGGAACTAGTTCCTAGACCTGAAGGAACTAACATCATTGGGACAAAATGGATATTCAAGAACAAGTCAGATGCTGAAGGAGTTGTCACCAGAAATAAGGCAAGACTTGTTGCTCAAGGATACACCCAGGTTGAAGGGGTGGATTTTGATGAAACCTTTGCACCTGTAGCCAGGTTGGAATCAATCAGACTCTTGTTGTCAATTGCCTGTCTTCTGAAGTTCAAGTTATTTCAGATGGATGTGAAAAGTGCCTTTCTAAATGGGTACTTAAATGAGGAAGCTTATGTGGAACAACCTAAAGGTTTTGTGGATCCAACCCATCCTGATCATGTCTACAAATTGAGAAAAGCTCTATATGGCCTTAAACAAGCTCCTAGAGCATGGTATGACAGGTTAACAAAGTTTCTCTCAGACAAAGGCTACAGAAAAGGAGGCTTGGACAAAACTCTCTTTGTCAAAACTGAAGGAGGGAAGTTGATGGTTGCCCAAATATATGTTGATGACATAGTGTTTGGAGGAATGTCAGAACATATGGTTAAACACTTTGCTGACCAGATGCAGGCTGAATTTGAAATGAGTCTCATGGGAGAATTAACTTATTTTCTTGGACTACAAGTCTCACAGATGGAGGACTCAATCTTCTTATCTCAAAGCAAGTATGCTAAGAATATTGTAAAGAAGTTTGGTATGGAGAATGCAAGTCACAAAAGGACTCCTGCTCCTACTCATCTAAAGCTTTCCAAAGATTCAAGTGGGGTTAAGGTGGATCAAAGTCTGTACAGAAGCATGATAGGAAGCTTGTTGTACTTAACTGCCAGCAGACCTGATATTGCCTTTGCAGTTGGAGTTTGTGCTAGATACCAAGCTGATCCCAAAGTCAGTCATATCAATCAAGTGAAGAGAATTTTGAAGTATGTAAGTGGTACTTACAACTATGGATTGATGTATACTCATGGCTGTGAACCAGCTCTGACTGGCTACTGTGATGCTGATTGGGCTGGTAGTGCTGATGATAGAAAAAGCACCTCTGGAGGATGTTTCTTCTTGGGAAGTAATCTGGTTTCCTGGTTCAGTAAGAAACAGAATTGTGTGTCTCTTTCCACTGCTGAAGCTGAATACATTGCAGCTGGTAGTAGCTGCTCTCAAATGATATGGATGAAACAGATGCTCACTGAGTATAATGTCACACAAGATGTTATGACATTGTACTGTGACAATCTGAGTACAATCAACATATCCAAGAATCCCATTCAGCATAGCAGGACCAAACATATTGACATACGACATCACTTTATCAGAGACCTTGTAGAAGAGAAGACAATCAAATTGGAACATGTTGCCACTGAGCTACAGTTGGCTGACATTTTTACCAAGGCTCTGGATGCAAATCAATTTGAAAACTTAAGGGGTAAGCTGGGTATTTGCCAACATGAGGAATTGTAGCAATTAATTTTGCTTAAAACAAGGATCAAAGGAGTTATGGCTGTTCTGATTGGTTTAAAATTGTATTTTCTCATTTCCTACAATTCTTTTAAGAAGTTGAATAGACACTCCCTTGCTTCCTTCCTCACTCGTCTCCTCATCAAAACCCAGTCTCTCAATCAGAAATTTCTCCTCAGTTGCTGTTGGTCCTCTAAAACTGTCAAAATGTCTCAAACACCATCATCATCCAATACGACTATTTCAACCTCTTCCTCTGATCAAGATTCTGGGACAATCTCTTCTTGTCTGGACTCTGACGTTCTGGAGATCTCTTCTCGTAGAAAAGTGGGAACTAACCCCACCAAGGTTAAAGAGTTGAGAACAAGACATGCAGGAAAGCCCCAAGCTTCTGCCTCTGGTAATCCATCTCATCCTTCTTCTTCAGTTCCCCCTGAAATTGCAAATAGGGAAGGGACAGCCTATGTTAATCAAGCAATAGCAAAAATTGTTTCAAGAATTCTGAACGAGAACCACTCAGTTCCTGGCATTTCTGTTCCTCTGAACCAAGAAAGCTCAAATGCTGAAACAAATCCAAATGTCTCTAAGAATGTTGAGACATCAAACAAAGAGAAGAATGCTGACATTGCTCACAAGAAAAGAAAGAAGCCTGAATCCTCTGGATCTGATGACAGTGCTTGAAGGTTGGTTGGTGATATCTGGTGGAGTTTGGAAGTTGTTTTCTGCTGCTGCTCTTATTATTTTGTTTTGGATAACTGTATAATTTTATGAACATGTTTCTTTGGCCCATTTGTGGCTAAAGAGGGGGAGAATATTTTGGTACTTACTTAATTAGTACTTGACATTCTATTTTTCTGCTGTCACTTATTTCTGCTGCTATCTATCTCTGATTGCTTAGGGTCTTTAGCCAAAAATCTGCCAAAGGGGGAGTTTGTAGGTGTTTAGGTATTGGCTTGCATTTTTGGTAAATCCCAAGTGTATGTGTGAATGTCATGACTGATGTCATAACATTCTAGTTCAGTTTGTACTAACTCATTAGGTACCTTTGCAGAAAAATATTGTATATCAAGTACTGATGTTTATAAGTGTGTATCTGAGCATTTTGCAAAATGATCACATTTTGCTAAATCAGTAGACAGGTTTTCTCAGATGTCATAACAGATGTTATGACATCTTGTTCTGAACTAACAGGTTTGCAGGATGGATAAGTCTGAGTTTTTTCAGGAAATAACACAGTCTTTCCTGAACAGAATCCTGCGTTTTCTGAGGGGTAACCTAGCTCAACCCTAACCTGGTTAATAAAGTCATGTGACCTGGTCTTTAGGTCAAACGGAATTAACCCTAGGTTTTTGTGGAAACCCTAACTGAAGTTACAGCTACTATATATTCAATAGAGCTGCTGTTTTTCAAGTATCCCTCTTGATTGATCAGAAGATCATTTTTGTAATCTGAATAGATTTGATTATTGTACTCCAAGCAATTATCATTGTGATAAGTGCCTTGGAATAGGTTTCTAATTGTAAGGGTTGTGCAGAACTCAAAGCTTTGAAGCAAGAGTGTTTGAATGTTCCTTGACTAAAGCTGTGAAGCAGAGTCAAGTTAGTTGTGTGCATCACTCAAAGCTGTGAAGCACGAGTGATTGTGGTGCTTGATTAAAAAGCTGTGAAGCTTAATCAAGTGTTTGTTTATGAAGAGTGTCTTCATCAATTCTCAAGTCAAATTGGTTTATGTATCACTGCTGTGATTGAGGGGGAGTGAGTAGGAACTCAGGTTTAAGTTGTACTTAGATTGAAATTGCATTGGGTAGGTCTTAAGTGAAGGAGATAAACTGGTTGGTTTATTCCTGAATTAAAATCTCTTATAGTGGATTTCCTCCCTGGCTTGGTAGCCCCCAGAGTAGGTGTTGTTGCACACTGAACTGGGTAAACAATTGACTGTGTTCTTTATTGCTTTTGTATTTACTGTCATATAGTAAGTCAGATACGGTGTCATAACATTGAACGTGACATTGAGTATCTGCAGCCAGAATTTCAAAGTCAATTATGGTCAATTTATAGTCAAACTTCATAATTTTTGATCCATATCAACATCACGAACTCATATATGTAAATTGATCAAGTTTGGATCACAATTCCTCAAGAAATTTGATCAGATCATCAAAAGGGCAAAATGGTAAAAATTAGGGTTTTGACTGGGAAGGTGTAATTTTTTACTTTTGACCTAACAAATGAATTATTGGTTTAAGGCATGATCTCAAGTATTCAAATGCTTCATTTTTATCTAATGGCATGGCTCAAAACATTTCTCAAGATCAATTGATTGATAGTTGAGTTTCAGTCAACTGATGAAAAGTCAACTATACACTGAAAAGTTAAACTTTGACTTTTTGATCAAAATCAAGTTTCAAAGATTACAACTCATCAAGACATGTCAAAATATGAAACTTGTTCATCAAGAAATCAAAAAGTCAAATTCATCCTTGAAAAGTCAAAATTTCCAAGACTTAGAATTTTTCTAAGTGTTGAAAATTCATGTTTTTTACATAACTTTATGCCAAGTTTACACCATGATGCAAGATGATTCAATGTAAACTTCCAACATGAAAGTTTTAGATCTCAATGATATATAAAATATTGTAGGGCTGAACGTTTCCTAGAAATGCTTATATTTCATGTTATGATTTTGTGAAGACATTTTCAATAAACTTGAAGACAATGAAATTTTGCCCTAGTTTAGGCAGGATTTTGACCTAACTTCATGGAAACTTTTCACCTAGTTCCAGATGGAATTTTCAAAAATTCCCAACATTAAGGTTGTAGGGGATATTACAAGCTTTCCAAAATATCCAATAACTCATTGAGATCATGCTTGAGCTAAGAGAATCGAAGCCATGCAGTTAGGGTTTCATTCTTGTCTTACAAGTCAATTTTGTGATGAACACTTGATCCAATCTTCAAGCATGTTGTACAAATCCTACTTTGCAGGCTTCTAACTTGCATTTCAATCCATAATTAAATGTCTACACAGCTGTTAGAAGCTTTAATCCAAGCATTCAATGCATTGCCCATGCTTAATACCATTTTAGGAAGAAATGCAACATTGCCATTTTGGAAAAGTGGATTTTATGCACAAAGTCAATTCTTGAGCCTCTCACTTCTTCCCTCTGATCAAACTTCATCTAAAAAGTCATAAGTAATGTGATAAAAGTGATTCAACCACTCTACATTGTTGGTACAAACTTTGAAACTTGATTTTCTCACTTTTCTTCAAAATCAAGCAATCTAGATATAACCCTATAACTCAGAAATCTGTTGTGAAAAAGTCCTCTAACCATTTTAATATAACTATACAAACCATTTGCAATCTAAGACACGATTTCAAGCACCCTCAAACTCTCCCAAACACCTTTGCTGTACAGAACTGCCCAAACTTGACAGTTTTGAGCCAAAACTCACCATCTCCATTTCCACTCGTGCGTTTTGAAAACTAATGATCCAAACACCTTCCATACATCATACCAAAGTAATCCAGGCCCCTGTTTTCTGACTGTAACCCCTCAATCACCATCCACCATTTTCAAAACTGAAGCTTGCAACTTGACTTGAGTTGGGAGTTTCAGCCATCCTCAAAGCAAAGTAGGAGTTAGAATACATTCAAGGAGGTCCAGACAAGCTACAGAAATCATCAGGCCATCTTAAAGGTTGCTCAAACTCCATACACGAATCCAGCTGCAAGGGGTAAATTTCAAACTTCTATCTCTACATACAAGCATCATTTGATTCTGATTTGTGAAGATAAAATGTAGATATCAATGCCCTGAAACTGTACATGTCCATAGATTTCATTTATATTGATTGAGCTTAGAAAATTTTAGGTTTAAATCTCTGAAAAAAGTTAGGTCAGAATTTGGTACTTTTAAAAATTCTCATTCATCTTTGATTAATAGCTTATGATATTTATATGGTTGGATTCGTATGGAAAATGGAGCAACTTTCATGTTTACATATTTAATTTTTGTTGAGAAATGAACAAGTTACAGGAGCCATGGCTGGAGATTGAAGATGAAGTCATTTCCAAGACTTGATTTATGTTATGTATTTATTGTTTCACTTATGTTAACGGATGTACAACCACCCCAGTGGCAAAGGTAGCGCGCGTATATGGTAACGATCATGGATTCAAGTCCCAGCGCTACCTTTTGTTTTGATTTTCAATATTTTCTTTCTTTTTTGTTAAAAACAGCACGCCTGGGCCTCCTCTCAATGGGCCCTGTCCATTTTGCTGCCCCATACCCCCTGCCTGCTTATCACACACAGGCCCAAGTTTGTTTATTTTATTATTTTTCTGATTACAAAAATATCATTTGGGCCAAGCTTCACAAAATTGTTTTTTTCCTAATACACTTCCAAATCCCATTCCCCCCCCCCCTGACTTATTATCTTTTATATATTTATTTTATTTCATTTTTCTTTATTATTTTTATTTTTTATTACTATTATCATTATTATTATTTTTATTAATAAAAATCCAAAAAAAATCATTTTTATTTATTATTTATATACTTATAATTTATTTTCTTTATAAACTAAAAAAGACAAAAACATTTTCTTAAACAAACTTAATTTCTTTTTTTTAATAATAATTAAATTTAGGTTTAGTTAATTTCTTTTCTAATTAAAATTAATTTAGAATTTAGGTTTCTTTTAATTAACTAATTTCCATGCTATTTTTATTAAACTTAAAACTTTTTCATAAAAAACCCTAAAAATGCTTTCTAACTTAATTTCTTTTCTTAATTAGTTTATGTTTAATTTTATTTAATTTTAATTAATCATTTTCTTAATTAGGTCAAAACTAAACCCTTTCATTAAAACCAAACAAAAATCATCTCCTTTCCATTTATTTTCTTGAACATTTATTCATTTCTTGTGCATTATTCAATATGCTTGTAATAGATAATTAGGTTTAATTTTCTTGCAATCTCGATTTGTAAAATTGTATACCCCCTCCTCTAATGATGTAATAGTGTAGTAATTTTACTTTACGCAATTCATCGCTTTCATATAAATGTTAGTAATTTGGGTTTATATGGCAAGACTAAAATCAACAATTAGTAAACGCTTATTCAAGATAAATAATGCATGAAAATCAAACACACTTGCACACATGCACCCCTAGGGTTAACTCCACTTTGTTGCCTTACAAAAATGGTCATGTTATGCATGTGGGATATATTAGCAAAAAATAATTAGAAATACAAGATCATAGTCCCTCGATGACGCTACAAATGTTGCCTTTCGAAATGATCTTAGCCCCTGAAAAAGAAATGCTAAGATATCTCACAACATTGCTATCATGACTATATGATGACTCATGTCCGTCCCTTTACATCCAAAGATAAGGCTTCTTACCAAATCAATGGTAAGATAGCAATATCAAAGGAAGGAAGAAATGAACAAATACTTTTGAGTCGGTAGATTGTTCTAAGTTGCTTGCTCACTTTCAAAACAAACATCCTTGCTCATTTTCAAAACAAACACCAAACACTTTCAAAAACAAACTTTATATACATTCTTATGAACGAGAACTATTACAAAGTTTTCCTAAACGAAGGGGCCTTTTCAAAATACTTTCAAAAACCACCACAAAGCACATTTTCAAACAAAGTCAAGTGATCTAGAAAGCAACTAAGAGGCCATAGATAACGATGGATGAAAAGGGTGCTAATACCTTCCCTTTTCATAATCTACCCCCCAAACTCAAGAAATAATCTCAAATGTCTTTCCTGTTATTTTCCACCTTTCCTTTTGGATAAAAGAAAAGTTGACGGCGACTCTTGCTAACTGCAACAACTGTGATCAAACACAAAACATCCCAAGTCAGTTCTCCCATCATATTCCACTAACATTGATTGGTATCATCAAGCTTATTATGACATGGAGATTATTTATAGTTTTGGTAGTTTCCCCAATGTGCCTCTTATTGCTACAAAGGGAAGAATTAACTACAATTTTGTTCTTGTGTGTCATCGACTTGGATATCCAATGAGATACAAGCCAAATAGTACTCATCTGAGTGGTTTCTTTATCAAAGAGGTAGAAGATGACAATGAGGCTAAGAAAGAGATTGAAAAGGCCTGGCATCACATTCATAGAAAGGGCAGGAAATATTTGGGAACAAGAGGAGATATTTCCATGGAGCCTCATCTCTGTTGGGTACAAGCAAGGGCAATTCATTTAAAGATGCCTTATTCTAATGAAGAACCTATACCTGATATGTCTATTAAGACTACTCCTGCTCTCATAGATTATGTGGAATAACTTCAGCTTGCCTTGGATAGGATGCATAAAGAGAAGGAAGTATGCAAAAACAAGTACCAGACTTTGGAGGTATCCTATTCAACATAATTAAAAGAGAAGGGTGACTTGATCGAGATTCTTGAGAGTCATTTTTCTTGTTGAACACCAAGGAAGACTTCCCTAAGAACTCATGGGATTCAGGGAAGGTCTCTAATGAACGCAGTTTCTTTATATATTATGTTAAGGGATTCAGAGGCTTACACAAGTGTGTGTGAGCTCCAAGCAATGCATCTTGCTTACCCCTCAGTCAAGAGCCCTATTTATAGAGGTGCATGGACCTCAATGATCACTGCCTATAACTACCGTGACTTTCCATATTACGTAACTGGATTGTCTCTAAGGAAAGTAATGTCTTCCGTCACCATGACGGCTACTATCATAACATGCGCCATTGTATAATGATGAGCGGTTATTCCCTTATTGGGTCGGTCATTGCATAACAGTTCCATTAAGGCCGAACACGGGGTAACCTCTGAATCTGGGGTATGAGCCTGACTGCTACCTCTTTATCTTCTCCCACGTGCGATGACATGATCTTCCGATCATATAACCCAGTTTAGACTTTGTGGATTTGATCCGGGTTGGTAACTAGATTGTTGCCTACATGTTTTCCTTGACCTAGCAACCACATATTGTCTTTTACCTCACCTAGACCAGTCAATAGATCTATGTGTGAACATAAGTCCCACAAGAAAATGGCTTTTATCTGAAGCCTTATGGTCGGTAAACATAGAAATGGATCTATGCTCCAGGATGATCCTCCGAAATTGGCCGTTGATACCTCGGTGTGCATGTTGCCCATGCCCTAATTTTCCCAACCGTCCCCTAGTCCTCTAGGCGCAATAATTGTTGACGCCAAATTTGAATGTTGATACACGCTTCCTCTTCTTTGAACATTTCATTTTCCATAACTTTCCTTTTATAAAAACCTTTCTTTTTCCATTCCCAAATGACTCCCCCACTTCCCTTTACAGGCATTCTCGTCTGTTTCTTACAAAACATTTCAATCGACCATTGTTACCAGGTATTTCTTCTCTCCCTTTTACCTTATTTTTCTGCATATTTTATTTCTTTAGGGATCATTATCATTAGAGAGTGAGATGATTTTGGAAATAAAAGACGCACCCGTGATGAGGAGCGGAGAATCTTAAGGGAGGAGTGCATGCAAGAGATGAGAGCTGCTTTAGGTATAGATGAGTATGCACGGGTCATGAATAAAGTTTATAGTGAATTTTTTACTTCTGAAAGTGATTCTGACCCCAATTCTTCAGGTTATGTGGAGGTCCCGATGGAAATTTCCAGCTCTTTTAGTGAGGAGGTGATGGGTTATGATTAAAGCTCCATGAATGAGGTGGAGATAGCAATGCTTCTCTCTCTGTGAAAGGTATCCTCAAATGGTAATGAGGATGATGTGGTTCTGGAGGCATGTATCCCTGTAGAACGAGTCTGTATGTCCCGACCAAAGGGATTATAAAACGAGTGGTTTTATTTCTATGCTGGCGTGTTGGAAGATGTGTTTATTCGTATTCCTTTCCCTGATTTAGAATTAGATTTTCTTAGGACGGTGAATGTATCCCCTTCTCAACTTCGTCCTAATAGTTGGGGCTTTATCAAGGCTTTTGAAATGATTTGTGAAGCATTGGATGTGACCTCTACCATTGGTCTATTTTTTTCCTTCTTATTTTGAAGTCAAGAATGTAGAATCTGGGAGTTGGGTTGCCATCAGTGGCATTCCTTGTAGCAGCTTCATTTAAGCTTACACAATGAATTATAAGGGTTTTAAGGACCGGTTCCTATGTATTGGTTGCGGCTCGAGGTGTCCTCAGGTCCTCTATGCCGCTGACAACCATCACAAATTTCAATTATATTGGACTGGAAACCCTTTACCCATAGCTGGGTTTAGCTGCGATAACCTGAGTGAACTTGAGATTCAGTCTTTGTAATTATTAGATTTTTTCGTTTGTTCAAGGTCAAGGACCTGTTACCTTTGTCTATTAAAGAGGTTTCATATTTTTTGGGTAAGATTCTTTTTAATTGGTCGCCAGTCACGAATATTTATCTTCTTTTCTCATTCGTTCTTTTAATGTCTTTTTTCAGATAAGATGACTGGTCTTTCTGTTAGGGAGCAAAAGAAGCTGATGGCCGCACTCTGCGCCTCTCGGGAAGGAGCTGGGGTCCCTTCGGAGGCTAAGTCTAATCTTTCTAGTCTGGAGCTCAGGGCATCGAAGAATAAAAAAGGGACCGTCTTGAGGTCGAGTGTTGTGATCAGTGAGCCCCAGTCACCGGCCAAATTCGCCCCAACCATTGAGGATGCTATTGAGCAACCTCAGAAAAAGCTGAAGACGATGATGGCAGATGAGGTTTGTAGGGCGGATCAGGAGATCTCGACGTTGATTCAGGAACCTAGTAATGTCTCGACCCGTCCTTTAAGCGAGAATAAATTCTGGTATAATAGTTTTGATGGGCGGAAGTTCCTTTACGACCACCTTAACACCACATATGATGTTAACAAGGTGAAGAGTATCTGGTGCCAAAAGATTACTCAGCATTTGAGGTCTTACCTGATGTGTTGTGTTGTGCTGGCTTGGTGCTACCGGAAAAGGTCCCAGTATGTCCGCCCCCCATTGATGAAAAGGCCATGGGATACCACCGAATGGAGCAGTTCAGTCGGGGTATAGATAAATGGTGAATGTGTTTGGCATTTGACGCACCGACTTACAAAGCGAGCATAATATTGAAGCATGGTCGGCCAATAGTATCTGATCCTCAATATTCTGCCGGATAAAGCCCTACAGCCTATGTGGCTACCGCATATACTTCTGTGCATCTCCTTGATTACTAGCCTCATATCTTCTTCTGGAACACTGCATAACATGGGGGTTGTCCTTCCTATTTTATACAGCCTATCTGTCACTATAAGATACCTTATTGAAATCTTCTTTAAGATTCTTGCTTCCTCTTTGTCTGGTGGTAGCTGATCCTGTAGCAAGTACTTAATTATAGGAGTCATCCACACCGTTACTTATTCAACAAAAATAACTTCTTCTTTCTCTATGCTTGGTAATTCTAGTGTTTCTTGGATCATTGTCTTGTTCAAACATGAGCCTTTCGTTCTAGCCAATCATGCTAACAAGTCGGACCAAGCATTTTCTTCCCTCGGCACATGGCATATCTTGAGTTCTTGAAACTCTTTTGATAGCTGAAAGGCTTGCTGTAACTATTTTTGTAGGACGGGATCTCTGGTCTAGAATTCACCTTGTACCTGTCCGACCACTAGTTGGGAGTCGGTCCTAACCAATTAGTGAGTGATGCCAACTTCTTTGGCTAGCTTCATTCTAACGAACAAGGCCTCATATTCAACTTAGCTTTGCAGGTTTGGAAATTAAAGCACAATGAATACTCTAGGACCAAGTCCCTGGATCCCTCTAGTACGACGCGGACTCCACTACCTCTCAAGTTGGATGACCCGTCCACTGATAGGACTCATCTGGAGGATAATTCTTTGTTTGTTGGGGCGCTTAATTCGACCACAAAATCTGAAAAGACTTGAGATTTTTTGTTGGTCCATGAGTTGAACTCTATGTCATATTCTAAGAGTTCCTCCGCCCATGCCACCATGTGCCCAGCCAGATCCGGCTTCTTTAGAATTTGTTTGATAGGGAAATTGTTTCATACTAGGATGGGGTAGCCTTGGAAGTAATGCTTAAGTTTCCTTGATGTCGTTACTAATTCCAAAGCTAAATGTTCAAATCTTTTGATATCTGAGTTCCGCTCCTCGTAATACCTTGCTAAAAAAATAAACCGGCCTCTCACTGGTATTCCCATCTTGTACCAAGACCGAGCCAATGGCTTTGTCTGACACGGCCAGGTAAAGTACAAGATGTGTATTTTCCTTGGGTCAAACCAGTATAGGCGGAGTTGATAGGAACTACTTCACTTTGAGGAAATCCTTTTTGCAGTCATCGTTTCATTCAAAGTTTGCGTTCTTCTTGATTGCTGCGAATAAGTGAGTTGACTTATCTCATGCACAAGTAAAAAAAAAGAGATAAAACAGCCATATGGCCGGTTAGTTATTGGACTTCACAGATGGATGTCAGACTTCTCATGTCGATGATTGTTTGGTATTTTTTCGAGTTGGCTTCTACCCCAATTTGTGAACATGAACCCTAGGAATTTCCAAGCTTGCACCCCAAATGCACATTTATTCGAGTTTAAGTGCATGTTGTAGCTACGTATTGCTGCAAAAGTTTCCTCTAGGTCCTTCACATGTCTTCGCTCCTCCGTGGTCTTGACAAGCATGTTATTAACATACACGTCTATATTCCGCCTGACCTGTGGAGTGAAGACCATATCCATGAACCTTTGATAAATAGCCCCGACATTTTGAGATCGAAATGCATAACTTCATAGTAAGAGTTGCTCCAGTCGGTCATGAATGCGGTCTTGTATACGTCCAGCAGGTTCATGCAAATTTGATTGTATCTGGAGTAAGCATCCATGAAACTCAGCAATCTGAATCCGAAGGCCCCATCGATTAGTCGATTAATATGGGGCAGCGGATAAGGGTCTTTTGGACATGCTTTGTTGAGGTCGGTGAAATATACACACATTCTCTACTTCCCGGTTTTCTTCTTAACCATCACAACACTGGATAGCCAAGTAGGATACTTGACCTCTCCTATGAATCCTGCTTTCATCAGCTTGACTACCTCTTCGATTATGGCTTTTATTTTCTCCTCTCCACCCTTCCTTTTACGTTAGGCTATTGGCCTTACCCCGGGATCAAGTGCCAACTGATGACACATAACGATGGGATCTATGCCAGGCATGTCAGATAGTTTCAATGCGAATAGATCAATGTTTTTCTTTAAGATATCCATTATCTCTGATTCTTCCTCCAGTGAAAGATTGGTTCTTAGGTGGGTGATCTCTGAGAGTTGGGATCCAATTTGGACCTCCTTCGTCTCTTCCCGGGGGGGTTATATTATCCTCCCTAGGATCTTCCCTTGCATCCATATCGATCACGTTAACTTTGTGGCTGCTTGCTTCTTTGCTAATCACAGCCCTCCTCTTTAATTTCAAGTTGTCTTTATAACACTTGCACGCCATCCCCTGGTCTCCTCGTGCCATTCCTACTCGTCCCTCACCAAGGGGATACTTCACAGTGAGGTACAAGGTTGATAATGTTGCCTCGAGCGCATTGAATGACGGTCTCTCTATTATGATGTTGTAAGGAGATGATGCTTTAATGATAAGGTATCATACTCTGATTGCTTTGGCATTCTCTTTCGTCCCGAACACGGTTAGAGATGGGAGGTGTCTGAGGACCTGTACATGTTCTTTTGAGAACCAAACTAATGTCTCGTTGAATGGTAATAGTTCTTTCGGGTCAAAGTCCATTCCTTTGAAGGCTTCCCAATACATGAAGTCGACTGAGCTTCATGGGTGTATCAGTACCCGCTTGATACTCCAATCTCTGATTTGGACTTTGACGACCATGTGATCGTTTTCATGAGGCAGTATTCTTTCTGCATCTTCTCGGGAGAATGTGACAGTACCAAGATCTTGGTTGTTGTCCTTCCATTCTACTTGAGCCACGAGCATTGTGTTCTGGGCATATGTCTTTCTCGCTGAGCTGGTGGATCCTCCTCCGGCAAATCCCCTTGATATAGTGTTGCGGGTATGTTGGGTTAGTCGTGCTTCCCATACTTCTTCCTTTGCTTTTCCCTTCTTCTTTGAAGGGCTTGCCGGGTCGTCTTTTCCTTTGAGGGGCTTCGCTTTTAGGACTGTTCATCATTTCCTTTAACATAGGACGATAGCTTTCCCCTTTGAATAAGTATCTCGATTTCTCTCTTCAATTGTTGGCAGTCGTTGGTGTGATGTCTACGGATCCGATGATATGCACACCAGGCGTCAGCGTCATGCCTTAGGACCGCATGGACGCCTGAGGGACGCCAAGGTCTGGGTAGCAAATTGAGGTTATTCACGTCCTTCCAGATGTCCTCCCTTTTGGAATTCAGGGGGGGGTGGAAGTTTCGTCTAGAACTAAGGGTCATCGGGATGGTTGATAAGGAAGCCTTTCCTGGGGTGGTGGTCGGTCACGAGGCTAGTTCTTCTATTTCTTCTACCTAGGAGTTTTATCCCGAGCTTCTCCTATTTCTTTAACGTCTTTGGTTCTCATTTCTATGTTACTTTTGTCTCCTTTTACGTAACATTCTGCACGGGTGATGATCTCGTCCATGTTGGTGTCCGGCTTCTAGGCCAGCAATTCATTGAATTGACCGACCCAGAGACTGTGCTGGAAAGCCGCTACAAAGATCTCCTAAATGGGGTGAGAAACCTTTATAGTTTCTTCATTGAATTGTGCCATGTAATCCCTCAAGGGTTTCGATTGGAGTTGGCAGACATTGAATAGTATCATTGTGGACACCTTCCTATATCGGCTTACAGAAAACTACTGGACCATCTTTTTGGTAAAATCTTGGTAACTAGTGATGGAGGATCTCGAAAGGCCCATATAACACCTTAAATTTGATTCCTTGAAAGTGGTGTCCATGAGCTTGCACTTTAAGGAATCATTAGCCATGATGATTGTCATCATATTGTTGATAGAAATGATATGTTCATGGGGATCATATTTACCATGGTACGATGAGCACGTCAGGGGTTTGAAGTTATTTGGAACCTGATTATCCCAGATAGCTTGAGATAATGGCTGAGGTTCCAAAAGCTCCATTCCCTGGTTGTCATCATCTTGGCTCTTTGTCTGCAAGATGTGGAGGTCGTCGATCATGGCCAGTAATTGAGCCATGTCCGAGGGTGGATCTCCGTCAGTGGACATTGTTCGTAGAATGCTTAGATAGTGTAGCCTAGGAAAGTTTTACCAGGGCCCCACGGTGGGCGCCAAATGTTCTTGCTGAACACCAAGGATGACTTCCCTAAGAACTCAAGGGCTTCAAGGAAGGTCTCTAATGAACGAATTTGCTTTGTATATTATGTTAAGAGATTCAGAGGCTTACACAAGTGTGCGTGAGCTCCAAGAGACACATCTTGCTTACCCCTTAGTCGGAATCCCTATTTATAGAGGCGTATGGACCTCAATGATCACTGCCTATAACTGTCGTTACTTTTCATATCATGTAACTGGGTTATCTTTAAGGCAAGTAACCCCCGTCGTCGCCAATGATGGCTACTATAATAACATGCGCCATCGTATAATTATGAGCGGTTACGCCCTTAACGGGCCGACCATTATGTAACAGTTCCATTAAGGCTTAATGATGACCTGTGGATCTTGGGTATGAGCCCGACCGCTACCTCTTAATCTTCTCCCACATCTGATGACATGATCCTCCGATCATACAACCCAATTTAGGCTTTATGGATTCGATCTGGGTTGGCAATCAGTTGGTTACCTACATGTTTTCCTTGACCTAGCAACCACACCTTGTCTTTTGCCTCACCTAGCCCAGTCAATAGATCTATGTATGAATAGTCGTGTTATGGAGATGATGTATAAGCAAGAGGATTTATTTTCCTCTAGAGCTCAGCCAGGTCCCAATCGCTCATTTTTTGACTCTGGTAATTGGAAAGAAGTCACTGACATGTATGCATAAGAGATAAGCAATTAAAGGCTCAGATAGCAAGACTCAAGGGAAAGTGTCAATGTATGGAGAGATCTTCATCAGCTTTGGCTCCTTAGGATTTGTAGAGTCTATCTTTATTCTCTTGTACTTAGGATTATTGAAACTTGTACTAAAAGTTGTAATCCAGTCCAAAGTTATTATTAAAATGAAATTATTTCAGTATTTCCAAATGTGTTAGTACTTTAATATTTGCAATTGTTTATAATTCTTTAAGTTCATTGAATAAACACAATAGATCATATGCATTGCATATCATGCATCATTTTGCACATATTTTTTGCATTCATGTTCATTCCCATGTGTCTTACATGTTTCTCTGCTTCGTTAAGTCGACAAGCTGTCTTATTACTACAATACTCGGACTAATTCTAGGAAGAAGATGGAAAATTTGGAACAAGAGAATCGTGAGTTGCACGAAGAAGTTACTACTTTGAAGGCTGGTATGGCCAATCTGAACGCTTTGGTGAAATCATTGGTGGTTGCTCAGAATCAGCCACCACCTCCTCCTCGCTCTCCTCATGCTACTTAGCCACAACAAATGACTGTTGCTTCAGAAGTTATGTTGGTTCCTATCTCTGTTACTTCAATTATTGCTATTTAATATTGTATGCCTCACGGTTACCCATGGGGAATGCCTGAGAATTTCATGTCAGAAGGTTACAATCCTGCTTCTCAATTTTATCCATTTACTCAAACTGCTATTGTTTTCGCACCTCTTATGGTACATGTTACTCCCCTTGCCAATAATGAGAGTCATCATGTTGCACCCCTGAAGTGAATGATTTGGTTGTTATCAATGATGAACTTTATCATCCTGCTCCTCCACCAAGTGAATGTTTGGGCTTTTATGACCTATTGAATGATCAAGATCAATTCAATGAAATGCAGAAAGAAGTTAAGGCTTTCCGAGGGAAAGAGTTATTCGGACAGAATGTCAGTGATCTCTGCTTAGTTCCAAATATGAAAGTGCCAACAAATTTAAGGTTCCAGAATTTGAGAAGTACAAGGGCAACTCTTTCCCCCCTGACCATCTGGTGATGTATATCAGAAGGATGTCCACTCATACTGATGACCGATGTTTGCTTATTCATTTCTTCCAGGATAGTTTAACCGGTGCTGCTTTGAAATGGTATATGGGATTGGACAATATCAACATTTGCACCTTCAATGACTTGGGTGAAGCTTTCGTCAAGAAGTATAAGTATAACATGTTTATGGAACCTGATTGTGACCAATTGAGAGTGATGGCTCAGAAAGATAAGGAGTCATTCAAAGAGTATGCGCAGCATTGGCGTGAAGTTGTTGACCAAGTGGTACCCCTGATGGGAGAGCAAGAAATGACCAAGGTCTTCCTGAAAACCCTTGGATCACTTTATTATAAAAGAATGGTTGCAAGTGCACCAACTGGTTTCACTAAAAAGGTAAGTATGGGTGTCCGTCTAGAAGAAGTTTTCAAGGAAGGACGATTGACAAAAGATAATGGTTCTAGTGGAACAAGGAAATCATCATATGGGTTTTCTAGAAAGAGAGAAAGTGAAAAAAATGATGTTGTTGAAGAAAGAAAAATTAGACCTCAGAGAATACGTCATTAGCACCAACAACAAGTTGCTTATGTAACTCCATTTGTCAGTGTAGCTCCTACTACTGTTTCCTATCAGAGAGAACCTCTTCAAGGTAATCAAGGGCAAGGTCAGAAGAGAGAAGCTTTTGATCCTATTCCAATGAGTTATGCAGAATTGTTTACAACTTTGATTCAAAAGAAATTGGTGCAGACTAGGCCCCCCTGCTATACCTTCACCTTTACCATGGTATTACAAGGTGGATCAGACTGGTGTTTTTCATCAAGGAGCCCCAAGGCGCAACATTGAGAACTGTTATCCATTGAATTCTGAGGTACAGAAAATGGTGAGATCTGGTCTCCTATCTTTTAAAGATATTGGTCTCAATGTAAAGGATAATTCACTACCCAAACATGGATGTGGGAATGCTATAAATATGGTTGTTGGTTGTCCTAGGGACTTCCAGATTTTTTATATCAATCTGGTCAGAGGTAATTTAGTGAATATGCATATTGGTCTTTGTGATTTCATTTATTATACACATGACCATGGTGGTTGTAGTATTTGCAGTTTAAAAATCCATGGATGCGATAAAGTGGGAGTTGATCTTCAAGAAATGATGGATGAAGGTCTTATCCACATAATCAAAACAAGGGCTGAATATGAAGAAGAGGTGACTATGGTTTATGGATGTCCCGGTGAATTTTGGATTTTTAATGTGAATTACATGAATGATGATCTGGTACAGCTGCATGCCACATTTTGTCACATGGATGGCCATAAGGTACATCATTATGGGTCCTCTCAGATATGTTGTAGAGATTCTTGTGGTTGTTCTGTTGTAAGAAGAGGTGTTCAATTGTTGTTAGATAATGGTATTATCAGAGTCACAAGCAACATAAATGATTATAATAGAGTTAATATGATTGAAGACTACTCAGTTGAGGCCATGTCAGGTGATGAATATGTTTCTGCTGATAAGTTATTTTCTTCTGATAGAGGTACGTTTTCTGATAATGATTTTGTGATGCCTGAATATTCTGAAGAAGTGGGGTGAATGTTATTGTATAATGTTTTGGTGATCCCGCTCCTGTAGAGATTGAGTACCATAGCAAGCCTGTTGTTGCTCCCGTGGTTATCTGTCTGTCTGGTCCTATCCTATATGAATCAGACAAAGATGTGCCTTATAAGTACATTACGACTATCCTAGAAGATGGTGTGGAAATTCCTATCCAACCTTTGTCCCATGTTGAGAATATTACCGAAGCTAGTTGGGTAACCCGTAGTGGTCGTGTCTTCGCCCCTACCTTTCAAAGAGATGTTAATCCTGGAAAAATGATTGTTGAGACTTATGCTGAGCCTAATAAAGTGGTAGGAGAATCTAGTGGCGCTGCCTTGGAAAAGGATGTTGATGATCTGCTAAATATCATCAAGATGAGTGATTACAAGGTTATGGATCAATTGTTGCAAACCCCGTCTAAGATTTCCATTCTAACCTTGTTGATGAAATCTTATGATCATTGAGAATCTCTGATAATGGTGTTGGATCAAGCTTTTATTGAAATTGATATGCCCTTGATTCATTTCAACAGTGTTGTGGGGAATATTACATCTTGTAACAATCTGGGTTTTTGTGATGATGAGTTGCCTGATGAAGGAAGAAACCACAACCTGGCTCTCCATATTTCTATGAATTGTAAGATTGACTCTCTATCCAATGTGTTGATTGATAATTGATCTGCTTTGAATGTCATACCAAGAAGTTCTCTCATGAAGCTTAAGTACCAAGGAACTCTTATGCACCCTAGTGACATTATAGTGAAAGCTTTTGATGGTTTAAGAATGTCTATCATCGGAGAAGTGGATTTACCTATTCACATAGGTCCATACCTATTCCAAATCACCTTTCAGATTATGGATATTATCCCCGCCTATAGTTATTTATTATGACGACCATGGATCTATGAAGCAGGAGTTGTTACTTCAACCTTGTATCAGAAGATGAAATTTGTTCGTGAAGGACATGTAGTCATTGTCAATGGTGAGAAAGCTCTGTTGATATCTCATTTTCCTTCCTTTAGCATTGTAGAAGTTGATGAAGCCATTGTTGGAATTCCGTTCCAAGCTTTTTCCATTGACAATATAAGGAATAATGAAGATTTTATCACCTCATTTAAAGATGTGCAACAGGTAGTGCATAAATGCCCTAGCAATGTGTGGGGGATGGTTATTAATCCACCTATGAACATGAATGTGACTAGTTTGGGTTTTTCCATGAAGAAGGAAGTTGTGAATCCGAAGTCTGCTTTGAGTATATATCAAGAAATCTTTCAAAATTCATGATATCTTCATCGACTACTCCAAGGATCAACATTATTCTCGAAGATGAGTCAGAGTAAGAGATGCCAAACTTCGTGACACATGGAGTCAAAGTCCAGAATTGGATCATTGTTGAGGTTCCTTCTTGAATTCACATTTCAAAGTAATTTGTTTTTTGTTGATCTTTTCAAAAGTCTTTCACTCAGCCCAAGGTGGAAGTAATGATTGTATCAGTGTGTCTTTTGTTTTGAATTTTAAGATCATTAATAAAAGTTGTTTTTGATTTCTAAATTGTGTCTTTATTTTCTGCTTTTTCTTAGAAAATGGTAATAAGAAAAAACCTTTCTAAATAAATAATAATTGCAAATAAATCCGCATAATCACTTGTTACATGTGTCAGTTTCTAAAATCAATCATAAATCATAAGTGCAGATTAATTAAAAAACCTATTGAGTGCAATGACCCTGCACCCTCTCCTAACTTGGAATATCCTATGTATGTGGCTAAAGAAGAGGAATATGATGAAATCCCAGAAGAGGTTTCACTATTGCTTGAGCACGAGGAAAATACTATTCAGCCGTATAAAGAGTCGTTGGAGACGATTAACTTGGGTTTAGAGGAAGATTCGAAAGAAGTCAAGATTGGGGCACTGCTTCATCCCGAGGTGAAGAACAGGTTGGTTGAGGTTCTGAAAGAGTATGTGGATATGTTTGTTTGGACTTATCAAGACATGTCTAGTTTGGATACCGATATTGTGGAACATTATTTTCCGCAAAATCCAGAATGTCCACCAATCAAGAAAAAGTTGCAAAGAACTCATTCAGACATGGAAGTAAAAATTAAAGAAGATGTTTTAATGTAGATTTATGTTGGTTTTCTTGTGACATCAGTGTACCCTGAGTGGATTGCCAATATTGTTCTAGTACCAAAGAAAGACAGAAAAGTCTGCATGTGCGTTGATTATAGAGATTTAAATAAATCAAGTCCAAAATATAATTTCCCATTGTCACATATGGATATGTTGGTTGATAGTACAACAAAATTCAAAGTGTTCTCGTTCATGGACGAATTTTTCGGTTACAATCTGTGATTGGTGGAAATAGAACTGACTGTTTTGAAATGCTGGTTCGCGAAATGTCGCGGTAAGCAAGAGTCGCCACCGTCTTTTATGTTCTCCAACATGGAAAGGACAAAAGCACAGCAAAATTCCTTTTCGAGATGTTTCTCGGTTCGGGAGGTAGATTATAGAAAGGGAAGGTATTAGCACCCTTTCTATCCATGGTTATCCACGGGCTCTTAGGTACTTGCTCACTATGTTTTCAAAAAATGTTTGCTTTTCTTGTGTTTGTGGGTTTTGAAAAAGTTTGTTTGAAAACTTCGTTTAACTCTTGTATCGGTCCTCAAGAGTGTCATGAAGTGTTTGTTTGAAAACTTTTTGTTTTGAAAGTGTAAGTGCGAAAAGTTGTTTTTGTTTTGAAAGAGCAAGTACCCAGGAGAAATCTACCTACTCTAAGGAATTAAGCTGTGTAAATGTCCTTTAGACAGTACTATCCCACTATTGAGAAGTAGGTAGCACCGTCGTTGGAGTTATTCGGGTCAATTCGATTATAGGGACATATGTGGTCACCAAAGCAATAGTAGGACGCCTTAGCGGTAACCCTAATGTCCTATATCCTTTTTATCCAAGGCAACCGTTTCGAGGCAACTGGATCTTTAGACAGGAGGGCGACCTCTAAAACACCCTATACTCAATGACCACGTCGAGGAAACCAAGTAAGGCGTACCCTAGGAGTGGCATGTGCGAGTGTGTCAGGTTTCATTTATATTATCTTTGCACATGTATCATTGTGAGCTACGGGTTGATTTTATTTTCAGGCAAGTCTTCTCATGCATAGTTAACAGTTAATAATTGTGCGGAAAGTAAATCTACGCTATTATAAGGCGTCGGGTATTTACATTGCCAAAAACATAACCCTTGAAAAGAATAAATGCGAGAAAATAAAAGAAAGCGATAAAAGTCCTAATTATCTATTACATCCTCGGAGCAATTACATAAATATGATCAAAATAATAATGCGCGAAAGAAAATTGAATCGGGAAAAGTCTTTAGGATTTTGACCCTTTTTGAGAAAAGAATGGAATTTTGGTCCTTTTTTGCAATTAATTAAACCTAAAACTAATTAATTAAATAATTAAAAGAAAAAAGTATTTTTTTGTTTTTTTATGTCTTAATGAAAATAAAAATAAAAGAAATTAAAAGTTGTCAAAACCCTAATTCTATGTTAATTTTATTTATTGTGAAAAAAAAGTCAAATTTAACCTAATTAAACTAAGTTAGTTATATTAGTATTTATTTACAAAAAATAATTAATAGTGAAATTAATAAATAATAATAATAATAATAAAAATATTAGTTTTCTGAATTTATTATGAAAAATATTAATTATGAGTAAATTAAATAATAATAATAATAATAGTTATAATAATTATTAAAAGAAAATATAAAAGGGAAAGAAAATAAGAAAATAATAAACCAGGGGGGGTGATGGCCCAATATGGAGGTTAGAAAGCAGTTTTCAGGCCCATTTGTTTGCCAGTCCATTTGACTTTCTTGATTGCCCAGCGCATGGTTGACTAGGGAACACCATGGTCATCCATTCATGACCTTCTGATTTGTGCATATGGCTACTTGGCGCTTGGATCACTGGAGGTATATGGTGGAATACATTGGAAAGCCTGCATGAAATCATGTTATGAAAAACAATAGAAACATTTTGGGGGACCTGGGAATCGAATCCAGGTCCCAATGGTTACCGTCCAGCGCACTATCCACCCAGCCACTTGCCTGCTTTTGTAATTATAATACCAAGCAAATATATTATTAAGAAACAATCAATATGCTGGACAAAACAAAATCACGCGCGCTATTTTAATGGGCTAATCATATGCGAACACGTCTTCATCTTCATCCTGTGTACCTGTAAAAAACAAATAGATAGCGAGGGTTTTTAACCCCCACAAACTGTAACAAGGAAAAATAGCGATTAGCCCTAGGATGAATATAAATATTTCGCGAGGGTTCCACTAGGTTCGTCTTGTTCTGACGGTCTCAACCATATGCATTAGGGGTCTCAATTTTTCCTGGTTACTGAATCCCCAAATTCAAGGTTTATGAACCCTAAAATTTGTCAATGGCAATTTTCAATTCTGCGCATTATAATCCAATTAGCTTATGCCATTAGTTTCCTGTGGTCTTTAACAATACAAAACAAGCAAGAAATCACATCAAATGCTTATGAATTATGAGTTTCGATTATGGGAAAAATATGCAAACCGTGAATTCGTTCTTGACAGTTTCTTGAGCTTTAGCACTTGGTTTCGATTGCAACACGTCTCTGAGAGTTCCAGCAATGTATTAGAATCCACCAATTGCTTTGAATCGTGCTGGAACCTGGAAAACAGTTTTGAGTTTTCTTTGAATTTTCTTGAATGGCTATGGCTTTTTTCTGTAGAGATTTCACGTCCAATGCATTAGGGTTGACTTGTGTATTTATAATAGAAGGGAATTAGGTTACAATCTTGGGCAAAGATCCATGAAATAATGGTTTGAATATTTGATTTGCAATCATATATTTTTGAATCTTTTTGATTGAAGAAACTTGCCAAACTTGGAGATTTTTGTCCCTTTGATTTGCACACGAATTGCCAGCATATCTTGAGCTTGTTTGCTTCACAAAAAGATTGAAAAACCATATCTTTGAATTTCCTACAATTTAAATTAATTAAATGAATTAAAATCAATTAAAAATCCAATTAATTAATAAAAATAAGAAAATAATTCAATTTAAGCTTGATGGGTCGTGCATAAGTCATGGATAAAGTTTCAAGAAGAAATTTGAGGCCCATTGGCAAAAACAAGGTGTTTTGGGCAAAGTTGACTTTTGCAAATTCATAAAAATTTCCCAACTTCTCCAATGCATATCTTGCTCAATTTTGATCATATGAACATGTTCTTGGACATTTTGGAAAGGTCTTGAAGTCCTATAACCAATGCCGTAGGTCCCATGTCATTTGGATTTACCAATCTCAAGTTATGGCCTTTGACCCAAAGTGCATTTTTGTTGACTTTTGAATTTGACCTATAATGTAGAAATTGATAACTTTCTGTGAGATCATTTCTTGGACTTGGAATGTGAAGATGAATTGTAGGAAATGTCATCCCCTTCAAAATGAGCATTGGATGGGATTTTTCTGATGAACCATGAAAAAGTTATGCCTTGGTCAAGATACAGTTGACTTTTCTACTGTCCAAAAATAGTAACTTTTTGCATCTTGATGATTTTTGAGCCATTCTTGTAGAATCATGATCAAGACTTGATAAAATGATGATTGTGTACTCAAAATAAGATGTTAACCAAAAATTCTGACTTTTGACTGCAAAATGACCATTTTACCCCTGTAGTTGACTGTAGAGCAAATAGGGCTTTTGACTGTGCAAATTGGCACTGTGAGTCTTGAAACTTGGCATGTAGATGCTTGCAGATGTATATAGGCACATGAGACTTGATTGGACCACTAAAAACCCCAAATTCCTTGAGAGAACCAAAACCCTAATTTTGACTGGCTTGGGAGGTGGTTTGACTGTGCAACCTTTGAGAAATCTTGAACCATTTGAAGATGATTCTTGGCAAATCTTGAAGAATATGGGAGGGCAAATTTTGGGGTACAACAGTTGCCCCTGTTCAATCTTCTTATACCTGAGGATGTAGATTGGCTGGCGTGCCTTTCGTGATCCGAAGGTGGAAGATGATTGAACACTAAAGTGCCCAGAAATTTGCACTCGCATGGTGTAGTATCAGCAATGTGATGTCGGGAATGGGCTTAAAGATGCCATTTGGAAAGATGATGGTAGGAGGATGGGCTTATAGATTCCATCTGGAGAGGAGACATAATCTTGTCGGGGATGGGCTTATAGATGCCATCTGGAAATGTAATGGATAGTTGTGGAGATGGGCTTAGAGATGCCATCCAGGGGTGTCGATCGCGTAAGAGATTCCTTAGCGAGAACTTGCATACTTGAGAAAGAAAGATGGTTTCCTGGCTTACTACAGGTATTGATCTTCAAACTCTTCATGTAGATACTTTCCTGGCTAGATACAGGTATAGATCTACAATCAATCGCTCACAGATATGCCCTGGCTAGATATAGGTATCGAATCTGGAACTTCAACAGGTTGATCGAGATAGCTTTCCTGGCTGGATACAGGCATAGACCTTTAATCAGTCGCTCACAGATATGCCCTGGCTAGATACAGGTATCGAATCTGGAACTTCAAAAGGTTGATCGAGATAGCTTTCCTGGCTGGATACAGACGTAGACCTCTAATCAGTCGCTCACAGATATGCCCTGGCTAGATACAGGTATTGAATCTGGAACTTCAAAAGGTTGATCGAGATAGCTTTCATGGATGGATACAGGCGTAGACCTCTAATCAGTCGCTCACAGATATGCCCTGGCTAGATACAGGTATCGAATCTGGAACTTCAAAAGGTTGATCGAGATAGCTTTCCTGGCTGGATACAGGCGTAGACCTCTAATCAATCGCTCACAGATATGCCCTGGCTAGATACAAGTATCGAATCTGGAACTTCAAAAGGTTGATCGAGATAGCTTTCCGGGCTGGATACAGGCGTAGACCTCTAATCAGTCGCTCACAGATATGCCCTGGCTAGATACAAGTATCGAATCTGGAACTTCAAAAGGTTGATCGAGATAGCTTTCCTGGCTGGATACAGGCGTAGACCTCTAATCAGTCGCTCACAGATATGCCCTGGCTAGATACAGGTATCGAATCTGGTACTTCAAAAGGTTGATCGAGATAGCTTTCTTGGCTGGATACAGGCGTAGACCTCTGACCTGAGAATGAAAGATAATTTCCTGGCCTGTTACAGGTGTTGATCTTCAAACTCTTCATGTAGATAACTTTCCTAGCTAGATACAGGTATAGATCTACAATCAATCGCTCACAGATATGCCCTGGCTAGATACAGGTATCAAATCTGGAACTTCAAAAGGTTGGTCGAGATAGCTTTCCTGGCTGGATACAGGTGTAGACCTCTGACCTGAGAATGAAAGATAATTTCCTGGCATGTTACAGGTGTTGATCTTCAATCTCTTCATGCAGATACTTTCCTGGCTAGTTACAGGTATAGATCCACAATCAATCGCTCACAGATATGCCCTGGCTAGATACAGGTATCGAATCTGGAACTTCAAAAGGTTGGTCGAGATAGCTTTCCTGGCTGGATACAGGTGTAGACCTCTGACCTGAGAATGAAAGATAATTTTCTGGCCTGTTACAGGTGTTGATCTTCAATCTCTTCATGCAGATACTTTCCTGGCTAGTTACAGGTATAGATCCACAATCAATCGCTCACAGATATGCCCTGGCTAGATACAGGTATCGAATCCGGAACTTCAAAATGTTGATGGTAATCATCTTTTGATTGACCTCTTCCTGAAAAGGCAAAATATTAGTTGTATGCAATGTCATGATGTATGAAATGCATGATGTCATGATGTTCTCAAAAATAAATGAGATCGTGTCGTATGCACTTTATCACGTATGTAAATAGGAGGTATGAGATGTGAAATGTTTATGAATGTATTTTCGTTTGGGAAAATAAATCCTTGACGAGTGCCGGGAGTTTGTTAAATCCTGGGCCGATGATGAACGAAGATGATCGCAAGAATAAACCTGTAGGAGAAGATGACTCCGTTGGGGAAATAAACCTGGTGAAGAGATTACTCCGCGGGGAATTACTCTGTGGGAAGAGATACTTCACTCAGAATTTAACGATAACTCCGCTGGGGATTCCGTTAATAAGCTCTGTTGGGGAATTTGATGAACTCTGCTGGGGATAGGAAGAACTTCGCCAAGGACGATCTTTCCGTTGTAATTTGTTGAGGATAACCCAGTTAGACTCTGGTGGGGATAACCTTTTGAATATGGATGGGGAGATATTTGTACTCTACATGGGACAAGCTTCCAGAATCTACTGGGGAGATGGTTCAACTCTCCTGGGGAAACTTTGGGCCACACTGGGGAAATGGCTCCGCTGGGGTGTTTGGTATTCCGCCGGGGAACAATCTTATATTTCTGTCGAGGAATATTAAGACCGCCGGGGATGCTCTGAGGAATATCTTTATACTCTGCTAGGGAATATTGATCTTCTGGGGATACCCAACTTTTCCAGGACTGATGGTAGACCAACTCTGCTCGGGGGAGAGTATTGCTGACTTGCTGGAGATACTGTGCCTTTTAGGGCTGACGGGAGACCAACTCTGCTTGGGGGAGAGTATTGCTGACTCTTGTCTTACTCTCGGGGAGTGAAGGTATCTTGGTCATATTCTTCAGCTGAACATACCTTGGTACCTGGAGGACAGAGCAGCTTGTACAATTCGGACGATTCCTATTGCCCCAGCTTCTGTGGGAGAAGGTACCTGTGGAGGTGCCTGATAACTGCCGATTGACAAATCTTCTTCTGGTAGGCAAGTGACGAGATGACGAGACATAGTCGTACGCTTTAATCCCTAATTTTTGCCTGGACCGCCCTTTCGGGTTTTCAGTCCATCGGGATACCCTTTTTTTCCCAAGCCGCCTTTTCAGGTTTTCGACTTGCCGGGTGTACAAATTTTTTCATTTTCATCCCTTTTTTTTTTGCCCGAACCCTTTTGGTTCGCTGGGAAGCCCTTATTTTGCCTAGGCCAGTCGACCTAGCGGGTCTTTAATCATGCATAGTACTTTTTTTGACTATGTCCCTGCTCTCAGGATGTAGGGAGTTGTCATTGTCAGTAGTATTGTGTTTCCATACTACCAGAAGATCGTCGTTTGATCGTGCAGGATTCGTTGCTGGAATTCATGTCCAATGCCCCAAGTGACTCAGGCGGAGATTTGCCCCTGACTATTTGGCATCTTGAGAGATTCCTTGAATCTTAACTTGACTGCCCCAGATGATGGACAATGATCATGTTTGCCCCTTGGTTGGAAGTGTTTTTCCACTTGAGATGTGATCCTCTTTGTTGCGAAGGTTTTTGTTCACTAGATATTCGTCGTGCGAATTTCTCTGCTGTCGAACAAATAGTCATATGCAAACAATGTTATTTTAAGAATGCAAAGCTTATGTCTGTCTTGAAGTTCTTGAAAATGCATTTTTTAGTAAAACAAGCAATTTTTGTAAAATGTGATGTCAACTCAAGATTTTACAGCGAGCCCTACAGGAGTCAGGATACCTTTGGTAACAGTATGCTTTCGAACTAACCCATGCTTCAGCTAGGACTTTTAAGGGTTATAACGTGGCCTGGTTCACGGTTTAAGAAACAAAGGATAAAGGCTCAAAGTATATTTGTACCCACCCGCTCTTCGTGATGTTCTTCAAACCTAAACTCAGCTAATCGTGCATTAGATTTTGTTTGAGTCTTTGCTTTGATATACCGGTGATGGTTCGGATACTGATAGTTTATTTTGAATAGGCAGTCATTTCTTTTTGTCGAGGGTCTGTAGGACCTCTTTCTTTTTGATTTCATTATCCCTGTTTTTTGCCTGAACTGTTTCTTTTGTAAATACAGTCAGCGGGATGCCCCAGTTTTCGTAAGTCTCCTTCATAGGTTTTGACTTATTGGGCTTTTATTTTGCGAGATAATGACTGCATGTCTTGACGATTATAGGGAACCATCACTGTCTTTTGTTTTGGAAGGACTCCTTTGATGCCATTCATTGTGCACCTGGATCAACTGAGAAGACTACCCTGCCCCAGGTTATGATTAAGGGTTTTGATTTTTGAAAAGAAAAACTCCGACTTCTTTGGCTCAAAGGGGTTGACGAGGGATTATCTTCCTTATAACTCCAGTGTTTAGGATTTGAAACAATGCATGTACCTCATCAGCGGGGTCTGTTCAAAAGCATACTGTAAAGATCGTGGTATCGTTTTCGTCATCCTCCCTCAAAAGGTTTAGAATTTTTAATCGAGAGTTGAACATCACAAAATGAAAGCAATTTTAAGCATAGTGAACATGATTACTTCAAAACAGACACGTGTAATGCATTAATGAAATAAGAGATTTTGACATGATAATTGTTTGAATAAGAAAAGAAAAATACAATATCAGAATTCGAATGAACAAAAGTCTCTCAATCCTAGCCATGTTTTGGCGAGGGAGCAGTGATCACATTGGGAGTCTCGGGCGCTTCGAACTCGACCTCCTTTGCATCGATTAGGTCCTGAACCTTGTTCCTCAAAGTCCAACAATCATCTGTAGCATGCCCCGGGCTGTCAGAATGATAAGCGCAGCGGCCGTTGGGGTTATACCTTGAAGGTGTAGTGTTCGGATTTTTGGGAGGGTCCCTTAGAGTTACCAAATTGGTCTTCAGCAACTGTGGCAATATCTGAGACAGAGTCATGCTGAGGGGAGTGAATTTCCTTCTGGGTCTCTCTTCCCTTTGTTGGTTGCGATGTTGAGGAGTGCTGGCCGGTTTTGAAATAACTACCGCGTTGACATCTTGGCGGTGTTCGGACCTATTCTGTCTTCTTGAACCATAGACAGCACTGGATTCTTTCTTGAATGGTTTTTTCTCAGTGTTCGAGGAGTCACCCTTCTGTATTTTCCCAGACTTGATACCAGCTTCTATTCTCTCACCGGTCAAGATAAGGTATGTAAACCCAGCAGAAGAATTCCCAATCAGATGGTTGAAGAACGGAGCAGACATGGTTCCCAGAAACATATCAACAAGTTCACGGTCAGTCAAAGGTGGCTGCACCCTTCCAGCAAGGTCTCTCCACTTTTGAGCGTACTCCTTGAATCCTTCACCCGTCCCTAGTGACATACCCTGGAGTTGGGTACGCGTAGGAGCAAGGTCGGAATTATACTGATA
Source organism: Vicia faba (assembly GCA_948472305.1). Classification (NCBI taxonomy): domain Eukaryota; kingdom Viridiplantae; phylum Streptophyta; class Magnoliopsida; order Fabales; family Fabaceae; genus Vicia; species Vicia faba. The sequence continues at coordinate 843,743,534 of OX451739.1, forward strand.
CTGCTTATAAAATGCAGTAGCCAAGTCCTCCCAGTTACGAATACTGGTTCCATCCAGCTGATAGAACCATTCGAGTTAAGTCCCTGAAAGACTATCCTGGAAGAAATGGATCCATAAATTCTTGTCTGCAGTATAAGGTTGGATCTTCCTTACATATGATCTGAGATGCAGTTTAGGACAGGAAGCTCCGTCGTACTTTGCAAAGGCGGACGCCTTGAACTTGTGAGGGATCACCACCCCAGAGGATAAGCCTAGGTCTCCAAAGTCCAACCCGGGCACTTGCTGAATCTCCATAGCACTTAAACGGTCCTCCAGCTATTTGTACCTGTCCTCAGCAGGAGGGTACTGTTCATCATTATAATCTGTCTCGTTGTCGGAGACCGCGGGACTAGGAACCCTTCTCTCTTGGGGACTGTCCTTCCCTACAGAGGAAGTAGTCAGCTCAGCTTCATTTTGTAGCCCATTTCCAAACCTCCGTCCAGTGTTGAATAATACAGTCCTCTTCTTCTTCTTCTTCAGAATCAAAGTCTTTAACTCCTGTTGACCCTGGGCTAAGCTCATGACCAACTCCTGGAACTGGGCATTCTGGGTCTGGAGAGCCTTGATGGCTTGTTCAGTAGTAGGTTCAGAAGTCATGATGATTTCTGAAATAAACAGCGAAGAAGATAAGTGACATGTAAAAAGGGTACCTGTTATGCATATGATGACATGAAATGCGTATGATTTATGTTTTCAAAGACAATCGGGATTCAACTTTGTAGACAAGAAAGGAAACAAACTTTATTAGATTCAACTTTGGAATTGTTCAACAAATTTCCCTTAGGCGTTACAAAAATGGAAAATACTGAAAAGGAAATAAAAGCTGTAAAAGAAACATCCAAAGCCCATTAGTGCTCCCATAGCCTCTTCTTCTCGGTGCGGATATAATCATTCAGGATCCGCTCATTCTCCAATAGCTTTGTCAGCTTCTGGATCTTCTGTTCCTGTTCATTGAACCTTTCCCGATAAGAATCCCGTTCTTCCTGTAGTTGCGCCTAAGACCTCTTCAGTGTATCAACATCATTGGGTATCTGAGGGTGGAGGACAGTTGGAGGAACCCCGTCTCTGTCAGGAAATTCAAGAATAATAGGCCTGACAGCTTCGTATGGCATACCTAACTTCTGAGCACGGATGCGGACCCATTTGAAGTAAGATTCCATAGGCAGAGAAGTATTTGGCCCCAACTCATGTGGGTCAGCTTTGTGAATTCTATCCCAAGCTCGGATGAATCTACGACGCAGCTCGTCACTGTCTACCTGAAACTCAAAACTGATGTGAGGTACCAACATCTCATGAGGCCCTGCTCTTCTGGCTCTTCCAAACTGACGGAGAGCTAAACATGGATTATAAGAGATTCCTCCCTGGGTACCGATCAATGGAACATTAGGATATTCTCTGCAACGATCAATAACAGCCACCTCATCTAAACCTCTGAGAGTCCAAATGATGTAATTATCAGTGAGAGACATTAACCTATGAGCCCAGCCCCTTCCTTCTTTGTTCTTCAGCACGAACTTAGGGAGGTGCGAAATAAACCACCTCACTAACAAAGGAGCACAACACCATAGAGTTCCCCGTCTTCGGGCAGTACGAGCATAGAGTTGTTGCAGGATATCACCCAAGAGAGTGGGTACGGGATTCCGAGAGATGAAGATCCTTATGGAGTTGACATTAACAAAGGTGTCAAGATTTGGAAACAATACTAGACCATAGATTAAGAGAGCCAGGATGTCTTCATACGCCCTGAAGTCTAAGTCATTCCAGAAACTATTAGCTTTACCAATCAGAAATTTAGCCAAAAAGCCTTTAACTCCGCTTCTAGTCTCCCAGTTATCCATTACCTCTTTGGTGGTCAAGGGAAGGGCTGCAACAATCTCCTCAAGCCTAAGAGTCTTTTCCCAACCAGTGAATGGGGTCTGTTCCAAGACAGGGACACCAAGCAAATCAGAGAATTATTCCAGGGTAGGGACCAGCTGGAAGTCTTGAAAGGTGAAGCAATGGTATAGCGGATCATAAAACTGAGTCAGGACACTCATCAGCTGTTGGTCCCACTTGGAAGTGACTAAACCGGGAAGAGAACCATGCCTCTTGATGAAGGAAGTAGTATTTGGAATCCTGTCAACCAATTCTTTAAGCAAATCAGGTGGTTGAACAAAGTTGAGCCGGATAGTATTCCTTCGCATAAGCATCATGATGTCCTACAAAAGAGAGCAAAGATGAAACCCTCTTGTCTTTGAAATGGGTTAGTCCTTATGCAGGATGCATGCAATGTTATGATGGTATGATGTTATGATAAAGCACACCACAAATATTCACAAAAGGCAAACATGATAAGGCACACAAGTCACACAAGACAGCCCTTAGAGTTCAGGCCAGCATGAAGTTTAGGTACTACCCTCTTTCAGTTTCGTTGGTTAAGACCTGTCCTAGAAAATAGTAACCGGGTTCTAGAGGATCTCAATATCACTGACTACCCTCAATCTGTCATAACTCCAGCTTCGCAATCTTTTCTTGCGGCCGGAACCATCGCGAGAGTTTAGCCTCAATGAGTGTAGCACACTGCTACTGTTCTATGGCCAAGTTGGGTCAATTTAGGGTTCTAAGGTCGGTTGGTGCTTAATGACTCCTCAGAAGACCCATATTCTCCTAGTTCTAACACAAGGGATATCGGTACAGACCAAGGTGTCACACCAATGTAGCTACTGCTTCACCCGTGTCGGTCTACGCCGGACAGGTCCCTCACAGCTTTTGCTACCTAAAGGGTATTCCCCAGATCCGGGTTAGGATCTATGAAACTCCGATGCAAGCCCACAATATTAAAGCAAACAAGGCATACAATTGAAAACATAAGAGTGGTCTAATCCTAAGGTACACCTCACTTAAATGTCCCCAGCAGAGTCGCCAGTTCTGTGATCGGTGGAAATAGAACTGACTGTTTTGAAATGCTGGTTCGCGAAATGTCACGGTAAGCAAGAGTCGCCACCGTCTTTTATGTTCTCCAACATGGAAAGGACAAAAGCACAGCAAAATTCCTTTTCGAGATGTTTCTCGGTTCGGGAGGTAGATTATAAAAAGGGAAGGTATTAGCACCCTTTCTATCTGTGGTTATCCACGGGCTCTTAGGTACTTGCTCACTATGTTTTCAAAAAATGTTTGTTTTTCTTGTGTTTGTGGGTTTTGAAAAAGTTTGTTTGAAAACTTCGTTTAACTCGTGTATCGGTCCTCAAGAGTGTCATGAAGTGTTTGTTTGAAAACTTTTTGTTTTGAAAGTGTAAGTGCGAAAAGTTGTTTTTGTTTTGAAAGAGCAAGTACCCAGGAGAAATCTACCTACTCTAAGGAATTAAGTTCTGTAAATGTCCTTTAGACAGTACTATCCCACTATTGAGAAGTAGGTAGCACCGTCGTTGGAGTTATTCGGGTCAATTCGATTATAGGGACATGTGTGGTCACCAAAGCAATAGTAGGACGCCTTAGCGGTAACCCTAATGTCCTAGATCCTTTTTATCCGAGGCAACTGTTTCGAGGCAACTGGATCTTTAGACAGGAGGGCGACCTCTAAAACACCCTATACTCAATGACCACGTCGAGGCAACCAAGTAATGCGTACCCTAGAAGTGGCATGTGCGAGTGTGTCAGGTTTCATTTATATTATCTTTGCACATGTATCATTGTGAGCTACGGGTTGATTTTATTTCCAGGCAAGTCTTGTCATGCATAGTTAACAGTTAATAATTGTGCGGAAAGTAAATCTACGCTATTACAAGGTGTCGGGTATTTACATCGCCAAAAACATAACCCTTGAAAAGAATAAATGCGAGAAAATAAAAGAAAGCGATAAAAGTCCTAATTATCTATTACATCCTCGGAGCAATTACATAAATATGATCAAAATAATAATGCGCGAAAGAAAATTGAATCGGGAAAAGTCTTTAGGGTTTTGACCCTTTTTGAGAAAAGAATGGAATTTTGGTCCTTTTTTGCAATTAATTAAACCTAAAACTAATTAATTAAATAATTAAAAGAAAAAAGTATTTTTTTATGTTTTTTTATGTCTTAATGAAAATAAAAATAAAAGAAATTAAAAGTTGTCAAAACCCTAATTCTATGTTAATTTTATTTATTGTGAAAAAAAGTCAAATTTAACCTAATTAAACTAAGTTAGTTATATTAGTATTTATTTACAAAAAATAATTAATAGTGAAATTAATAAATAATAATAATAATAATAAAAATATTAGTTTTCTAAATTTATTATGAAAAATATTAATTATGAGTAAATTAAATAATAATAATAATAGTTATAATAATTATTAAAAGAAAATATAAAAGGGAAAGAAAATAAGAAAATAATAAACCAGGGGGGGTGATGGCCCAATATGGAGGTTAGAAAGCAGTTTTCAGGCCCATTTGTTTGCCAGTCCATTTGACTTTCTTGATTGCCCAGCGCATGGTTGACTAGGGAACACCATGGTCATTCATTCATGACCTTCTGATTTGTGCATATGGCCACTTGGCGCTTGGATCACTGGAGGTATATGGTGGAATACATTGGAAAGCCTGCATGCAATCATGTTATGAAAAACAATAGAAACATTTTGGGGGACCTGGGAATCGAACCCAGGTCCCAATGGTTACCGTCCAGCGCACTATCCACCCAGCCACTTGCCTGCTTTTGTAATTATAATACCAAGCAAATATATTATTAAGAAACAATCAATATGCTAGACAAAACAAAATCACGCACGCTATTTGAATGGGCTAATCATATGCGAACACGTCTTCATCTTCATCCAGTGTACCTGTAAAAAACAAATGGATAGCGGGGGTTTTTAACCCCCACAAACTGTAACAAGGAAAAATAGCGATTAGCCCTAGGATGAATATAATATTTTGCGAGGGTTCCACTAGGTTCATCTTGTTCTGACGGTCTCAACCATATGCATTAGGGGTCACAATTTTGCCTGGTTACTGAATCCCCAAATTCAAGGTTTATGAACCCTAAAATTTGTCAATGGCAATTTTCAATTCTGCGCATTATAATCCAATTAGCTTATGCCATTAGTTTCCTGTGGTCTTTAACAATACAAAACAAGAAAGAAATCACATCAAATGCTTATGAATTATGAGTTTCGATTATGGGAAAAATATGCAAACCATGAATTCGTTCTTGACAGTTTCTTGAGCTTTAGCACTTGGTTTCGATTGCAACACGTCTCTGAGAGTTCCAGCAATGTATTAGAATCCACCAATTGCTTTGAATCGTGCTGGAACCTGGAAAACACTTTTGAGTTTTCTTTGAATTTTCTTAAATGGCTATGGCTTTTTTCTGTAGAGATTTCACGTCCAATGCATTAGGGTTGACTTGTGTATTTATAATAGAAGGGAATTAGGTTACAATCTTGGGAAAAGATCCATGAAATAATGGTTTGAATATTTGATTTGCAATCATATATTTTTGAATCTTTTTGATTGAAGAAACTTGCCAAACTTGGAGATTTTTGTCCCTTTGATTTGCACACGAATTGCCAGCATATCTTGAGCTTGTTTGCTTCACAAAAAGATTGAAAAACCATATCTTTGAATTTCCTACAATTTAAATTAATTAAATGAATTAAAATCAATTAAAAATCCAATTAATTAATAAAAATAAGAAAATAATTCAATTTAAGCTTGATGGGTCGTGCATAAGTCATGGATAAAGTTTCAAGAAGAAATTTGAGGCCCATTGGCAAAAACAAGGTGTTTTGGGCAAAGTTGACTTTTGCAAATTCATAAAAATTTCCCAACTTCTCCAATGCATATCTTGCTCAATTTTGATCATATGAACATGTTCTTGGACATTTTGGAAAGGTATTGAAGTCCTCTAACCAATGCCCTTGGTACCATGTCATTTGGATTTACCAATCTCAAGTTATGGCCTTTGACCCAAAGTGCATTTTTGTTGACTTTTGAATTTGACCTATAATGTAGAAATTGATAACTTTCTGTGAGAGCATTTCTTGGACTTGGAATGTGAATATGAATTGTAGGAAATGTCATCCCCTTCACAATGAGCATTGGATGGTATTTTTCTGATGAACCATGAAAAAGTTATGCCTTGGTCAAGATACAGTTGACTTTTCTACTATCCAAAAATAGTAACTTTTTGCATCTTGATGATTTTTGAGCCATTCTTGTAGAATCATGATCAAGACTTGATAAAATGATGATTGTGTACTCAAAATAAGATGTTTACCAAAAATTCTGACTTTTGACTGCAAAATGACCATTTTACCCCTGCAGTTGACTGTAGAGCAAATAGGGCTTTTGACTGTGCAAATTGGCACTGTGAGTCTTGAAACTTGGCATGTAGATGCTTGAGGATGTATAGAGGCACATGAGACTTGATTGGACCACTAAAAACCCCAAATTCCTTGAGAGAACCAAAACCCTAATTTTGACTGGCTTGGGAGGTGGTTTGACTGTGCAACCTTTGAGAAATCTTTAACCATTTGAAGATGATTCTTGGCAAATCTTGAAGAATATGGGAGGGCAAATTTTGGGGTACAACACAATCTAATTAGAATGGCTCCTGAGTACATAGAAAAAATAATGTTTATCACACTCCGAGGAACATTCTGTTACAGAGTGATGCCCTTCGGGTTGAAGAACGTTGGTGCAACATACCAGAGGGCTATGACAACCATATTCCATGATATGATGCATAAGGAAATTGAGGTATATGTTGATGATATGATTTCCAAATCTCATATTGAGGAAGGGCATATAGAAGATTTATTGAAGTTGTTTCAGCGATTGAGGAAGTATCATCTCTGTTTAAATCTAAATAAGTGTACTTTTGGTGTTCGTTCAGGAAAGTTGCTAGGTTTCATTATCATTCAAAAAGGAATTGAAGTTGATCCTGATAAAGTTAAGGCAATTCAAGAAATTCCTGTATCAAGAACTAAAAAGCAAGTTATAAGCTTCCTTGGACGTTTGAATTACATTTCAAGATTTATTTCCCATATGACTGCAACATGTGAACCATTCTTCAAGTCTTGAAGAAATATCAAGGTTGCGTATGGAGGGATGATTGCCAAAGGGAACTTGAAAGCATTAAAGAGTATTTTCTTGAGCCTCCTATCTTGATCCCTCTTGTTGAAGGAAGACTATTGATTATGTATCTGACTGTGTTGGATAACTCCATGGGCTGTATTTTGGGACAACAAGATGAAATGAGAAGAAAAGAATATGCCATTTATTAACTCAGCAAGAAGTTTAGTGGCTGTGAGTCATGGTATTCTATGCTAGAAAAAAACATGTTGTGCTTTGGCCTGGGAAGCAAAAAAATTACGGTAATATATGTTGAATCATACTACTTGGTTAAATTCCAAAATATATCCAATTAAGTATATTTTTGAGAAGCTTGTTCTTACTTGAAGAATTTCCCGTTGGCAGATGATGTTGTTGAATATGATATTTAATACCGTATTCAGAAGTCTATTAAAGGAAGTGTGTTGGAAGAGTACCTTGCCCACCAATCGGCGGACGATTATCAGTCTATTAAGTATGATTTCCCAGATGAGGATGTGATGATTTTGAAAGTAAAATATTGTGATGAGCCTTTGCTCGAGGAAGGTCCCGATCCTGAATCCCGGTGGGGTATGGTGTTTGATGAAGTTGTAAATGCTTATGGAAAAGGAATTGGTGTTGTGATTATCACTCCCCATGGGTCACACATCCCTTTTACTGCAAGGTTGGAATTTGATTGTAGCAATAATATGGCAGAGTATGAAGCTTGTATTATGGGTCTTGAAGAGGCTATGGATCTCATAATTAAAATTCTTGATGTATATGGTGATTCAGCTTTGGTAGTAAATCAGATCAAAGGAGAATGGGAGACTCGTCACATTGGCTTGATTCCCTACAAAGATTATGCTAGAATATTATTACTTTTTTTCAATAAGGTTAAATTCCATTACATTCCCAGATATGAGAATTAGGCAGTAGATGCTTTAGCCACTTTAGCTTCCATGTACCAAGTAAATTCTTGGAACGATGTACCTTAGATTACAGTCCAACGTCTTGATAGACCAGCTCATGTGTTTTCTACAGAGGGGACATCAGATGAAAAACCTTGGTATTATGATATCAGGCACTTCCTTTAGACTCGAGAATACCCGCTCGGTGTGTCAAAAAAAGATAGAAAGACATTTAGAAGGTTGGCAGGTAGCTTTTTCCTCAATGAAGATGTGTTATACAAAAGAAATTATGACATGGTCTTGCTTACATGCATGGGCGTCCGCGAAGAAAACATGTTGATGCACGAGATCCATCAAGGTTCCTTTGGTACCCATGCCAATGGACATTCGATGGTAAAGAAGATGCTTAGGGTATGTTACTATTGGCTGAAAATGGGATCCGACTGTTACAAGTTTGTGAACAAGTTCCATATGTGTCAGATTTATGCTGAAAAGATTCATGTGCCTCTGAAGCTTCTCAATTTTATTTCGTCCCCCATGGACTTTTTCTATGTGGAGTATTGATATGATTGGAATGATTAAACCCAAGGCGTCGAATGGACACTATTTCATCTTAGTGGCAATTGACTACTTCACCAAGTGGGTGGAAGCAGCTTCATATGCTAACATCGCCAAGCAAGTGGTAGTACGCTTTATCAAGAACAATCTTATATGTCAGTATCGAGGGCCAAGCAGGATTATCACTGACAAGGGCTCAAATTTGAATAAAAAAATAATGACATAACTTTGTGAAGAATTTAAGATTGTCCATCACAATTCATCTCCTTACAAGCCTAAGATAAATGGGGTTGTTGAAGTTGTTAATAAAAACAATAGGATCATCTAGAAGATGATTGTTACCTATAAATATTGGCATGAGATGCTACCTTTTGCTTTGCAATGGTACTGTACACCCGTCTGCACTTCAACAGGGGAAACCTCGTTCTCTCTTGAGTATGGTATGGGAGCAGTGCTCCCTGTTGAGGTTTAGATTCCCTCTTTGCGTGTAATGATGGAAACTGAGTTGTCAAATACTGAATGGGTCCAGAACAGGTTTGACCAGTTGAATTTGATTGAAGAAAAGAGAATGACGGCCTTGTGTCATGGTCAGTTATATTGTAAAAGAATGAAGAAAGCTTTTGATAAGAAGTTCAAGCCTCGTGAATTCAGAGAAGGCGACGTTGTGCTCAGAAAGATCATGTCTTTTAACGCTGATTCTAGGGGCAAGTGGACTTCCAATTATGAAGGCCCATATGTTGTCAAGAAAGCCTTCTCTGGAAGTGCATTGATTCTTGAAACTATAGATAGTGAGGAGTTCCCATGTCCCATTAATGCTGACGTGGTCAAGATATACTTCGCCTAAATAAATAAATAAAATAACAACTCACTAAGTTGAAAACCGGAAAGGGCGACTTAGGAAAGTAAGAGCGTCTCGGTAGGCTGAAAACCTGAAAGGGAGGTCTAGGAAAAAGTTAGATACACAAATAGAATAAATTTTCCCGGTAGGTTGAAAACCCGCGAGGGAAACCTAGGAAAAAGGTAGGGATTTCTGGCAAGTAACTGCGTCAGACAAGACTTGATCATTAAAGCAACAATTTCTCGGATTCTCACCATACTTCGACTGAAGCCTTTTCTCAGGAGTTCAAAGTTGTTAGGGAGAATAGTGGTCATCATATTTCAATGTATCTTTTCCATGTATTTACCATTTTCCAAAAATTTGTAATCATTCATGGAGTCATGCCATTTTCAGACTACCATTCTATTAATAAAGTTTGATCCTGTATCTAGTTCTTTGTAGTTCTTATTTTATTCTATTTACAAAAAATTCATTTATTATTGATAGTAATTTTAAAAACAAAAAGACTTAATAATAAAAAATGTTTTTGAAAAGAATTTACAAATTACTTTTTACTTCTGATTTTGTGATTCAGGTGGAACAAAAGTAATGATTCCAAGGATGGACGAACTCTAAAGTTTTGAAAAGGTATCCCGAGATTACTCTTGCTGATATGCGCATGAACCTCTTATGTTTCATTCCTTTTATAGTTGGATTTCATACCAATTTATATATGGTACGATGTTGGGCCTGTAATCCTATTTTCCCCAGTTAAATCTTGGTTCATATTTTTCTCCAGGTTGATTATTTGGTTTTTGGTTTACACGGTTTGATGCCTCTATCCCAGATTCTCCAGTCAGGACTTGAAGCGGATTTTTTTCCAGCTGAGTAGCTAGACAAGGGTAGTATTTTTTCTTAGAAGTGTTGAAACAACTGTAAAATTTTTGGGTTTTCTCTCGCCAAGTGTTGAGTTTGGTTTAAAATCCCCATAATTTTGACTTCCTGTTGCGTTGTTAACTTCCTAGATCCCCAAATGAAGAAAATATGGTGCTTCTCTCTAAAAGTTATTATCCCTATTTTTCCCCATGGCATTGTTTTCCCTAGTGAAGTCAGTGTGGAATACCCAGTTGAAGTCTAGGCGATATGCCATTGTCTTCCCTAACAAAGTTTGTATGATATTCCCCGGTGAAGCCCGGTGGGAGGGGTTATATACTTTCAACTGTATTGGTTTATTGCTATCAGATTATGATGTGATTATTTTCAAGGCATGTTTCTTCCTAGTGGAGGTAATTCATGAAGTAGGATTTTGTTTCCTTAGTTGGTGCTTACTCTCTTATGGAATCTTCATCCTGGATGTGATTTAGCCGAATGTTATTTTCCCCAACCTGGTTTTCTCTGGTTATTCCCAGTATATACATGATAACGGTCATACATTCATACACACATCATTTATAGATGAATTAAAATTCATTGCTCATTTTCATTCATTGATGTTTTTGTTGGCATATTACGCTCTTTGTAGAGTTATGTTACCCTCTGTATAATAGATTATCAACCTTAAGCAGAAAGGGTATATCCTTTCAATTTCCCCACTGAGTTATCCCTCGTGGAAGAATTTTGCTTTAGCCTTCCTATTCAGCTCATTATCTAGATGGAATATGATCCCCATTTGAGCTTATTCCTTATTGGGTGGTGCCTTGGTTGACTGTTTCACTCCGGTTTGTTCCTGATTTGAATATGTGGTCCTCGGCAGCAATATTATTTTGATTTTTGTAGGCTTTGAGCCCTAGATTAAGAATGTGCATTTATTTTGCACGTGAAGACTTTATCTCCTCAACAGGAATGTATTGGCAATTCCCCATGAAGTCAAGATTAATTTCCCAACAGCGTTATCATAATCCTCTTCATAAACAACAAGTGGTAGGTCTCTTTATTTTAGCAACTAGTTCTTCCCCAGTAAGTCTGTTAATGCCAGAGAAGATTTTTACTCTGATGGATGGTAGTCTCTTCATTATGGGAGATAGTTCGTTGTTGAGATTTTTACATTGATGAATGGTAGTCTCTTCATTAATAAAGATAGTTCGTTGTTGAAATGTTTTACTCTGATGGATGGTAGTCTCTTCATTATAGGATATAGTTCGTTGTTGAGATATTTTACCTCGATGGATGATAGTCTCTTCATTATGGGAGATATTTCGATGTTGAGATGTTTTACTCTGATGGGTGGTAGTCTCTTCATTAATGGAGATAGTTCATTGTTGATATGTTTTACTCCAATGGATGGTAGTCTCTTCATTATGGGAGATAGTTCATTGTTGAGATGTTTTACTCTAATGGATGGTAGTCTCGTCATTATGGGAGATAATTCATTATTGAGATTCACTTTTCTCTAAAAGAGTTGATCTGTTCCCAGCCATGAGTGTTGATGTTAATCATATGTTTCCAGTCCTAAGTACTGATGCTAATCATTTGTTATCGACCCTAATATTGGTATTTACCGGTATTATCTTACCACATCTATTTGCATCCTTTGTTATCGACCCCAATCATTTTTTCTTCCAATTTTTCTCAAATCGACTGAGCTATACTTTGTATAAATTTTTCGCTAGGGTACCATTGTGTTGTACTCCAAAATTTTACCTCCCATTTTTCATGCAATATACTATCCTAGGGTTTCTCTAATATCCAATTTGGCTCAAAAGTTGATCAGACAGATTCTCTTCCTAGGCGACAAATCCAATTAGGGTTTGGTATTTCTCAGAGAAAATAGAGTTTTCAAGGTTTCAAATGGTCTTCATAGGTCTTCCTGTCTCCTCAAGGATGTTTATGACAGTTTTCAAACTTTGCATTACAAGTTTGCTTAGTCGATGGCTCAGATAACTGAAAACGACTACATTGACCCCAAATCTACCTTTTGCGAGAGTGAGTTCAAACGATTGTAACTTCTTCATTATTCGATAATTTTGAGGGGTTATTTTTGCGTATGATTCTCATTTATGTCATCTCCAATTTCTCTTCAAAAATCAAGAGTTGATTATGTGTAGAAGATCACCAAAATTCGACTATGTTAGAAGTCACATCCTGAATTTTGACCTAATCTTAAGGAATTGTCGCCTAATTTCTAAGAATTGTGATTCCTTGAAATTACAAGATCTTGGGACGATTATTTCTGCATATGGTCATAAGTGATGTCGCTCACGAGTTTATCCTCAAAGATCGAAAGGAAATTGTGTTTGGAGGACTTTGAAAGTTATCGAATCGTCGCAAGTCATTTGTTTGATTTCGAATGTTCTTAACAACAATTTGTTTTTCTCAGGACTATGTTTCTTAGGTTGAAATTTGTTAATTCTATAAGATTGATGAATGTTCTTAAGGCATGTTTGTTTTGGCAATGAAGTTCCATTTTAATTGAGCATGGCGAGCAAGTTAATTTTGAATACAAATTTGATTTGGACAAGATATGAAGATTAAAACCTTCGTTTAAACGACCATAGTTTTGGGTTTGAATTAATCCAGTGGAATTGGATTCTTAAACATTTATTTTGTTTACGAATTTGATTGGAGTACAAGGCACATGTTTTATTTGATCATTTGTGATTTCTTGAAGTTCAAGTTACCAAGTCAATGTGTATTATTCAAACCATTCAAATTGAGAATTTCAAAATTCAAAAATGTTCAAGATTCGTACAATGAATTTGATCATTTACAATTTTTCTCAAGGTTTTGTGTTCATTACACTACAAATGAAATAAATTACAAATTTTGTTTTGCTTACAAAGAAAGAAGTTTTGTTTTGTTTCTTCAAGCCTTCATTGCTTCATCTTCAAGAAATCCATCCAATCCTTGCTAGCCATGACTTTCTCTTCACCTTGCCTCGCTTGTCACACATGAAACAAAATCAAGAAAGAACTAGTGATCAAATAAATTCAAAATAGACAAAATTACAATTGATTTAAAATTCATCATTAGGGTGGTTTTTTGGAATCAGAAAAAAGAAAGAGTTTGTTTATGTGTTAAGGCCTCAAATTTTCAGTTTTATCATGGGCCAAGTTTCTATTGCAAATCTCAAAGGAATTGGTTCACATTAGACAAAAAAAAAGTGCAAACAAAATTTCAAGTCCAACACAATTCAAATCCAACAGAATTCAACCCAACATAATTTCAGGACCAAAAGTCAAGCCTCATACATGTTGTTTCAATAAAAGTCTGATTTGCATCATTGGCTAGGAAGGAGTCTTTTGCAAATCTCAAATATTTGGTTCACAAAAGATAAAGAGGAAATCAAGAAAAGTCAGAACTAGCATCACAGAAAATACCAATCCAGCAAGAAAACAAAAAAAGCCTCATAATTATGTGGTTTCAATGAAAACTCAGAGATGTAATGTAAAAATCATAGGCCAGAGACAATAGTATTGCAAAATCTCAAAAGACAATGTTTTGGATTACATAAAATCAAAGCAGCAAACCAAGGCCAAAAGTAAACCAGCAAAAGTACAGAAACCATTATAAAGTCTAACAGCACAGTGCAGCAAAGTACAAAAAATCCAACATATAGAAAGTACCAAAGCCTGTACAAAATCTAAAAGCAACAAGCAATTGGCCAGCAACAAGCAACAAGTACCAAAGTTCAGAAAATCATAAGAAAAGTGATAAGGCAAGCTCCCTCAAGTCAAAATCGACTTTGTACAGAAAACCGAGCAAGCTAAAGGTCACAATATAAAAAGTGGAAAGCAGTTCACAGTAAAAAAAAGGTTTTTGTCCAACAAAGATACAGATTCACAAAACAGAACCACAACAACCCTCAATATAACCCCTTAAAAATTTCCGTGCAGCAAAAGATATAGGGTTACAATAACTACAAAAACACAAAAACAGAACCTAATGCAAACGGCCAAACCCTAAACGGTATTTCCATAATTTTCCTAAACAACAAACAACCATTCAGAGATTCGGTAAAGAGAAAAAGATTGAAAGAAACTCACCCAGAAATCAAGCTAGTAAGCCCGAAACCTCCCTTCCCCTTTCCATTCTTGTTCGTCTCACTGAAAATCATGCAAGAAACAGTTAGAAATTCAGAATAAAAGAGAATTTAAGAAGCGAAATTGAAAGAGAAACTGAAACACAGTGAGGAAGATGAAGTAGAGAGCACGATCACGCCAGCAAGAGAGAGGAAGAGGCACCACTTGCCTCTGTTTAGGGTTCACAAACCCTTTCCTTTATTTAAGTTATTAGAGGTGGGTCTTGGGTCGACCTAGTTCGGCCCAAGCCCACCATATATTTTTTTATTTATTTCAAAAACTAACTTTTTCTTTTATATATTATTGGATCCATTTTATTTAATGAGAAAACAGCTTGGCACGTTGGTGAAGGTATTTTTTGGTAAACACAAAGGCCCGGGTTCGAAACCCCTTGGGACCTTTTGTTGTTTTCAATTTCTTTATTTTTGTTTTTTATTTTGATTTCAGCATCATTAGGCTTAGTTCCCAGGCCCAGCGCCTCATTCACAAACACACCCCCATGTTTACTAACCTCCACGCTGGCCCAATTCCCTTTTTTTTTACTTCATCAATTTCTGTTTTTACAAAAAAAACATTATTGTGCCTAATATTCAAACCAAACCTGTTTTGCTAAAAAACCTCCCAAAAAAACTTTTACCCCCTGACTTATTTCTATTTTTTTATATACATTATTTTTATTATTAGTAATATTATTGTTATTATTAATTATTCTATTAATAATATCCCAAAAAAATATTTTATTTAGTATTTATATTTTTATATACTTATCTTATTTTCTTTCAATACAAAAAATACCAAAAAGATTTTCTTGTATAAACTTAATTTCTTTTCTTAAATAATTTAAATAAACTTAGGTTTAATTTATTTAAAACTTAGGGTTTTCTTTAAATTAATTTTCATAACTCTTTTCACAAAAAACTAAAAAAAAAGGGTTATTTTCTTCAAATTAAACTATTTTCTTTGTATTAGTCAATTCATTCCCCTTTAGATGATTAGGTTTAAAACCTTCCTTAACATAAATCCAAAAAGATTCATACTCTTTCCCATTTATTCATGCTTGTAGATTACCATTTCAATTCTTTTACATTGTTCAATATCGTTGTAATAGTTAATTACATTTAAAATTCTTGCAATCCCCATTTGTAAAAATGTATACCCCATCCCCAAAAACGATGTAATAGCGTATGACATTTATTTTCCGCAATTTATTGTTTCATACAATGCTAGTAATTAGGGTTTATATGGCAAGATAAAATTAACTTAGAAATCCCTAATTCAAGATAAAACAATGCATGTAAATTAATACACTTGCACACGTACACCCTTAGGGTAAATCCACTTTGTTGCCTTATGAAAATGGCCATATTATGCATGTGGGGTATCTTAGCAAAAGCAATAAAAAATACAAGATCATGGTCCCTCGATGATGCTATCAAAGTTGCCTTTCAAAAATGATCTTAGTCCCTTAAAGAAAATGCTAAGATATCTTACAACATTGATAATCATGGCTATACGATGACCCACTCTCGTCCCTTTACATCCAAAGATAAGATTTCTTACCAAATCAATGGTAAGATAACAATGTTAAAGGAAAGAGGAAATAAACATGACAGATTTTTGAGTAGGTAGAATGTTCCTAGTTTCTTGCTCATATTCAAACCAAAACATCCTTTCTATTTTCAAAACAAACACCAACACTTTCAAAAACATCTTTCAAACTTGAAACATTTTCAAAATATCAACACTTTGTATACATTCTTACGAACGAGAATCATTACAAAGTTTTCCTAAACGATGGAGCCTTTTCAAAATACTTTCAAAAACCATACAAAGCACATTTTCAAACAAAAGAAAGTGATCTAGCAAGAAACTAAGAGCCCGTAGATAACTACGGATGAAAAGCGTGCTAATACCTTCCCTTTTCATAATCTACCCCCCGAACTCAAGAAAACATCTCAAAGGTCTTTCCTGTTCTTTTAAGCATTTCCTTTTGGATAAAATAAAAGTTGGTGGCAACTCTTGCTAACCGCAACATTTGAGATCAAATGCAAAACAACCAAGTCAGTTCTCCCACCGCGTTAAAGAACTGGCGACTCTGCTGGGGAAAAATTTAAAAGCGGGTTTACCTTAGGGCTAGATCACATTTACTTGCTTTCATTGTTTGATTTGTTTGCTTTACATTTTGGTTCTTTGTTTGGGTTTAAATACTTTATCCGAATTTGGGATACCTTATAGGTAAGTAGCAATACATTGTGGAAATTGTGCGAGGTATATCGACATGGTCTAAGAAATAGCTACGTTAGTGTGACATATTTGTGGGTACCGGTAGCCCTTGAGTAGTCAAAGAGAATACGGGGCCGCTGAGTGATGTCATGAAGCACTAACTGACTTCTAGAACCTTTACTTGACCAACTTGGCCATTAGAATGTAGTGAGATGACCGGCTTTGGTGCAGTCCGAAGTTGGTAGATACTCGATACTACACTCATTGAGGTTTGGTTTTTTGGGTTATTCCAGTTGCCATTAAAGAGGGTTGCGCTGAAAGAATGCCCGAGAAGAGAAACCAGTGATATTGATCTCCCTTAGAACCCGATTACTATTACAAGGACAGGTTAAGCCAACTAAAATTCAAGAGGGTACTTACCTACAAACTCCATGCAACCCTAAACCTAAGGACTTGTCTGCTTTGTGTGAAAATGATTATTTGTACTTTCTTACTTTGCATACTTGTACATAACATCATACCATAGCATTTTCAATAACCGTTTCAAGGATCTCAAGGGCCTATGATGCAGGGTCACGTTGAACCAGACGTCTATCAAGGGGCAAGTGGATTTATTTTCCTCTGACCAAACGCCGTCAAAGATCAAGTACAACAACTTGAGTTAAGGGCTATGACCCACTCGACATGGTGAGCTTAATTCTCGTGGAAGGACATCCACCAATACAAAGTTCTCCAATCAAAGTTATTGGTCAAATTTCAACTTCTGACATTTTCTTGTTTACCCCTCGAGATCCTTGAAAACATTGCATACATATATCATATATATCATTGCATAAACAGGTTTCATAGTAGGTTTCTCATCTTCTCCGCTATTTATTTCAGCAATGGCTCTTGAACAAACAATCAAAGACCTTCAGGCTCAAAACGCCCAATTCCAACAAATGTTTCTGGATTTGGCTAAGGGGCAAGAGGACCTGAATACTCTTCTTCTCAAAGACAAGAAGAAAAAGTCCAAGAAGTCAGTAGGCGTCCTGAACTTGGGAAGAAGACTTAATGGACCAGTCAAGAGGGCTCTAGATCTTCCAACTCCACCCAACATAGGGGATAGTCATGAAGAAGACAACAATTTGGAGATTGATAAAGTCGAAGCTGACCACTCTGAGGAATAATATCTTCCTGCTGATAACAATTACAAATAGTTGGAGGATCGCCTCAATGCTATGGAGATTCAACAGATACCTGGCCTAGATTTAGGAGACATGGGATTGGTTTCTGGAGTGGTCATCCTGCCAAAGTTCAAAATCCCTACCTTTGCCCTGTACGGTGGAGTCTCTTGCCCTAATATGCACTTAAAGTCTTATGTCCGCAAGATTCAACCATACACAACTGATCTGAAGCTTTGGATCTATTTCTTCCAAGAGAGCCTAGTAAGGACTCAACTTGAATGGTTCTAGAAATTGGAAAGTTCTCGCATCCACACCTGGGAGGATTTAGCTGTTTCTTTCTACAAGCAGTACCAGTACAACGCGGATCTTACACCAACTCGTGTGCAATTGTAGAACATGACCATGGGTTACAACGAGAGCTTCAAAGGATACGCCCAAAGGTGGAGAGATCTGGCTGGTAGGGTGCATCCCTCTTTAACTGATAGGGAGCGGATTGACATATTCATGGGAACTTTGACAGGACCTTTCTTCAAACACCTAATCGGAAGCTCCTCGGCCGGGTTCACCGAGCTAATACTGACTGACGAAAGAGTCGAAGCTGGAATCAAAAGTGGAAAGATCCAAGGAGCCATACCTTCCAATGCTCAGAAAAAGCCATATAATGGGAAGAAAGAGTCCAATGTTATGTATGGTCAAAAGAGTCTTCATGATTAACACATAGGAGCAATCTTAATCTCTAATCCTACAACTTCTCAACAAAGACAGGGCATCAGCGTAAGGAGGTCGCGCCTAAAAGACAATTCACTAAGATCAACATATCATTGGTTCAAGCGCTACAACACATTATGAAGGTAGAGCTGATAATGTTAAAGGCTCCTCTCCAGAACCCCAACACTTCCGCTCCTACCTATCATCCCAATGAAAGGTGTGCATATCACTCTGACAGTCCGGGACATGACACAAACAATTTTTGGGCTCTGAAGAATAAGATCCAAGACATGATTGATGCCAAGGAGATCTAATTCGATCCTCTAGAGGCTCCTAACATGATCACTGCTCCTATGCTAAATCATTGAAAGCTTTTGTTCATTTGAATTTTGAAGTTGTAATCTCTTTTGTTGTTCAAACACTTATCTATTAATGTCAAACTATGTTTCATTAATGCATTGCATATGTTTGTCTTAAATTCATCCATTTGTTTTCACTATATTTAAAATATGCTTTTTACTCTCTTTATAACATTCAACTCTTGCTAAAAGTTACAAGCCTTTAGAGGGAGGATGAAGAAAACAATGCCATAATCTCATACAGTATGCTTTTGAACAGACCTTGCTGACGATATACATGTGTTTCTTTCAAATCCTAAACACTGGAGTTATAAGGAAGATAATCCCTAGTCAACCCCTTCGAGCCAAAGAAGTAGAAGTTTTCATTTTTAGACAAATTGAAACCTTTAATCAAAACCTGGGGCAGGGTAGTCTCTCAGTTAGTTCAAACACGCGTTCAGTACACAACGAATAACATCAAAAACATTCCTTCTAAACCAAAAGATGGATATTAGTTCCCTATCAAATAGTTTGTCATTATCTCTCAAAATAAAATCCCACTAAGTCAAAACCTACGAAGGAGACTTACAGGAAACTGGGGCATCCCGCTGACTATAATCTCAAAAACAAGAACAGTCAGACAAAAACCAGGGATAATAAATCAAAAGAAAGAGGTCACTACAAATCGTCAACAACATGAAAAATGTTGCAAAAATGACTGCCTTCCGACAAACTTAACTTGTCTGAACCATCACCAAAACGTTATTCCATACTCAATTAGAGTCCAAACGCACAATTAACTGAGTTTAGGACTGAAGAACATCACAAAGAGTGGGTGGGTAAAAACACACTTTGAGCCTGTATCTTTTGTTTCTTAGACCATGAACCAAGCCACGCTACAACCCTTCAAAAGTCCTAATTGAAGCATGGGTTAGTTCGAAAGCATACTGTTACAAAAGGTATCCTGACTCCTGTAAGGTTTTACCCTAAATCCTAAGTTTGAATTTTCTTAACAAAACTTCTTTACTTGCTAAAACACATTTTCAAAATTTCAAGACAAGCATAAACTTTGCATTATTTGAATATCGCTGTTTGCATATGGCTATTTGTTTGATAGTAGAGAAATTCACACAACGAATATCCAGTAAACGAAAGCTCTCTCAGTAAAAAAAAATTACTTAGATTGGAAAGACACTTCCAATGACAAATCTCTCATGATCAAAAGGGCATGGCATGACCTTTGTCCAACACATCTGGGGCAGTCAAGTCAATATTCAAAGTATATCTCAAAGAATTGTTGAATAACCAAGGGCAAACCACCATATGTATCACTCAAGGGGCAATGCCATTTTGATCATGGGTTTGAACAATATCCACTATGAAGACTTCTGGTACCATCAAATTTCTTGTTTGTACAAATAGTATCATATGGTGTCAGTATCATGTCTTCGGATCCTCCCATGACAGTTCTTAGAAAATTCAGAGACTTGACCAAAGAACTTGTGTACCATCAAATTGCTTGTATGTATCAACAATATCAAATGGTGTCAGTATCATGTCTTCGGATCCTCCCATGACAGTTCTTATAAAATTCTGAGACTTGACCAAAGATCTCGGGTACCATCAAATTGCTTGTCTGTACCAACAATATCAGATGGTGTCAGTATTAGATGGTATCAGTATCATGTCTTTGGATCCTCCCATGATAGTTCTTAGAAAATTCTGAGACTTGACCAAAGAGCTTGGGTACCACCAATTTGTTCGTATGTGCCAGTAGTGTCAGATGGTGTCAGTATCAGGTCTTCGGTTTCTTCCACAACACTCTTACAAAATATCTCTAGGAAGTTCAGGGCTACCGGAAATATGATCAAAGTCTCAAGCATTAAGGTGCACCAGATTAACTCTGAGGGCAAACAGGCTCCCACATAAAAGGTCATGTGCGACCAAGCAAACATTTTCTGGCATTACTACAACACTTACTACTAGGGGCAGTGACAAATCTCCCCAAGATCCTTCTCATAGGATGACTCCCAGCCAGAGTTTAAATCTCCGAAAACTTCTCACCAGCTGAGTCGACCTCAAGAACCCTCGAGGATTTTCCCCAATGAAGAAGACACCTCTCCAACAGACCAACAACAGGGTTTATTTCCCCAACAAACTCCTCTTCCCCAATAGACTACTTTACAATCCCCAATAAGTTACTATGGAGCCTGGACCCGACCAAATATCAGTTCAACTTTGACTCTTCAGTAGAGCAACGAACAACAGAGACTCTTGAACTCTTTTTCCCCAAGCAAGGATCAACACTCTCCACAGGGTTTTCAACATTCCTCAGTGGAGCTCTCCTCAAACAACAAAACAGGAATCCTTGGTGGAAATATTCTAAGCAAAGTTTAAAGACTCACCAACTCTTCAATAGCAATTCGGATTTAATAAACTCCCCAGCACTTGTCAAGGATTTATTTTCCCAGACAAAGATACATTCAAATAATGTTTCACCCTTCATGCATCATATTACGTACATGAAAAATGCATACGACACAATCTCATTTATTTTGAGAACATCATTGCACCATGCATTTCATACATCATGACATTGCATACAACTAACGTTTTACCTTTTTCAGGGAAAGGTTAATCAATAGATGGTTATTGTCAATAATCTTCAAAAGGTCAGAAATTAATACCTGTAAAAAGCCAGGGCAATTATCTACACGACCAACTGAAGCAATCCTACACGGGCTCCTTCCCAAATTCTCTTCTAGAAACAGTTCAGATGCGATCCAGATATGGCTGACATTCTGATACTTACTCCAGATTCTCTTCTAAATACAGTCCAGATACGATCCAGTTTTGGATGTCATTCTGTCACTCATTCAAAATACAGTCCAAATACGATCCAGATTCGGATGTCATTCTTTCACTCATTCAAAATACAGTCCAGATATGATCCAGATTCAGATGTCATTCTGTAACTCATTCAAATACAGTCCAAATACGATCCAGATACGGATATCATTTTGATACTTCTTTTAGCATACCTTTCCAATACAGTCCAGATACGATCTAGATATGGATGTCATTCTTACTCTTATTCAGTACATCTCTCAGTTGAAGATAATTCAAGACCTTTACTGTTTCAGATAAATTTCCCAACGTTTTATTTTGATTCTTCTCCAAATCCCTGCTGGTACAGATAAATCTTTCAACGACTTATTCCGATTCTTTCCTAGTAGGAACTTTCTCTGGTTCACATAAATCTATCAATGATTTATTCTGATTCTTCTCCAGATCCCTTCCAGTTTAGTTTGAATCTCTCAAAGGTTTATTTTGATTCTTTCCCGCGGACATTTTCTCTGGTTCAGATAAATCTCCCAACAATTTATTCTGATTCTTTCCTAGTAGGCACTTTCTCTGGTTCAGATAAATCTCTCAACAATTTATTCTGATTCTTCTCCAAATCCCTGCCGGTTCATTTTGAATCTCTCAATGGTTTATTCTGATTCTTTCCTAGTAGCCACTTTCTCTGGTTCAGATAAATCTCTCAATGATTTATTCTGATTATTTCCTAGTAGGCACTTTCTCTGGTTCAGATAAATCACTCAAAGTTCTACTTTGATTCTCTCCAGTTAAAGAATATTCAAGACCTCTTTTGGTTCAGTTTAAACCTCTCAACGGTTTATCCTGATACTTGCCAAATGAACATTTTTGGTTCAGATAAATCACTCCAAGATTTATTCTGATTCTTCCAAGTCAAACAACATACAAGACTTCTGCTAGTTTCAGATGAATCGCTCCAAAGATTTATTCTGATTCGTTTCCAGTTGAAATCAAGTTCAGACTTAGTCCATTTTCTGTCAAAAGTCTACTTTGGATGGCATCTACAAGCCCATCTCCGAAAAACCTCCATCATTCCTCCAAATGGCATCTATAAGCTCATTCACAATACATCTTCGAGTGCAAATTTATGGGCACTCTAGTGTTCAATCATCTTCCACCTTCAAGTCACGAATGGCGGATCCGCCAATCTAACTCTTCAGGTTTAAGAAATTTGAACAGGGGAAGCTATTGTACCCCAAAATTTTCCCTCCCATTTTTCATGTAAGATACTATCCTAGGGTTTCTCGAATATCCAATTTGGCTCAAAAGTTGATCAGACAGATTCTCTTCCTAGGTGGCAAATCAACAATTAGGGTTTGGTATTTCTCAGAGAAAATCGAGTTTTCAAGGTTTCAAATGGTCTTCGTAGGTCTTCCTGTCTCCTCAAGGATGTTTATGCAAGTTTTCAAACTTTGCATTGCAAGTTTGCTCAGTCGATGGCTCAGATAATTGAAAACGACTACATTGACCCAAAAATCGACCTTTTGCGAGAGTGAGTTCAAACGATTGTAACTTCTTCATTATTCGATATCTTTGAGCGGCTCTTTTTTAGTATGATTCTTCTTGATGTCATCTCCAATTTCTATTTACAAATTAAGAGTTGATTACGTGTAGAAGATCACCAAAATTCGAATACGTTAGAAGTCACATCCTGGATTTTGACCTAATCTTAAGTAATGGTCGCCTGATTTCTAAGAATTGTGATTCCCTCAAATTACAAGATCTTGGGACGATTATTTCTGCATATGGTCATAAGTGATGTCGCTCACGAGTTTATCCTCAAAGATCGAAAGGAAATTATGTTTGGAGGACTTTGAAAGTTATCGAATCGTTGCAAGTCATTTGTTTGATTTCGAATGTTCTTAACCATAATTTGTTTATCTCAGGACTATGTTTCTCAGGTTGAAGTTTGTTAATTCTACAAGATTGATTAATGTTCTTAAGGCATGTTTTTTTGGAAATGAAGTTCCATTTTAATTGAGCATGGAGAGCGAGTTCATTTTGAATACAAATTTGATTTGGACAAGATGTGATGATTAAAACCTTCATTTAAGCGACCATAGTTTTGGGTTTGAATTAATCAAGTGGAATTGGATTCTTAAACATTTATTTTGTTTAGGAATTTGATTGGAGTACAAGGCGCATGTTTTATTTGATCATTTGTGATTTCTTGAAGTTCAAGTTACCAAGTCAATGTGTATTATTCAAACCATTCAAATTGAGAATTTCAAAATTCAAACAAAGTTCAAGATTCGTACAATGAATTTCATCATTTACAATTTTTCTCAAGGTTTTGTGTTCATTACACTACAAATGAAATAAATTACAAATTTTGTTTTATTTACAAAGAAAGAAGTTTTGTTTTGTTTCTTCAAGCCTTCGTTGCTTCATCTTCAAGAAATCCATCCAATCCTTGCTAGCCATGACTTTATCTTCACCTTGCCTCACTTGTCACACATGTTGTTTCAATAAAAGTCAGATTTGCATCATTGGCTAGGAAGGACTCTTTTGCAAATCTCAAATATTTGGTTCACAAAAGATAAAGAGGAAATCAAGAAAAGTTAGAACTAGCATCACAGAAAATACCAATCCAGCAAGCAAACAAAAAAAGCCTCATAATTATGTGGTTTCAATGAAAACTCATAGATGTAATGTCAAAATCATAGGCCAAAGACAATAGTATTGAAAAATATCAAAAGATAATGTTTTGGATTACAGAAAATCAAAGCAGCAAGCCAAGGCCAAAAGTGAACCAGAAAAAGTACAGAAACATGTACAAAGTCTAACAGCACAGTGCAACAAAGTACAGAAAAGCCAAAATACAGAAAGTACCAAAGCCTATACAAAATCTAAAAGCAACAAGCAACCGGCCAGCAACAATTAACAAGTACCAAAATTTAGAAAATCAGAAGAAAAGTGATAAGGTAAGCTCCCTCAAGTCAAAATCGACTTTGTATAGAAAAACGAGCAAGCTAAAGGTCACAATATAAAAAGCAGAAAGAAGTTCACAGTAAAAAAAAGGTTTTAGTCCAAAAAAAGATACAGATTCATAAAACAGAACCGCAGCAACCCTCAACATAACCCCTTTCAAATTTCCGTCCAGCAAAAGATATAGGGTTACAAAAACTACAAAAACACAAAAATAAAACCGCATGCAAACGGCCAAACCCTAAACGGTATTTCCATTATTTTCCTAAATAACAAACAACCATTCAGAGATTCGGTAAAGAGAAAAAGATTGGAACAAACTCACCCAGAAATCAAGCTGGTAAGCCCGAAACCTCCCTTCCTCTTTCCATTCTTGTTCGTCTCACTGAAAATCACGCAATTAACAGTTATAAATTCATAATAAAAGAGAATTTAAGGAGCAAAACTGAAAGAGAAAATGAAACACAATGAGGAAGATGAAGCAACGACGAATATGAAGTAGAGAGCACGATCACGCCATCGAGAGAGAGGAAGAGGCGCCGCTTGCCTCTGTTGTTTAGGATTCACAAACCCTTTCCTTTGTTTAAGTTATTAGAGGTGGGTCTTGGGTCGACCCGGTTCGGCCCAAGCCCACCATATATTTTTTTTTATTTCAAAAACTAACTTTTTCTTTTATATATTATTGGATCCATTTTATTTAATGAGAAAACAGCTTGGCACGTTGGTGAAGGTATTGTTTGGTAAACACAAAGGCCCGGGTTCAAAACCCCTTGGGACCTTTTGTTGTTTTCAATTTCTTTATTTTTGTTTTTTATTTTGATTTTAGCATCATTAGGCTTAGTTCCCAGGCCCAGCGCCCCATTCACAAGCACACCCCCATGTTTACTAACCTCCACGCTAGCCCAATTCCCTTTTTTTTACTTCATCAATTTCTGTTTTTACAAAAAAACATTATTGGGCCTAATATTCAAACCAAACCTGTTTTGCTAAAAAACCTCCCAAAAAAAACTTTTACCCCCTGACTTATTTCCATTTTTTTATATACATTATTTTTATTATTAGTAATATTATTGTTATTATTAATTATTGTATTAATAAAATCCCAAAAAAATATTTTATTTAGTATTTATATTTTTATATACTTATCTTATTTTCTTTCAATACAAAAAATACCAAAAAGATTTTCTTGTATAAACTTAATTTCTTTTCTTAAATAATTTAAATAAACTTAGGTTTAATTTATTTAAAACTTAGGGTTTTCTTTAAATTAATTTTCATAACTCTTTTCACAAAAAAATTTAAAAAAAAAGGTTGTTTTCTTCAAATTAAACTATTATCTTTGTTTTAGTCAATTTATTCCCCTTTAGATGATTAGATTTAAAACCTTCTTTAACATAAATCAAAACATATTCATACTCTTTCCCATTTATTCATGCTTGTACATTACCATTTCAATTCTTGTACATTGTTCAATATGGTTGTAATAGTTAATTAGATTTAAAATTCTTGCAATCCCCATTTGTAAAAATGTATACCACATCCCCAAAAATGATGTAATAGCGTAGGACATTTATTTTCCGCAATTTATTGCTTTCATATAATACTATTAATTAGGATTTGTATGGCAAGATAAAATCAACTTAGAAAGTCCTAATTCAAGATAAAACAATGCATGTAAATCAATACACTTGCACACTTACACCCTTAGGGTAAATCCACTTTGTTGCCTTATGAAAATGGTCATATTATGCATGTGGGGTATCTTAGCAAAAGCAATCAAAAATACAAGATCATAGTCCCTCGATGACGCTATCAAAGTTGCCTCTCAAAAATGATCTTAGTCCCTTAAAGAAAATTCTAAGATAGCTTACAACATTGCTAATCATGACTATACGATGACCCACGCCCGTCCCTTTACATCCAAAGATAGGGTTTCTTACCAAATCAATGGTAAGATAACAATGTCAAAGGAAAGAGGAAATAATCATGAAAGACTTTTGAGTAGGTAGAATGTTCCTAGTTGCTTGCTGATTTTTAAACCAAAACATCTTTGTTATTTTCAAAACAAACACCAACACTTTCAAAAACATCTTTCAAACTTGAAACATTTTCAAAATATCAACACTTTGTATACATTCTTACGAACGAGAATCATTACAAATTTTGCCTAAACGATGGCACCTTTTTAAAATACTTTCAAAAACCACACAAAGCACATTTTCAAACAAAAGCAAGTGATCTAGCAATACCTTCCCTTTTCATAATCTACCCCCCCGAACTCAAGAAAACATCTCAAAGGTCTTTCCTGTTCTTTTCAGCCTTTCCTTTTGGATAAAATAAAAGTCGGTGGCGGCTCTTGCTAACTGCAACATTTGTGATCAAACGCAAAACAACCAAGTCAGTTCTCTCACCGCGTTAAACATTGGAATCGTCTTGATGAGACGAAGTGAATGACACCGGTCTAAACTTATAATTTTACAGTTCATGGAACCTACAACTCGTGTGTGGCATGAGGTAGAAGATGACCAACATGTCATCTTTCAACCAATGACAAGGCGTCACTTGTTTTTTTTCAAAATATGTTTTAATAAATGATTCATTGATTTATTCACTAATGACCATGATATGCACAACTCGCCAGATCCCTTAGATTTCATTGCTAACGCTTTTTGACATTAATCCAATGGTATACATCTTTTTAGTTTTATTTTTATTTTATGATTTTATATTGTAATTATTTTAAACTTCAAAAATTAGAAAAAATTCAAAAATTCTGAAAAAATTCTCAAAAATACTTTTTATTTTTCTCTTTCTGATTTCTATTTTTTCACAATTTATTTTGTGATTTTATTTTTTTATGATTTTTCACTTTATTTAACTTGTTTTAATTGTTTAAAAATATTTTTCTTGATTTTTATATTCTAGAAAAATTATGGAAGGATCCAATGACCTCTTGACAAATATTTGGTGACCTCATTTTATTTTTATTTTTTATTTTACTATTTTTAACAAATTTTGGTTTATTTTTCTTATTTATTTAAATTTTAAAAATAATTTATGACTTTAAAAAATTCTGAAAATTTTTGTCAACAATTATTGACTCATGTTTGACCTTTGACTATTTTTGTAGGATTTTTATTTGGTGTTTTAATATACTTTGTGTATTTTACCAATTAGTTCCCTTTTAATAATCATTTAAATATTATTTTATTAAATATTATTTTATTATTTTTATTTTGTTCTGATTTGGGTGTTATTTTGGGACAAGTTCCTCAACCTCATTGGATCTTGGGTGTTGATAGGTTGAAAAAACCAAATCCACCAAAATAGATGAATGATGATGGTATTTGAAACTCTAATTTCATCTGATACATCCCCTCCCTCTTCATCTTATCCATTTCTTACTTGTGCTACATGTTGTTGGAGAATGATCTACATATAATTTCTCTAACATGTGTGTGATCGGTGGAAATAGAACTAACTGTTTTGGAATGCTGGTTCGCGAAATGTCGCGGTAAGTAAGAGTCGCCACCGTCTTTTATGTTCTCCAACAAGGAAAGGACAAAAGCACAACAAAATTCCTTTTCGAGATGTTTCTCGGTTCGGGAGGTAGATTATAGAAAGGGAAGGTGTTAGCACTCTTTCTATCTGTGGTTATCCACGGGCTCTTAGGTACTTGCTCACTATGTTTTCAAAAATATTTTGCTTTTCTTGTGTTTGTGGGTTTTGAAAAGAGTTTTGTTTGAAAACTTCGATTTGACTCTTGTATCTGTCCTCAAGAGTGTATGAAGTGTTGTTTGAAAACTTTTGTTTGAAAAAGTGTGAGTGCGAAAAGTTGTTTTATTTTGAAAGAGCAAGTACCTTAGAACCTCTACCTACTCAAAAGAAATTAAGCTGTGTAAATGTCTTTTAGACAGTACTATCCCACTATTGAGAAGTAGGTAGCACCGCCGTTGGAGTTATTCGGGTCAATTCGATTATAGGGACATGTGTGGTCACCAAAGCAATAGTAGGACGCCTTAGCAGTAACCCTAATGTCCTAGATCCTTTTTATCTGAGGCAACCGTTTCGAGGCAACTTGGATCTTTAGACAGGAGGGCGACCTCTAAAACACCCTATACTCAATGACCACGTCGAGGTAACCAAGTGAGGCGTACCCTAGGAGTGGCATGTGCGAGTGTGTCAGGATTCAGATTATTTTATCTTTGCACATTTTATGGTGAGCTACGAGTTGATTTTAATTTCATACAAGTCTCGTCATGCATAACAGTTAATAATTGTGCAAAAAGTAAATTGCGGAAAGTAAATCTACGCTATTACAAGGCGTCGGGTATTTACATCGCCAAAAACATAACCCTTGAAAAGTAAATGCGGAAAATAAAAGAAAGCGATAAAAAGAGTCCTAATTACGCTATTACATCCTCGGAACAGTTACATCAATATGATCAAAAATAATAATATGCGCGAATAAAAATTAAATCAGAGAAGTCCTTAGGGTTTTGACCCTTTTTGAGAAAAGAATGAATTTTGGTCCTTTTTGCATTTAGTTAAAATTAACCCTAAAACTAATTAATTAATTAATTAAAAGTATTTTTTAGTTTTTATGTTTTTTGTGAAATAAAAGAAAAGAAATTAAAATAGTCAAGAAAACCCTAATTCTATGTTAATTTTATTTATTATGAAAAAAAAAGTCAAAGTTAACCTAATTAACTAAATTGATTACATTAGAATTTATTTACAAAAAATAAAGTGAAATTAATAAATAATAATAATAATTATATTTACATTTTAGTTTTTCTGAATTTATTATGAAAATAATAATTATGTTAATTAAATAATAATAATAATAATTAGTAAAAAAATTAAATAGGAATTAAAATATAAAAGAAAAAAAAGAATAAAGAAACCAGGGGGGTGTTGGCCAGCTTTGGAGGTTTGTTAGCAATTCTGGCCCATTAATCTCTCAGGCCTGTTTGACTTCTGGGATCGTCCAGGGCACTTGTTGACTGGGAGTACCATGGACAGCATCTCATGGCCATTAGATTCAAGCTTGTGGCCACTTGGCGCCTGGGATGTGAGAGTGTATGGTGGAACGCTCTTGGAATGCCTGCATGTGAACATGTTAAACAAAATAATATAAGCGTTTGGGGTGGACCTGGGATTCGAACCCAGGTCCCAATGATACTCAGCCAACACAACAACCACTACACCATTTGCCTGCGTTTGTTATTATAACAATAACTGAATATAATATATAAAAACAATCGCATATGCTGTACAAACAAATAAACGCGCGCCCTTTTTGAATTACCCAATGATGTATCACCACGTACTCATCTTCTTCGCTGATGCCTGTAAAAAACAAATTAGATAGCGGGGGTTTTTAACCCCCACAACCTAAAGTGACCAAAAATAGCGATTAGCCGTGTGGTTAATAGAAATATTTCGCGAGGGTGTCAACATGTTCGTCTTGTTCTGACGGTCTCAACCATATGCCTTAGTGGTCTCAATTTTTCCTGGTTACTGAATCCCCAAATTCAAAGTTTATGAACCCTAAAATTTGTCAATGGCAATTTATGATTCTGTGCGTTATAACTCAATTAAACTATGCCAATAGCTTCATGTGGTCTCTAGCAATGCAAAACAAACAAAAAATCACGTTAATGATGCATGAATTAAGCTATTCGGTTTTCAAAATAACAAGCAAACCGTGGGTCTGTTCTTGAGTATTTCTTGAGCTTTAACGCTGGAAATTGATTGCAAATCATCCTGAGAACCTCCTGCAGTGTATTGAAATAAAAAAATGTCCTTAATTCGCCCTAGAATGCAGAAAACAGTTTTGAGTTTTCTTGAATTTTTTTGAATGTGGTTATGGCTTTTCTGCAGAGATTTCACGTATGCATGATTAGGGTTGGCTTGTGTACTTATAGGAGAATAGAATTAGGTCATAATCTTGCAAAGAAATCCATGGAATTGATGATTGCATATTTGATTGAAAATCAAATATTTTTGAATCTTTTTGATTGAAGAAACTTGCTAAATTTGGAGATTTTGATATCCTTGATTGGTACACGAATTTGCCAGCTTTTTTAGGTCATTCTTGCTTCACAAAAAGATTGAAAAATCATATCTTTGTATTTCCTACAATTTAAATTAATTAAATGAATTAATATTGATTAAAAATCCAATTAATTAATAAAAAATAAGAAAATAATTCAATTAGGCTTGATGGGTCGTGCATAAGTCATGGATAAAGTTTCAAGAAGAAATTTGAGGCCCATTAGCAAAAACAAGGTGTTTTGAGCAAAGTTGACTTTTGCAAATTCATAAAAATTTCCCAAATTCTCCAATGCATATCTTGCTCAATTTTGATCATATGAACATGTTCTTGGACATTTTAGAAAGGTATTGAAGTCCTCTAACCAATTCCTTTGGTCCCATGTCATTTGGATTTACCAATCTCAAGTTATGGTCTTTGACTTAAAGTGCCTTTTTGTTGACTTTTGAAATTGACCTATAATGTAGAAATTGATAACTTTTTGTGAGAGCATTTCTTGGACTTGGAGTGTGAAGATGGATTGTAGGAAATCTCATCCCCTTCAAAATGAGCATTGGATGGGATTTTTATGATGAACCATGAAAAAGTTATGCCCTGGTCAAGATACAGTTGACTTTTCTACTGTCCAAAAATAGTAACTTTTTGCATCTTGATGATTTTTGAGCTATCCTTGTGGAATCATGATCAAGACTTGATCAAATTATGATTGTGGACTCAAAATAAGATGTTGACCAAAAATTCTGACTTTTGACTGTGAAATGACCATTTTGCCCCTGCAGTTGACTGTAGGTCACATGAGGCTTTTGACTGTGCAAATTGGCACTGTGAGTCTTGAAACTTGGCATGTAGATGCTTGAGGATGTATATAGGCCTATGGGACTTGATTTAACCATTGAAAACCTCAAATTCCTTGAAAGAACCAAAACCCTAGTTTCAGCTGGCTTAGGAGGTGGTTTGACTGTGCAACCCTTGAGAAATCTTGAACCATTTGAAGATGATTCTTGACAAATCTTGAGGAATATGGGAGGGAAAATTTTGGGGTACAACAGTTGCCCCTGTTCAATCTTCTTAGACCTGAGGATGTTGATTGGCTTGCGTGCCTTTCGTGATCCGAAGGTGGAAGATGATTGAACACTAAAGTGCCCAGAAATTTGCGCTCGCATGGTGTAGTATCAACAATGTGATGTCGGGAATGGGCTTACAGATGCCATTTGGAGAGATGATGGATAGGAGGATGGGCTTATAGATGCCACCTGGAGATTGTTGATAGGTAGTTTTGTCTTTGTTGACGGGTTGCCTTCATTGACAGATTGTCTTCATTGACGGGTTGTCTTCATTGACAGGTTTATTGACAGGTTGTCTTTATTGACAGGTTGTCTTTATTGACAGGTTGTCTTCATTGACAGGTTGTATTCATTGACAGGTTTTCTTCATTGACGGGTTGTCTTCATTGACATATTGTCTTCATTGACAGGTTGTCTTCATTGACAGGTTGTCTTTATTGACAGGTTGTCTTCATTGACGGGTTGTATTCATTGACAGATTGTCTTCATTGACAGGTTATCTTCATTGACAGGTTGTCTTCATTGACAGGTTGTCTTCATTGACGGGTTGTCTTCATTGACAAGTTGTCTTCATTGGCAGGTTGTCTTCATTGACAGGTTTTGCCTCAGGAAAATCTTTAGGAATCGATTTTAACTGATTTTGTCTTCTTTGACTGGATTTGAGACTTTGACTGCATCTTTCCTGAAAGATAAAGGTCAGTCATATGCAATGCATGATATGGATCAAGCAATGATATTCTCATCATAAATGAGATTGTATGATATGATTGCGTATGTGCATGTATCATGATGTATGAAAAATGTGATGTTTAGCTGGGGAAAATAAATCCCGGATAGCTGCTGGAGAATAATGTTGAATTCTTTGTTTCCGCTGGGGATGTTCATTGTGTGAATAAACCGGTAGGAGCAGATGACTCCGTTGGGGAATAAACCTGGTAACGAGATTACTCTGCAGGGAATTACTCTGTGGGAAGAGATGCTTTGCTGAGATTTTGACGATAACTCCGCTGGGGATCCCGTTGATAAGTTCTGTTAGGGATTTTGATGAACTCCGCTGGGGATAGGAAGAACTTCGCTGAGGACGATCTTCCCGTTGTAACAACTGAGGATAACCCAGTTAGACTCTGGTAGGGGATAACTTTTGAATATGGCTGGGGAGAGATATTTGTACTCTGCAGGGGACAAGCTTCCAGAATCTACTGGGGAAGATGATTCAACTCTGGCGGGGAAGCTTTTTTCAGACTGTGCTGGGAAATGGCTCCACTGGGGGTATCTGGTATTCCACCGGGGAACATTCTTATATTTCGTTGAGGAATATTAAGAACGCCGGGGATGCTTGCCGAAGAATATCTATATACTCTGCTAGGGAATATTAAGACTTGCTGGGGATATCTAACCTTTTTAGGGTTGATGGTAGACCAACTTTGCTTGGGGAGAGTATTGCCGATTTGTTCGTGATTGCAAGTCTCAGTGGGAAAAGCTTCCATTACTGTCTTACTCTGCGGGGAGTGAAGGTATCTCGGTCATATTCTTCAACTGAACCTACCTTGTACCTGGAGGACAGAGCAGCTTGTACAGTTCGGACAATTCTTATTGCCCCAGTTTCTGCGGGAGAAGAAGGCGTATGAGGAGCTTGATAACTGCTGATTGACAAATCTCCTTCTGGTAGGCAAGTGACGAGATGAAGGGACATAGTTGTACGCTTTGATCCCTAATTTTTTCCTGGACCGCCCTTTCGGGTTTTCAGTCCACCGGGATACCCTTTTTTGCCCAAGCCGCCTTTTCAGGTTTTCGACTTGCCGGGTGTACAGATTTTTCATTTTCATCCCTTATTTTTGCCCGAACCCTTTTGGTTTGCCGGGAAGCCCTTATTTTTGCCTAGGCCAGTCGACCTAGCTGGTATTTGATTATGCGTAGTACTTTTTTTTTACTATGTCCACGTTCTCAGAGTGCAGGGAGTCGTCATTGTCGGTAGTGTCGTGTCGCCATACTACCAGAAGATGTTTGATCATGCAAGATTCGTCGCTGGAATTCATGTCCAATGCCCCAAGTGACTCAGGCAGAGATTTTCCCCTGGCTATTTGGCATTTGAGAGATTCTCTGAATCTTGACTTGACTGCCCCAGATGATGGACAATGATCATGCCGTGCCCCTTGATTGGAAGTGTTTTTCCACTTGATGTGATCCTTTTTATTGAAAAGGGTTTTTGTTCACAAGATATTCATCGTGCGAATTTCTCTGTTGTTCGAACAAATAGTCATATGCAAACAATGTTATTTTAAGAATTCAAAGCTTATGTCTGTCTTGAAGTTTTTTGAAAATGCAGTTTTCAATAAAACAAGTGAATTTTTTGTAAAATGTGATGTCAACTCAGGATTTTACAGCGAGCCCTACAGGAGTCAGGATACCTTTTGTAACAGTATGCTTTCGAACTAACCCAAGCTTCAGCTAGGACTTTTAAGGGTTATAACGTGGCCTGGTTCACGGTTTAAGAAACAAAGGATAAAGGCTCAAACTTTATTTGTACCCACCCGCTCTTCGTGATGTTCTTCGATCCTAAACTCAGCTAGTCGTGCATTAGATCTTGTTTGAGTCTTTGCTCTGATATTCCAGTGACGGTTCAGATATTGATAGTTTATTTTGAACAGGCAGTCATTTCTTTTTTGTCGAGGGTTAGTAGGACCTCTTTCTTTTCGATTTCATTATCCCTGTATTTTTGCCTGAACTGTTTCTTTTGTGATTACAGTCAGCGGGATGCCCCAGTTTTGTAAGTCTCCTTCATGGGTTTTGACTTATTGGGCTTTTATTTTTGGGAGATAATGACTGCCTGTCCTTACGATTATTCGGAACCATCACTGTCTCTTGTTTTGGAAAGACTCCTTTGATGCCATTCATTCTGCACCTGGATCAACTGAGAAGACTACCCTGCCCCAGGTTATGATTAAGGGTTTTAATTTTTGAAAAGAAAAACTCCGACTTCTTTGGCTCAAAGGGGTTGACTAGGGATTATCTTCCTTATAACTCCACTGTTTAGGATTTGAAACAATGCCTGTACCTCATAAGCGGGGTCTGTTCAAAAGCATACTGTAAAAATCGTGGTATCGTTTTCGTCATCCTCCCTCAAAAGGCTTAGCATTTTTTAATCGAGAGTTGAATATCAAAAATGAAAGCAATTTTAAACATAGTGAACACAATTACTTCAAAACATACACGTGTAATGCATTAATGAAATAAGAGAGTTTGACATGATAATTGTTTGAATAAGCAAAGAAAAATACAATATCAGAATTCAAATGAACAAAAGTCTCTCAATCCTAGCCATGTTTTGGCAAGGGAGCAGTGATCACATTGGGAGTCTCAGAAGGCTCGAATTCGATCTCCTTAGCATCAATCATATTCTGAATCTTGTATTTCAGCGCCCAACAATCGTTAGTATCGTGCCCCGGGCTACCGAAATGATAAGCACACCTTGCATCTGGGTTGTAGTTAGGAGAAGAAGTCTTAGGGTTCAGAGGAGGGTTTACCACCGTAATCAGATTCATCTGCAACATGTGTTGTAATGCTTGTGACAATGGCATGTTGATATTGGTGAACTGTCTTTTAGGCTCGTCTGGCCTTCGCTGATTTCCCTTTTGCTGTTGTCGGCGTGTCGCAGAACCAGAGATCATGACCGCCCCTACGTGTTGGTCACGACGACTCTTTTGACTGTACGCAACATTGGACTCTTTCTTCCCACTGTAAGGCTTTTTATGAGCATCAGAAGGTGTAGCTTCTTGGATCTTCCCACTTTTGATGTCAGCTTCAATTCTCTCCCCAGTCAAGATAAGGTCTGTAAACCCGGCTGAAGAGTTTCCAATCAGATGATTAAAGAATGGACTAGACAGGGTCCCCAGAAACATATCCACAAGTTCACGGTCAGTTAGAGGTGGCTGCACCCTTCCAGCAAGGTCTCTCCATTTTTGGGCATATTCCTTAAATCCTTCACCCGGCCCTAGTGACATACCCTGGAGTTGGGTACGCGTAGGAGCGAGGTCGGAATTATATTGATACTGCTTATAGAATGCCGTAGCCAAATCTTCCCAATTACGAATACTCGCTCCATCCAGCTGATAGAACCACTCGAGTTGAGTCCCTGAAAGACTATCCTGGAAGAAATGGATCCACAAATTCTTGTCAGCTGTGTAAGGCTGGATCTTCCTTACATACGACCGGAGGTGCAGCTTTGGGCAGGAGGCTCCGTCGTATTTGGCAAAAGCAGGTGCCTTAAACTTGTGGGGAATCACCACCCCAGAGGATAAGCCTAGGTCTCCAAAGTCCAACCCGGGCACATTTTGAATCTCCATAGCACTTAAGCGGTCTTCCAGCTGTTTGTACCTATCCTCAGTAGGAGGATACTGTTCTTCATCATAATCTGTCTCGTTGTCGGAGACCACGGGACTAGGAACCCTTCTTTCTTGGGGACTATCTTTCCCTACAGAGGAAGTAGTCAGATCAACCTCATTCTGCAGTCCATTCCCAAATCTACGTCCGGTGTTGAACAAGACGGTCCTCTTCTTCTTCTTCTTCCTTTCTTTCAGAATCAGAGTCTTCAAATCCTGTTGACCCTGGGCTAGGCTTATAACCAACTCTTGGAACTGGGCATTCTGGGCCTGGAGGGCCTTGATAGCTTGCTCAGCGGAAGGTTCGGTAGACATGATGATTGCTGAAATAAACAGCGAAGAAGATAAGTGACCTGTAATGGTACCTGTAATGCAATGATATGTATGATATATGTATGCAATGTTTTCAAGGATCTCGCGGGGTAAACAGAGAAACTTGTTAGAATTTGAGTCCGGTAGCTTGATTGAAGGAACTTCATGTTGTTGAGAGTCCTTCTTCAAGAGTTAGGCTCACCATATCGAGTGGGTCATAGCCCCTGACTCAAGTTATCATGTTTTGATCTCCAAACAACCTTGGCTAGAGGAAAATAAATCCCCTTTGCCCCTTGCTAGACAGTTGGTTCATCATGACCTGCATCACAACCCTTGAGATCCTTGAAATGGGTTAGTCCTTATGCAGGATGTATGCAATGTTATGATGTTATGATGTTATGATAAAGGCACACCACAAGTATTCACAAAAGGCACACATGGTAAAGGCACACAAGTCACACAAAAGAGCCCTTATATTTCAGGCTGGCATGAAGTTTAGGTATTAACCTCTTTCAGTTTCAGTTGGTTTAAACCTGTCCTATAAATAGTAATCGGGTTCTAGAGGATCTCGATATCACTGACTACCCTCAATCGGTCATAACTCCAGCTTCACAATCTTTTCTTGCGGTCAGAACCATCGCGAGAGTTTAGCCTCAATGAGTGTAGCATACTGCTACTGTTCTATGGCCAAGTTGGGTCAATTTAAGGTTCTAAGGTTGGTTGGTGCTTAATGACTCCTCAGAAGACCCATATTCTCCTCGTTCCAACACAAGGGATATCGGTACAGACCAAGGTGTCACACCAACGTAGCTACTGCTTCACCCGTGTCGGTCTATGCCGGACAGGTCCCTCACAGTTTATTGCTACCTAAAGGGTATTCCCCAGATCCGGGTTAGGATCTATGAAACTCCAATACAAGCCCACAAATATAAATCAAACAAAGCATGCAATTGAAAACATAGAATGATCTAATCCTAAGGTACACCTCACTTTTAATATTTCCCCAGCAGAGTCGCCAGTTCTGTGATCAGTGGAAATAGAACGGACTGTTTTGGAATGTTGGTTCGCGAAATGTCGCGGTAAGAAAGAGTCGCCACCGTCTTTTATGTTCTCCAACAAGGAAAGGACAAAAGCAAAGCAAAATTCCTTTTCGAGATGTTTCTCGGTTCGGGAGGTAGATTATAGAAAGGGAAGGTGTTAGCACCCTTTCTATCCGTGGTTATCCACGGGCTCTTAGGTACTTGCTCACTATGTTTTCAAAAATATTTTGCTTTTCTTGTGTTTGTGGGTTTTGAAAAGAGTTTTGTTTGAAAACTTCGATTTGACTCTTGTATCTGTCCTCAAGAGTGTATGAAGTGTTGTTTGAAAACTTTTGTTTGAAAAAGTGTGAGTGCGAAAAGTTGTTTTATTTTGAAAGAGCAAGTACCTTAGAACCTCTACCTACTCAAAAGAAATTAAGCTGTGTAAATGTCCTTTAGACAGTACTATCCCACTATTGAGAAGTAGGTAGCACCGCCGTTAGAGTTATTCGGGTCAATTCGATTATAGGGACATGTGTGGTCACCAAAGAAATAGTAGGACGCCTTAGCGGTAACCCTAATGTCCTAGATCCTTTTTATCTGAGGCAACCGTTTCGAGGCAACTTGGATCTTTAGACAGGAGGGCGACCTCTAAAACACCCTATACTCAATGACCACGTCGAGGCAACCAAGTGAGGCGTACCCTAGGAGTGGCATGTGCGAGTGTGTCAGGATTCAGATTATTTTATCTTTGCACATTTTATGGTGAGCTACGAGTTGATTTTAATTTCATACAAGTCTCGTCATGCATAACAGTTAATAATTGTGCAAAAAGTAAATTGCAGAAAGTAAATCTACGTTATTACAAGGCGTCGGGTATTTACATCGCCAAAAATATAACCCTTGAAAAGTAAATGCGGAAAATAAAAGAAAGCGATAAAAAGAGTCCTAATTACGCTATTACATCCTCGGAACAGTTACATCAATATGATCAAAAATAATAATATGCGCGAATAAAAATTAAATCAGAGAAGTCCTTAGGGTTTTGACCCTTTTTGAGAAAAGAATGAATTTTGGTCCTTTTTGCATTTAGTTAAAATTAACCCTAAAACTAATTAATTAATTAAAAGTATTTTTTAGTTTTTATGTTTTTTATGAAATAAAAGAAAAGAAATTAAAATAGTCAAGAAAACCCTAATTCTATGTTAATTTTATTTATTATGAAAAAAAAAAGTCAAAGTTAACCTAATTAACTAAATTGATTACATTAGAATTTATTTACAAAAAATAAAGTGAAATTAATAAATAATAATAATTATTATATTTACATTTTAGTTTTTCTGAATTTATTATGAAAATAATAATTATGTTAATTAAATAATAATAATAATAATAATTAGTAAAACAATTAAATAGGAATTAAAATATAAAAGAAAAAAAAAAGAATAAAGAAACCAGGGGGTTGTTGGCCAGCTTTGGAGGTTTGTTAGCAATTTTGGCCCATTAATCTCTCAGGCCTGTTTGACTTCTGGGATCGTCCAGGGCACATGTTGACTGGGAGTACCATGGACAGCATCTCATGGCCATTAGATTCAAGCTTGTGGCCACTTGGCGCCTGGGATGTGAGAGCGTATGGTGGAACGCTCTTGGAATGCCTGCATGTGAACATGTTAAACAAAATAATATAAGCGTTTGGGGTGGACCTGGGATTCGAACCCAGGTCCCAATGATACTCAGCCAGCACAACAACCACTACACCATTTGCCTGCGTTTGTTATTATAACAATAAGTGAATATAATATATAAAAACAATCGCATATGCTGTACAAACAAATAAACGCGCGCCCTTTTTGAATTACCCAATGATGTATCACCACATACTCATCTTCTTTGCTGATGCCTGTAAAAAACAAATTAGATAGCGGGGGTTTTTAACCCCCACAACCTACAGTGACCAAAAATAGCGATTAGCCGTGTGGTTAATAGAAATATTTCGCGAGGGTGTCAACATGTTCGTCTTGTTCTGACGGTCTCAACCATATGCCTTAGTGGTCTCAATTTTGCCTGGTTACTGAATCCCCAAATTCAAAGTTTATGAACCCTAAAATTTGTCAATGGCAATTTATGATTATGTGCGTTATAACTCAATTAAATTATGCCAATAGCTTCATGTGGTCTCTAGCAATGCAAAACAAACAAAAAATCCCGTTAATGATGCATGAATTAAGCTATTCGATTTTCAAAATAACAAGCAAACCGTGGGTCTGTTCTTGAGTATTTCTTGAGCTTTAACGCTGGAAATTGATTGCAAATCATCCTGGGAACCTCCTGCAGTGTATTGAAATCAAAAAATGTCCTTAATTCGCCCTAGAATGCAGAAAACAGTTTTGAGTTTTCTTGAATTTTTTTGAATGTGGTTATGGCTTTTCTGCAGAGATTTCACGTATGCATGATTAGGGTTGGCTTGTGTACTTATAGGAGAATGGAATTAGGTCATAATCTTGCAAAGAAATCCATGGAATTGATGATTGCATATTTGATTGAAAATCAAATATTTTTGAATCTTTTTGATTGAAGAAACTTGCTAAATTTGGAGATTTTGATATCCTTGATTGGTATACGAATTTGCCAGCTTTTTTAGGTCATTCTTGCTTCACAAAAAGATCGAAAATTCATATCTTTGTATTTCCTACAATTTAAATTAATTAAATGAATTAATATTGATTAAAAATCCAATTAATTAATAAAAAATAAGAAAATAATTCAATTAGGCTTGATGGGTCGTGCATAAGTCATGGATAAAGTTTCAAGAAGAAATTTGAGGCCCATTAGCAAAAACAAGGTGTTTTGAGCAAAGTTGACTTTTGCAAATTCATAAAAATTTCCCAACTTCTCCAATGCATATCTTGCTCAATTTTGATCATATGAACATGTTCTTGGACATTTTAGAAAGGTATTGAAGTCCTCTAACCAATTCCTTTGGTCCCATGTCATTTGGATTTACCAATCTCAAGTTATGGTCTTTGACTTAAAGTGCCTTTTTGTTGACTTTTGAAATTGACCTATAATGTAGAAATTGATAACTTTTTGTGAGAGCATTTCTTGGACTTGGAGTGTGAAGATGAATTGTAGGAAATCTCATCCCCTTAAAAATGAGCATTGGATGGGATTTTTCTGATGAACCATGAAAACGTTATGCCCTGGTCAAGATACAGTTGACTTTTCTACTGTCCAAAAAAAGTAACTTTTTGCATCTTGATGATTTTTGAGCTATCCTTGTGGAATCATGATCAAGACTTGATCAAATTATGATTGTGGACTCAAAATAAGATGTTGACCAAAAATTCTGACTTTTGACTGTAAAATGACCATTTTGCCCCTGCAGTTGACTGTAGGTCACATGAGGCTTTTGACTGTGCAAATTGGCACTGTGAGTCTTGAAACTTGGCATGTAGATGCTTGAGGATGTTTATAGGCCTATGGGACTTGATTGAACCATTGAAAACCTCAAATTCCTTGAAAGAACCAAAACCCTAGTTTCAGCTGGCTTAGGAGGTAGTTTGACTGTGCAACCCTTGAGAAATCTTGAACCATTTGAAGATGATTCTTGACAAATCTTGAGGAATATGGGAGGGAAAATTGTGGGGTACAACAATGTGGTACATAGATTGTTATTGATCGGCCTCAAAATAGGTGTGACTTCTACATAAGTTCACTTACGATTGCTTAACATA
This sequence comes from Vicia faba, assembly GCA_948472305.1. NCBI lineage: Eukaryota > Viridiplantae > Streptophyta > Magnoliopsida > Fabales > Fabaceae > Vicia > Vicia faba. The sequence continues at coordinate 843,784,736 of OX451739.1, forward strand.
GCGCTAAATTTATCCCGATTCAAAAAATGATGATTTGTGGCCCAAACCTATGTTTCCAAGCCCAAGTATGTTTAATTTGGAAACTTTGATCCGATAACCTTGAGGTTCATTGTTAGGAGGCTTTGATATTATCAATCCTCTAATGAACTTTCACGGGTTTTGGTCTAAGTGAATCATTTAAACATTGTTGATCATATATGCTTGTCTTGAGTACTTGAAATGAATGATATACTTGACAAAAAGCAAATGAAACTTATTGTTGAGTAGATTTGATTTTATCAATATTCTAACGAGTTTTCAAATGCAAGTTTTAAGATGGTCATTCAACTAACCTCTAACTTCTAATTCACTAACAATTGACTTTACTTTGTGCTTGTACTTTATGCGCTTTATTTTATGCCTTTACTTTTATGCACCAATTACTTTAGCATTTACATTTCATGCTATTTTGATCTTGTTTCACTTGAGAATTTATCTTTATGTCATTTTATCTTTGCTCATTTGAGCATTTATCTTCATGTCTTTTTTATTTTGCTCACTTGAGCTTTCTTTTCTTTTTGAAGACACTTAATAACCAACTAGAACATTAAAAAACTTTAAGGTTACTTGGACTATTTAGTTACTATCTGTTGTACCCCAAAATTTGCCCTCTTATTTCATCAACATTTTCTCACCACAAGACTCTTGGAACTCAAGATCAAGTTAGGGTTTGCTCTGCTCAAGACCCCTCCTTGCACTGTTGACCCAAATTAGGGTTTGAGTTTGCACAGGGATGTTTTGACCTAAAATGCCCAAAGTGACTTTCATGCTTCATGTTGGGCTCACAAGTTTATCCATACCAAGTTTCAAGCCTTGATTCCAATCTTAGCCCAGTCAATTGGACAGTTGACCTAGAAATCAACTGTATTGGGGAAAAAGTCAATTGTGGCCAATTGACAGTCAAACCTCATGATTTTTGACCCACATCAACATAATGAACTCACATGAACCATTTGTTCAAGTTTGGATCACAACTCCACAAGAAATTTGATCAGATCACCAAAAGGGCAAAATGGTCATTTTTAGGGTTTTGACTGCACAAAGGCATTTTTTGACTGTTTGACCTAACCAATGGCAAATCAAGCTCACATATGGACTCAAGGAATCAATGGCATTGTCTTGACCCATTCAACAAGTTCAAAAGATCTCAAGTGCATAGGATTGACAGATGAATTTTTCAATCAACTGATCAAAATTTGATTGTATACTGAAAAGTCAAACTTTGACTTTTTGGTCAAAATCAAGTGCCAAGATTCATTTTTCATCAAGACATGTCAAATTATGAAACTTCCTTTTTTTCCCCTAACTTTGTCCCATTTTTTCACCAAGATACAAATGGATTCAAACAAAACTTGAAACATGAAAGTTGTAGTCCATTGCAAAATCTACAACTTTGATTCACAAAGTTTTCTCAAAGGAAGCTTGTATCTCAAGTTATGATTTTTGGAACAAGGGTGCAAAACATTTTTAACTTAGAGAAATTTTTCCCTATTCTAGGCAGGATTTTTGTCCAACTTCTTGGCCATTTTTCACATGGTTCCACTTGGAATTTCAATTTTCATTACAAAGATGGATTGTAGTACACATTCCAAGCTTTCCAAATTGTCCAAGAACTTCTCAAACACCCTTGTGGTTAGAGAGAATCGAATTTGCAAAGTTGGCCAAAACTCACTTTTGTTCATGGCCAAAGCATGTTCATAACATTGGCATTTTTCAAATCAGCATGGATTATGCTATCTTGCAGGCCTCTAAACCTCTTTACACTCAACAATTAAATGCCTAACCATTGTGTTAAGGTGTTATTTCATCCCTTTGGGCATTGCACATAAAACTAATCCCTAACTAGAAAAAGCAAAGTTCCCATTTTTGGCTTAATGTCACTTTATGTCAAAAGTGAATCCTTGATGCATGGGGCCAGATATTTGAGGCCAGATAGAGTCCACAAATTTGTGTTACCAAGAGCAAGATATGCAGCATACATAGAGGGTGGTACAGGCATGCATTGTCAACTTACACTTTCTTGCTTACATTTGAAGAAACCTTGCAAACTGAACACAACTCTCACTTCCTGTCAACACAGCCAAACAAAAACCTTGTGAACATCTTTCATACACCCAAGCAAGCCTAAAGCACGATTCATTGATCCCTCATACCTCCTCATACACAAAAACACCATCTTGTTGCCAAAACAGGGTACCTGCTGCAGATTGAGGTCCACAACTCAATCCACTCGTGCACTTTGGCAAAAAACCTTGCAAACACATTCCATACCATCCATTGAAACTATTCCAAGCCCTAAACACCAGCTGTAACACCCCTAACCTCATCTGCCATTTTCATTTTTCAGTTTTGCAGGTGAATTTCCATAGCACGATTCAGAGTGATTCAAAGCAAGCTAGGTGTTGGAGAAGCATCCTTGGACTTCAGGCAAGCTATACAAAAGCTCAAACTCCATTGAAGTTGGCCACATTGATGTACACGACTCAAGCTGAAACAGGTAATCTATGAACTTCTATCTCTCAATCTAGGAAGAGTTAAGCTTAGGTTTGTGAATGAAACATGTCCTACTCATAGCCCTGAAGCCATACATATGATTATTTTTCATTTATGTTAAGCGTGCTGTGAGAATTTTAGCCATAAACATTGAAGAAAAACTAGGTCAGAGATTGGGGATGATGAAATTCTCCCTGGTTTCTTAGAGTTAGGTCAAGTATTTTATATGTTTGAATTCGTCTTTTGATGCTCTACAATGTTTGTGTTATGAGTTTTGGCTAAAAATCAAGGAATCAGGAGTTTGAATGAAGCAAGGAAAATGCGCGTTTTGTTGTTCAAACAATGCTGAAGGTTGAAGATGACTGGCTTGGGCTGGGCCTGAGTCAGTCTTGCTCTTTGCACCCCCTTTTTCAATTTACACCCCCCTGGCCCATTGTGTGAAATATTTATTATTTTTGCATTTTTCTTTTAGATTCTGACTTATTATTTTTTGTTCAAACATAAAAAAACATCAAAAATATTTTTCCACACATTTTTGCATTTATTTGGCATTTATTTGTTTTATTTAACATATACATGTAAATAAATATATTTCCTTTTTATTTAAAAACCCTAGAAAATAATACAAAAATATTTATTTTTTAGTTATTATTTTTTGTTTACATTTTGAAAACATTTTCTGAAAAAGTACATTTTTTTTGTAAATAATTAATATTTTTTTGTGTGCATATTTAGCATATTAAATATATATAAATATATATATATATATATACATATTTTATTAAATATTTAGGACAAAAATATAGAAATAATACATTTTTATTTCTATTTAATATTTGACATCAAAAATACTTTTTTACAATATACTTCTTACTTTTTGTATATAATTAACAAATATTGTATATAATTAATAAATAAATACTATTTATTTAAAAACTAGGGTTTTGCCCTAAATGACAAAAATATTCAAAATTTGACCTTTTTATTTTTGTTTATAGTTTACATTAAAAAATACTTTCACATACATAAAAAATCATTTTGTGCATAATACATTTTGCATATTCATTGTATTTATTTAAATATTGTACAATTAAATATTTGTATATTCAATATGGATGTAATAGCTTAGAATTTAATTTCTTGTCAAATATCCCCAAATTCAAACTTGTACCCCCATCCCCATAATCATGTTGTAATAATTTAGGACTTTAAATTCTCGCACATTTAAATGTTTTCAAATTATGCCATGATAGACTTAGGGTTTGTATGCAAAATCAATCAACAAATAGCTTGACCTAATTCAAGATAAACATGCATGAAAAACAAACACAATGCACACTTGCACCCCTAGGGTTACTCCACTTGTTGCCTTCAAAAATGGGCCATGGTTGCATGTTAAGTGTCTTTGGCAAAACAAAAACAAATCAAATGATCATAGTCCCTCGATTACGCTATCAAGTTGCCTAAACAAAAATGATCACAGTCTCTCAAGAGAAAAATGCCAAAGATACTTGACACTATTTCCTCTATGGTCTAAACGATGACCCGCGCCCGTCCCGTTAACATCCTAACACAAGGTTGTTCACCAAATACAATGGTGAAACAACACTGTTAAAAGGGTTAAAACATAAGAAAGATCTTTGAGAAATTTAGGGTAGATAGCTCTTGGTTACTTGACCAATCTTGCAAAACAATCCTTGCCATTTTTCAAAACACACATCACAACACAAAAACAAACTTTCAAAAAAACATTGAAACATCTTTTCAAAAAGACACACACCCTTGTAAAACATTCAAACAAGAATTGTTACAATGGTTGCCTAGATAAGGCATCTTTTTCAAAACATTTTCAAAAACCACACACAAAGCACCATTTCAAACAATTGAAAAGCAAAAGGCAAGTGATCTAAGCAAGTAACTAAGAGCCCATGGATAACCATGGATAGAAAGGGTGCTAATACCTTCCCTTTCTATAATCTACTCCCTGAACCCAAGAAAACATCTCAAAGGTTTTTCCTGTGCTTTTTAACCTTTCCTTAGGATAAAATAAAAAGTCGGTGGCGACTCTTGCTCAACCGAAACATTTGCGAACACAAACGCAAAACCTCAAGTCAGTTCTCCCACCGTATCACAGAACTGGCGACTCTGCTGGGGAGAACTCTAAAAGTGGAGTAACCTTAGGGCCTAGATCACCCTTTTGCATGACTAATTGTTTGCTTTGATTGCGTTACATTTTGGTTCTCTTGTTTGGGCTTGAAATCCTACACCCGGATTTGGGAAACATTCATAGATAGCAATACGTTGTGGAAACTGTGTGGGGTATACCGACACGGTTGAAGCAATAGCTATATTAGTGCGACATATTTGTGAGTACCGGTAACCCTTGAGTTCAATCAAGGAGAGTACGGGGCCGCTGAGTGATGTCACTAAGCACTAATGACCTAGAACCTTACTTGACCATCTTGGCCTTTTATTAGGGGTAGTGAGATAACCGGCTTTGGTGCAATCCGAAGTTGGTAGATACTCGATACTACACTCATTGATGGTTGTTTTCTTGGAATATTTTGGTCGCTAGTTAAGTGGCTAAACCAAAACAAGGAACATGGAAAACAATCCAATGATATTGAGCTCCTTAGAACCCGGTTACTATTTATAGGATAGGTTTTTAAGCCAACTACACTCAAGAGGGTACTTACCTATGAAACCCCATGCAAGCCTGAAACTAGGGTTTTGTGTGACTTGCTTGTACATGTGTTTGTGCATACATCATGAACATCATAAAGCATCATATGCATCCACTAACCATTTCAAGGGTTTGGATCTTCATCTTTGTTCTTGTTTTGTAGGTCATGGAAATTCTTCGCAGGAAAACTATCCAAGTCAACCTTGTGAGAATCCCTCCTTAACTCAAGGAGCTTACATCCAGAATTCCAGAAAGTTCTCTCTTCAGTGAAAGACATGGTAGACTTCTCAACCTAGTCAACACCAACATTGAAGAAGACATGGTGAAAGTGTTGTTCCAATTCTTTGACCCCCTTCACCACTGTTTCATATTCCCCGACTACCAATTGGTGCCTACTTTGGAGGAATTTTCTCAACTCTTGAGAATTCCTATTCTTAATCAACTACCCTACAACGGTACGGAAAAAGAGCCAAAGCCTGAAGATGTTGCTCAAGCACTACACTTGCAACCATCTGACATCAAGGGGCATTGGGAAACTAGAAGTGGTGTCAAGGGCTTCTTGGCAAAGCTCTTGTTTGAGAAGGCACAAGAGTGTTGGAATTCTTTGGATCTACAAGCCTTTGAAGAAATTGTGGCACTCCTCATTTATGGGTTGGTCTTGTTCCCAAATCCTGACCAACTTATTGATGTCAATGTTGTCAATATTTTCATGTCAAGGAATCCCATACCTACATTGCTTGGGGACATCCTCCACTCATTTTACACACGAACAATGAGGAAGAGAGGTGTTCTTATGTGCTATACTCCTCTCCTTGCAAGGTGGTTTATTTCTCACCTTCCACAATCTGTTTTGAAGAATGAACAAGGCTTAAGGTGGTCACAACGGTTGATGACCCTCACACATTCTGATGTACATTGGTGTTCTCGGTCCAGAGAAAATGTCATCATCGTCGATCGTTGTGGTGAGTTCCCTAATGTTCCACTACTTGGCCTTAGGGGAGGCATTACCTACAACCCTTGTCTAGCTTTGAGACAATTTGGATATGCACGGAGGGATGGCCCTCATGACATGCTGATTCCTGACCTAGTTTTTGACTTCGACAACGATGCGCAAGGACTTCGCCAAAGATTCATCAGAGCTTGGAGGATGCCTAACAAGGTAGATAGCAAGACACTGGGGCAAAAGAACTCCATCCCTCTTGAACCTTATCTCAAGTGGGTACGAACCAGAGCCCAGATTCTTATGATGCCTTACCCTCACATTCTCCCTTTGATTAAAGAGCCTGTTATGGAAGGAGAGGTTCCATACACCATCCTACATCCTGACATGCCAACATCATGGGAGGAAATGCAAAAGAGTTGGATCCAACTCAAGGAAGAAGGGAATACTTTTGAAGCCAGCTTCTACGCCAGTGAGAAGAAGGTTTTGGAGCTTACCCGCCGACTTCACGAGGAGGATACCCTCAACACTTACATCGCACCAAAGAGGATGCGCAACGTCTTTTTACCTTAAGAAGTTTTTTGTAATATTTGGCCCATGGGGCATTTATGTACTGATAAAATTTCTTCTTATTAATATGACGTGTGTTCTTTTTGTTTGCAACAATTTTGAATTTCTAAATCCTTGAATGCATTGCATGAATAAATATATCATTCATCATATGCATAAACAGGTCTTCACACCAGGTTTCCTTATCTTTCTGCTGTTTATTTCAGTAAGATGGATCTTGAACAGACGGTCAAAAATTTGCAGGCACAAAACTCGCAGTTTCAACAGCTCCTTATGACCTTGGCAAAGGGTCAGGAGGATCTTAAAGCACTGTTAGGGAATAAAGAGAAAGAAAAAGGAAAAAAGAAGAAGAAAAGAGTTGGGGTAGCTACACTGGGAAGAAGATTTGAGAATGAAGCTAGGAGAGTTCTTGAATTCCCCTCCACATCTGATGAGGGGACCGGAAAGGGAAAGGGAGCTGCATTACCTTCTGAGTCCGAGGCTGAAGAAGATGAGGTTGAGGAAGATGAGGATTATTCAGAGCAGCAATACCCGCCAGCAGACGACAAATACAAAAACCTGGAGGATAGACTGGCAGGTATGGAGCTGCAAAGGGTTCCCGGGTTAGATTTTGAAGAATTGGGATTGATTGCTGGGATTGTGATCCCTCCAAAGTTTAAGGTGCCAACTTTTGCAAAATACGACGGTCTGTCTTGCCCGAAGATGCACCTGAGGTCGTATGTCAGAAAAATTCGACCTCATTCATCCGATAGAAATCTTTGGGTACACTTCTTCCAGGACAGCATGTCTGGTACACAGCTAGATTGGTTTTACCAGCTTGAGAGGTTAGAGGTGCATAACTGGGAAGACTTGGCAGCTGCCTTCTATCGCCAGTATCAATACAACGCCGACTTGGCGCCAACCCGTACTCAGCTACAAGGTATGGGGATGGCCTCAAATGAGGGATTCAAAGAATACGCCCAGAAATGGCGTGACTTGGCCGGAAGAGTACAACCACCGCTTTCAGATAGGGAGCTAGTTGATATGTTCTTGGGGACCCTATCTGGCCCTTTCTTCAACCATTTGATCGGGAGCTCTTCTGCAGAGTTTACCGAACTGATTCTGACTGGCGAACAGGTGGAAGCTGGTATTAAGAGTGCGAAGATTCTAAGGGATGCCTATGCCTCCACAACTGTTAAAAAACCATTCCCGGCCAAGAAGGAAGCAGCTACCATATACTCTCAGAAAGGATTGAGAAGAACTGAGCGTCGGCCGACTGTAGGGGCCGTGATGATTCAAAATTCGTCAAATGATCAGCCTCGTAACAATCAGTCTAGACCTAACCAGCAACGGGTAGAACGGCCACAACGGCAGTTCACCCGCATCAACATGACGCCTGCACAAGTTCTTCCCCATTTGTTGAAGCTAAATCTCACCAGTATTAGAGAGGCGCCAAAGGTTGTGAATACCACTTCCCCACATTATCATCCCAATGCTAAATGTGCCTATCATTCTGACAGCGCCGGGCATGACACCAACGATTGCTGGGCGCTTAAGAATAAAATTCAAGACTTGATAGATGCTAAAGAGGTTGAGTTCGACGCCCCTGAGAAGCCAAATGTAATCTCCGCTCCAATGCCAAAGCATGGTCACAATGTCCATGCTGTTGAAGAGGATCTGTTTGTTTCTGCTGTTGATGATCTGATAACCCCACTACTGACAATCAAATTGAATCTGTTGAAGGCTGGGATTTTCCCAGGTTGTAAAGAAGACTGCTACCTTTGTTCCTCCCTACCAATTGATTGTCCATTGCTGAAGATAGGCATCCAACGCCTAATGGACAACCAACAAATTCTTTTCGAAAAGACCCCTGTTACTCCAACTCCTATCAATGAAGTTTCAATAATAACCATTTCTGCCAATCTTTCCAAGGTCCCTAAAAGGCCTGTTAAGATTACATCCACTCCGAAGATTATACCCTTGAAGATAACCATGCCTGGGCCTGTCCCATACAAATCTGACAAATCAATACCGTGGAATTATGGTGGAGAAATCTACTACCACGGTGTTAAGCAAATTGAGATAACTGAAGAGAGCTCTGACGGAGAAACTGCCGACATTGGAAACATTTCCGGTACGAGCAAAATTACTCGAAGTGGAAGAATTTTCTCTCCAGAGATTGCCCCTCCAAAGGCAATCTTTGGACCCTCAATTGTTCCCAAGGTTACCCCTGCACCGGTAAAACTATCTGCAAGAACGCCAATGATTGAAGAAGCTGTTACTCCTGTGGTTGTCCCTTCTGTTGTTGCTGATAAAGGGAAAGGGATCCAAGAAGAGCTCGTCGGGACGAGGGCTCAGCCGTTGGTCATCCCTGAAACCTCTAAGAAAGAAATGGAGGAGATTCTGAAAATAATTAAGAAGAGTGATTACGATGTTGTAGAGCAACTGGGGCAAACCCCCTCGAAGATCTCCATGTTAGCTTTGCTGCTTTGTTCGGAGGCTCATGCCAAAGCTTTGATAAGGTTTTTGAAGACAACCCATGTGCCCCAAGAAACCTCAGTCGATCAATTCCAAGATTGTGTAGCCAGCCTTACCGTCGACAACGGCCTGGGTTTCTCTGATGTTGACCTGACTCCGAAGGGAAGAAAGCACAATGACGCATTGCATGTGTGTGTTGAATGCCGAGGAACCACTCTCGCCCATGTCTTGGTCGACACTGGTTCTTCCCTAAACGTGCTGCCTAAGAAAGCTCTGGACCGATTGGATTGTGAAGGCTTGGAGCTGAAACCAAGTAATATCATTGTCAGGGCCTTTGACGGGTCTAAAAGAATGGTGCATGGGGAGGTCGACATTCCCATCAAGGTAGGCACTGAGGTGTTCCACTCCACATTCTATGTGATGGACATCCGCCCATCTTACTCTTGCTTGCTAGGAAGATCGTGGATTCATAATGCTGGGGCAGTCACTTCTTCCCTCCATCAGATGCTGAAATACCCTGTTAAGGGAAAAATCATAATTGTACACGGTGAGGAGGAGTACATGATCAGTCATCTGAATTCCTTTCGGTATGTGGAAGTGGATGGCGAATTCATCGAAACACCCTTTCAACACTTTGAGGAAGTTTCTCTCGAGGTGGTAGTAGCAAAGGCAGTAGCTGAGGTACCCAAGCAGGTGGCCAGGATGGCATCTCTGAAAGACGCAAAGGCTGCTATGAAGGAGGGGAAGAGCTCAACATGGGGACAGTTGCCTGACTTTCCTCACAAGACAAACAAGTTTGGGTTGGGATTTACCGCTGCGGGGCCAAAGGCTATGCGTCGCTCAAAAATTAAAAGGACACCCATCAAGATTTCTCCTCATGGAATCAATGCTTTGGAAGACGAAGACGAAGAGGGTAACGTTGAAGATTTGATCTTCCCAACCATTGAAGGGGGACTGCACAACTGGGAGGCGAAATACTTCGTTCCCATTACTTTCATCAATCAGTAATTTATCTTTCGAACATTTTCTGTTGGTCTGTAATAATTACTCTTAAACAATCTGCACACTATTTTTCACCTCATGCCTTGCCCGGGGCATGTAGGTCCATTTGTAAGGGCTAGATTCTATTCATAACCATATGCCATGTTTAATGATTCATTGGACGTTTTTCATTTATAAACTGTTGTGTTCATTTTCTTTCCTTTTGCATTTTTGTTTGTTTAAGGATGGCTATCCCTTACACACACCCACACTCACAAATGCAGGTACCCATCCATTCCGGATTCCATGGGTGACTATTCTGTTGTATCCTTCAATAACTCTGAAGATTTGGTCAATCAGGCTGAGTACGAAAATGACGAAGATTGTGAAGTACCGGGAGAGCTAGCCAGACTTCTACAACAAGAAGAAAGGGCCATCTTGCCTCATGAAGAGTTGTTGGAAACTATCAACTAAGGAACAGAGGAAGACAGGAAAGAAGTACAAGTGGGTGCTAATCTGGAACCAAGTGTCAAGGAGCGCTTAATACAATTGTTGAATGAATACGTTGAAATCTTCGCCTGGTCTTATGAAGACATGTCGGGTTTAGACACAGACATTATGGTTCACCGTCTCCCTACAAGATAGGACTGTCCACCGATCAAGCAAAAAGTCCGCCGAATGAGGCCCGACATGTCTGAGAAGATTAAAGCTGAAGTAATGAAGCAATTCAACGCTGGCTTTCTGGCTGTTACATCCTATCCACAATGGGTTGCTAACATCGTGTCAGTACCTAAAAAAGACGGCAAGGTCAGAATGTGTGTGGACTACCAGGATTTGAACTGGGCTAGCCCTAAAGATGATTTTCCGCTACCGCATATCGACATTTTGATTGACAACACGGCTCAGCATAAGGTGTTTTCCTTCATGGACGGATTCTCGGGCTACAACCAGATCAAAATGGCCCCCGAGGACATGGAGAAAACAACCTTTGTTACGCAATGGGGTACCTTCTGCTACAAGGTAATTCCATTCAGACTGAAGAACGCAGGGGCAACTTATCAACGCGCCATGGTAGCTTTGTTTCATGATATGATACATCATGAGATTGAGGTTTACGTAGACGACATAATAGCTCGATCACAAACAGAGGAGGAACACCTTGAACACTTGCAAAAGCTGTTTGCCAGGTTGAAAGAGTACAAACTCAGGCTGAATCCAAGTAAGTGCACTTTCGGAGTTAGGTCTGGTAAACTTCTAGGATTTATTGTCAGCAACAAAGGCATCGAGGTCGATCCAGCAAAAGTGAAAGCTATACAAGAAATGCCTGCCCCCCGTACTGAAAAAGAGGTTAGAGGGTTCTTGGGACGCTTGAACTATATTGCCAGATTCATATCTCATCTAACGTCTACCTGTGAACCAATTTTCAAACTATTAAAGAAAGATCAGGTAGTCGAATGGAACGATGATTGTCAAACTGCTTTTGATAAGATCAAGGAGTATTTGCTAGAACCTCCTATTCTAATGCCACCCATCGAAGGAAGACCGCTGATCATGTATCTGACTGTTTTGGACAACTCAATGGGGTGTGTACTGGGCCAGCATGACGAGTCTGGTCGAAAAGAGCATGCCATTTATTACCTTAGCAAAAAGTTTACCGACTGTGAGACTCGCTACTCACTGCTCGAGAAAACTTGCTGCGCTTTCGTATGGGCTGCTCGCCGACTAAGGCAGTATATGTTGACTCATACCACTTTGTTGATTTCCAAAATGGATCCTATCAAGTATATCTTCGAGAAGCCTACTTTATCTGGAAGAATCGCTAGATGGAAAATGATCCTGACTGAGTATGACATCCAGTATACTACCCAAAAAGCTATAAAAGGGAGTTTACTAGCTGACCATCTAGCTCATCAAGCTATCGAAGATTATCAATCCATGAGATTCGACTTCCCGGACGAGGACATCATGACTTTGGACAACATTGAAAGTAACGGACCGTATGACGGACCTGAAAAAGGATCCCGATGGACTCTGTACTTTGATGGTGCTTCAAATGCACTTGGAAACGGTATCGGTGAAGTACTCATTTCCCCGGGAGGTTGCCATACACCTTTCACTGCCCGACTTTGTTTTAGATGTACCAACAACATGGCCGAATATGAAGCTTGCATCTTTGGTCTCAAGGCTGCTATAAACCTGGGGATCAAATCTTTGGTCGTATTTGGGGACTCGGCTTTGGTTATCAGTCAAATCAAAGGAGAGTGGGACACCAAACATCCTAATCTTATCCCATACAAAGAACATGTCCTGACATTGCTGCCTCATTTCGAGCAGATCACCTTCGAGCATTTCCCGCGAGAAGAAAATCAGCTAGCAGATGCTCTGGATACAATGTCTTCCATGTTTAAACTCAACTGGGGTAACGAGGCTCCCCAAATCACCATCGAGCGAATGGATGAACCTGCGCATTGTCATGAGATTAATACCGAAGAAGTAGTGGAACAACCTTGGTTTCACAAAATCAAAAGGTATCTCCAGACTAGAGAATATCCCGAAGGAGCTTCCGTAAATGACAAAAAGTTCTTAAGGAGATTTGCTGCCAAGTTCTTCCTGAGAAATGGCATCCTTTATAAGCGCAACCATGATTTTGTTTTACTCAGATGTGTAGACAAAGCTGAAGCAGAGTTAATCATGACTGAGATACACAGTGGCACATTTGGCACCCATTTGAGCGGACATACGATGGCTAAGAAGATTCTAAGGGCAGGCTATTACTGGTCTACCATGGAAGCTGATTGCCATCAACATTCCCGTACTTGCCACAAATGTCAAGTCTACGCCGACAAGATTCATATTCCTCTTGTTCCTCTCAACGTTCTGACATCTCCTTGGCCATTCACAATGTGGGGCATTAACATGATTGGAGAGATCAAGCCCACGGCATCCAATGGACATCGCTTCATCTTGGTCGCTATTGACTATTTCACCAAGTGGGTCGAAGCAGCTTTCTTTGCCTCTGTTACAAAAAATGTGGTTGCCTGCTTCATCAAACAGAACCTCATATGCCGGTATGGTGTCTCCAACAGGATCATCACAGACAACGGTACGAATATGAACAATACTATGATCACCGCTCTATGCGAACAGTTCAAGATTTATCATCACAATTCATCTCCCTATCGGCCGAAGATGAACGGTGCTGTTGAAGCTGCGAACAAAAACATCAAGAAGATCATTCAGAAAATGACAGTTACCTACAAGGATTGGCATGAGATGTTACAGTTTGCTCTGCATGGATATCGTACCACGACACGTACTTCAACTGGGGCAACCCCATTTTCTTTGGTATATGGCATGGAAGCTGTCCTACCCATGGAAGTTCAGATTCCTTCTTTAAGGATTATGAAGGACGCTGGTTTGAATGAAGACAATTGGATTCAGATCCGACTTGATCAACTCAATTTGATCGACGAGAAGCGACTCACCGCTGTTTGCCATGATCAGACGTACCAAAAACAGATGATCAAGGCTTTCAACAAGAAAGTCAGACGTCAAGTATATCAAGTCGGAGATCTTGTGATCAAGCGGATTATCTTGCCGCAAAGTGATCCCAGGGGCAAATGGACTCCTACTTACGAAGGACCATTTGTGATCAAAAGCATCTTTTCTGGTGGTGCGATGATTCTGACCACCATGGACGGCGACGATTTGCTACACCCTGCGAACGCAGACATAGTCAAAAGATACTACGCATAAAATAACCTGACAAGTCGAAAACTCGAAAGGGCGACTTGGGCAAAAATGGGCATCCCGGTGAACCGAAAACCCGAAAGGGTGGTTCAGGCAAAAATTAGGGATAAAACAAAAAAATCTGTACACCCGGCAAGTTGAAAACCCGAAAGGGCGACTTGGGCAAAAAAGGGTTTCCCGGTGGATTGAAAACCCGAAAGGGCGGTCCAGGCAAAAGTTAGGGAATTAAAGCATATGACTATGTCTCGTCGGATCACTTTAAAGAACAATCTCAGCGGACGAAGCAGTGAATGGACAAGATATTCAGAGTTGTGAAGGCTATAGCAGAATGGGAAACCCATGGAATTGTTACACATAGCCATCTTTCTTTTGTATAAAATTTTCAATTTTTACGACAACATCCTCTTACTAGGATGCCTGTCTCCTTTGTACAAAGATACTCATAAAAAGTTAATACAAACACTTTTCCAAATACAGAAATTTGCTTTGTCTTCCTTTTACTTTTTACACTTATGTTTTATTTGAGAAACGTCCAATGTTTTGTTAAAATAGGCATATGCATTTGAACATAATCATTTTCTTACAAATCAAGAAAGATGATTGCTGATAGGTTGAAGGTACAGATAGATATCTTGATGCCCTTTCAGAAGGAATCCCCAGTGGAATTAAACTCCAAATTCCTCAACAAAGTTAAAATCCAGAACTTAATTCCCCAAACAGAGTTAAACTTCAGGATCCTTAGCAGAACAAAAGCTTTCTCAAGGTTGATTTCCCCAGCCAGAGAACCTTCCAGAATCTAATTCCCCTCAGAGTTAAGTTTCAAGATCCCCAGTGGAGCCAAAACTGTTAATCCCCAGCGGAGCTAAAACTTCCAGCTATCAATCCCCAGCGGAACCAGACTAGTGAACATTCTCCCCACAGAGATACTTCCCATCAGATTGAAGATTCTCAATCTCACTCCTCCAGCATGAGTCTCCCAGGTTCTGAACTCCCCAGTAGAGATCATCAGAATTCTCATTCCCCACAAGTCACCAAGGATTTTCAATCCCCAGCGGTGGTCCTAGGATCCCTCAACAATTGAAGATCTTGCTCCCCAAGCAATCATCAGTCAGCAAGGATTTCTCACCCTCAGTAATCAAAGGATTTCCAATCCCCAGCTTCGGTTACGGGTTTATTTCCCCAACATTTGTCAAGGATTTATTCTCCAAAACAAATTACATTTCAAATTGGTTGGTCGTTCAAAAGTTCCTTCATCACCTGTTGGAAGTTACAGTCGTCAAAGATCAAATCCTCACAAAATTCAAGTTATGAAGCCCGGATTTGACCGGATAGTATCTTGATCTCTACAGCATATTGTGAAGCCCGGATTATGACCGGATAACAATATCAGACTACCACGAAGCCTGAAGTCGACCAGATAGTGGTATATCTTTAACACAAGCCGTGAAGCCCGGATTTGACCGGATAACAGCTTAGCAAGTTATTGTGAAGCCTCGATTACGACCAGATTGCAATACAAGTTATTGTGAAGCCTGGATTACGACCAGATGGCAATACAAGTTATTGTGAAGCCTGGATTACGACCGGATAACAACATCAGACTACCACGAAGCCTGGAGTCGACCAGATAGTGGTATATCTTTAACACAAGCCGTGAAGCCCGGATTTGACCGGATAATAGCTTAGCAAGTTATTTTGAAGCCTGGATTTCGACCAGATGGCAATACAAGTTATTGTGAAGCCTGGATTACGACCAGATGGCAATACAAGTTATTGTGAAGCCTGGATTACGACTAGATGGCAATACAAGTTTCTGTGAAGCCTGGATTACGACCAGACAGCAGCCAAGAATACCACAAAGCCTGGAGTCGACCAGATAGTGGTATATCTTTAACACAAGTCGTGAAGCCCGGATTTGACCGGATAACAGCTTAGCAAGTTATTGTGAAGCCTGGATTACGACCAGATGACAATACAAGTTTCTGTGAAAGCCTGGAGATCGACCAGATAACAGTTAATCGTTAACAGAATGAAGACTCTCATCCTTAAAACCTCAGAAGATTGGTATACTCCCAATTTCTGACCCTTAACAGAATGAAGACTCTCATCCTTAAAACCCCAGTAGGTTGGCATACAACCCAAGCTCCTGATTCCCCAACAGCGGTCCCAGGACTTCTCATTTTCAATGATCAAAGGATTTTCAATCCCCTGCAGCAGTCAAGGATTTACTTTCCCCTACAACAGTCAAAGATTTCATTATCCAGGATTCGTCTTTCTCAGCAAGACAGCTCATCAGCTTACATGCGCATTCATTACATTCATATCATAAACATTGATATAACATACATTGCATCATACATTTCATGCAACATAACTTTGTGTTCCAGCTAATATTTTACCCTTTTCAGGATAAGATCGATAAGCTCATACTTCTAAAAACAGTTTACGGGTTCTCCAGACACGGATGTTAACCTATCGCTTGTTCATATTCAACACTTCTGAAAATAGTTTACGGACGCTTCCCAGCATGGATGCTGATCTATTGCTTATTCAACTTCAACTTCTGAAAACAATTTACGGATGCTTCCCAGCATGGATGCTGATCTATTGCTTATTCAACTTCAACTTCTGAAAACAGTTTACGGATTCTCCAAACATGGATGTCAATCTATTGCTTGTTCAGACCCCCCAGTCCAGAGATGTTCCAAACATGGACACCTTTCTGATAATCATAACAGTTCAACATACATTCCAGATGGCATCTTTAAGCCCATCCCCCGACGAGATTTTGTTGCTCTCCAGATGGCATCTCTAAGCCCATCTCCATCAAGATTCTGTCACATCTCCAAATGGCATCTTTAAGCCCATTTCCTCAAACTACACTTTGACGAGTGCAAATTTAAGGGCACTCTAGTGTCCAATCTCCTTTTACCTTCGAGACGCGAAAGGCAAACTTGCCAATCTAACTCCTCGGGTTCAAGAAGATTGAACAGGGGCAACTGTTGTACCCCAAAATTTTCCCTCTCATTTCATCAACATTTTCTCACCACAAGACTCTTGGAACTCAAGATCAAGTTAGGGTTTGCTCTGCTCAAGACCCCTCCTTGCACTGTTGACCCAAATTAGGGTTTGAGTTTGCACAGGGTTGTTTTGACCTAAAATGCCCAAAGTGACTTTCATGCTTCATGTTGGACTCACAAGTTTATCCATACCAAGTTTCAAGCCTTGATTCCAATCTTTGCCCAGTCAATTGGACAGTTGACCTAGAAATCAGTTGTATTGGGGGAAAAGTCAATTGTGGTCAATTGACAGGAAAACCTCATGATTTTTGACCCACATCAACATAATGAACTCACATGAACCATTTGGTCAAGTTTGGATCACAACTCCACAAGAAATTTGATCAGATCACCAAAAGGGAAAAATGGTCATTTTTAGGGTTTTGACTGCACAAAGGCATTTTTTGACTGTTTGACCTAACCAATGGCAAATAAAGCTCACATATGGACTCAAGGACTTAATGGAATTGTCTTGACCCATTCAACAAGTTCAAAAGATCTCAAGTGCATAGAATTGACAGATGAATTTTTCAGTCAACTGATCAAAATTTGATTGTATACTGAAAAGTCAAACTTTGACTTTTTGGTCAAAATCAAGTGCCAAGATTCATTTTTCATCAAGACATGTCAAATTATGAAACTTCCTTTTTTTTCCTAACTTTGTCCCATTTTTTCACGAAGATACAAATGGATTCAAACAAAACTTGAAACATGAAAGTTGTAGTCCATTGCAAAATTTACAACTTTGATTCACAAAGTTTTCTCAAAGGAAGCTTGTATCTCAAGTTATGATTTTTGGAACAAGGGTGCAAAACATTTTTAACTTAGAGAAATTTTGCCCTATTCTAGGCAGGATTTTTGTCCAACTTCTTGGCCATTTTTCACATGGTTCCACTTGGAATTTTAATTTGCATTACAAAGATGGATTGTAGTACACATTCCAAGCTTTCCAAATTGTCCAAGAACTTCTCAAACACCCTTGTGGTTAGAGAGAATCGAATTTGCAAAGTTGGCCAAAACTCACTTTTGTTCATGGCCAAAGCATGTTCATAACATTGACATTTTTCAAATCAGCATGGATTATGCTATCTTGCAGGCCTCTAAACCTCTTTACACTCAACAATTAAATGCCTAACCATTGTGTTAAGGTGTTATTTCATCCCTTTGGGCATTGCACATAAAACTAATCCCTAACTAGAAAAAGCAAAGTTCCCATTTTTGGCTTAATGTAACTTTATGTCAAAAGTGAATCCTTGAAGCATGGGGCCAGATCTTTGAGGCTAGATAGAGTCCACAAATTTGTGTTACCAAGAGCAAGATATGCAACATACATAGAGGGTGGTACAGACCTGCATTGTCAACTTACACTTTCTTGCTTACATTTTAAGAAACCTTGCAAACTGAACACAACTCTCACTTCATGTCAACACAGCCAAACAAAAACCTTGTGAACATCTTTCATACACCCAAGCAAGCCTAAAGCACGATTCATTGATCCATCATACCTCCTCATACACAAAAACACCATCTTGTTTCCAAAACAGGGTACCTGCTGCAGATTGAGGTCCACAACTCAATCCACTCGTGCACTTTGGCCAAAAACCTTGCAAACACATTCCATACCATCCATTCAAACTATTCCAAGCCCTAAACACCAGCTGTAACACCCCTAAACTCATTTGTCATTTTCATTTTTCAGTTTTGCAGGTGAACTTCCATAGTACGATTCAGAGTGATTCAAAGCAAGCTAGGAGTTGGAGAAGCATCCTTGAACTTCAGGCAAGCTTTACAAAAGCTCAAACTCCATTGAAGTTGGCCACATTGTTGTACACGACTCAAGCTGAAACAGGTAATCTATGAACTTATATCTCTCAATCTAGGAAGAGTTAGGCTTAGGTTTGTGAATGAAACACGTCCTACTCATAGCCCTGAAGCCATACATATGATTACTTTTCATTTATGTTAAGCGTGCTGTGAGAATTTTAGCCATGAACATTGAAGAAAAACTAGGTCAGAGATTGGGGATGATGAAATTCTCCCTGGTTTCTTAGAGTTAGGTCAAGTATTTTATATGTTTGAATTCGTCTTTTGATGCTCTACAATGTTTGTGTTATGACTTTTGGCTAAAAATCAAGGAATCAGGAGTTTGAATGAAGCAAGGAAAACGCGCGTTTTGTTGTTCAAACAATGCTGAAGGTTGAAGATGACTGGCTTGGGCTGGGCCTGAGTCAGTCTTGCTCTTTGCACCCCCTTTTTCAATTTACACCCCCCTGGCCCATTGTGTGAAATATTTATTATTTTTGCATTTTTATTTTTGATTCTGACTTATTATTTTTTGTTCAAACATAAAAAAACATCAAAAATATTTTTCCACACATTTTTGCATTTATTTGGCATTTATTTGTTTTATTTAACATATACATGTAAATAAATATATTTCCTTTTTATTTAAAAACCCTAGAAAATAATACAAAAATATTTATTTTTTAGTTATTATTTTTTGTTTACATTTTGAAAACATTTTCTGAAAAAATACATTTTTTTTGTAAATAATTAATATTTTATTTTTGTGCATATTTAGCATATTAAATATATAAATATATATAGACATATTTTATTAAATATTTAGGACAAAAATATAGAAATAATACATTTTTATTTCTATTTAATATTTGACATCAAAAATACTTTTTTACAATATACTTCTTACTTTTTGTATATAATTAACAAATATTGTATATAATTAATAAATAAATACTATTTATTTAAAAACTAGGGTTTTGCCCTAAATGACAAAAATATTCAAAATTTGACCTTTTTATTTTTGTTTATATTTTACATTAAAAAAATACTTTCACATACATAAAAAATCATTTTGTGCATAATACATTTTGCATATTCATTGTATTTATTTAAATATTGTACAATTAAATATTTGTATATTCAATATGGATGTAATAGCTTAGAATTTAATTTCTTGTCAAATATCCCCAAATTCAAACTTGTACCCCCATCCCCATAATCATGTTGTAATAATTTAGGACTTTAAATTCTTGCACATTTAAATGTTTTCAAATTATGCCATGATAGACTTAGGGTTTGTATGCAAAATCAATCAACAAATAGCTTGACCTAATTCAAGATAAACATGCATGAAAAACAAACACAATGCACACTTGCACCCCTAGGGTTACTCCACTTGTTGCCTTCAAAAATGGGCCATGGTTGCATGTTAAGTGTCTTTGGCAAAACAAAAACAAATCAAATGATCATAGTCCCTCGATGACGCTATCAAGTTGCCTAAACAAAAATGATCACAATCCCTCAAGAGAAAAATGCCAAAGATACTTGACACTATTGCCTCTATGGTCTAAACGATGACCCGCGCCCGTCCCGTTAACATCCTAACATAAGGTTGTTCACCAAATACAATGGTGAAACAACACTGTTAAAAGGGTTAAAACATAAGAAAGATCTTTGAGAAATTTAGGGTAGATAGCTCTTGGTTACTTGACCAATCTTACAAAACAATCCTTGCCATTTTTCAAAACACACATCACAATACAAAAACAAACTTTCAAAAAAACATTGAAACATCTTTTCAAAAAGACACACACCCTTGTAAAACATTCAAACAAGAATTGTCACAATGGTTGCCTAGACAAGGCATCTTTTTCAAAACATTTTCAAAAACCACACACAAAGCACCATTTCAAACAATTGAAAAGAAAAAGGCAAGTGATCTAAGCAAGTAACTAAGAGCCCATGGATAAACATGGATAGAAAGGGTGCTAATACCTTCCCTTTCTATAATCTACTCCCCGAACCCAAGAAAACATCTCAAAGGTTTTTCCCTTCTTTTTAACCTTTCCTTAGGATAAAATAAAAAGTCGGTGGCGACTCTTGCTCAACCGAAACATTTGCGAATACAAACGCAAAACCTCAAGTCAGTTCTCCCACTGTATCACATTATCCTTGGTATAATGGAGTTATGGACCTCTTGTAATTAGGATTAGAAGCCTTGGTTACCCTTGGGACCTTGTGACTCTGTTTTTATTTTGTCTGAAGTTCTTGGTGTTTACTCTAAAACATTGGGTTGATTTTCCTTGTGTGCAGATTATTCTGATTATATGCTTTGTGTGTGATTAAGAATTCCTATGTATACAACTGTTACTTTGCATAATTTTTGTAAAGACTTAATGCATATGAAGCTTGGTATTCTTGAGAGATTTAGTATTATTTTCTTACTTGGTTTTAGTCCAAAGAATGGGAATTCTACATTGACTTCTTATGTCAAGTATTGGCTTCTTGTTGGTTAGATCATTTTTTCCTTATCTTTTACTTTATGATGTAGGATAGTCCCTTCATCTCCTATTATCTTCTTTAATTTCAAAAAATCTTCTTCCTCCTTTTCAAAACTCTTCTTGTTTTCTAACTTGAACCTCTTTCATAATAAGCTTGGACTTAGGTCCATGCACTTTTAAAAATATTTTCTTAATCAAACTTTAACCAAATTAATCATACTTTGACATTTTTTATTGACTAAAATTCAATCAAACTCATTCAAACCATTTGCCACTTTGACTTTTTACTTTAAAACTTTTTCTCAAAAATATTAGACTCCTTGTTAATTCTTGTAGTGACGTGAGCTACTATACTTCTATGACATGTATTAAAGTGAGATGTTTTCCACTTGGGTGTTGAGTGAAGCTTTGTTGATTTTAAAATTCAAGTTATATCCTCCACTTTGAGATGATACAAATTCTCCTCTCATAATTGTGGGTAGTGAGTATGTTTTCCACTCGGATATGACGATGATGTCTCTTCTCTTAAAATTAACCAACACACATGTGTTTTAAATTTTTGAGGTGAACTATGAGTACCCTAATCCCCTATTGTACAGAAGGTGGTACGTAGGCACTAAAGGTTCGCAACCGCAGCGGGTGCAAAATTTTAAAAAATACTTCTTTTCTCATCTCCACATCTATTTTTGTATACACTTTTTATAGCCAAAATACATAAATTTTCAAAGAGGTTCTTGTGGATTATCGTAAATGTTTAGGATTCTAATACATTTCTGTTGTACCCCAAAATTTGCCCTCTTATTTCATCAACATTTTCTCACCACAAGACTCTTGGAACTCAAGATCAAGTTAGGGTTTGCTCTGCTCAAGACCCCTCCTTGCACTGTTGACCCAAATTAGGGTTTGAGTTTGCACAGGGATGTTTTGACCTAAAATGCCCAAAGTGACTTTCATGCTTCATGTTGGGCTCACAAGTTTATCCATACCAAGTTTCAAGCCTTGATTCCAATCTTAGCCCAGTCAATTGGACAGTTGACCTAGAAATCAACTGTATTGGGGAAAAAGTCAATTGTGGCCAATTGACAGTCAAACCTCATGATTTTTGACCCACATCAACATAATGAACTCACATGAACCATTTGTTCAAGTTTGGATCACAACTCCACAAGAAATTTGATCAGATCACCAAAAGGGCAAAATGGTCATTTTTAGGGTTTTGACTGCACAAAGGCATTTTTTGACTGTTTGACCTAACCAATGGCAAATCAAGCTCACATATGGACTCAAGGAATCAATGGCATTGTCTTGACCCATTCAACAAGTTCAAAAGATCTCAAGTGCATAGGATTGACAGATGAATTTTTCAATCAACTGATCAAAATTTGATTGTATACTGAAAAGTCAAACTTTGACTTTTTGGTCAAAATCAAGTGCCAAGATTCATTTTTCATCAAGACATGTCAAATTAAGAAACTTGTTCATCAAGAAACCCAAAATTGAAAATTAGGGTTTAAAATGGAGAAATTTCATGACTTAGAAATTTTCTAAGTTATAAAATTTCCTTATTTTTTCCTAACTTTGTCCCATTTGTTCATCAAGATACATTTGGATTCAAACAAAACTCAAAACATAAAAGTTGTAGTCCATTGCAAAATCTACAACTTTGATTCAGAAAGTTTCCTCAAAAGAAGCTTGTAGCTCAAGTTATGATTTTTGGAACAAGGGTGCAAAACATTCTTAACTTAGAAAAATTTTGACCTAGTCTAGGCAGGATTTTTGCCCAACTTCATGGCCACTTTTCACATGGTTCCACTTGGAATTTCAATTTTAATTACAAAGATGGATTGTAGTATACATTCCAAGCTTTCCAAATTGTCCAAGAACTTCTCAAACACCCTTGTGGTTAGGGAGAATCGAATTTGCAAAGATGGGCAAAAGTCACTTTGTTCATAGCCAAATACATGTTCATAACATTGCCATTTTCAAGTCAGCATGGTTCAAGCTAGATTACAGGCCTCTAATCCTTCTCACACTCAATAATTAAATGCAAAACCATTGTGCCAAGATGTTATTTTGTTCATTTGGTCATTACATGCAAGATTAATCTATATTTAGAAAAAGCAATTTTGACATTCTTGTAAAAATGCACTTTATGTCAAATAACAAATCAAAGAGGTACAAGCCAGATCTTTTAGGCACAAGTTTGTGGACAAATCCCACTGATCAAGAACAAAGTATGCAGCATGCTTGAGGGACCTGCATTGGCCTATAACCCAACTTGCATTTTCTTTGCTTAGATAAGAAGAAACATTGCAAAAGATATCCAACTTGGATCTCCTGTCAACACAAGCCTAAAAAAACTTCCTAAACACTTTCCATACATCAAACTTGACCTAAAACACGAATCCACCACAGCTCAAACCTTCTCATTCATCAAAACACCACTTTTCTGCAAGAAACAGGGCATTCTGCATTTTGACTTGGCCAGCATCATTCACTCGCGCGTTTTTGCCCAAACAAGTTCCAATACACTCCCTACTTTCAATTGAAGCTATCCCAAGCCTTATATACAAGTTGTAACATCCATATCCAAGTTTGCCATTTCCACTTTTCAGTTTTGCAGGTTGACTTCCATAGCTCGATACAGTTAGATTCAAAGCAAGCTAAGTGTTGGAGAAGGTTCTTGGGACCTCAAGCAAGCTGTACAAGTCCTCAAACACCATTGAAGTTGGCCATATTACTCTATTCAAGTCAAGCTGAAACAGGTAAAATGTGAACTTCTATCTCTCTATCCAAGCATATTTAGGCTTAAGTTTGTAAAGAAAGTGTGTTTTACTCATAGTCCTGAAGCTATCCATGTAGTTACTTTTTATTTATATTGCGTGTGCTATGAGAATTTTGGACTTGAACATGGAAGGAAACTTAGGTAAAGAATTGGGGATGGAGAAATTCTCCCTCGTTTCTGAGAGTTAGAACAACTTTTTTATATGTTTGAAATCGTGACTTGATGCTCTACATTATTGATGTTGTAAGTTTTTGCTAAAAGTCAGAGAATCAGAAGTTAGCAGGATGAGCAAGGGACGCGCGTTTTTTGTTTCAAACAGAAAGCTGGAGGAAGAAGATGATGTTTTGGGCTGGGCCTGGGCAATCCCTGCTTTTTGCACCTCATTTTTCTACTTACACCCCCTTGGCCCATTGTGTGATTTTTTAATCATTTTTTATTTTTTATTTTTTCTTCTGACTTATTATTTTTGGTCAAAACATAAAAAACATTAAAAATATTTTTTCACCCATTTTTATATTTATTTGGCATTTATTTGTTTTATTTAAGCATATATATATATATATATATATATATATATATATATATATATATATATATATATATATATATATATATATATATATATATATATATATATATATATATATATATATATATATATATATATATATATATATATATATATATATAAACAAATATATCTCTTTTTATTTAAAACACAAAAAATAATACAAAAAATATATTTTTTTTAGTTATATTTTTTTATTTACATTTTGGAAACATTTTCTAAAAATATACTTTTTTTGTAAATAATTAATATTTCATTTTGTATATATTTAATATATTTAATAAATAATATAAATACTTATACATATTTTATTAAATATTTAGGACAGAAATATGAAAATAATACATTTTTTATTTTTATCAATATTTGACATCAAAAATGCTTTTTTACAATATACTTCTCTTTTATTTATTTTTTGTATAAATAAATACATAAATATTGTATATAATTAGTAAATAATTACCATTTATTAAAAAATTAGGGTTTTGCCCTAAAAACACAAAAATACTCCAAATTGATATTTTTCTATTTTGTTTATATTTCAAACATGAAAACTTTTATATACTTAAAAGGCCATTTTTGTGCATAATACATTGCATTTTGATATTTATTTATATTGCAAATATTGTACATTTAAATACTTGTATATTCGATATGGATGTAATAGCCTAGATTTAAATTTCTTGTCAAATACCCCCATTCAAACATTTGTACCTCCATCCCCATAATCATGTTGTAATAGTCTAGGGCTTTAAAATTCCGCATTTAAAAGCTTTCTAATTATGCCATGATAGACCTAGGGTTTGTATGCAAAAATCAAAATAACAAATAGCTTGACCTAATTCAAAGACAAAAAGCATGAAAATGAACAACACCAATCACACTTGCACCCTTAGGGTTACTCCACTTGTTGCCTTCAAAAATGGGCCATGCTTGCATGTTAAGTATCTTTGGCAAAACAAAACAAATCAAATGATCATAGTCCCTAGATGACGCTTTCAAAGTTGCCTAAAAAATGATCAAGTCCCTTAAAGGAAAATTTGCCAAAGACACTTGGCATTATTGCATTCATGGTCTAAACGATGACCCGCGCCCGTCCCGTTAACATCCTAACACAAGATTGTCCACCAAATATAATGGTGGAACAATACTGTTAAAAGGGTTAAAACATAGGAAAGATCTTTGAGAAATTTAGGGTAGATAGCTCTTGGTTGCTTGACCAACTTGCAAAACAAATCCTTGCCTTTTTCAAAAACACACATCACTACACAATTTCAAAACCAACTTTCAAAACCTTGAAACATATTTTCAAAAAGACAAACACCTTTTGTAAAACATTCGAGTAAAGAATTGTTACAAGGGTTGCCTAGACAAAGGCATCTTTTTCAAAACATTTTCAAAAAACCACACACACAAAGCACCATTTCAAACAATTGAAAATGCAAGGCAAGTGATCTAAGCAAGTAACTAAGAGCCCATGGATAACCATGGATAGAAAGGGTGCTAATACCTTCCATTTCTATAATCTACTCCCCGAACCCATGAAAACATCTCGAAGGTTTTTGCTGTGCTTTTTAACCTTTCCTTAGGATAAAATAAAAAGTCGGTGGTGACTCTTGCTAAACCGAAACATTTGCGAAAACAAACGCAAAACCTCAAGTCAGTTCTCCCACCGTATCACAGAACTGGCGACTCTGCTGGGGATTAATTTAAAAGTGGAGTAACCTTAGGGCTTAGATCACCCTCTTGCATGACTAATTGTTCGCTTTGATTGCTTTACCTTTTGGTTCTCTTTGTTTGGGCTTGAAATCCTAACCCGGATTTGGGAAACATTTCATAGATAGCAATACGTTGTGGAAACTGTGCGGGGTATACCGACACGGTTGAAGCAATAGCTATATTAGTGCGACATATTTGTGAGTACCGGTAACCCTTGAGTTTAATCAAGGAGAGTACGGGGCCGCTGAGTGATGTCACTAAGCACTAATGACCTAGAACCTTACTTGACCATCTTGGCCTTTTATTAGGGGTAGTGAGATGACCGGCTTTGGTGCAGTCCGAAGTTGGTAGATACTCGATACTACACTCATTGAGGTTTGTTTTCTTGGAATATTTTGGTCGCTAATTAAGTGGCTAAACCAAAACAATGAACATGGAAAACAATCCAATGATATTAAGCTCCTTAGAACCCGGTTACTATTTATAGGACAGGTTTTTAAGCCAACTTCACTCAAGAGGGTACTTACCTATGAAACCTCATGCAAGCCTGAAACTAGGGTTTTTGTGTGACTTGCTTGTACATATGTTTGTGCATACATCATGAACATCATAAAGCATCATATGCATCGACTAACCATTTCAAGGGTTTGGATGTTCATCTTTGTTCTTGTTTTGTAGGTCATGGAAATTCTTCGCAGGAAAACTATCCAAGTCAACCTTGTGAGAATCCCTCCTCAACTCAAGGAGCTTACATCCAGAATTCCAGAAAGTTCTCCCTTCAGTGAAAGACATGGTAGACTGCTCAGCCTAGTCAACACCAACATTGAAGAAGACATGGTGAAAGTGTTGTTCCAATTCTTTGACCCCCTTCACCGTTGTTTCACATTCCCCGACTATCAATTGGTGCCCACTTTGGAGGAATTTTCTCAACTCCTGAGAATTCTTATTCTTAATCAACTACCCTACAACGGTACAGAAAAAGAACCAAAGCCTGAAGATGTTGATCAAGCACTACACTTGCAACCATCTGACATCAAGGGGCATTGGGAAACTAGAAGTGGTATCAAGGGCTTCTTGGTAAAATTCTTGTTTGAGAAGGCACAAGAGTGTTGGAATTCCTTGGATCTGCAAGCCTTTGAAGAGATTGTGGCACTCCTTATTTATGGGTTGGTCTTGTTCCCAAATCCTGACCAACTTATAGATGTCAATGCTGTCAAGATTTTCCTATCCAGGAATCCCATACCTACATTGCTTGGGGACATCCTCCACTCATTTTACACACGAACAATGAGGAAGAGAGGTGTCCTCATGTGCTGTACTCCTCTCCTTGCAAGGTGGTTTATTTCGCACCTTCCACAATCTGTTTTGAAGAATGACCAAGGCTTAAGGTGGTCACAACGGTTGATGACCCTCACACACTCTGATATACATTGGTGTTCTCGGTCCAGAGAAAATGTCATCATCGTCGATCGTTGTGGAGAGTTTCCTAATGTTCCATTACTTGGCATTAGAGGAGGCATTACCTACAACCCTTGTCTAGCTTTGAGACAATTTGGATATGCACGGAGGGATGGCCCTCATGACATGCTGATTCCTGACCTAGTTTTTAACTTCAACAACGATGCGCAAGGACTTCGCCAAAGATTCATCAAAGATTGGAGGATGCCTAACAAGGTAGATAGCAAGACACTGGGGCACAAGAACTCCATCCCTCTTGAGCCTTATCTCAAGTGGGTAAGGACCCGAGCCCAGAATCTTATGATGCCTTACCCTCATATTCTCCATTTGATTAAAGAGCCCGTTAAGGAAGGAGAGGTTCCCTACACCATCCTATATCCTGACATGCCAACATCATGGGAGGAGATGCAGAAGAGTTGGATCCAACTAAAGGAGGAACAAAATACTTTTGAAGCCAGCTTCTACGCCAGTGAGAAGAAGGTTTTGGAGCTTACCCGCCAACTTCATGAGGAGGAGACCCTCAACACTTACATCGCACCAAAGAGGATGTGCAACGTCTTTTTACCTTAAGAAGTTTTTGTAATAATTGGCCCATGGGGCATTTATGTACTGACAAAATTTCTTCTTATTCATATGACGTGTGTTCTTTTTGTTTGCAACAATTTTGAATTTCTAAATCCTTGAATGCATTGCATGAATAAACATATCATTCATCATGTGCATCAGCAGGTCTCCACACCAGGTTTCCTTATCTTTCTGCTGTTTATTTCAGTAAGATGGATCTCGAACAGACGGTCAAAGATCTGCAGTCACAAAACTCACAGTTTCAACAGCTCCTAATGACCTTGGCAAAGGGTCAGGAGGATCTAAAAACACTGCTTGGGAATAAAGAGCCAGAAAAAGGAAAAAAGAAGAAAAAGAGAGTTGGGGTAGCTACAATGGGAAGAAGGTTTGAGAATGAAGCTAGAAGAGTTCTTGAATTTCCCTTCGCATCTGAGGAGGAAACCCGTAAAGGAAAAGGAGCCGCACTACCTTCTGAGTCTGAAGCTAAAGAGAAAGAGGTTGAGGAAGATGAAGACAACTCAGAGCAGCAATACCCGCCAACGGACGACAAATACAAAAACCTGAAGGATAGACTGGCGGCTATGGAGCTGTAAAGGATTCCTGGGTTAGATTTTGAAGAATTGGGATTGATTATTGGGATTGTGATCCCTCCAAAGTTTAAGGTGCCAATTGTGATCGGTGGATCTAGAACTGACTGTTTAACGCTGGTTTCGCGAAATGTTGCGGAAGCAAGAGTCGCCACCGTCTTTTATTTTCTCCAAATGGAAGGGACAAAAGCACAGAAAAATTCCTTTCAGAGATTGCTCTCGGTTCTGGAGGTAGGTTATAGAAAGGGAAGGTGTTAGCACCCTTTCTATCCATGGTTATCCATGGGCTCTTAGATACTTGCTCATTTGTGTTTTCAAAATGGTTTGTTTGCTTTTCAACTGTGGGTTTTAAAAAGTTTCTTTGAAAATTTCAGTTCGACTCTTGTATCAGTCCTCAAGAGTGTTTGAAAAGTTGCTTTCGAAAGCTTTTTGAAAAGTGTCGGTGTGAAAAGTATTTTGAATTTGTTTTGAATTTAGAGCAAGTATCTAGAGTCGTCTACCTACCCTAAGGAATTCGTCTGTGTAAATGTCCTTTGAAGTAGTGCCATCCCACCATTGAGGGGTAGGTAGCACCACCGTTGGAGGTGTTCGGGTCAATTCGAGTTTAGGGACGATGTGGTCACCGAGCGGAGGTAAGATACCTTAGGAGCTACCCTTATGCCATTGATCTTTTATTCTGAGGCAACTATTCCGAGGCAACTTATTTTGAGGCAACCAGATCAATGGGACATAAGGACTCACTAAAACGTCCTATAGTCGGCGGCCACGTTTCGAGGGACAAGGCAACATTATGATCACCGGAGTAATGGGAAGATACCTTAGAAGCTACCCTCATGCCAGGTTCCCGGATCATGAGGACTTACTAAAACATCCTCTACTCGACGATCACCTTTCGAGGCAAGGCAACAGTGAGGCGTACCCTAGGGGTGGTGTGTGATTTGTGTGTCAGATTCATTTATTTTTGTCTTGTCATGTCATGGGTGATCTACGCATTTGTTTTTTATTTTTGTCATTCATTCTTGCATGCATTTATTAACAGTTAAAAATTGCAAGAAATTAAAAGTTCCTAAACCATTACAAAGGCGCGGGTCCACATCGCCAAATTAAATCCAGGACCCGATTTGACATAAAATAAGGAAATAAAGTGCGAGAAAAATGTCCAAGTTTACAAGTCTTTGGGAGAATTACATTAATATTATAAGAAATAAAATAAAATGCGTGAATTGGAATTACATCGAAAGCGAGGGCGTTGGACCCTTTTTAACGAAATTAAGTTATTATTAACAAATTAATTAAATTAAAAGGAAAAAGGAATTATTTTTGAAATTTTTTGTATTTATGATTTTTTTATGAGAATTAAATGAAATTACAATATTAATTAACCCTAATTCTAGTTTTTTTTATTTGTTAAGAAAATATGAAAGTTAAACCTAAATTAACCTAATTAATTAATGCAATTTGATTTATAAAAAATAATAGTAAATAATTAATAATTAATATGGTGAAAAAAGAAAAAAAAAGGATAAACAATGCTTGAAACCCTAATTCTACCAATTTTTAGGTTTATTGAAAAATATTAAGTTTAATCCTAGAATTTAAAACTAAGTTAATTAATGAGCTTTTATTTACAAAATATTAAAATAAAATATATTTTTTTATTTTTATGACCTTTCTGATTTTTTTGTTATTTTTATATTTTTATGAAAGTAAATTAATTGAAGAATTTAAAGGGAATTAATTGAATCAAATAAAAATAGAAAATATAAAAGAATAGCAAACCTTGGGGGGTTCTGTCCCCAATTTGGAGGTGTAGCCTTAGCAATTCTGGCCCAATTATGTCAAGGGCTTTTGACTTTTTCAGGATGCCTGTGACTTCGTTGACTAACGCCTAGGGTGTTCTCCCAATCTGGACCCTTTGATTGATCTCAGCAAGCACGTGGAAGGCCTGGATGTGGAGAGTATGGTGGAACTCCAGAAGCGAATTGCACATAAGCCTGTTTAGCAAAATAATATGGAAAGGGGGGGGGGGGGACCTGGGATCGAACCCAGGTCCTGGAGATTACCAATATGCTTGCTTGCCACTGAGCTACCAACGCGCTTTTGATTATATAATAGGAAACAAATAATATAACATAAAACAAACGTTAGTGGGATTTCCGCGCGCGAATTTCAAACCAACCAATCGCAGCTTGCCACAGGGTCTTCTTCTTCATTGTTTGATTTTTTTCCTGAAACATAGAAAGGTTAACGGGGGTTTTAAACCCCCCTAAAACATGCAGTTTTCAATAATAGCGATTAGGCCATATGGCCACATAAATTAGGCGCGACTATGGTAATCAATTCGTCCAAGCTTCCTGATTCCAAACATGGCCCTGAGGTGTCCTAAATTTACAGCATTCATAAACGCCCAATTTGAAAATTCTATAACCCTAACCATCGTCCATGGTGAAATCGCGTATGGGTGTGGAAAACTTAATTGAACAACACAGTTAGCTTCAGAATGATGAGAGTAACACAAAACCAGTATTAGAATTCAAAATCATGACATGAATGATAAAATACGATTTATGCAAAAAAGTGAAAAAGTTTGAGTTCCATTCACCAATTCTGGGTGTTAGGGATGTGGAAAACTATTCAGACACGTTTCTTGATGTCTCAGGAAGGTGATGAGATAATTATTTTGGCTTGAATCGCACTGGAAGACAGTTTTCAGTATTTGAGTTTTTCACAAAAAATGCAAAAGTGATGATGATGTTCTTGCGCAGCTGGGAGGTTATGGACACTAGGGTTTTCATGTATATATGTACTGGAATGATTAGGGTTAGAAATTGGATCAAAAAAATCAATGAATTGATGAAGAGAATATTTGATTTTCCATGCCATAATTTTCAATCTTTTTCATGCTATTTTGGTTCCAATCATGTCCAATTACCAAGATTCTTTCCAAATCTGATCATGCACGAAATATTGAGCTTATTCCATGCATAAAAAGATTTAAAAAGTTAGGTTTAGTATTTTCCACATATTTATTTTAATTAAATGAATTATTAGCATTTAAAAATTCAAATAAATAAATAAAAATGATGAATAACTTCCCTTTGGGCCAAATGGTCGTGCACATGCTTTGGATGATGAATTGTGGAAGAAAAAGAGGCCCATTAGCATTTTTAAGACTTTTGAAGCAATGTTAACTTTTCAAAATATCCAAAAATTTCCCAACTTCCACAGAGCATAACTTGCTCAATTTTTAAGCTTTGCTCATGTTCTTAGACATTTTGGAAAGGTATTTGAGTCCTCTAACCGATGTCTTTGGTCCCATGTCATTTTGATTTACCAATCTCAAGTTATGGCCTTTGACTTAAAGTCCCTTTTTGTTGACTTTTGAAAATGACCTATAATGTTGAAATTGATAACTTTTTGTGAGAGCATTTCTTGGACTTGAAGTGTGAAGAGGAGTTGTAGGAAATGTCTTTATCTTCAAAATGAGCTTTGGATGGAATTTTTCTGATAATCCATGTGAAAGTTATGCCTTGGTCAAGTTACAGTTGACTTTTTCAACTGTCCAAATATGGAAACTTTTGCATCTTGAGACTTTTTGAGCCAAGCTTTGAGAATCATGATCAAGCATTGATCAAATTATGTTTGTGGCTTCAAAATGAGATGTTGACCAAAAATTTGAACTTTTGACTGTCAAATGACCATTTTGCCCCTGCAGTTGACTGTAGTGCAATTAGGGTTTTTGACTGTGCAATTTTGTGCTGTGAGTCTTGAAACTTGGCATGAGGATGCTTGACCATGTTTGCAGGCATGTGGGACTTGATTGGACCCTTGGAAACTTCATTTTCTTTGTCAGAACCAAAACCCTAATTTTTGACTGTTAGGAGGCCCTTGAACTGTGCAACCCTTGGGGAGATTTTGAAGCATGCTCTTTGCAAATATTGAAGAATATGGGAGGGCAAATTTTGGGGTACAACAGTTGCCCCTGTTCAATCTTCTTAGACCTGAGGATGTAGATTGGCTGGCGTGCCTTTCGTAATCCGAGGGTGGAAGATGATTGAACACTAGAGTGCCCAGAAATTTGCGCTCACATAGTAGTGTGATGGTGGGGATGGGCTTATAGATGCCATTTGGAGATTGATGGATAGGATGATGGGCTTATAGATGCCATGCTAAGAGATGATGGAAGGTGGATGGGCTTATAGATGCCATCTGGGTGTTGATCGCGTAAGAGATTCCTTAGCGAGAACTTGCGTACCTGCAAAAGAAAAATGAGTACCTGACCTGTTACAGGAGCGGTCTTCAAACTCTTTATGTGGGTGTGTCCTGACTGGTTACAGGAGCTGGATCTGGAGCTTCAAACGGTGATGAATGAACCAGGGGTGGTTACTATCTCAACAGGAACGGTGAGAGAACCTTAGGCGACTTCAACTTCAATAGTATCATTGAGAGAATCTTGGACGACTTCAACTTCAACAGTAACGTTGAGCGAATCTGGGGATGATTACTACCTCCGCAGTAACGGGGAGAGAACCACAGGCGACTACAACCTCAACAGTAATCATTGAGAGAATATTGGGCGACTTCAACATCAACAGTAATCATTGAGAGAATCTTGGGCGACTTCAACCTCAACAGTAATCATTGAGAGAATCTTGGGCGACTTCAACCTCAACAGTAATCATTGAGAGAATCTTGGGCGACTTCAACCTCAACAGTAATCATTGAGAGAATCTTGGGCGACTTCAACCTCAACAGTAATCATTGAGAGAATCTTGGGCGACTTCAACCTCAATAGTAATCATTGAGAGAATCTTGGGCGACTTCAACCTCAACAGTAATCATTGAGAGAATCTTGGGCGACTTCAACCTCAACAGTAATCATTGAGAGAATCTTGGGCGACTTCAACCTCAACAGTAATCATTGAGAGAATCTTGGATATCTTCTACTTCAACAGTAACGCTGAGAGAATCTTGGGGCGATTACTACCTCCGCAGTAACGGGGAGAGAACCACAGGCGACTACAACCTCAATAGTAATCATTGAGAGAATCTTGGATATCTTCTACTGAGTCTTTATCAGGAAAATCTGTTAGGGGTCGATTTAGCTGGACTAGAGAAGGCCTTTGACTGGATAAGAAACAGAAAATCTTAGGGCCGATTAACTGAACCGGTCTAGGTCTTGAAATGTCTTCAACTGGATAAGAAACAGGGAGATCTTAGGGTCAATCTGACTGAACCAGAGAAGGCCTTGGACTGGATAAGAAACAGAAAAATCTTAGGGTCGATTTAACTGAACCGGTCTAGGTCTTGAAATATAGTTGAGAATTTAACTGGATCTTTCCTGAAAGGTAAAGGTCAGTCATATGCAATGCATGATATGGATCAAGCAATGATGTTCTCAACATAAATGAGATTTGTAAGATATGATGCATATATGCATGTTATAATGTATGAAAATG
Source organism: Vicia faba (assembly GCA_948472305.1). Lineage (NCBI taxonomy): Eukaryota > Viridiplantae > Streptophyta > Magnoliopsida > Fabales > Fabaceae > Vicia > Vicia faba. The sequence goes on from OX451739.1 coordinate 843,819,152, forward strand.
TGATGTTTATGAATGTATCTTTTCGTCTTAGGAAAATAAATCCTTTGACGGGTGCCGGGAAGTTAACTCCTGGGCTGATGTTTGGAAAATAGATTTTGCTTCCGCTGGGGATAATAGTTGCAAGAATACCAATAGGAGAAGATAACTCCGTTGGGGAATAAACTTGGCGAATGGATTACTCTGCGGGGAGAAAAATACTCTAACGATCTTGCTGGAGAGCAATACTCTGTGGGGAGAGAGGTACTTTGCTGAAATGTTAATGGTAGCTTCACTGGGGATACCATTGTTGTGTTGGAAATGTTAATAGACTTCGCTGGGGATAAGAAGACTTCGTCGAGGACGCTCTTTCCGTGGTTTTTAGCTGAGGATAACCCAGTTATATCCTGGCAGGGAAATAAACTTTGAATAAAGCCGGGAGACGCGTTCGTGCTCGGCGAGGGATAAGCTTCCAGAATCTACTGGGGATAAGCTTCTTGCTTGGGGAGATGGATTCCAACTTTCCTGGGAAACTGGATTGGACTTTCCTGGGGAAGTCTTGCATTGTAACGGGGAACTAACTCCACTGAATGTTTGATGTACCGCCGGGGAACAACCTTTAGACTAAGACTGTCGGGGATGCTTGTTAAGAATGCATGTATATTGCTGGGGAATATTGAGATCTGCTGGAGGATACTCAACTTCCTTAAGGTTGGTAATATAGCTTGGCTTGAGGAGAGTATACTGCTTGATGGCTCACTCTCTGGGGAATTAAGATATCTGGTTATGTTCTTCAGCCGAACCTACCTTGGTACCTTGGTGGATGGAACAATTAGGTCGCTTAGACGACTCTTTATTGCCCCTGTCTCTAAGGTGGGAGAGGAAGACCTGTGAGGGTGTTTGATACCTGCCGATTTACGAATCTTCTTCTGGTAGGCAAGGGACGAGATGACGGGACATAGTCGTACGCTTTGATCCCTAATTTTTTCCTGGACCGCCCTTTCGGGTTTTCAATCCACCGGGATACCCCTTTTTTGCCCAAGCCGCCTTTTCAGGTTTTCGACTTGCCGGGTGTACAGATTTTTTCATTTCATCCCTTATTTTGCCCTAACCCTTTTGGTTCGCCGGGAAGCCCTTATTTTTGCCTAGGCATGTCAACCTAGCGGGTCTTTAATTATGCGTAGTATTTTTTTCGACTATGTCCACGCTCTCAGGATGTAGGGAGGTGCCCCTGTTGATAGCGTTGCCATGCTACCAGAAGATGTCTGATCATGCAAGATTCGTAGCTGGAACTCAGGTCCAATGCCCCAAGTGATTCAGACGGAGATTTGCCCCTGGCTGTTTGGCCTTTTGAGAGATTCTCCGAATCTTGACTTAATTGCCCCAGATGATGGACAATAATCACGTCTGCCCCTTGATTGGAAGTGCTTTTGTTCATTAGATATTCTTCGTGCGAATTTCTCTGCTGTTCGAACAAATAGTCATACGTAAACAATATTATATCAAGAATGCAAAGCTTATGTCTGTCTTGAAGTTTTTCTGAAAATGCAGTTTTTTAATAAAACAAGTGAGTTCTTCTGTAAACTGTGATGTCAAACTCGTTATTTTACTGTGAGCCTTAAGGAGTCAGGATACCTTTGTAACAGTATGCTTTCGAACTAACCCATGCTTCAGCTAGGACTTTTTAGGGTTGTAATGTGGCCTGGTTCACAGTTTTAAGAAACAAAGGATAAGGCTCAAATTATTTGTACCCACCCGCTCTTCGTGATGTTCTTCAAACCTAAACTCAGTTGATCATGCGTTAGACCTTGTTTGAGTCTTTGTTCCGATGTACCAATGATGGTTCGGATGTTGATAGTTTATTTTGAATAGGCAGTCATTCCTTTTTGTTATTGAGAGTTTGTAGAACCTCTTTCTTTTTTGATTTTTGTTATCCCTTTCTTTTTTGCCTGAACTGTTTCCTTTTTTTTTTGGAATTACAGTCAGCGGGATGCCCCAGTTTTGTAAGTCTCCTTCATGGGTTTTGACTTAATGGGTTTTTCATTTTTTGAGATATAATGACTGCCTATCCTTATGATTATTCGGAATCATCACTGTCTTCTTTTTTTGTAAGGACCTCTTTGGTGCCTTTCATTGTGCACCTGGATCAACTGAAAGAACTACCCTGCCCCAGGTTATGATTAAGGGTTTTAATTTTCGAAAAGAAAAACTCCTACTTCTTTGGCTCAGAGGGGTTGACGAGGGATTATCTTCCTTATGACTCCAGTGTTTAGGGATTGAAACAATGTCTGTACCTCATCAGCGGGGTCTGTTCAAAAGCATACTGTAAAGATCGTGGTATCGTTTTCGTCATCCTCCCTCAAGAGGCTTAGAATTATTAATCGAGCGTTGATCATCAGAAAAAATATGAAAATAATTTGCATATAGTGAATACGAATGTATTGCTTCAAAACAGACATATGCGATGCATTAATGGAATAACAACGTTTAACATGAGTAAATGTTTGAACAAAAGAAAGTTACAACTTGAAAGTCCTAATGAACAAAAGTCTTTCCATCTCAGGGCTCGTTACTTCAAATGGTGAGCCTTGGAGGGATGGTAGAAAAACTCTGCCTGACCATCTTGTGTGAACTCCAATGCTCCTTCATCAATCAGGTCCTGGATCTTGTTCTTTAGAGCCCAACACTCATTTGTATCATGTCCTGGACTGGCAGAGTGGTAGGCACACCTTTTATTGGGATCATAGATAGGAGATGCTGTGTTGGGGTTCCGGGGATGAGCCCTTAACGTAATCAGATTCAACCTCAACAGGCGTTGTAAAGCTTGAAACAGCGACATGTTGAGCGGGGTGAATTGCCTCCTGGGCTTGTCTTGCTGAAGTTGATGGGATTGATGCTGAGTTTGTGACCCTGAAGCCCTTTGAGGAGTTCTCCCCTTATCTCCTTGTCTCAAAGGTGGTTGAACGATGACTGGCTTTTTACCCTTAGACGTTTTCCCCAGTTGGTTACCCTGAAGAAGTTGGTTGACGAGAACTCCGAGCTCTTCTTGTCTTTGAGCTAAGCCTTGAATGATAGTCACCTGCCCCAGCATTTGGGCTTTCATTATATCCACTTTAGCTTGCAGATGTTTCAGCCGTTCATCCTCAGCACTGTTCCTGACTAGAGTCTCCATGAGAAGTGTCCTTAGCTCCTCCTGCCCCTTGGATAGATTCAGGAGGATTTCCCCAAACCGAGTCTCTTGAGCAAGAAGGTCCTGGTTATCTTGTTGGGAAGCCATTGCTGAAATAAACAGCGGGAAAGGTAAGTGACCTGCAACAAGGGTATCTGTTATGCAATGATGTGTATGACATGCATGTAATGTTTTCAAGGACCTCGCAGGATAAACAAGAGATTTTGTTAGAACTTGGGCCCGGTAGCTTGATTGAAGGAATTTCCTATTGTAGAGAATCCTTCTTCAAGGGTCAAAGGCTCACCATATCCAGTGGGTCATAGCCCCTGACTTTAGTCATCATGTCTAGTTCTGGTTTCCAAACAACCTTGGTTAGGGGAACCTTCTCCAGGAGTCGAAGCTCATCATATCAAGTGGGTCATAGCCCCTGACAACCTTGGCTAGAGGAAAATAAATCCCCTTTGCCCCTTGTTGGACAGTTGGTTCATCATGACCTGCATCACAAACCCTTGAGATCCTTGAAATGGGTTAAGATGTATGCAATGGTATGATGTTATGTTATGCATGGGGTAATGTAAGTAACCCTGTTATGAGTCCCAATTAAGGACTGCAAACCAAAACCTGCAAGAAACTCAAGTAAAACCTGTCATGAGTCCCAATTAAGGACTAAAAACAAAACCTGCAAGAAACTCGGTAAACCTTGTTATGAGTCCTAATTAAGGACTACAAACAAAACCTGCAAGAAGCTCCAGTGTCAGACAACAAGCATTCAAATAGTCAAGTACGAAGGCACATAAGTCACACAAGAGAAGCCCTTAGAGTTTAGGCCAGCATGGGGTCTGGGTATTACCCTCTTGAAGTTGGCGGGCTCAACCTGTCCTATTAGGAGTAACCGGGTTCTAAGGGTCCCAATATCACTGGATTGCTTTCATTGTTCATCGTTTCGATTTAGCCACTGAACTGGCGACCGAAATATTCCAGGAAAGCAACCCTCACTTGGGCGTAGTATCGAGTATCAACCAACCTCGGACTGCACCAAAGTCAGTTATCTCACTACCCTAAAGAGGCCAAGATGGTTCAATTAAGGTTCCTAAGGTCAGTTGATGCTTCATGACACCACATGGAGGCCCCGTACTCTCCTTGACTGAACTCAAGGGTTACCGGTACACACCAAAGTGCCACATCAACGTAGCAGACTGTTTCAACCATGTCGGTATACCCCGCACAGTTCCCTCACAGCCTTGTTGCTACTTTCTAAGAAGGTATCCCCAGATTCGGGTTAGGATCTATAGAACTCCCAAGACAGTCCCACAATTTAAAGCAAACAAGGAAAGCAATTGAAAACACAGTTATGAACTATCCCTAAGGTACACCTCACTTTAAAAAGATGTCCCCAGCAGAGTCGCCAGTTCTGTGATCGGTGGATCTAGAACTGACTGTTTAACGCTGGTTTCGCGAAATGTTGCGGAAGCAAGAGTCGCCACCGTCTTTTATTTTCTCCAAATGGAAAGGACAAAAGCACAGAAAAATTCCTTTCAGAGATTGCTCTCGGTTCTGGAGGTAGGTTATAGAAAGGGAAGGTGTTAGCACCCTTTCTATCCATGGTTATCCATGGGCTCTTAGATACTTGCTCATTTGTGTTTTCAAAATGGTTTGTTTGCTTTTCAACTGTGGGTTTTAAAAAGTTTCTTTGAAAATTTCAGTTCGACTCTTGTATCAGTCCTCAAGAGTGTTTGAAAAGTTGCTTTCGAAAGCTTTTTGAAAAGTGTCGGTGTGAAAAGTATTTTGAATTTGTTTTGAATTTAGAGCAAGTATCTAGAGTCGTCTACCTACCCTAAGGAATTCGTCTGTGTAAATGTCCTTTAAAGTAGTGCCATCCCACCATTGAGGGGTAGGTAGCACCACCGTTGGAGGTGTTCGGGTCAATTCGAGTTTAGGGACGATGTGGTCACCGAGCGGAGGTAAGATACCTTAGGAGCTACCCTTATGCCATTGATCTTTTATTCCGAGGCAACTATTCCGAGGCAACTTATTTTGAGGCAACCAGATCAATGGGACATAAGGACTCACTAAAACGTCCTATAGTCGGCGGCCACGTTTCGAGGGACAAGGCAACATTATGATCACCGGAGTAATGGGAAGATACCTTAAAAGCTACCCTCATGCCAGGTTCCCGGATCATGAGGACTTACTAAAACATCCTCTACTCGACGATCACCTTTCGAGGCAAGGCAACAGTGAGGCGTACCCTAGGGGTGGTGTGTGATTTGTGTGTCAGATTCATTTATTTTTGTCTTGTCATGTCATGGGTGATCTACGCATTTGTTTTTTATTTTTGTCATTCATTCTTGCATGCATTTATTAACAGTTAAAAATTGCGAGAAATTAAAAGTTCCTAAACCATTACAAAGGCGCGGGTCCACATCGCCAAATTAAATCCAGGACCCGATTTGACATAAAATAAGGAAATAAAGTGCGAGAAAAATGTCCGAGTTTACAAGTCTTTGGGAGAATTACATTAATATTATAAGAAATAAAATAAAATGCGTGAATTGGAATTACATCGAAAGCGAGGGCGTTGGACCCTTTTTAACGAAATTAAGTTATTATTAACAAATTAATTAAATTAAAAGGAAAAAGGAATTATTTTTGAAATTTTTTGTATTTATGATTTTTTTATGAGAATTAAATGAAATTACAATATTAATTAACCCTAATTCTAGTTTTTTTTATTTGTTAAGAAAATATGAAAGTTAAACCTAAATTAACCTAATTAATTAATGCAATTTGATTTATAAAAAATAATAGTAAATAATTAATAATTAATATGGTGAAAAAAGAAAAAAAAAGGATAAACAATGCTTGAAACCCTAATTCTACCAATTTTTAGGTTTATTGAAAAATATTAAGTTTAATCCTAGAATTTAAAACTAAGTTAATTAATGAGCTTTTATTTACAAAATATTAAAATAAAATATATTTTTTTATTTTTATGACCTTTCTGATTTTTTTGTTATTTTTATATTTTTATGAAAGTAAATTAATTGAAGAATTTAAAGGGAATTAATTGAATCAAATAAAAATAGAAAATATAAAAGAATAGCAAACCTTGGGGGGTTCTGTCCCCAATTTGGAGGTGTAGACTTAGCAATTCTGGCCCAATTATGTCAAGGCCTTTTGACTTTTTCAGGATGCCTGTGACTTCGTTGACTAACGCCTAGGGTGTTCTCCCAATCTGGAGCCTTTGATTGATCTCAGCAAGCACGTGGAAGGCCTGGATGTGGAGAGTATGGTGGAACTCCAGAAGCGAATTGCACATAAGCCTGTTTAGCAAAATAATATGGAAAGGGGGGGGGGGACCTGGGATCGAACCCAGGTCCTGGAGATTACCAATATGCTTGCTTGCCACTGAGCTACCAACGCGCTTTTGATTATATAATAGGAAACAAATAATATAACATAAAACAAACGTTAGTGGGATTTCCGCGCGCGAATTTCAAACCAACCAATCGCAGCTTGCCACAGGGTCTTCTTCTTCATTGTTTGATTTTTTTTCCTGAAACATAGAAAGGTTAACGGGGGTTTTAAACCCCCCTAAAACATGCAGTTTTCAATAATAGCGATTAGGCCATATGGCCACATAAATTAGGCGCGACTATGGTAATCAATTCGTCCAAGCTTCCTGATTCCAAACATGGCCCTGAGGTGTCCTAAATTTACAGCATTCATAAACGCCCAATTTGAAAATTCTATAACCCTAACCATCGTCCATGGTGAAATCGCGTATGGGTGTGGAAAACTTAATTGAACAACACAGTTAGCTTCAGAATGATGAGAGTAACACAAAACCAGTATTAGAATTCAAAATCATGACATGAATGATAAAATACGATTTATGCAAAAAAGTGAAAAAGTTTGAGTTCCATTCACCAATCCTGGGTGTTAGGGATGTGGAAAACTATTCAGACACGTTTCTTGATGTCTCAGGAAGGTGATGAGATAATTATTTTGGCTTGAATCGCACTGGAAGACAGTTTTCAGTATTTGAGTTTTTCACAAAAAATGCAAAAGTGATGATGATGTTCTTGCGCAGCTGGGAGGTTATGGACACTAGGGTTTTCATGTATATATGTACTGGAATGATTAGGGTTAGAAATTGGATCAAAAAAATCAATGAATTGATGAAGAGAATATTTGATTTTCCATGCCATAATTTTCAATCTTTTTCATGCTATTTTGGTTCCAATCATGTCCAATTACCAAGATTCTTTCCAAATCTGATCATGCACGAAATATTGAGCTTATTCCATGCATAAAAAGATTTAAAAAGTTAGGTTTAGTATTTTCCACATATTTATTTTAATTAAATGAATTATTAGCATTTAAAAATTCAAATAAATAAATAAAAATGATGAATAACTTCCCTTTGGGCCAAATGGTCGTGCACATGCTTTGGATGATGAATTGTGGAAGAAAAAGAGGCCCATTAGCATTTTTAAGACTTTTGAAGCAATGTTAACTTTTCAAAATATCCAAAAATTTCCCAACTTCCACAGAGCATAACTTGCTCAAATTTTAAGCTTTGCTCATGTTCTTGGACATTTTGGAAAGGTATTTGAGTCCTCTAACCGATGTCTTTGGTCCCATGTAATTTTGATTTACCAATCTCAAGTTATGGCCTTTGACTTAAAGTCCCTTTTTGTTGACTTTTGAAAATGACCTATAATGTTGAAATTGATAACTTTTTGTGAGAGCATTTCTTGGACTTGAAGTGTGAAGAGGAGTTGTAGGAAATGTCTTTATATTCAAAATGAGCTTTGGATGGAATTTTTCTGATAATCCATGTGAAAGTTATGCCTTGGTCAAGTTACAGTTGACTTTTTCAACTGTCCAAATATGGAAACTTTTGCATCTTGAGACTTTTTGAGCCAAGCTTTGAGAATCATGATCAAGCATTGATCAAATGATGTTTGTGGCTTCAAAATGAGATGTTGACCAAAAATTTGAACTTTTGACTGTCAAATGACCATTTTGCCCCTGCAGTTGACTGTAGTGCAATTAGGGTTTTTGACTGTGCAATTTTGTGCTGTGGGTCTTGAAACTTGGCATGAGGATGCTTGACCATGTTTGTAGGCATGTGGGACTTGATTGGACCCTTGGAAACTTCATTTTCTTTGTCAGAACCAAAACCCTAATTTTTGACTGTTAGGAGGCCCTTGAACTGTGCAACCCTTGGGGAGATTTTGAAGCATGCTCTTTGCAAATCTTGAAGAATATGGGAGGGCAAATTTTGGGGTACAACACCAGTTTTTGCAAAATATGATGGGCTGTCTTGCCCGAAGATGCCCTTGAGGTCATATGTCAGAAGAATTCAACCTCATACATCCGACATAAATCTTTGGGTACACTTCTTTCAGGATAGCTTGTCCGGTACACAACTAGACTGGTTTTACCAGCTTGAGAGGTCAGAAGTGCATAACTGGGAAGACTTGGCAGCTTCCTTTTATCGCCAGTATCAATATAACGCTGACTTGGCGCCAACCCGTACTCATCTACAAAGTATGAGAATGGCCTCGAATGAGGGATTCAAAGAATACGCCCAGAAATGGCGCGACTTGGCTGGAAGAGTGCAGCCACCTCTTTCTGATAGGGAACTAGTTGATATGTTCTTGGGGACCCTATCTGGCCCATTCTTCAACCATTTGATCGGGAGCTCTTCCGCAGGGTTTATTGAATTGATTCTGACTGGAGAGCGGGTGGAAGCTGGTATTAAGAATGGGAAAATTCAAAAGGAGGCCTCTGCATCTACAACTGCTAAGAAATCATTTCCATCCAAGAAGGAGACAACTGTTATATACTCTCAGAAAAGATTGGGAAGAACTGAGCGTCGGCCGACTGTGGGGGCCGTGATGATCCAAAATTCATCAAATGATCAGCCTCGTAACAATCAGTCCAGACCAAACCAGCAATGGGTAGAACGGCCACAACGACAGTTCACCCGCATCAATATGACGCCTGCACAAGTTCTTCCCCATTTGTTGAAGCTAAATCTCACCACTATCAAAGAGGAACCAAAAAATGTGAACACATCATCCCCACATTATCATCCCAATGCTAAATGTGCCTATCATTTTGACAGCGTCAGGCATGACACCAACGATTGTTGGGCGCTCAAGCATAAAATTCAAGACTTGATAGATGCAAAAGAGGTTGAGTTTGATGCTCCAGAGAAGACGAACGTAATATCCGCTCCAATGCCGAAGCATGGTCGCAATGTTCATGCTATTGAAGAAGATCTGTATGTTTCTGCTGTTGATGATCTGGTAACCCCACTGTTGACAATCAAGTTAAATCTGTTGAAGGCTGGGATTTTCCCACGATGTAAAGAAGACTGCTATTGTTGTTCCTCCTTACCGATCGACTGTCCATTGCTGAAGATAGGCATCCAAGGCCTAATAGACAGCCAACAAATTCTTTTCGAAAAGATTCCTGCTACTCCAACTCCTATCAAAGATGTTTCAATAATCACCATTTCCACCAATCTTTCCAAGGTCCCTAAAAAGCCTATTAAGATTACATCCGCTATGAAGTTTGTTCCTCTGAAAATAACCATGCCTGGGCCTGTCCCCTACATTTCTGACAAATCAATACCATGGAATTATGGTGGAGAAATCTACTACCATGGTGTTAAACAAGTTGAGATAACTGAAGAGAGCTCTGACAAAGAAAATGCCGACATTGGAAACATTGCCGGTAAGAGCAAGATTACCCGAAGTGGGAGAATATTTTCTCCAGAGATTGCCCCTCCAAAGGCAATCTTTGGACCCTCAGCTGCTGCCAAAGTTACTCCTGCACCGATAAAACTTTCTGCAAGAACTCCGTTAATTGAAGAAGTTGTTACTCCTGTGGTTGTCCCTCCTACTTCTGCTGATAAGGGGAAAGGGATCCAAGATGAGCTCGTCAGGACGAGGGCTCAACCATTGGTTATCCCCGAAACCTCTAAGAAAGAAATGGAGGAGATTCTGAAAATAATTAAGAAGAGTGATTATGATGTGGTAGAGCAACTGGGGCAAACCCCCTCGAAGATCTCCATGTTAGCATTGCTGCTTTGTTCTGAGGCTCATGCCAAAGCATTGATAAGATTTCTGAAGACAACCCATGTTCCCCAGGAAACCTCAGCCGATCAATTCCAGGATTGTGTAGCCAGCCTTACCGCAGACAACGACCTAGGTTTCTCTGATGCTGACCTGACTCCGAAAGGAAGAAAGCATAATGACGCATTGCATGTGTCAGTTGAATTCCGAGGAACTACTCTTGCCCATGTTTTGGTCGACACTGGTTCTTCTCTGAACGTGCTGCCTAAGAAAGCTTTGGATCGATTGGATTGCAAGGGTTTGGAGCTGAAACCAAGTAATATCATTGTCAGGGCCTTTGAGGGGTCAAAAAGAATGGTACATGGGGAGGTCGACATCCCTATCAAGGTAGGAACTGAGGTATTCCACTCAACTTTCTATGTGATGGACATTCGTCCGTCATACTCTTGCTTGCTAGGGAGACCATGGATACATAATGTTGGCGCAGTCACTTCCTCCCTACATTAGATGCTGAAATACCCTGTCAAAGGAAAGATTATAACTGTATACGGTGAAGAAGAATATATAATCAGTCACCTGAACTCCTTTCGGTATGTGGAAGTGGAGGGCGAGTTCATTGAGACACCGTTCCAACTCTTCGAGGAAATTGCTCCCGAGGTTGCTGTAGCAAAGGCGGTAGCTGAGGAACCCAAGCAGGTGGCCAGGATGGCATCTCTGAAAGACGCAAAGGCTGCAATGAAGGAGGGAAAGAACTCAACATGGGGACAGTTGCCTGACATTCCTCACAAAACAGACAAGTTTGGGTTGGGATTTACCGCTGCGGGGCAAAGAGCTATGCGTCGCTCAAAAATTGAAAGGACACCCATCAAGATTTCTCCTCATGGAATCAATGCTTTGGAAGACGAAGACGAAGAGGGTAACATTGAAGACTGGATCTTCCCAACCATCAAAGGGGGACTACACAACTGGGAGGCGAAAGACTTCGTCCCCATTACTTTCATTAATCAGTAACTTATCTTTCGAACATTTCCTGTTGGTCTGTAATAATTACTTTTAAACAATCTGCACACTACTTTTTCACCTCATGCCTTTCCCGGGGTATGTAGGTCCATTTGTAAGGGTTTCGATTCTCTTCATATCCATATGCCATGTTTAATGATTCATTGGACGTTTTTCATTTATAAAATTGTTGTGTTCATTTTCTTTCTCTTTTGCATTTTTGTTTGTTTAAGGATGGCTATCCCTTACACACACCCACACTCACAAATGCAGGTACCCATCCACTCTGGATTCTATGGGTGACTATTCTGCTATGTCCTTCAATAACTCGGAAGACTTGGTCAATCAGGCTGAGTATGAAGATGACGAAGATTGTGAAGTACCAGGGGAGCTAGCCAGACTTCTACAACAAGAAGAGAGGGCCATCTTGCCTCACGAAGAGTTGTTGGAAACTGTCAACTTAGGAACAGAGGAAGACAGGAAAGAAATACAAGTGGGTGCCAACCTGGAACCAAGTGTCAAGGAGCGTTTGGTACAGCTGTTAAATGAATATGTTGAAATCTTCGCCTGGTCTTATGAAGACATGCCGGGTTTAGACACTGATATCGTGGTTCACCATCTACCTACAAGAGAGGATTGTCCACCGATCAAGCAAAAAGTCCTCCGAATGAGGCCCGACATGTCTGAGAAGATTAAAGCAGAAGTAATGAAGCAATTCAACGCTGGCTTTCTGGCTGTTACATCCTATCCACAATGGGTTGCTAACATTGTGCCAGTACCTAAAAAAGATGGCAAGGTCAAAATGTGTGTGGACTACCGGGATTTGAATAGGGCCAGCCCTAAGGATGATTTCCCGTTACCGCACATCGACATTTTGATTGAAAACACAGCCTAGCACAAGGTGTTTTCCTTCATGGATGGATTCTCGGGCTACAACCAGATCAAAATGGCCCCCGAGGACATGGAGAAAACAACCTTTGTTACACAATGGGGTACCTTCTGCTATAAGGTGATGCCGTTCGGACTGAAGAACGCAGGGGCAACTTATCAGCACGCCATGGTAGCTTTGTTTCATGATATGATACATCATGAGATCAAAGTTTACGTAGACGACATGATAGCTCGATCCCAAACAGAGGAGGAACACCTTGAGCATCTGCAAAAGCTGTTTGCCAGGTTGAAAGAGTACAAACTCAGGCTGAATCCAAGTAAGTGTACTTTTGGAATTAGGTCTGGTAAACTTTTAGGATTTATAGTCAGCAACAAGGGCATTGAGGTCGATCCAGCAAAAGTGAAAGCAATACAAGAAATGCCTGCTCCCTGTACTGAAAAGGAGGTTAGAGGGTTCTTGGGGCGCTTGAACTATATTGCCAGATTCATCTCTCATCTGACCTTTACTTGTGAGCCAATTCTCAAACTATTGAAGAAAGATCAGGTAGTCGAATGGAACGACGATTGCCAAGCTGCTTTTGATAAGATCAAGGAGTATTTGCTAGAACCTCCTATTCTGATGCCACCCTTCGAAGGAAGACCGTTGATCATGTATCTGACCGTCTTGGATAACTCAATGGGGTGTGTTTTGGGCCAGCATGACGAGTCTGGTCGAAAAGAGCATGTTATTTATTACCTTAGCAAAAAGTTTACCGACTGTGAGACTCGCTACTCACTGCTCGAGAAAACTTGATGCGCTTTGGTATGGGCTGCTCGCCGACTAAGGCAGTATATGCTGACTCATACCACTTTGTTGATTTCCAAAATGGATCCTATCAAGTATATCTTCGAGAAGCCAGCTTTATCTGGAAGAATAGCTAGATGGAAAATGATCCTAACTGAGTATGATATCCAGTACACTATCCAAAAAGCTATAAAGGGGAGTGTACTAGCTGACCATCTAGCTCATCAAGCTATCGAAGATTATCGATCCATGAGATTCGACTTCCCGGACGAAGACATCATGACTGTAGACAACATTGAATGTAACGGACCGTATGACGGACCTAAAAATGGATCCCGATGGACCCTGTACTTTGATGGTGCTTCAAATGCACTTGGAAACGGTATCAGTGCGGTACTCATTTCCCCGGAAGGTTGTCACACGCCTTTCACGGCCCGACTTTGCTTCAGCTGTACCAACAACATGGCTGAATATGAAGCTTGCATTTTTGGTCTCAAGGCTGCTATTGACTTGGGGATCAAATCTTTGATCGTATTTGGGGACTCAACTTTGGTAATCAGTCAAATCAAAGGAGAGTGGGATACCAAACATCCTAATCTTATCCCATACAAAGAACATGTCCTGACATTGTTGCCTCATTTCGAGCAAATCACCTTCGAGCATTTCCCGCGAGAAGAGAATTAGCTTGCAGATGCTCTTGCCACAATGTCTTCCATGTTTAAACTCAACTGGGATAACGAAGCTCCCCAAATCACCATCGAGCGAATGGATGAACCTGCGCATTGTCATGAGATTAATACCGAAGAAGTAGTGGAACAACCTTGGTTTCACGAAATCAAAAGGTATCTCCAGACTAGAGAATATCCCGAAGGAGCTTCCGTAAATGACAAGAAGTTCCTAAGGAAATTTGTTGCCAAGTTCTTCTTGAGCAACGACATTCTTTATAAACACAGCCATGATTATGTTTTACTCCGATGTGTGGACAAAGCTGAAGCGGAGTTGATCATGACTGATATCCACAGTGGCACCTTCGGCACTCACTTGAGCGGGCATACGATGGCTAAGAAGATTCTAAGGGCAGGCTATTACTGGTCGACCATGGAAGCTGATTGCTATCAATATTCCCGTACTTGCCATAAATGCCAAATTTACGCCGACAAGGTACACATTCCTCCTGTTCCTCTCAATGTTCTGACAGCTCCTTGGCCATTCGCAATGTGGGGCATTGACATGATTGGAGAGATCAAGCCCACAACGTCTAATGGACATCGCTTCATCCTGGTCGCCATTGACTACTTTACCAAATGGGTCGAAGCAGCTTCCTTCGCCTTTGTTACAAAAAATGTGGTTGCCCGCTTCATCAAGCAAAACCTCATATGCCAGTATGATGTTCCCGACAGGATCATCACGGACAACGGTACAAATCTGAATAATACTATGATCACTGCTCTATGTGAACAGTTCAAGATTTATCATCACAATTAATCTCCCTATCGGCCAAAGATGAACGGTGCTGTTGAAGCTGCGAACAAAAACATCAAGAAGATCATTCAGAAAATGACAGTCACCTATAAAGACTGGCATGAGATGTTACCATTTGCTCTGCATGGATACTGTACCACGGCACGTACTTCGACCGGGGCAACCCCATTTTCTTTGGTATATGGCATGGAAGCCGTGTTACCAATGGAAATTCAGATTCCTTCTTTAAGGATCATGAAGGACGCTGGTTTGAATGAAGATGATTGGATTCAGACCCGACTTGATCAACTCAATTTGATCAACGAGAAGCGGCTCGCTATTGTTTGCCATGGTCAAACATATTAAAAACGGATGATCAAGGCTTTCAACAAGAAATTCAGACGTCAAGTATATCAAGTCGGAGATCTCGTAGTAAAGTGGATTATCTTGCCGCAAAATGATCCCAGGGGCAAATGGACTCCTACTTACGAAGGACCATTTGTGATCAAGAGCATATTTTCTGGTGGTGCAATGATTTTGACCACCATGGACGGTGACGATTTGCCACACCCTGCGAACGCAGACATAGTCAAAAGATACTACGCATAAAATAACCCGACAAGTCGAAAACCCGAAAGGGCGACTTGGGCAAAAATGGGCATCCCGGTGAACCGAAAACCCGAAAGGGCGGTTCAGGCAAAAATTAGGGATAAAAAAAAATCTGTACACCCGGCAAGTCGAAAACCCGAAAGGGCGGCTTGGGCAAAAAGGGGTTTCCCGGTGGATTGAAAACCCGAAAGGGCGGTCCAGGCAAAAATTAGGGAATTAAAGCGTATGACTATGTCTCGTCGGATGACTTCAAAGACAATCTCTTCACCAACCAGCTCCGAGCTTCTGATCAATCCAGTCATCAGCGGACGAAGCAACGAATGGACAAGTATTCAGAGTTATGAAGGCTATGGCAGAATGGGATCCCATGGAATTATTAGACATAGCCATCTTTTGTATAAATTTTTCAATGTTTACGACAACATCCTCTTACTAGGATGCCTGTCTCCTTTGTACAAAGATACTCATAAAAAGTTAATACAAATACTTTTCCAAATACAGAAATTTGCTTTGTCTTCCTTTTTCTCTTTTGCACCTATGTTTTATTTAAGAAACGTCCAATGTTTTGTTAAATAGGCATATGCATTTGAACATAATCATTTTCCTTACAAACTAAGAAAAGATGATTACTGATAAGTTGAAGGTACAAATGAATACCTTGATGCCCTTTCAGAAGGAATCCCCAGCAGTTCTAAACTCCAAATTCCTCAATAAAGTCAAAATCCAGGACTTAATTCCCCAAACAGAGTTAAACGTCAGGATCCTCAGCAGAAAAAACTTTCAAAACTGATTTCCCCAGCCAGAGAGCCTTCCAGAACTCAATTCCCCTCAGAGTTTAAGTTTCAGTATCCCCAGTGGAGCCTTAAAAAATTTGAAAATACTATCCCCAGAGAAGTCAAAGCTGTTAAACCCCAGCGGAGCTAAAACTTCCAACTATCAATCCCCGGCAGAACCAGACTAGTAAACCTTCTCCCCACAGAGATACTTCCCCTCCATTTGAAGATTCCTAGAATGAGCCTCCCAGGTTCCGGACTCCCCAGAAGAGATCATGAGAATTCTCATTCCCTGCAAGTCACCAAGGAGTTCCAATCCCCATCAGTGGTCCTAAGATCCCTCAGCAACTGAAGATCTTGTTCCCCAAGAAGTCAGCAGTCAACAAGGATGTCCCTTCCTCAGCAATCAAAAATCCTTGCAATCCCCGGCAACAGCAAGGATTCATTTTCCCTGACAGCAGTCAAGATTCTATTATCTCCGGCTATCCAAGAGCCCTCTATCCACAGCAAGACAGCTCATCAGCTTGCATGCACATTCATTACATTCATAACATAAACATTGATATAACATATATTGCATCATACATTTCATGCAACATAACTTTGTGTTTCAGCTAATATTTTACCCTCTTCAGGATAAGATTGATAAGCTAAGACTTCTGAAAACAGTTCACGGGTTCTCCAGTAACGGATGTTAACCTATCGCTTGTTCAGATTCCAAGACTTCTGAAAACAGTTCACGGGTTCTCCAGTAAACGGATGTTAACCTATCGCTTGTTCAGATTCCAAGACTTCTGAAAACAGTTCATGGGTTCTCCAGTAAACGGATGTTAACCTATCGCTTGTTCAGATTCCAAGACTTCTGAAAACAGTTCACGGGTTCTCCAGTAACGGATGTTAACCTATCGCTTGTTCAGATTCCAAGACTTCTGAAAACAGTTCACGGGTTCTCCAGTAACAGATGTTAACCTATCGCTTGTTCAGACTCAACTTTTGAAAATAGTTTACGGACGCTTCCCAACATGGATGCTGCTCTATTGCTTATTCAAACTTCAAGACTTCTGAAAACAGTTTACGGGTTCTCCAGACACGGATGTTAACCTATCGCTTGTTCAGACTCTTCAACTTCTGAAAACAGTTTACGGATTCTCCACCACGGATGTTAATCTATCGCTTGTTCAGACTCGACTTTTGAAAACAGTTTACGGACGCTTCCCAACAACGGATGTTGCTCTATTGCTTATTCAACTTCAAGACTTCTGAAAATAGTTTACGGATTCTCCAAACACGGATGTTAATCTATCGCTTGTTCAGACTCTTCAATTTCCGCAAACAGTTTACGGTTTCTCCAGACACGGATGTTAACCTATCGTTTGTTCAGATCCAAGACCACTGAAAACAGTTCACGGATGCTTCCCAACATGGATTTCAATCTATTGATTATTCAGATCCCCGGTTCAGAGATGTTCCAAACATGGATACTTTCCTGATGCTCACTCACCAACAGCATACAGTTCAACAAATTCCAGATGGCATCTTTAAGCCCATCCCCTGACAAGATTCTGTCACTCTCCAGGTGGCATCTTTAATCCCATCTCCAAATGGCATCTTTAAGCCCATTCTCGCATCCATTGTTTCGACGAGTGCAAATTTAAGGGCACTCTAGTGTCCAATCTCCTTTTACCTTCGAGACGCGAAAGGCAAACTTGCCAATCTAACTCTTCAGGTGCAAGAAGATTGAACAGGGGCAACTGTTGTACCCCAAAATTTACCCTCCCATTTCATCAATATTTTCTCACTACAAGACCCTTGGACCTCCAGATCAAGTTAGGGTTTGTTCTACTCAAGACTCCTCCTTGCACTGTTGACCCAAATTAGGGTTTGAGTTTGCACAAAGATGTTTTTACCTAAAATGCCCAAAGTGATTTCCATGCTTCATATTGGACTCACAAGTTTATCCATACCAAGTTTCAAGCCTTGATTTCAATCTTTGCCCAGTCAATTGGACAGTTGACCTAGAAATCAGCTGTATTGGGGAAAAAGTCAACTGTGGCCAATTGACAGTCAAACTTCATAATTTTGACCCACATCAACATAATGAACTCATATGAATCACTTGGTCAAGTTTGGATCACAATTCCACAAGAAATTTGATCAGATCACCAAAAGGGCAAAATGGTCATTTTTAGGGTTTTGACTGCACAAAGGTAATTTTTGACTGTTTGACCTAACCAATGGCAAATCAAGCTCACATATGGACTCAAGGACTCAATGGCATGGTCTTGACACATTCAAAAAAGTTCAAAAGGTCCCAAATGCACAGGATTGACAGATAAATTTTCCAGTCAACTGATCAAAATTTGACTGTATACTGAAAAGTCAAACTTTGACTTTTTGGTCAAAATCAAGTGCCAAGATTCATTTTTCATCAAGACATGTCAAATTATGAAACTTTTTCATCAAGAAACCCAAAATTGCAAATTAGGGTTTAAAATGAAGAAATTTCATGACTTAGAAATTTTCTAAGTTATAAAATTTCCTTATTTTTTCCTAACTTTGTCCCATTTTTTCATCAAGATACATTTGGATTCAAACAAAACTCAAAATATGAAAGTTGTATTCCATTGCAAAATCTACAACTTTGATTCACAAAGTTTCCTCAAAAGAAGCTTGTAGCTCAAGTTATGATTTTTGGAACAAGGGTGCAAAACATTCTTAACTTAGAAAAATTTTGACCTATTCTAGGCAGGATTTTTGCCCAACTTCATGGCCACTTTTCACATGGTTCCACTTGGAATTTCAATTTGCATTACGAAGATGGATTGTAGTATACATTCCAAGCTTTCCAAATTGTCCAAGAACTTCTCAAACACCCTTGTGGTTAGGGAGAACCGAATTTGCAAAAATGGGCAAAAGTCACTTTGTTCATAGCCAAATACATGTTCATAACATTGCCATTTAAAAGTCAGCATGGTTCAAGCTAGATTACAGGCCTCTAATCCTTCTCACACTCAATAATTAAATGCCAAACCATTGTGCCAAGATGTTATTTTGTTCATTTGGTCATTACATGCAAGATTAATCCATATTTAGAAAAAGCAATTTTGACATTCTTGTAAAAATGCACTTTATGTCAAATAACAAATCAAAGAGGTACAAGCCAGATCTTTTAGGCACAAGTTTGTGGACAAATCCCACTGATCAAGAACAAAGTATGCAGCATGCTTGAGGGACCTGCATTGGCATATAACCCAACTTGCATTTTCTTTGCTTAGATAAGAAGAAACATTGCAAATGATATCCAACTTGGATCTCCTGTCAACACAAGCCTAAAAAAACTTCCTAAACACTTTCCATACATCAAACCTGACCTAAAACACGAATCCACCACAGCTCAAACCTTCTCATTCATCAAAACACCACTTTTCTGCAAGAAACAGGGCATTCTGCATTTTGACTTGGCCAGCATCATTCACTCACGCGTTTTTGCCCAAACAAGTTCCAATACACTCCCTACTTTCCATTGAAGCTATCCCTAGCCTTAGATACAAGTTGTAACATCCATATCCAAGTTTGCCATTTCCACTTTTCAGTTTTGCAGGTTGACTTCCATAGCTCGATACAGTTAGATTCAAAGCAAGCTAAGTGTTGGAGAAGGATCCTGGGACCTCAAGCAAGCTGTACAAGTCCTCAAACACCATTGAAGTTGGCCATATTACTATGTTCAAGTCAAGCTGAAACAGGTAAATGTGAACTTCTATCTCTCTATCCAAGCATATTTAGGCTTAAGTTTGTGAAGAAAGTGTGTTCTACTCATAGCCCTGAAGTTATCCATGTAGTTACTTTTTATTTATATTGCGTGTGCTATGAGAATTTTGGACTTGAACATGGAAGGAAACTTAGGTCAAGAATTGGGGATGGAGAAATTCTCCCTCGTTTCTGAGAGTTAGAACAACTTTTTTATATGTTTGAAATCGTGACTTGATGCTCTACATTATTGATGTTGTAAGTTTTTGCTAAAAGTCAGAGAATCAGAAGTCAGCAGGATGAGCAAGGGACGCGCGTTTTTTATTTCAAACAGAAAGCTGGAGGAAGAAGATGATGTTTTGGGCTGGGCCTGGGCAATCCCTGCTTTTTGCACCTAATTTTTCCACTTACACCTCCTTGGCCCATTGTGTGATTTTTTAATCATTTTTTATTTTTTATTTTTTCTTCTGACTTATTATTTTTTGTCAAAACATAAAAAACATTAAAAATATTTTTTCACCCATTTTTATATTTATTTGGCATTTATTTGTTTTATTTAAGCATATATATATATATATATATATATATATATATATATATATATATATATATATATATATATATATATATATATATATATATATATATATATATATATATATATATATATATATATATATATATATATATATATATATATATATATATATATATATATATATATATATATATATATATATATATATATATATATATATATATATATATATATATATAAACAAATATATCTCTTTTCATTTAAAACACAAAAAATATATTTTTTTTAGTTATTATTTTTTATTTACATTTTGTAAACATTTTCTAAAAATATACTTTTTTTGTAAATAATTAATATTTCATTTTGTATATATTTAATAAATAATATAAATACTTATACATATTTTATTAAATATTTAGGACAGAAATATGAAAATAATACATTTTTTATTTTTATCAATATTTGACATCAAAAATGCTTTTTTACAATATACTTCTCTTTTATTTATTTTTTGTATAAATAAATACATAAATATTTTATATAATTAGTAAATAATTACCATTTATTAAAAAATTAGGGTTTTGCCCTAAAAACACAAAAATACTCCAAATTGATATTTTTCTATTTTGTTTATATTTCAAACATGAAAACTTTTATATACTTAAAAGGCCATTTTTGTGCATAATACATTGCATTTTGATATTTATTTATATTGCAAATATTGTACATTTAAATACTTGTATATTCGATATGGATGTAATAGCCTAGATTTAAATTTTATGTCAAATACCCCCATTCAAACATTTGTACCCCCATCCCCATAATCATGTTGTAATAGTCTAGGGCTTTAAAATTCCGCATTTAAAAGCTTTCTAATTATGCCATGATAGACCTAGGGTTTGTATGCAAAAATCAAAATAACAAATAGCTTGACCTAATTCAAAGACAAAAAGCATGAAAATGAACAACACCAATCACACTTGCACCCTTAGGGTTACTCCACTTGTTGCCTTCAAAAATGGGCCATGCTTGCATGTTAAGTATCTTTGGCAAAACAAAACAAATCAAATGATCATAGTCCCTCGATGATGCTTCCAAAGTTGCCTAAAAAATGATCAAGTCCCTTAAAGGAAAATTTGCCAAAGACACTTGGCATTATTGCATTCATGGTCTAAACGATGACCCGCGCCCGTCCCGTTAACATCCTAACCCAAGATTGTCCACCAAATACAATGGTGGAACAATACTGTTAAAAGGGTTAAAACATAGGAAAGATCTTTGAGAAATTTAGGGTAGATAGCTCTTGGTTACTTGACCAACTTGCAAAACAAATCCTTGCCTTTTTCAAAAACACACATCACTACACAATTTCAAAACCAACTTTCAAAACCTTGAAACATATTTTCAAAAAGACAAACACCTTTTGTAAAACATTCGAGTAAAGAATTGTTACAAGGGTTGCCTAGACAAAGGCATCTTTTTCAAAACATTTTCAAAAAACCACACACACAAAGCACCATTTCAAACAATTGAAAATGCAAGGCAAGTGATCTAAGCAAGTAACTAAGAGCCCATGGATAACCATGGATAGAAAGGGTGCTAATACCTTCCCTTTCTATAATCTACTCCCCGGACCCATGAAAACATCTCGAAGGTTTTTGCTGTGCTTTTTAACCTTTCCTTAGGATAAAATAAAAAGTCGGTGGCGACTCTTGCTAAACCGAAACATTTGCAAAAACAAACGCAAAACCTCAAGTCAGTTCTCCCACCGTATCACAATTCCCTTTTCATAACCAACTCCTGTACCTATATTCTCTCCCCCTTCTTTTTGGGTTTATTTGCTCTTTTCCCATTTCCTTTGGAAACAATAAAGCGCGGTGGAAATTTTTATTTGATCTGTGCAAGTCAAGTCAATCCAATAGCTTAGTCTCAATATTTATACCACTACAATTTACAACTCAATAAATGGAAACTTGTGAGGAAGGGCATATTGACAAGTTCCAAGACACGTAACAAAAATTTATAGATGTTTTGTGATTAGAAATAGACGCACACAGAAGAGAATTCTTAGGAAAGGGAGAATACTACTTAGTGTTAGGTTATTTAACTAGTTACTTAATTTTGATAATCATTTTTAGTTGAATTTTTTAGTTTTCAAATCGTATGTATTTTCTTTGGAGACTTATTTAGGCTTTAAAGGACTTCTAAAGAGAAGAATAGGAACTGGACAATTATTAGGGCTGAGGATAGGTTGAGAAGGGGAATTTGTAAAAAGGCATAATATTAATTACTTGTAACAAAATTAACTATATTAAATAATATCTTGTCATACGATGATTTAAACAATGACCTTTCCTTAGCAGGATAGCTTCTAACTTGTAGAAGTATCTATCAGTAATTTGTTTAGAAGGCGTATAAATACTAACCTGAGATTTTGTATGTGAAAATATTTGGCTTTATCAACGAGCTTAATTCTACACAACCCTTAGCAAGAGTACCTTCTTGTATATGCAGAATCCCTTCAATATATGCTTTTTGACTTTTGGTAGTTGCTAAATTACTTTCAAATTCTGAAAGTAGTTTCCACATTTGTTTCTGATCTCCCATTCTTCTGATGATCCTAAACATTTTTCTGAACAGAAGATTCTTATGCGCAACACTTCTTCAAACTTTCAGGAAACTACTCCTTCTGATATTTGGAGTGCATAAAAGAGAAGCTTTGGTCTTCTTAAAATTCTTGATGAATCGTCCTGATATGACATTAATTAGATCCATTATAGGTTGCAACAATTTTATATTTGGATGACAGCTTCAGAGGAGGAGTTGTAGTGTTGAATGTTGACCTTTGCTTCTGACGGAAAACTTATGTTGATTGAGAAGATGAATTCCCTTTCCATCAGGTACTTGAGCTTTCAGAATCCTGAGAACTTGTTTCAGGGATTCCATCATCATATTTTTTATTCTTGCCTAGAGTTTTGAATCCTCTATAGAATAGGTTTTGAATCAGGAAAGCTTTCTATCATTTGAGTAGCAGGAGCTATAGAATTTTTTCTTTACTAGATCTATCTACACATTTAAGTGTTTGATTCTTAAATCAATAATAGATTCGGGCTCTGATACCAATTGAAGTTAAATAAAACACAAGATAGGGGGGTTTGAATTGTGTTCATAGAAAACATTCCCCTTTAGAAAATCTAAGCACTCAAATGATAATAGCTATAAAGATAATGAAGAGTAAAGGACACAAGTATTTTATTCAGGTTCACCGTTAACTAAGCTACTCATGTCCACCCCCACAAGGATGATTTCTCCTTATCCAAGAACTTAATCCACTATAACCAAATTCATTACAAATGCACGGGCTACGGCCGGTGACTAACACATAATGACACGTTTAAGGATCCCACAAGATATAATGTTCATTGACCCAATATAATCGGATCCCTCAAGATCATCTACCAGGATTTCCTTACAATGATATCCATCAGTGATCTCACAAGAGTCCAACCTTCACTCGGTTCCCTTTGAGATATGACTACCATTGATCCAACAGAATTCGATCCTGCAAGATCTCCTATTAGGATTTTCTATAATGACCGCATCCATTATCTTCTTGAGATCAGACCTTCACTTAGTGTCCCAAGGAATTAATGAACAACAGTTGATGGGGTTCTTGTGTTTACATGATTGCTTCTTCTAAGTAGATTACACAAGTGTTTTAAGCATATATTGTTTAACAATTTTCCGAGAAATAACTCAAGTGTTAAAATAATTTACATGAAGAGATTCGAACTGAAACATTATACGATCAACAAATCTAGTGTTCATTACAATGTTCTACAAGAAATTATATGATCAGAAGTTGAGTAGCATTTTCTAGTGTTCTTCTTCATCTTCTTGTTGAGCAAGTTCTAAGAAGCAACTCATTGCTTCTTCTAAGATCTACCAAGATGTATATGATGATAGTTGATTAACATCTTGATGAAATCTTCTTTCTTTCTTTTCTCTGTTCTTTTGGTGGTCTTCAGAATGTAAAGCATTGTAGCTTTAACTTCTTCAGCATCAAATGCTTTCCTTTCACATGAAGAAGCTTGATGGCCAACGACTACATTCTTTGAATCTTCAATATTATTTTATAGCCTTTGACAGAGAGAGACGTTGTGAGGATAGAAAATATTTTTCATGCACCAATGGTTAGTTCCCAACAGATAGAATAAGGTGTAAGAGTTTAGACAATATAAAATAATAGTTGTAAATGGTCACTGTTTAATGGTAACTTTCCACCTTTTATCTGAATAATGTTTTTCTATTAAGCTTGTAAGCAGAGATCTGTTAAGTAAAGAAAGATAGTTGTAAATATAGCCATTTTTTCCTAATGGTCACAATGAGAGTGGTTGGCAATACAATATAAAGGACTGTCCTTACGCCATCCTAGAGGGTAGAAGTCATAGACACTTTATGTACCTTTTGTACAATATCACACATTAACCATTTTAACTTTCTTCTTATCATCAGAGGCTTCAGATATTTGAATGTTGAACGTTGAAGCTTTGTAGAAGATTCACTCTTAAGTCTTTGAACCTAAGTCTTAGAGTCTTCAGAACTTATCACACAGAACCCTGTCTTCAGAGTCTTCAACACTTGGTTGTAAGAACTAGACTTTATTCAGATCTTCAGAACTTGTTCAGCAGAACCTTGTCTTCATAATCTTCAGAACTTGTAACATATAGAAGCAAAGCTTTAGAAGTCCTCCAAAGCTTAACCACAATGTCACGATCAGAACCTCTTGTACTAACGTTCCTTAGACACGTTGCAGAAGATAGATTCCACAAACTTGACTTTCCTATAACATGTAATCACATGTTTTCTTCCAGTAGTGTATGTTCAGAACCTGATTACGTCACACACCTTGTACCAGAGCCAAAACAGTATAACAACAACTGCACACTAGAATGAAACCATTAGTGTATACAATTTTTCTCTAAGTTAACATATAAAGTTAACATCAAAATATTAAGGCCATATGTAGAAACACTTCTTGTTCTTACAGAAATAAATGGTGACATTGTTTGTGGGAATCGACATCTATTTTTCATGAAATTCCACGAGAAACCATCATCTCTTTACCACAACTTAGCAAGCTTCAATTAATTTATCTAAATCACTTATTGGACTCTTGAAACAATGACAACATCGAGAACCACTCGATCAACCATACAATGTAAATTCACTATTACAGGTGCTTACATAATCAATGTTCCTGATATTACGAGGGAGACTCAGCTCCCTCCGACGATCAAATGCAATTCTATCATGGTGACTTATCTTTCACTCCTTCACGGTAATATCCAGTCAATCCAATAATCGTCCAAGACACATTTCAAATTCTCCTTATTTTCTAGTCTTTTCAGCAACCCCTCTAAGGCCAGACTTCGACACAATCTCCATTGCAACCAAAATTTCTAGGATAAAAGATACTTCAAAGTAGGGGAGGAAAAACAAGTCTGACCTGATGGGCATGCGTATATTTCCTAGACCTTAGTATAGGGAAAGCCAAGGGTTTAGGCATTCACCTTTTAATATGCTCACCACATTTTTTTAGGAATTTTGTGGGCACGAGCATTAACATAATTTATGCATTTTTAGGCTTAAAATGTGTAAAGCTTGTGGGCTTGTTTCACCCCACCCGGACTTTTATGCAGGGCAGGCTAAGGTTTTAGGCCCAGACCCTCAATTATGCCCACTCACCTTGTTTTTTTACGTGCTTTATAGGGCGTTCCTTAATGGGGAGGGCATGCCCGTTTTCCACCTCTACTTCAAAGCCTCCAACAATTGTAGTTCAATATAGGCATGCAAAGAGTTAATGATATACTCAACAATGTCTATATCCTGGTGCAATGAAATAACTCAAACTCTTTGGCTAAATTAACACTCGAAATCAAAGAATATTTGTAGTATGCTCCTTCCCACGATCATTCCATGTGCAAGGCGGCCTTACACTATGATCAAGAATTTGAGTCATGAACAATATTTATTAACTTCGCCTTTCTACACATGACGGTCCCTAGATCCCCAAATCGCATCGGACATCAAGAATAACATATACCGCCATTTGAGTTTGAGGGGAGGAGGAGGAAGTCATACCCCTAGAGATCAGTCGCCCCCACCATTCATAGTTGTGATACTTTTGAAGAGACAAGGGAAACGACCTTGAAACACACACTTCCCAATGTTGGAACAAAAATGGTTTATATCATATCCCTTTAGTTTTGATGATAACAAAGTATTTGAAGAACAATTGGATAGACTAATGTGTATTCAAGTATGCAGGTACAAAGAATATTATTCTGACTGAAAGTCAATTCTAACATTGCACTGAACATTCAAGGAGAAGCTTTAAAGAGGAAAATTCTGAAGATCAGACTCTGAAGAATCATCTTCTGGTCAAGCCATCTTCTGAATATTAGAACCTAAAGACTCTAGATTCTGATCAGGTCATCATCTAGATATCAAGTTAACCTCTAAAGTCCCAGAGTCTGAAGGATCATAAGCTAAGACTCATAATATGAAGTATCAGAACCTAAAGCCAGTCAAAACTCAAGAACCAAGGAATTTTTAACAAGTCGCTATCAAACTCCGAGGTTAATTTGTTTTCTACTGGTCATGTAAATACTTAGCATAAAGTTGCAAAAGGATGAAGAATTTCTTCTGACAATTCATTTTGTAGCAAAGGTGTTTTAAATGGCATTGCGGTATTAACCATACGAAGAAGATTTACAACAAATTTGTTGATGCTTCTCTCAAATACACACATATGCAAGATGTCCAATGACTCTTTCATGATTCTCTATATAAGGAGCTAAAGACATCGAGAAACATATAACACTGCACCTTGACAAGAAAAGAGAAGTTACTTTATCAAAACAAATAGCACAAGTTAACTCAATCCTTTTTACCAATTTTACATTCTTAGAGTTTTCTTTGTTGTATTCTGTTTACACATCTAATTGTATATTAAGTGTAATCAACTCTCTGTTACTATAATTTATCTGCTATATAGATTACAAGAAGTCGCTTGCTTGTGTACTTGAGAATTTGGAAGTCTCTTGCTTGTATGCTTGAGAATTCAAGTCTCTTACTTGTATGCTTGAGCAATTAGAAGTCTCTTGCTTGTGTGCTAGAGCATTGAAGTGTCTTTCATATGTGCTTGAGAAATTGGAAGTCTCTTACTTGTGTGATTGAGTATTGAAGTCCCTTACTTGTGTGTTTGGGCATTGGAAGTCTCTTTCTTGTGAGCTTAAGTAATTTGTAATCAAATTTGGTTATAGTGGAAATCTCTTGGAAGGGAAAGAGTGTTGAACTACTTCTGATTTGTAGGAGGATCCAGGATAATTACTAGTGTGTTTTCTTGATCTCTTATTTACATTTGATCAACTTTATCTTCTGCTATCACCATTGACTATGACTCTGATTTTGTCCTTGTGATCAGAATCTGATAAAATATTTGTAAGAGAAAAAGGAGAAAAAGTAAAATCAATTCAACCCTTAATAGTGGCATATAAAATATTCTTAGAGAAAAACTACATGGCTGAATCTAATTTTGAAACCTTTGGTCTTAAACATCGTATTGTTCCATTCGCTTATAGCGCCTCTGAAAATAATACCTATAAGCTAAACATCCAATATTCAATGGAAATTATACCGAGTTTGAATGGTGGGAAAGAAAAATGTACACTCACATCGTAGGCCTTGATGATGAGCTATGGGATATTATTGAAGATAGAATTAACTTTGAAGTTGATGGAGTAGGTGTGATGGCTGACAGAAAAAGCCTCACACCTGCTCAGAAAAATATTTTAAAAAACATCATTGAGTTAGAGGAATATTGGTTGATGCTCTACCTCATTCTGAGTATCTCAAGATTCTCAATAAATCTATTGAAAAAACCATATTTTAATATCTTCGCGCTTCCTATGAAGGGAATCAACAAGTGAAAGAGGTTAAGCCAAACCTTTTGGTTCGACAACATAAACTGTTCAAAATGAAGGAGGATGAATACATTGAAACCATGTTCTATAGGTTTCAAGTTCTTATGTCTAGACTTCAATTTTTGAACAAGAGATACAAAACAGTTGATCATGTCAATAAGATTCTTAGGAGCCTTCATGTCAAATATAGACCTAAGGAAACTGCAATACAAGAAGCCAGAGACATGAACAAGATAAGTCTGGAAAGTTTAATTAGTAATCTCAAGATCCATGAGATGGAGCTGATTGGAGATGAACCAGCAAAGAAGCCAAAGTCTCTTGCTTTAAAATCTGTTGATAAATCTTCTAAATCTTCCAAAGTCTAGGATCTAAAGTAGCTACTTCTGCAGCAGGTTTTGAAGATGAAATAAATAATGAGGAGATGACAATTATTATCAAAAGACTTAAGTATTTGACAAATAAGGACAAAAGATTCTATGATATAAGCAGTGGCTTCAAAGGAGCTAGTTCCAGACAGAAGAAGGATGATCAGAATGGGTGTTTCAACTACTAGAAGCCTGATTGTAACACCCCAATTCTACCCCTCGTAATTAATAATAAAATCAGAGTTTCAAAATTTCATCCAAACATAAATTGAGGTGTCACATATTCGTGTTTTTCATCACTTTGCATTATAATGCACATCACAAAATCAAAAGTCGGATATACGATTTATAACATAAATCATCATATAAACATATGACTAATCACAGCACAACGAATGTGTTCACAAAATGTATGTATCATCATGTTATCATCAATACATAAAGTCATAAGATAGTATACATAAATTATCCTATCAAAATAATAACGTCGCCCAAATCCCGAGTGTTACTACTATCAGAGCAGAGCGACTCAAAATAAAGAGACTCGAGCTAATCCTCATCATCCTCGCGGATCACCTGCACGTTACCAATATAAAGGCAACGGCGAAACAAGTAAAGGGTGAGATACTCCAAAACATATAATTAAAGGCATGATCAAATATATAAATAGTTTTGGAATCATAAATGATATAGGATTAATAAGAGTATGTCAGCACATATCCAAATCTCACACACTTTAAATCATCATTTAATGTATAAAATCAACACTTTAATTTCGTCATGTAATCATCATAATCATACCAAAACAAGACATAAACTTCATCGCCATAAACTCATATCATCGCTTTACCGTCATGTTATATTCATCGCTTACTCATCATGAAATTATCGCATCATATTCACTTTATGTTCAACATAAAAATCATCACAAAACAAAGTATCATATATCATCGCAATTCATCATAAGCCATGAAATAAAACTCAACGCCAAAAGACTCAAAAATAAACATAACCAACTCCATGAGACACGACTATGTTATGCATGTGGTACCCGTCGCTTTGTCCATAATTAGGGACATTCGGCATAAAAGCCCATCATCGCTTTGGCATAAAAGCCCTTGTCGCTTGGCATAAAAGCCCTCGTCGCCAATGCAATGTATGTGAATCGACAACACGACATCACAAATACGACACAACAAAACATCATCATCGCACATCAAAATTGGTATAAAACCCATGTCTCCATATTCATCCACATCAAGATAAACATATCATCGCATCGCATATCATCAAGTATTCATTATAAATAAACCGTCGCAAACATCACATTTAATCACACTAGATCATTATCAAATAATTCACTAAATTTCAAACACGGAAAAATAGTCAAACATCAATAATCGTTGCGAAAGTCATTCATAATAATCGGCATTAATCATAATCATTAACGTCGCAATCGGATTGTCCATACGCGACTTAAACCGACTAAAATATAACCCATTTCAAATTAACCGTAAATTGGCCTATTTTGGGTCGCTTCTTAAAAACTCGAAATATAAAAAAAACTAACCTCGCCACGACGTTCTACACGTCGAAATTAGCTAGCACGTCAACTTTCGTTCAATTCGGAGCAACTAGCTTCGTCGCCGAAATTTTCAAAATCGGGAAATCAGACATAATCGAGTTCCAAATAAAATCGGCTAACTTATGTCATATTTGTATTTAATTAATATAAATATTTAATATATTAAATTTAGAAAAGAAAAACAAAACATAAATTAATTAATTTTCTAAACTTAATTTCAATTCAATTAATATACTGCTAATACTGCTAGTACATTAATTTTCTATACTGCTAGTTTAGTTTACTAAACTATACTGCTAGTTTAGTTTACTAAACTATACTGCTATTACGTTTTTGTTTTTTCTAAACTATACTGCTATTATGTTTTTGTTTTTCCAAATTATACTGCTATTTTTTTTTCTAAACTATACTGCTATTTCTTTTTCGTTTTTCTATATTATACTGCTATTTCTTTTTTGTTTTTCTAAACTATACTGCTATTTCTTTTTTGTTTTTCTAAACAATACTGCTATTTCGTTTAGTTTATAAACTAAACTTAATTAATATAATTTAGTTTTTCTAATTTAATTTCTATTAACATAACAATAATCTCACAACACTAACACCTAAATTAACTCTCCTAATTTATCTCAACAAATCTCAAGAACCCTAACATCAATTTTATTCCAAATCAAAATATACCAAATCAAATCCTAACTATAAGCATTGAAAAATTAAACCCATTACCTTAGATACTTGAAATGATTCTTGATGTTCCAACCAACCCAAAACCCAAACTTTGTTCTTGCTCCTCTTCTTCTCTTCCAAGACCTCTAGCTCTCTCTAACTCTCTCAAAGTGTGTTTTAGTGTTATGACATAAAATAAAGGAAATGGTGGGTTTGGTTTGTTTAGATGCAAGACAAAAGCTAGGCAAAATACCAAAAAGCCCTTCTTAAAAATATACTACTAATTAACACTAAATAATATCAAATAATATTATTAACCCAAATAATTAAAATAACTCCAAATAATTATATATCGGTCCGAATAATATTTTACCGAACCGAACGGAATAAAAACCGGACCGAACAAAATAATTATCGGTCCCTCAAAATGAATACCGGACCGAATAAAATAATTACTGGTCCCTCAAAATAAATACCGGACCGAATAAAATAATTACCGGTCTGAATAAAACATCGCTAAATATATTAACAGATATATCAGTTAATTTAAATATTCTCGTCGCAAAAATAAACGTCAAACGGTAACTCGAAAATATTAATATAATATAATATTTAAATAAAACGGGGCGTTACAACTCTCCCCCACTTAAAAAAGTTTCGTCCTCGAAAAGCTCGGGATAAGAATCCCGCATCTTGCTTTCCAACTCCCAAGTCGTGCTTTCACCAGCTGCTCCTATCCAAACAACTTTAACCAAGGAGATCTCTTTGCCACGAAGAGACTTTATCTCACGATCTTCGATCCTTAAAGGCATCGTCTCCATTGTAAGATTGTCTTGAACTTGAATATCATCCATCTCAATCACATGTGAAGGATCCAGAACATACTTCCGAAGTTGCGACACATGGAATACATCATGCAAGTTCGAAAGATTTGGCGGTAAAGCCACTCTATAAGCCACTTTTCCCACTTTACTAGTAATTTGGTAAGGACCAATAAAGCGAGGAGTTAGCTTCTTCGACTTCAATGCTCGCCCAACGCCGGTTGTAGGAGTAACTCGCAAAAATAGATGATCACCATCTTGAAATTCCAAGTCTTTTCTCCTTTTATCATGATAACTCTTTTGTCGACTTTGAGAAATTCTCATCTTTTCTCTAATCATCTTCACCGTCTCAGTAGTCTCTCTAACCAATTCTGGTCCAAGCACCACACTTTCACCCGACTCATGCCAACACAAAGGAGTTCTACACCTCCGACCATACAAAGCCTCGAACGGTGCCATTCCAATACTAGAATGAAAACTATTGTTATAAGTAACCCAATCAAAGGAAGGTATGTATCCCATGAACCACCATGTTCAAGAATACAAGCTCGTAACAAGTCTTCCAACGATTGAATCGTCCTTTCCGTCTGACCATCGGTTTGAGGATGATAAGCCGAACTCAACCTCAACTTTGAACCCAAAGCCTCTTGCAAGCTTTTCCAAAATTCAGAAGTAAACCTCGGATCTCTATCCGAAACAATACACAAAGGAATACCATGTAATCTCACAATCACATGCGTATATATTTCCGCCAACTTCGATACGGGATATGTGATGTTAATAGGAATAAAGTGAGTCGACTTCGTAAGCCTATCAACAATCACCCAAATTTCATCGTGTCCTCTTGGTGTATTCGGTAACCCCGTTACGAAATCCATAGAAATGCTATTCCATTTCCGCTCCAGAATCTCTAACGGTTACATCAACCCTGCAGGTTTCTGATGCTCCACTTTAGACTTCTGACAAGTCATACAAGCATGAACAAACTGAGCCACCTCTCTTTTCATGCCCGACAACCAAAATAGTTTCTTTAAATCTTGATACATTTTGGTCGCTCTAGGATGAATACTCAAATTTCTTCTATGACTTTTTTCCAAAATCATTCTCTTCAAATCCATATCATCGGGAATACAAATCCTATCATGGAACCTCAAAACACCCTGAGCATCTAACTTGAAATCTTCATTTTCAGTTTGTCCAATACCAACCAACAAATCAACAAGTTTCACATCAAGCTTCTGAGCTTCTCTAATACTATCAAGGAAATCATTATTGATCTTTAACATTCCCAAGATAACACTCTTCGGCGTCACTTCTACTACAAGACTCATATCTCTAAATTGCTCAATCAATTCCAACTCTTTCACCATCAAAAGTGACATATGCAAAGTCTTTCGACTTAAAGCATCGGCCACCACATTAGCTTTACCAGGATGGTAATTCAATCCAAAATCATAATCTTTCAACAATTCAAGCCACCGTCTTTGTCTCATATTAAGCTCTTTCTGATCGAACAAGTACTTCAAACTTTTATGGTCACTAAATACTTCAAATATAAAACCATAAAGATAATGCCTCCAAATCTTAAGCACAAAAACAACCGCTGCAAGCTCCAAATCGTGCGTAGGATAATTCTTCTCATGAATCTTCAATTGCATAGAAGCATAAGAAACCACTTTGCCATTTTGCATAAATACACCACCTAAACCCATCTTAGAAGCATCACAATAAACAACAAATGGTTCTTCAGGATTAGGTAGAATCAAGATCGGAGTTGTTGTTAACCTTTTTTTCAATTCCGCAAAACTTTCTTCACACTTGACATCCCACACAAACGCAGCTCCTTTACAAGTCAACTTTGTCAAAGGAAGTGCCAACTTAGAAAAACCTTCAATGAACCTTCTATAGTAACCAGCCAATCCTAAGAAACTTCTAATCTTATTAATAGACTTAGGAGTTTCCCATCTCAACACAGCATCAACTTTAGAAGGATGAACTGCAATGCCATCACCAGAAATGACATGCCCCAAAAAGCTCACTTCACTTAACCAGAACTCGCACTTTGACAACTTAGCATAAAGCTTCTTTTCTTTCAGAAATTCTATCACGATGCGTAAATGTTCTGCGTGCTCTTCTTCCGATTTAGAATAAACCAGAATATCATCAATGAAAACAACCACGAAATGATCCAAGTAAGGATGGAAAATACGATTCATGTACTCCATGAATACTCTCGGTGCATTAGTGACACCGAAAGGCATCACCGAATATTCGTAATGTCCATACCTCGTCCTGAAAGCAGTTTTCTGAATATCTTCTTCTTTCACCCTTATTTGATAGTAACCTGATCTCAAATCAATCTTACTAAACATGCGAGCACCAACCAGTCGGTCCATCAAATCATCAATTCTAGGAAGTGGATACCTATTCTTGATAGTCACTTTATTCAACTGACGATAATCAATACAAAGTCTCGTGCTACCGTCTTTCTTCTTCACCAATAACACAGGAGCTCCCCACGGCGACACACTAGGTCTAACAAACTTCTTCTCGAGCAAATCTTATAATTGGCTCTTCAATTCTGCTATCTCAGATGCGGACATCCTGTATGGTGCCATAGAGATAGGTCTGGTACCAGGGACAAGATCCACAGAAAATTCAACTTCTCTTTCTGGAGGTGCACTAGGAATCTCATCAGGGAATACTTCGGGAAAATCGCACACCACCGGAAAGTTTTCTATCACAGCTTGACTCTCCACAGAAAGAGTCACCATCAACAAGAAAACCAACTCCTCATCCTTATGAACTTATTCAACTGCTTCGTCGACACCAACATAGATTGTTCTTCATCTACTAAGGAAGAAAACCTCACAGTGTTGTCATAGCAATTGATATAGACATAATTAGCTTTTAACCAGTCCATACCTAAAACCACGTCCAACCCGACAAGCGGTAAACAAACAAGATCCACCACAAAGTCTCTATCAAAGATTGATAAAGGGCAACTTGCACACACAAAAGAAGTAGTAACCGTTCCCTTAGCCGGAACTTCTACCACCATATCTCTATCCAGAGACGACAAAGTGAGACCCAATCTCTTTACAAAATCAACAGCAATAAAACAGTGAGTAGCATTAGTATCAATAATAGTAATAATAGGAAAGTTATTAATGAAACTAGTACCTCGAACAAGACCATCCTCGTTTGCCGTCGGAGCACCCGACAAAGCAAACACCTTTCCTGCTCCTTGAGTCCTCTTAAGCTTCTTACATTGAGCACTAATGTGACCTCCCTCGCCACAATTATAACAGACCGCATCCTTATGTCTACAATTGCGAGTCATATGGCCCACTTCTCCATATCGGAAACATCTCACCTCATTCTCCTTAGCTCTAACATCGCTTCGACAAACATTACTTTTGTGGCCAGGTTTCCCACACTTGTAACAAACAATACTAGCAGGAATATCTCCCCCACTAGTTCTTCACCCTTGAAACGCTTTCTGTTTCCCTTTACCAGCTGGAGCATCATACGGTTTTCCAAGGCTTTGCTGACCTTTGTTTCTCTTATCAAACATAATCTTATAATGAGCATTACTGTCCTCCTCAAAGATCCTACAACTATCAATCAAATCCGAAAAGACACGGATTTTCTGATAACCAACAGCTTTCTTAATCTTAGGACGCAAACCATTTTCAAACTTGATGCATTTAGAGAACTCGCCATTCGGCCCATCATAATGCGGATAGAAC
The DNA here is from genome assembly GCA_948472305.1 of Vicia faba. Lineage (NCBI taxonomy): Eukaryota > Viridiplantae > Streptophyta > Magnoliopsida > Fabales > Fabaceae > Vicia > Vicia faba. The sequence goes on from OX451739.1 coordinate 843,854,370, forward strand.
TTGGCCAACATAGTGAACCTTGCAGCATAATCAGTGATAGACATGCTCCCTTGCTTTAATTCAAGGAACTCTATCTCCTTCTTTCCCCGAACATCTTCCGGGTAATACTTCCTCATGAATTCCCTTCGGAAAGCTTCCCATGTCACTTCCTCACCAGCAACCTCAAGCCTCTGACGGGTTTCAACCCACCAGTCATCCGCTACAGCACTTAGTTTTTGAGTACCACAACGGATCCTTTGCACAGGAGTGCAATCCATCACACGGAAGATTCTTTCAATCTCCTTCAGCCACGCCAAAGCACCTTCGGGATCATACTTTCCTTGGAAAGTAGGAGGATTCTCTCTTTGGAAGGTTGCCAAACTACGAGACCCAGCGTTCTCGTCAGCATTCGACGGGTTTTGGAAAGCTTGAGCCATTGCCTGCATAGCAGCAGCAAGAGCCTCATCATTCCTACCAGTGTTCCTTCCAGCCATAATAACTTCTGCTCAAAACAAAACAAGGATTAGAATCAACAAATAACAATACTTGATTGATAGACGACAACAAACTTAACAACTTGGCCGGACAGACCGACCTGCTCTGATACCACTAATGTAACACCCCAATTCTACCCCTCGTAATTAATAATAAAATCAGAGTTTCAAAATTTCATCCAAACATAAATTGAGGTATCACATATTCGTGTTTTTCATCACTTTGCATTATAATGCACATCACAAAATCAAAAGTCGGATATACTGATTTATAACATAAATCATCATATAAACATATGACTAATCATAACACAGCGAATGTGTTCACAAAATGTACGTATTATCATGTTATCATCAATACATAAAGTCATAAGATAGTATACATAAACTATCCTATCAAAATAATAGCGTCGCCCAAATCCCGAGTGTTACTACTATCAGAGCAGAGCGACTCAAAATAAAGAGACTCGAGCTTATCCTCATCATCCTCGCGGATCACCTGCACGTTACCAATATAAAGGAAACGGCGAAACAAGTAAAGGGTCAGATACTCCAAAACATATAATTAAAGGCATGATAAAATATATAAATAGTTTTGGAATCATAAATGATATAGGATTAATAAGAGTATGTCATCACATATCCAAATCTCACACACTTTAAATTATCATTTAGTGTACAAAATTAACACTTTAATTTCGTCACGTAATCATCATAATCATACCAAAACAAGACATAAACTTCATCGCCATAAACTCATATCGTCGCTTTACCGTCATGTTATATTCATCACTTACTCATCATGAAATTATCGCATCATATTCACTTTATGTTCAACACAAAAAATCATCACAAAACAAAGTATCATATATCATCGCAATTCATCATAAGCCATGAAATAAAACTCAACGCCAAAAGACTCAAAAATAAACATAACCGACTCCATGAGATACGACTATGTTATGCATGTGGTACCCGTCGCTTTGTCCATAATTAGGGACATTCGGCATAAAGGCCCATCGTCGCTTTGGCATAAAAGCCCTCGTCGCTTGGCATAAAAGCCCTCGTCGCCAATGCAATGTATGTGACTCACCAACACGATATCACAAATACGACACAACAAAACATCATCATCGCACATCAAAATTGGTATAAAACCCACGTCTCCATATTCATCCACATCAAGATAAACATATCATCGCATCGTATATCATCCAGTATTCATTATAAATAAACCATCGCAAACATCACATTTAATCACACCACATCATTATCAAATAATTCACTAAATTTCAAACATGGAAAAATAGTCAAACATCAATAATCGTCGCGAAAGTCATTCATAATAATCGGCATCAATCATAATCATTAACGTCGCAATCGGATTGTCCATACGCGACTTAAACCGACTAAAACGCAACCCATTTCAAATTAACCGTAAATTGGCCTATTTTGGGTCACTTCATAAAAAATCGAAATCTCAAAAAAACTAACCTCACCACGATGTTCTACACGTCGAAATTAGCTAGAACGTCAATTTTCGTTCAATTCGGAGCAACTAGCTCTGTCGCCGAAATTTCCAAAATTGGGAAATCGGACATAATCGAGTTCCTAATTAAATCGGCTAACTTATGTCATATTTATATTTAATTAATATAAATATTTAATATATTAAATTAAGAAAAGAAAAACAAAATATTAATTAATTAATTTTCTAAACTTAATTTCAATTCAATTAATATACTGCTAATACTGCTAGTACATTAATTTTCTATACTGCTAGTTTAGTTTACTAAACTATACTGCTATTACGTTTTTGTTTTTTCTAAACTATACTGCTATTACGTTTTTGTTTTTCTAAACTATACTGCTATTTTTTTTTCTAAACTATACTGCTATTTCTTTTTTGTTTTTCTAAACTATACTGCTATTTCTTTTTTATTTTTCTAAATTATACTGCTATTTCTTTTAGTTTATAAACTAAACTTAATTAATATAATTTAGTTTTTCTAATTTAACTTCTATTAACATAACAATAATCCTACAACTCTAACACCTAAATTAACTCTCCTAATTTATCTCAACAAATCTCAAGAACCCTAACATCAATTTTATCCCAAATCAAAATATACCAAATCAAACACTAACTATAAGCATTGAAAAATCAAACCCCTTACCTTAGATACTTGAAATGATTCTTGATGTTTCAACCAACCCAGAACCCAAGATTTGTTCTTGCTCCTCTTCTTCTCTTCCAAGACCTCTAGCTCTCTCTAACTCTCTCAAAGTGTGTTTTAGTGTTATGACATAAAACAAAGGAAATGGTGGGTTTGGTTTGTTTAGATGCAAGACAAAAGCTAGGCAAAATACCAAAATGCTCTTCTTAAAAATATACTACTAATTTACACTAAATAATATCAAATAATATTATTAACCCAAATAATTAAAATAACTCCAAATAATTATATATCGGTCCGAATAATATTTTACCGAACCAAACGGAATAAAAACTGGACCAAACAAAATAATTACCGGTCCCTCAAAATAAATACCGGACCGAATAAAATAATTACTGGTCCCTCAAAATAAATATCGGACCGAATAAAATAATTACCGGTCCGAATAAAACGTCGTCGAATATATTAACAGATATACCGGTTAATTTAAATATTCTCGTCGCAAAAAAAAACGTCAAACGGTAACTCGAAAATATTAACATAATATAATATTTAAATAAAACGGGGTGTTACACTGATCACCTTATTGTTGATTGTCTAGAATTACAAAAGGACAAAAGAAGCTATCAGAAAGTAAACTTTAGAAACAAGGACAAGAAGAATCTCATGGAAACATGAGATGAACTTGGAGATGAAGAAGATTAAAAAAATGAAGAAAAAACCAATCTAGCTCTGATGACTCATACATCCTCTGATGCAGAATCTGACTCTGATTCTAATTCTGAGTCAGAAGAAGAAGAAGATAAGGTATTTAACAATTTGTCTCATTCAAATTTAATTACTCTTGTTAAGGATCTTATGGGTTGTTGTCAAGTTAAATTTGGACAGGTAAAAATCATGAAAAGTGTTATGATCTCTTGATAGATGAATTAGAAAGAGATCATAAAACTTAATTAATGACATGTATGATAAATCCCTTGATAATCATGAAATGGATCTTTAGGATTTTGTCATTTCTGGCTTTAATACGACAGAAATAGCTTCTATAATTTACAATGTTGGTAGAAGTAGAGCAAAAGATCTTGGATATTCTGGAAAATCATTTGATCTTAGGTCTAGAACCTGGAGCAAATCAACATAATCTTCTTCTCCAAGATTTAATCATAAAGGAGTTTATTCTTAATTTGTATATGTCGTTGAAAAAGTAAAAGTTCATAATCAAAGACTTTTGAATTAAATTTTTTGAAGAAATCAGAACCAAAGACCTTAAAGTCTAAGGTCCTGAAGAAACCAGAGCCAATGAGTCAAGAGTCTAAAGTTATGATGAGACCAAAACCTAAGACATTAGAGTCTGAGGTTCTGAAACGTTCAGAACCAAAGGATAAAAGTCATTCAAGACACAAATCTTTTAAATCAAAAGTCTTTAATGATTCCAAGCTTTACTACATGAAGGCTAAGCACAAGGTCCTAAGAGACCTTTCAGAAATAACCCAAGAGGACCCATTAAATTATGGATACTCAAACCTGAAGTTGTTCTTGCAGCAGATATGAAGTAAAGCTGGAGTCATAATACATGTACAATGGATGGTTACATTAAATGACAAAATAAAATTGTATGTTCCAAATTCTAAACCTGAAAGAGGTAGAAAAAATGGAATCTGGAAGAAACCAGAAAATGATGATGGTTGTTATCGGCACTACTAAAGTTGGAAGATCATAATCTTATGCTTTAGAAGTTATCCAACCTCTGAAAGTCATTCCAGAAAAAGGAGTTCATGATGATTATTCAATATTGTGTGAAATTTGTAAACAAAAATTCATCTGAAGAATATTGTTGGAACAAAATGGATCTTGTGAATCAATTCATTTGAGTTAAGAGAAAACAACTCAATAGACAGTCAAAAGCTATGCAAAGGTATGCCAATTTCTGTGTCTTTCTTAACAGTTACTAAACTTAATATTTTAATATCAGTTATAAGACTATCATATCTATGATAATTAATACTTCAATGTTGTTTCTTATTTGTGGCAAAGAATCGTATCCATTATTTGAGATTCAAGCACTTGAAAGAATGGATTTTATCTAAATTCTTGTTTAAAGACAAGTGTTTGTTTATGAATATAGGCCCAAAGTCTAAAGATGATTAGAAGCTACAATGATCAGAAGCTCTAAACCAGCCTCTGGTGAATAGTAGACTATGAAGCATCTCAAACTCTGATATTCATATTTTGATGAATTTCCTCTGATAGTACATAAATGGAAAATATGGTCAATTGCTTTCTTTTGACACTTTTCCACTTATGTGTCTCAAATCTAAAATGTCCTATGATACGTAGTTTATAAGTGTTGACTAAAAACCTTCAGATAATGATGAGGTGAATTTATTATCGTTCTTCCTGCCTCCTTAGTTATTAATTTTTGTTTGAATACATTTTTTTCACTCAACACATTTTATCAATCAGTATTCCACACACTCTCACTTCACGACCTACACTTTCATTCTCTAACCTTATCCGAAAAACCCTTTTTTAAAGTACCCTGTTAGAAACCATAACTCATTTTGCAATGGCTTCAACATCATCTTCTCATTAAGTTGGGAAAAGCTTTCTTATCAAACCCAAGACTGCAAAAATATATCAAGAGGAACTAAAGCTGGTTATAGAGAAATATGTTGGTTTTGAATCATTTAAGGTGAATATGTTTTCTCTAAAGGAGAAATTCGAACATCCATGATGGATGAACTTCTTTGATATGATGAATAGTCCTTATTACCCTCTCTTGGTTAAATATTTATGGGTTAGACCTTTATAGAATTTTGTTCAAAATTCTTATCAGTAGCTTGATCCCTAGAGAAGGTAGTACAAATCAGATATCTTGGGATCACATACACTTCTTATGGTTCTTGATTAATACGAAGAAGATATATATGATAGCATATATCTTCAATCACCAATGTGAAGCTATCAAAGAAACCATTAAGAATAACAAGAAAAATGTGTCTTATGTAAGGCTTCACTCTGAACTATTCCATCAGAGCAGGCTGATTCAATTTCTGAAGGAAAACAATGCTTTTGATGTCTTGAGAGAATTCCATGGAAACAAATTATTTGGAACCATTCTAGGCAATATGAACATCATCAGCAAGAAGGTTGGTGTGAAACCTCCAACCCGTCTCTAAGTCAGTTATGTTTGTTCTACGTTTCTTGATAACTTTTTTATACATCATTCAGTAGGTTAATCTAGAAGTGATTATGGATCATATCAAGAAGTACAAAAAGGAGACTGATGTAACTCTGAAAGATATTCCAGATGAAGCTAAGGTTATGTGTCAATTATCAAGGAAGAGAAATCAACTTGCCTCTGAAGATCTCAAGAAGTATCAGAAGCCACCAAAGAAGAAAGTTGTAGCGTTTAATGATGTACAAAAAGGAATTCAAGGACGTTGAATTATCTTCTGTCTTGATACCTATTAAGACAAAAAGTGGAGAAACGCCCCAAAATGTTGTTACTTCATGTGTTTGACTTGCTCCTTTGAAGAAGAAAAAATTAAGGAAAATGATCTTCCCTGAAGCAGAAAAGGAAGAGGTTCATCCTCTGTAAAAGAAGATCAAATAAGTGAAGTAAAATGCTTAAGATCTGTTGATAGAGTTTGTGAAAAGGGGAGTAGAAATGTTGTCATATGCTCTGAAGAACAAGGTTGTTGCTCATCCATCAGATGCTGAGATTTATAATCAACAAATCAAAGAAGTTAAAGCTACAGCCAAAACTATTTTGAGGAAAGAAGATGATCTTCTGGTTTTCAACAAACTGGTTCAGATGTTAAAGAGAAGGAAGAAACTAATGCAAAAACTATTTCAGAACAAGTTGTTTTAGAACCTGCTGTTGTAACTAATGTCACATGCACGTCTTTGCATCACGTCTCTTAAAAATATCTAGATCCTTCCACTCCCCTTAACCACATATCACCAACCCCCTCACCTAAACAGTCATCTTAACATACTCTATCACAAACTGCCATACCATCTTATAACTCAGATCATTAACCATTACTCAGGTTTTGGATGCTTATAATGCATCATCTGCACTATATGACATGTCTAGACATCTTGGTGGTGACTTTATTTCAGATCATAACCATCCAATGTCTTACTTAGAACCTGAGCTACCCTATTTCCTAATCCATAATTCTAAACCCTAGTATCCTTGTGAGCAAGATAGATGAGGGGTGCCTAACACCTTCCCTTAGTCTAAGAAAGAGTCCAATAAATTAGAATCTCTGACCAAATTAGGGTTATCCTTTATATTCCCTTCCTAAAGATAAAAATTAAGGGTGGAGACTCTCGATTTAAAACCAGTTACAACATAGTGGTATAATAGAAGGAATCTGAGAAGGTAAGAAATATGATTTGAAGTTGGTCACCAGTTGACCTTGATTAACCAAGGTAATGGAGGTGAGTTGAAAGTTGATGAAATGGTATGATAAGGTTTGGAAATAGAGTGTGTTCCGGATATTCTAGAACCTAAGAGAAGTATCCTCGAAGAAGGACATCGAAGCGGGTTGAGTATTCATTTCGGTGCTACGAAGATGTATCAAGACTTGAAGAGGTTATTTTGGTGGCCTGGTATGAAAAAGGAGATCGCTAAGTTTATTTATGCTTATTTGACTGTCAGAAGCCAAAGATTGAACGTCAGAAGCCTATGGGTCTTATGCAACCATTGAGTATTCCAGAGTGGAAATAGGACAGTGTCTATATGGATTTCGTGTCAGGTTTACCGAAGATTCCTAAAGGAAATTCTTTGATTTGGGTGATTGTGGATAGGTTGACTAAGTCGGCTCATTTCTTATTGATGAAGATCAATCATCCTATGGAGAAGCTAGTCGAGATGTATATTGATGAGATTGTGAAGCTACATGGGATACCTTCGAGTATCATGTCGGATAGAGATAAGAAGTTTACGTCAAAATTCTGGGAAGGTTTGCATAATGTTTTTGGTACTAAGTTGAGGTTGAGTTCTGCATATCATCCTCAAACGGACGGTCAGGCAGAGAGGACTAATCAGTCCTTGGAGGATTTGTTGAGGGCTTGTGTGCTATAACAAGGAAGATCTTGGGATAGTCACATGTCGTTGATTGAGTTTACATATAATAATAGTTTTAATACGAGTACTGATAAGGCACCGTATAAAGCATTGTATTAAAGGAGGTGTAGAACTCCATTGTGTTGGTACGAGTTAGACAAGAGAGTTGTGTTTGGACCTGAGATAGTACAGAAGACGACTAAAAATATTAAGATGATTCAATAGAAAATGAAAGCTTCTCAGAGTCGTCAAAAGAGTTATCATGATAAGAGGAGGAAGGAAATATAATTCTAAAAGGATGACCATGTGTTTTTAAGAGTTACTCTGGTGACTGGTGTTGGTAGATATTTGAAGTCGAGGAAGCTTACGCCGCATTCTATTGGTCCATATCATATTTCAGAGAAGATATGTGAGGTGGCCTATCATATTACTTTACCACTGTCACTTGCGAATCTTCATGACATGTTTCATGTCTCTCAGTTAAGAAAGTACATTCTGGATCCTTCGCATGTGATTCAAATGGATGATGTACTGGTAAAAGATAACCTGACTGTTGAAGCTTCACCCGTGCAGATAGAAGGATGAGAAGTGAAGAAATTCTGGGGTAAAGACTTCACCTTAGTAAAGGTATTGTGGGGTGGACCAGCTGGTGAAAGTTGGACTTGGGAATCTAGGATTAGATAAGCAAGTCTTATCTGTATTTGTTTCCATCAGGTAATTTTTTAGGGCGAATTTTTTTTAAGTGGGGGTGAGTCGTGAAGGTGTGAAAAACACAAGAAGGGGGGGGGGGGGTTGAATTGTGTTTTAAATCAAAACTTTTCTATTTAAAAATATTCCCCTTTAATTAAAATACTTTTTCCTTCACTCTTGATAATAACAATAATTAAGAACAAGAAGTAAAGAACAAGGTATGTTTATACTAGTTCACTTGAAAACTATCAAGCTAGTCTATTCTACCCACCAATGTGATTTCGCCTCTCTCAATCGAGGACTTAATCCAATAATACAACTGATTATTAAAATGCACAAGCTACCTGTAAGTGACTAATAAGCTCTAAGACACACAAGTCCCAAACTTCTTAAGGATACAGACCTAATTGGTACCTTAAGGAAAACCAAACCTCTAAGACACACTAATCCTAGACTTCTTAAGGATACAGACCTAACCGGTCCCTTAAGGAAATCAAACAATTGTTTGAATTCAGGTTTTGTTTACGACAATATTGCTTCTACACAAGATGAATATGTAAACTATTTTAAGAACAATGACTTAATAATATGAAAGCTATGAACAGCATTTTTGCGTGGATATGCAGTAAATTAGCTTCAGCTTTCTCTCTTAGTCTTCAAGCCTTTATATAGCCAATAAAATAATATATCCATTGAGGTTTACTCTTGATATTTCCATAAACATTGGCAGCTTGAGCAATCACGTGGGCGACAAGATCGTGCAACGCACCCGTCCTTTTATGGTAGTGGAATGAAACGTTGATTGTACCATGTACTATTTGTACCATGTTACCCTTACCTTCTTTCCTTCTACACTTCAGGGGCTTCTTCAAGCATGAGTTTAGAAGCGAGAACATAACATAAGGTCATCCGAACTTCAAGTCTTCAGAGTCTTTAGAACTGCGTCTTCAGAGTCTTTAGCACTTGGTCGTGAGAACCTTTTCTTAGAACCTTGGGTCTTCAGAACTTCAAGACTTTGGAGTCCTTAGAACTTTTTTCATTAGAGTCTTTAGCACTTGGTCTTTAGAACCCTTTTCTTAGAAGCATGGATCTTTAGAACTTCAAGTCTTCAGAGTCTTTAGAACTTCATCTATCAGAATCTCCAGACAGGTTTCTTTAGACTTCATATCAGAGCCTGCACATCAGAGTCTTCTAGAGTTTCTTTCTACTGTTCATCATAACTTATGTAGTGCACAAACAAAATTAATTCTCTTTTAATGTCTTGGCCACACCATCCATTAGAAGCAGAATCTGTTTGTTAAATACTCAAAAATAACAAACATTAGAGCATCAAAATTTCTCATACAAACATACTCATCTGTTATCATCAAAACTCAGAGATAATATTGCAGAACCAAATCTTGTTCTAATAATATCCCCCATTTTTATGATGACAAAACTATGTATTTTGGTGACACGATTTTGTTCAGATAATCATAAAAAGTGAAAATAAAAAGGTAAGAAATACTTCTCCTTTTTTATGAAAATCCCCCTGTGTCAATGACTTGATGAAGCTAGAATATCCTGACTCTTAATCATTTGAGTAAAAAACCTCTGGTTCCAATAGATTAGATATTGAGATCTTGAGAATCTTGACTCTAGATGCCAATGAAAATGAAATCAATTGAAATATTGAAATGTTAATGTCACTAAGACAGCCTCCAGGTTCTCAATTCTTGGAGTCTGATTCAAAATTTCAATTCTTGGAGCCAAGTCTGAAGCCAACAAGTTAGACATAAGCCTTGCATAATGCTTTCAGATCTTTGTCTTTAGTCAGAGTTCTCATTTCCTGAAAAAGAAAACAATTCTAACAGAAACATAATTTTAACTGGGTTAGAAATGTAAGCAGCTTTTTTCAGAGAACATTTTCCAGAACGTGATTATTGAAACAAAAATTAATTTCATTTAATTACTCCTCCTTTTTGTCAGAACCAAAAAGGTAATTATGTGTGAAAATCATAAAAACCAGAAGAAGATAAGAAGTTCCATTGATATTTCAAAAGGATTAAAACATAAGGAGAAACAACAGACTAAAGACAAACAAAGGAAACTAGCTAAAACTCAAACACATCACAACTCTCATCAAATAGAGCATTACCTTTGATGAACGGATCTCTTCGAACAATTTCAATTACACCAGCTAACTCAAACAGTACACATCCATAAGGAATGAATGATTTTTGGGAGTTTCTGAATGCAAGGATTGATATCTTCAGATGATTAAATATTATTGCTGAAAGATGAATCGGAATACTCTTGTGAAGGCAATAAAGAAGACACATGTCCCTAGAAAAAACTTTATCAAGATCTTCCCCTCTGGAATGGATGTTTTTCAATAAGAACTAAAACCATATTTTTGCAAGAGGTTTCAAATGATATGAATTAAGGGGCTCATATATAAAGGGAGATTATGAACTCTAGGAAACACATTAACATTCATGCAGCAATTGGGTAACAGTGGACTCTGGATGGCAACATCAATGGAGGAGCGAGTGATGGTAATTAGAATACCAAAAATATGAGAATGAATGAAGTTTCCATCAGGACTAACAAAACATGAAGCCAAAAATTCTTCATGAGGTTAGGATAAATAGGACCTCTAAGCATTGTTGCGTACCCAAACCATCCTTGATTTTCAATAAAACCGTTGATGAAACCATCATCAGACACATAGTTGGGTCTTTTCTCTTTGATTACTTCGAGAAGATTTTCATCTTCTTGAAAGGTTCTAACAGCCATGGTATGCAGAAAAGCTTGAAGAGAAGAAATGGTTAAAGATGATACAAGGATAAGGACTTGATGAATGACTATAGATTAGAGGAGATATAAATAGTCAGTCAAGTCGTTTAAGAGATGAGATGATTGTAGCACTCAAAGGAATAAATTTCAAGAGAGAGAATCAAATGACGTCACAGACTGCTAAAAGTAGGGAATTAAAAGAGAAGTAGATCAAAATTTAAGATAGAAGAACACGAGAACACTTAATTCGATCTCGACAGGGAAGATCTTAGTAATCATATTAGACAAAACATAAGAACACGACACGAAAAAACTGTTCCCAAGACACAAAAGATGAGAGTAGTTAATAAATGTAATCATGATTAATCAATCTCAAGAAAAGTTATTGCTCGTGCATTACCTAGGTAGAGTGTGATAGACATTAAGTCTATTTAGGTGATGCATTTGATATTCTCAATATTTGGAAAAACCACGAAGATTTCCATGTAATCAGAGACATTTCTGACTGAGATATCCTCTTATGACTGAGGTAAAAGAAACTAGAAGGCCTTTGATTGAGTCAAAATCTTATCACTTGCGACTAAGACTAAAACACGTTCTATTCTAATGAAATCTTACTCTAGACAGAGACCTATTTTCAGATTCTTTAGAATAAATAGAAATCTATCTCCAACTAAGGGTTTTGTAAAAATATCAGCCTACTGGTGGTTTATATCTATGAATTTTACAATATGATCTCTTTCTGAACATAGTCTCTAATAAAATGATGTTTAATTTCTGTGTTTAGCCCTAGAGTGTAAGATAGGATTCTTACTCAAGAAAATATCAGCAGTATTGTCACAGAAGATAGGAATGTTACTCTCATAAATCTAATAATCTCCCAGCTGATTCTTCATCTAGAGCATCTGAGTGTTGCATAGTGCTGCTGAGATATACTCTGCTTCTACAGTTGAGAGAGTGATTTTTGTACATTTCCTGTTTCTTGACCATGAGATCATATTCTTTCCTAGAAATTTACAATTTCTAGAAATACTCTTCCTCTCTAGTCTAAATACAGCGTAGTCTGCATCATAAAAACCAGCAAGAGTGTACTCTGATGTTTTCTCATACATCAAGCCAAGGTTAGTGGTTCCTTTCATATACCTTAGAATTCTTTTAACATCAATTAAATGAGATTCCCTAGGAACAAATTAGAATCTAGCATAAAGATGAACATTGAATAAAATATAAGGTCTAGATGCAGTCAGATATAGAAGAGAGCCTATCATACCATAATACAACTTATGAAAAACCTTTCCACTTACCTCTTATTTCTCAAGAATACAAGTTGGATGCATTGGAGTCTTTGCTACAGTGTAGTCTGTCATTTTTAATTTCTTCATAAGTTCTTTGGTGTACTTACTTTGATGAATGTAAGTAGCCTCCAGTTTTTAATCAATCTGGGTTCCTAGAAAGAACTTCAATTTTCCCATCATACTCATTTCAAACTCATCATGAATTAACTTAGAGAATTCCTTGCAGAGGGATGGATTAGAATGACCAGGACATTGAGAGACTGTCGGGTTTAGTAACTGCAAGTGCACAGTCTAATCGCGTAGTTTTAAAAGATATCGAACACACAGGGACTGATGGTCAAACTACTGTTATCTATGGTTAGTGTGTAAAGCTAAGGCTAATGATAATACTTGGATGTTGGGTTTTAAACGGGAATTAACTAAGATCTAATAATTAATGACGGGACACCGGTATATAAGTTATTGACTTCATGGATTCAATAAATCATTGGCACAGTTTTAAGTATTAAAACACTATTTCAGTGGAAACTATTAATTTAAAAACCTTTGTCTCATAGTCTTGTTCTATCGATCTGGGCCATATTATTAAACTCAAATGAGTGATCTAGCTATGTCATTTAAAATTTAAAAGTATTTTTTGAAAACAAATAGAGTCCAATTAAATTTAAAGTGCTCTCGTTGTATTTAAAATTAATGTTCAATTACCATTATCTGGTTAAAATTTAAAACTCTCGCTCTTTCGATTTTATCCTTATTTTGTCTTTTACTATCATAACAAAACAATTTAATATTGAAATTGGGAACCAAAACCAGAAAAGTCTTTTTGTAAATATCTATGCCAATCAATTACCGAACACCTACGGTTTATGACCTCACATACTGGTATCAGTATAGTTAGCCGAATATAGTTTTATTGCGTAATAACATAGAATAAAAACATGCATACAATAATATAATCATGGTAAATTAATTAAATTTGAAACCTGGAATAAAATACTGAAAGAATATATTGTAGTATGCAATCCTCCACAAGCCGACAGGATTAGCCTTGGAATAAAATAACTTGCAGAAAAATAAATAAGCCTAAGAAAAGTTTTGAAAGTTGAGAAGGAAACTAATGGTGTAATACTCCTCTGGTGTAGGGAAATATTTCTTCAATGGTGATCGGTTCTTTTTGCTTAAAGAATTTTAAAACGAAAATAAAAATGCTCATATCTGTAAATTGGAATAATAATAAACTCAGTATGCAGAAGAAAAATAATTTCTGGAGAGGGCGCGCGAGTGAGACTTTATTTGATAACTGCTTTCTTTTATAGATTCCATTTGTTAAGGAAAAATAGGGACAGTTACTTGATTCCCGTTCTCCGTGTATGGAGGGAAAATCGGAGGAAAAAGTGTTTCTCGCGAAGACTTTGTAAGTAATTGTATTAAAGAAGAGACTTTGTGCGTTGTGGCGAGTGACACGTATTTCATTACGTGGGCATGTATTTTTTTTATTTGTGCCGACCGTCAGGATTTTTGTGCCGAGGGGCACACATCCAAAACTTGTGCTGACTGTCATGAAGCTGTGACGACTATCACAGGGTTCTGATATAGATTCTTCTATATTTTCCTGCTAAACTGCCATTTCTTCTTCATTTCTTCAATATTTTTCTTCCTTTTCTCAAGTAGGCTTTGCAGAAAGTAAAAACCTTAAACATACTACAAATAGAGACATAATACAACATAATTAATGAAAAATCAGAAACTTTATCTATGTAAATTGGGCGGAATATGCTATGACTTTTTGTGTTATGAAACTCCCCTAAGCTTGAACCTTTGCTTGTCCTCAAGGAATATAGTCAGTATGAAAATAGATAGAGTACAAGTTAAATGCAAATACATGATGCAATTCAAATTGTAAGAGGTTGCGCCAATGTTTTCGTGGGAACATAAGCTCAACATCACACTAAAGATACAGTAATAACACTAAACACCCCCCATTGTGCAGACCAATTCTAGTCATGCCGTTATAGCTTAACCTAATTATTTTCTCTTTATTTCGCCCATTTTCATTCGAGCGCAATCACATTAAGCCCTTTATCTTTACACACACGTAGTAGAGCAGTCAGTTAGTGAATATGATCCTTTTAAGCATGAGGTTCTGGAACATTTATGTGGTAACCTCCTTTTATTCACCCAATTTCAAGTTGAGGGGGATTGGACAATGGTCCACCCTACCAAGTTCAGTACCAGAAACCTCTAAACCAACCGACAATGGGTTTCATTGTTATAATTTTTAGGTTCTACATTCGTTGGATTAAGTGACCGGGTGAGGGTCGCCTAACTTAATTGGTGCATTCCTTGTTTTCAAATAGTAGAGCATGTAACCTTTTTAAATACTTGGGATCATTCACTAATATTCATCGACTCCCTACGTAGTTTGTGTTTAAGACGATGCTAACTGCTAAATAAACTACTTGGGTTACTTTAAAACTAAAACTTAAGGTTTCGGTATAAAGGGTACTGAAATCTATCTAGTGTAATTTGGGGATTTAGAGTTTTACGATAGTATCCATCTTATTTATGTTTTACTCAAAGTTTCTCATATATCTTAAAAGTGAGCAACCTGTATACTTTTCAAATGCGTCAAGTTATGCAAGTAACTAACAAAATTTTCGTTATGGCTCAAGAAAGTGGAGAGTTATATAATAGCAGAAAAGTTTGCATATAAGAGCTCAAAAGTACATAGATGTTTTAATTAGGGGAAATACAAGCGGGAATGTAAATCTACGTAGAAAGTGGTAAAGTGTTTCCTAACTAACTCCCCTAAGCTTGAACCAAGCAGTGTCCCAATTCTTATAAATAAAGAGGAAACGGGAAAAGAAACTAAGGTGTTCTACTATTGCTCAATGTCACGTCCTCTTCCTTACCCCCGTGCTCGTCCACGTCCATCTCGTCCAGCTGGAAGATGAGTCATGCCCACATGGTACAAATATTCCTAAAAGTCATCCATGTGTACGGTTAAAGCCACCATTTCCTTGATCATTCTTGCAGCCCAACGCTCATTCCTTTCATCATATTCTTGTTGTTGAGTTTTCAAAACTTGCATGAGTTGCATCATCGCATTTTAATTATTTTGCACAGCTTCCATCCTCTCATCTTGTTGTATAATGGCAGCCATAATGTCATCATTGGTGGCCAGTGCTCTTTCGCGTCTTCTTCTAGCTCTCATGGACGTGCTTGCCACAGTTTCAGAAGGAGCTTGTGTTGTAGATTGTTGTTTAGCGTCCCCTTGCTCCATTTCTTGTTCTATCTTGTCAGCCTGAGCATTACCTTGGTCACTTTGCACATTATCGCCATGTGCTGGAGCAGTAAGATCATAAAGCCACTTTTCCATATTTGTTACATTTGTGAGTACAATGTTGGGGAAATTGATACTAGGAACTACTTTGTTACGCATCATGAGATTATACCTTCCATATCCTCTGACCTTAATCAGGTGTCCAACTCGACAGTTGTCTATGTCAATAAATATGGGTGGCAGTTAAGGCATATTTGCTAGTTTGTCTTCCAGGTGCATGCCAAGTGCTATAGAGGTAACTAGCCCTCCAATGCAGAAAGGTATAAATCCTCTTGCATACAGATATTGGATATGTGTCAGGAGGAATGCATTAGCATTAATCTTCTGGTTAGGAGTGAAGGTATAATGTAAGAGGAACAATTATTTGGAATTTACCTTGTTGTTGTTGATCCTCCCAAAAATTGTGTTGGATACAACACGGTGAAAGTGTCAGATTGCGGGATTATGAATAGAGGAGGCATAAAGTCCCTTCCAACTAGTAGGTTCCTCATCAGAAATAGCTTTCCAAATTTTGAAGGTTGTGGATGCCCATTCTGCTTATAGAGGGATTCGATAGTATACCTCCCCCTCACGAGGGAAGTGGAGCAAATCACTCAGAGCTGCCTGAGTTATAGAATATTCATTATTGAAAATCATGAAAGTTGCTATTCTGGCCAGGTGCAGGTTTTCATCACATGCTGGGTTGTAGGAGAACGAACTCAGGATTTCCAAATTTAATGACTCATATGTGAAAATATTTTGCATGCAGACGTATGCTAGATCAGAATTTCTAAGTAACCATCACACACTATCAAGCAGTCCCAATTTACACATACATTCAATATCAACATACTGTGTAGGGATGACGGAGCACTGATAGAATTTAAGATATTCAGCTCTCTGGTGTTCTTCGGCTTCTCCAATTTGGAATGTAATTCCTAAAAGGTTGGGTTTTGGACTTGGGTTCCTGTGTGCCATAGTTGAATCAGAGATGGAAGATGGTTGGTGATTTGACATAGAGAAATGCGTGAGAAATTAAGGGTTTGGGATGGAAGAGGGTTTTAAGAGTGTATAAGTAAATAAAAATAAGGAGGGTTATGTGTGGGAAATAGTGAGGTTTTATGATATCGATAATGGAAGGAGTGGGATGGGCAGTGGGTTTTTAATGGAGTTAAGTGAGAGTTGAAGAAAGAGAGAAGAAGGGAAAACAAAGAGGGTTTTTGTGTTAAAACAGAAAGTGCTTTGTTTTACTCTGTGCTGAGGGGCACACATTCATGTCGGGCGGAACAATTTATGGAGCGTGACAGTCATCACCCTTGTGTGGCAAGCAGTACGAAGTGAAAAATAGAATAAAAATTCTAATTATGTCTCCCAGACTTCACAATAATTAATCGTATATATTCTAATACTTGTGGGAATTTAAGTACGCATATGTATATATATATATATATATATATATATATATATATATATATATATATATATATATATATATATATATATATATATATATATATATATATATATATATATATATATATATATATATATATATATATATATATATATATATATATATATATATATATATATATATATATATATATATATATATATATATATATATATATATATATATATATTGTGTGTGTGTGTGTGTGGATTGAAAATATTAAAGAACAGAATATGTATGTAAACATCATAATAAAGCAGAGTGTTTAACGGGTTTTGAAATGTAATAAGAATTCCAAAAGTAAGTGAAGGAAAAACAAAACAAGATATAACTGAAAATAAATGAGAGAAGTAAAAAATCTACTCTACTTAAGAATTAAAAACAGAAAACAATGGAAATCCTAATATAATTGGTCTTCTCCCCACACTTAAACAAAATAGTGTCCTCAATGTTTAAATGTGAGAGGAAGACATGCAGTAAGTTCGAAATAAAATTAGCCACTTTGATTAGTTGGAAGAGCAGTAGAGTAGATGTGTTGATATAAATGATCCAATTTTTCTGTCACTACGTCCATAAAAGAATGAAAGTCGATCCGCAAAGTAATGAAGTCCTCTCTCAAACGATCAAGCTCGGATTGAAGAGCAGTGATAACAGTAGCTTGTTCAATGGAAGGAGGTGGTGTAGCAATCGGATCAGCAGAGGTGCTTGAGTCATTGTGATCGGGAGATGGATAATGGTGATAAAATGGAGGGGTTTCAGGGACGGTTTTCATATCGGATAAGAAGGAATCATGGTGGTCATAGATTTGGGGGGTCTTAGGAGTAGCTGATGGTGAATTTTATGGTTTGGACCAATCATATAACCAATTGTTTTGGTCATGAATGCTGGTCCTAGGGTTAGGAAAGGTGAATAAAAAGGCATTAACTGATTATTAATAAGAAGTTCAAAGGTAGTCGGGCCTAGGTTCCTAACAATTCCTCTATTGAAACAGAATTGGATGTTCATGGGTTGGAATCTACCTAGAGGGGTAATATTGAGAAATGATTGTCTCAAGCCGATAGCATTTGCAATCATGGTCACTAGGCCTCCTATTAGGATTGGTTGATGGGCAGCTCGAGCAAGACGGTGAAAATTTGTTATCATAAAGGTAACACCATTAACAGGACAGTTTTAGGATGCACAAAACATTACGAAAAGTTCAGCTCTTGATACGGAGGTTATGTTCTCTTTCTTTCCAAAAAGGGTATGCATTAAGATCTTATGAAAGTACCGGAAGGCAGGGTTATAAATATTTTCATAGTACATGTCATTAGGTTCAGGGTTGCTAATATTGGTAATACTACCCCAGAAGTAGTCAAGTTCATTCACGTCAAAAAGTTCCTCTTGGATTATGGTGAAGGTATCAATGCCATGTGGGAATCCTAAAATTTCGGCCATTTCTCTATGGTTATAGGTGTAATCAATACCAAACATCCTAAAGCTAATAAATCCCTTGTTAATTCTTAGATCATGGTTAGGAAAATAGACAAGAGAGCTCAGAAATTCTAGGGTTATCCTACGGTAAGAACTAAATCTTCTTCTTATGGAAGAGGTATCCCAACTTATTTGTTCAAAAGAAATAAGACATTGTCTCTAATCCCTAGTGTGGTCATGGAAGGTCCATCTGGGTAGATACTCACTGCCAACTCCCTTACTGCTAATGACTCAAAACGCCTCTGCTGATTTCTTCTTCTGAAAGCAATTCCCATCGTGTCAACTGGATTCATCATGGGTTAGTGTAGTAAGCTAAAGTTAAGTTAGCCTGAAGTAGGTTGACAGATAGAATTAAGTTAGTAGTAGGTAATAGTAGAGAAACAATAATACATAATTTCATAAAAATAGAAATAGAAAATAACATAAAAAAAACTAAAAATTAGTAAATCAAAAAGAAAAGACTGGAAAGGGGGTTGTCTCCCACCAAGCGCTTTGTTTTAAGTCGTAAGCTCTACATAGTAGGAGATTAATCTAATGAGTGAGACGATAGCTCAACGAGCTTAAATGTCGTGGAATGTTCCTTATTGTCAATGCAATGGCAATGCTTTAAACATTGTCCATTTACGATAAAAGGCTCACTAGACATTCCTTTAATTTCTATTGCGCCATTTTGAAAAACCTTAGGGACTTCGAAGAGACCAGACCATCTAGAGCGAAGTTTTCCAGGAAATAGTTTAATTCTAGAGTTAAATAGGAGTACTACATCACCCTCATTGAATTCTTTCATAGATATGCGTTTATCATGCCACTTTTTTGTTCTTTCCATATAAATTCGAGTATTCTCGTAAGCGTCTAATCTGAGTTCTTCAAGTTCATGTATATCTAGGATTCTTTTCTCACCCGCCGCAGCGTAATCCAAATTAAAAATCTTAATGGCCCAATAAGCTTTATGTTCAATTTCTATCGGCAGATGACATGATTTCATATAAACTAATTTAAATGGCGTGGTTCCAATTGGAGTTTTGTAGGATGTCCTATAAGCCCATAGAGCTTCGTGTAACTTAGACGACCAACCTTTCCTAGAGGTTGCTACCGTCTTTTCTAAGATTTTCTTAATCTCCCTGTTGGATACCTCTACTTGTCCACTTGTTTGTGGATGATAAGGTGTTGTGACACGATGTCAGACTCCATACTTCACTAATAATTTTTCAAAGATTTTGGAAATGAAATGGGAGCCACCATCACTGATGACGAGTCTTGGTACACCAAACCTTGGGAAGATTATATTCTTGAAAAGCCTAGTTACTACTCATGCGTCATTTTGAAACTACAGCCTCGATCCATTTTGAAACATAGTCGACATCAACGAGTATGTAGTGATTGCCAAAGGAAGACGGGAAGGGTCCCATGAAGTCAATTCCCCATACATCAAAGACTTCAACTTCTAGAATTCCCTTTTGAGGCATCTCATCTCGTCTAGAGATGTTTCCATTGTGTTGGCATTGGTCGCAATTTTTAACCGTGATATGGACATCTTTCCATATATTAGGCCAATAAAGGCCAGCTTGTAATATTTTAGTGTAGGTCTTTGAAGAGCTTGCATGGCCTCCATAGGGAGCAGCATGACAGTGGAAAATTATGTTTTCTATTTCATTTTCAGGAACATATCGACAGAAAATACCATCGGCGCCTCTCTTGAAAAGCAAAGGCTCTTCCCAATAATATTGTTTAAGATCATGAAAGAACTTGTTCCTTTGTTGATAAGATATATCTGGTGGAAGCATTCCAGCAGCCAAGCAGTTGACATATTCAGCATACCGTGGTAGTATAGTTTTAGTGTAGGCTGCTTCCATGACTTCATTTATCTCTGTGTCTTCATAAGTTACAGGGTATTCAACTGTAATACTTTCCAATTCCAATTTGGCTACAAGGCGTTCATAAGGAAAATCATCATTAATATGTATTTGATCGGACGTGAGGCCTTCTATTCTGGATATGTGGTTAGCTACTACGTTCTCAGTGTTTCTCTTGTCCTTTATTTCTAAATCAAGATCTTGTAGAAGTAAGATCCACCTTATTAATCTTGGTTTGGCGTCTTTCTTACTTAAGAGGTACCTGCTTGCAGCGTGATCAGTATAGATAATTATTCGTGCTCCTACTAAGTAAGAACATAATTTATCCAAAGCGAAAATGACATCTAATAGTTCTTTTTTGTGGTTGTGTAGTTCGTCTGTGCAGGATCTAGGGTTTTACTTGCGTAATAGATTACATGAAGCTTTTTATCCATTCTTTGTCCTAGAACTGCATCTACGGCATAGTCACTAGCCTCTTACATTATCTCAAATGGTTCATTCTAATCACGAGGTTGCATAATAGGTGTCCATTCTACTCACGAGGTTGCATAATAGGTGTCGAGATTAATGCTTTTTTAAGTGTTGTAAATGCGTCCAAGCATTTGTCGGCGAAGATGAACTTAGCATCTTTCATTAGCAGTTCGGTTAGGGGTTTGGTTATTTTAGAAAAGTCTTTAATGAAACATCGATAAAAACCAGCGTGTCCTAGAAAACTTCGTATTTCTCTAACAGTTTTGGGCGGTTGAAGATTCTCTATAACTTCAATTTTTTCTTTATCTAGTTCAATTCCATTATCGGATATGATTTGGCCTAAGACAATTCCTTGTCGGACCATGAAGTGGTATTTTCCCAATTTAGCACAAGGTTGACACTTACACATCTTTTTAGTATTATTTCAAGGATCCATAAACATTCTTCAAAACTCTCTCCACAGACCGAGAAGTCATCCATAAAAACTTCCATCATACCATCTAGAAAATCAGAGAAAATGGACATCATGCATCTTTGGAATGTTGTAGGGGCATTAGACAATCCAAATGGAATTCTTCAATAAGAGAACATACCATAAGGACAAGTGAATGTTGTCTTTTCTTGGTCTTCAGGATGAATAGGAATTTGAAAAAATCCTAAATAACCGTCTAAATAACAGAAATGAGAGTGTTTAGCTAATCGTTCAAGCATTTGATCAATAAAGGGTAAAGGAAAATGATCTTTACGAGTGGCTTTGTTTAGCTTTCTATAGTCGATGCACATTCTCCACCCAGTGTGATTTCATTGTGCTACAAATTCTCCCTTAGCGTTGCTGATAACTATAACACCTCCCTTCTTAAGTATGACATGTATTGGGCTAACCCATTTACTGCCGGATATTGCGTATATGATTCTTGTTTCCAATATCTTTTCTACTTCCTTTTTGACTACATCGCTCAGAATATTATTGATTCTTCTCTGGTTCTCCCTAGAGGTCTTACAGTCTTCCTTAAGCATAATATGGTGCATGCAGATAGAGGGACTTATTCCTTTTAGATCTGAGATGTTATACCCTAAATTGGTTGGGTATTTTCTTAGGACATGTAATAATTTTTCAGTTTCTATTTGTCCTAGGTCTGTGTTGACTATAACTGGTTGTTCAAGTTCTGTGTCTAGGAATTCATACCTTAGGTCTTTGGGTAGTGTTTTGAGTTCTATAGCTGGATTCTTTGGACAAGGCATAGGATCAGGAGTTAGTGCTAGACATCACTCAGATTTTCATCTTGGTATTCACGGCGCCAATTATCGTCTTCAAAATTGGAGGTATAGGAATTTTTAATACTTCTGAATAAGTGGTTTGTTGTTTCTCCATTTCTTTTACGCATTTATCGATTACATCTAAGAAACAGCATGAATCATCGATGGTTGGTGCCTTAAATAATTTAGACAAGATGAATTCAAATTTTTATTCACCGACTTTCAAAGTTAGTTTTCCGTTTATAACATCTATGATGGTTCCTGCAGTGGCTAGGAATGGTTTACCTAATATAATAGGAATGTTGGAATCTTTCTTAATGTCCATGATTATGAAATCAGTGGGGATATAGAATTGTCATATACGTACAGGAACATTTTCTAACATGCCTAAAGGAAATTTCACCAAACGATGCGCTAATTGTACGAACATCCTTGTTGGTCTTAGTTCTCCCATGTTGAGTCTTTTGCAAATTGATAAAGGCATCAGACTAATACTGGCTCCTAAATCCCATAGTGCTTTGCCTATGACAAACTTTTTGATAACACAAGGTATGGAAAAGCTACTTGGGTCTTTCAGTTTATGAGGCATGTTATTTTGGATTATAGCACTGCATTCGGCAGTGAGCATAACAGTTTCATTATCCTCAAGCTTTTTCTTATTGGATAGGATTTCTTTAGGAAATTTAGCATAGGAGGGCATTTGTATGATAGCTTTTGTAAAAGTTATGGTAATGTTAATTTGTTTCAGAAGTTCAATAAATTTATTAAATTGCCCTACATTTTTAGACTTAGAAAATCTTTGAGGATACAGGATAGGTGGTTTATATGGTGGCGGAGGCACATAAGGTTCTTCTTTTTCGACGACCTCTTCACCGTCACCTTCCTTTTCTATTTCCTTCGACTCATCTTCCTTCTCAGTCTCTTTACCAGGTTTTTGGTAGATGGTTGGTTTCTCAAATCTAGGTTTAGTTGGTCCATCTAGTTCTGTACCACTCCGAAGTGTTATAGCATTAGCATGCCCTTTTGGACTTGGTTGGGGTTGTCAAGGAAAAGTTCCTGCTATAGCAGTTGTAGCTGCTTGCTATTGAGCCAATTGGAAGATTTGTGTTTCTAACATTTTGTTATGTGTGGCAAGAGCAACAACCTTATTTGTCAGTTGCTTAATTTGTTCACTAGTGTGAATATTTTGATTTAGGAAATCTTTATTAGTTTGAGCTTTGGTGGCCACAAAGTTTCCTATCATTATTTCAATGTTTGATTTCCTAGGGATATTCAGAATATTTGAGACATTTGGGTGGCTTTCTGATATCCTAGGGGTGTAGTAAGAGCTTGCCCAGGTGCGTACAAGGCATTATTGCTTTTGTATGAGAAGTTTGGATGATTCTTCCAAGAAGGGTTATAGTTATTTCCATAGGGGTTCCCTTGAGCGTAATTCACTTGATCAGCTGGTACTCCTGTTAAAAGTGGACATTTGGGTGCAGCATGCGCGTGAAGTCCGCATAAATTACAGGTTGGAGCTAGTGCAACCACGGTGGCTGCGGAAGCAGTGGTTAAGCTTTATATCTTTTGGGTAAAGGCTTCTACCTTAGCGTTAACTTGGTCTAGGCTACTAACTTCATACATATCGCCTTTCGTTTGAGTTTTTTCCATAATGGTTCTATCGCTTCCCCACTGGTAATGATTTTGAGCCATACTTTCGATAACCCGATAGGCATCATGGTAAGGTTTATCCATCAGTGCACTGCCATCTGTAGCGTCAATCGTTAGTCTTGTGTTGTACAATAGACCATTGTAAAAGGTTTGGATGATCATCCATTCTTCTAGACCATGATGTGGACAAAGTTGCAACATGTCTTTGTATCTTTCCCATGCTTTGAAAAGAGATTCATTTTCCTTTTGTTTAAAACCATTGATATTGGATCTTAGCATAGTTGTTTTACTCGGCGGAAAATATCGCGCTAGGAAAACTTTCTTCAACTCACTCCATGTGGTAACAGAGTTGGATGGTAGAGACTGGACCCAAGCTCTAGCTCTATCTAGTAATGAGAAAGGAAAAATATGAAGTCTTATTGCTTCAGGGCTGACACCATTTTCTTTCACTATGTTTGCGTACTACACAAATATAGATAAATGAAGGTTTGGATCGTTCGTAGGACATCCCGAAAATTGGTTTTGTTGGACCGCTTGTAATAATGAAGGTTTTAACTCAAAATCGTTCCGAGTGATGGCGGGAGCAACAATACTATTGTGAGGTTCCTCTTGCAATGGGGAAGCATAATCTTTCAGAGGACGATTTTGGGGTCCTTCAGCCATACTAGGTTCAGAAAGAGAATAGTTGGGAAGAGTGGTTTCGGGAACATTGTACTTAATCTAATATTCTCTAATTTGGCATATTATACTAACGAAATGCTCAACTTCTTAGATTGGTTGCTCTAGATCTTCTTCACCTTGAGAGCGAGTATTTGGCATACAATGAACGGATAAAATAAAATAAAATTGGTTGCCTTAGTCTATACTTCGTAATAAAGGATTCACAATATTGACTAAATTTGTCCCCGACAACGGTGCTAAAAACTTGATCGCGACTTTAAGATTCTGTCGGGTGTAGTGAGTGCAAGTGCACAGTCTAATCGTGTAGTTTTAAAAGATATCGAACCCACAGGGACCGATGGTCAAACTACTGTTATCTAGGGTCACTGTGTAAAGCTAAGGCTAATGATAAGACTTGGATGTTGGGGTTTAAACAGGAATTAACTAAGATTTAATAATTGATAACAGAATACCGGTATATAATTTATCGACTTCAAGGATTCAATAAATCATCGGCATAGTTTTAAGTATTAAAACATTGTTTCAGTGGAAACTATTAATTTAAAAACATTTGTCTCACACTCTAGTTCTATTGATCCAGGTCATATTATTAAACTAAAATGAGCACTCTCGTTGTGTCATTTAAAATTTAAAAGTATTTTTTGAAAACAAATAGAGTCCAATTAATTATAAAGTGCTCTCCCTGTATTTAAAAGTAATGTTCAATTACCACTATCAGGTTAAAATCTCAAACTCTCGCTTTGTCGATTTTATCCTTAGTTTGTCCTTTACTCTCGTAGCAAAACAATTTAATATTGAAATTGGAAACCAAAACCAGAAAAGTCTTTTTGTAAATATTTATGCCAATCAATTACGAACCCCTTCGGTTTATGACCTCACATACCGGTACCGGGATAGTTAGCCAAACATAGTTTTATTGCGTAATAACATAGAATAAAAGCATGCATACAATAATATAATCATGGTAAAATAAATAAACTGTATTAATTAAATTTGAAACCTGGAATTAAATATTGAAAATATATATTGCAGTATGCAATCCTCCACAAGCCGACAGGATTGGCCTTGGAATAAAATAACTTGCAGAAAAATAAATAAGCCTAAGCAAAGTTCTGAAAGCTGAGAAGGAAACTAATGGTGAACTACTCCTCTGGTGTAGAGAAATATTGCTTTAATGGTGATCAGTTCTTTCTGCTTAAAGAATTCTAAAACGAAAATACAAATGCTCAAATCTGTAAATTGGAATAGTAATAATAAACTCAGTATGTAGAAGAAAAATAATTTCTTGAGAGGGTGCGCGAGCGAGACTTTCTTTGATAACTGCTTGCTTTTATATATTCCATTTGTTGAGGAGAAATAGGGACAATTACTTGATTCCCGTTCTTCGTGCGTGGAGGTAAAACCGGAGGAAAAAGTGTTTCTCGCGAAGACTTTGTAAGTAATTGAAATGAAGAAGAGACTTTGTGTGTTGTGGCGAGTGGCACATATTTCATTATGTGGGCATGTAATTTTTTCTTTGTGCCGACCGTCGGGATTTGGGTGCCGAGGGGAACACATCCAAAACTTGTGTCGACTGTCATGATGCTGTGACGACCATCACAGGCTTCTGATATAGATTCTTCTATATTTTCCTGCTAAATTGTCATTTCTTCAATATTTTTCTTCCTTTTATCAAGTAGGCTTTGCAGAAAGTAAATACCTAAAACATACTACAAATAGAGACATAATGCAACATAATTAACGAAAAATCTGAAACTTTATCTATGTAAACTGGGCGGAATTTGCTATGACTTTTCGAGTTATCATAACATAACCAAAAATAATATCATCAACATAAATTTGAACAATTAGAATATCATTTTTTAAGATTTTGCAAATAAGTGTAGTGTCAACCTTTCCTTTGGTAAACTTATTTTCTACAAGAAAATTACTCAATCTGTCATACCAAGCTCTGGGAGCTTGTTTTAGGCCATACATAGATTTCTTTAGTTTAAAAACAAGGTCTAATTTCTCAGAATTTTTAAAGCCAGGAGGTTGTTTGAAGTACATTTCTTTAGAAATATATTCATTTTGAAATGCACTCTTAACATCTATCTGATAAAGGATGATGTTATGATTTACAGAAAAAGAAACTAACAAACAAATAGCTTCTAACCTAGCGACTGGTTTAAAGGTTTGTGTGTAGTATATCCCTTCTTGTTGACTATGACCTTGTGAAACCATTCGTGCTTTATTTCTGACAACTTCACCTTTCTCATTTAGTTTGTTTCTGAACACTCATCTAGTTTCGATGGCATGGACACCTTTGGGTTTCTGAACTAGATCCCAAACATAATTCTTTGAGAATTGGTTTATTTCTTCTTCCATATCCAGAATCCAATATTTATCTAGAAGGGCTTCCTCAATAGATGTGGGTTCTATTAAAGAAACTAAACCCAAAAGCACTTCATCAGAAGGTTTGAGAGTTGATCTTGTTCTAACTAGAGCATCTTTACTTCCAAGAATTAGATCTTCAGGATGGGAGGATGTGATTTTGTTCTTCCTTGGTTGAGGTTGATCGGAAGGACTATCAACAACATCAAAAGAAGGAGCTTTTGATTCTTTATCTTCTTAAATCTTCTCATTTGGCTCAACAAACGTTATAGTTACATCTGCAAGCTTTTTACACAACTTTGACTTTTCATAGTCAAGCTTATCATCGAATCTGACATGGATTGATTCCTCCACGATTCGTGATTCTACGTTATAGATTCTGAAGCCTTTAGAGAGTTCAGAGTATCCTAACAGCAGACACTTCTGCGCCTTGGAATCAAACTTACCTAGATTATATTTAGTGTTCAACATATAACATATACATCCAAATGGATGGAAATAAGAAATGTTAGGCTTTCTATTCTTCCACAATTCATAAGGAGACTTACTCAAAATAGGTTTTATGGAGATTCTATTTTGAATATAACACGATGTATTCACTGCTTCCGCCCAGAAGTGCTTAGCCATTTGAGTTTCTTGGATCATGGTGCGAGTCATTTCTTGTAGTATTCTATTTTTCCTTTCTACAACCCCATTTTGTTGTGGAGTTTTAGGGCATAAGAAATCATGGACTATGTCATTTGAATCAAAAAGTTTTTCAAAATATTTGTTTTCAAATTCTCCACCATGATCGTTTCTAACTCTGACCATTTTGCAATCCTTTTCATTTTGCGCTTGGGAACAAAAGGAAGCAAATATAGAGTGTGACTCATCCTTGTGTTTCAAAAGTATTACCCATGTCCATCTAGTATAATCATCAACTATGAAAATTCCATATTTCTTACCATTGACAAAAGCAGTTTTCACTAGTCCAAATAAGTCAATGTGAAGAAGTTCTAATGGCTTAGAAGTAGAAACAATCCTTTTAGCTTTAAACGAAGTTTTTGAAAAATTACCTTTCGGACAAGCTTCACAATGAGCATATGAAGTATACTTCATATTGGGCAAGCCTCTGACTAATCCAAGTTTATTTAGTTGAGATATTTTTCTCAAGCTAACATGACCCAAACGTTTGTGCCAAACCCATTGTTCTTCTTGAACAATTAGAAGACATTTTACATTTTGATTTTTCAAATCTAATAATCTTATTTTGTAAATAGTGTTCTTCCTCTTTCCATTTAATAGAACTAGCCCATCCTTCTGACTAACAGCCTTATAGGACGTTTGATTAAAAATGATGTCATAACCATTGTCACTAAGTTGGCTAATTGACAAGAGGTTATGCATCAGACCCTCGACTAAAATAACATTGTTAATAGAAGGGAATTTACCATTACTAATAGTTCTAGAGCCAGTGATCTTTCCTTTCTAGTTGCCTCTGAAAATGACAACGCCTCCAGATTTAAGTTCCAAATCTTGGGACATAATCCTTTTGCTTGTCATGTGTCACGAGCATCCACTATCTATGTATCATGACTGATGTTTCAGTGGTGCAATCAAGGACATCTACAACATAGATTATCTGATCCTTAGGTGCCCATTTTCCGGGCCTTTCTTGTTATCAGTTCCAGAGGTTTTGACTCTTTTGGACTTTTGTGCAACAGGATAATCATGTGAAATATGTGCATGATACTTTAGTTTAGAAGTTTCCTTTTGTGTTTGTGTTTGTGCTACAGTAGTATCAGAACCTTCTTGTTCATAACATTTCAAATTTGTGCCAGCAAGCACGAAATGTTCAGAAGGAGGTTTTGGCATGATAATTAGAGTCTCATCAATTTTCTTTGATGATCCATAGTATCCCAAATCTCTGCTTCCATTTCTACTAACGCCATAGATCATTGAAGCCATTTTACTTCTATATATGCTCTTAGTTAGGAAATGATGGAAAACTCTATCATATCTGATTACTTTATTAGTAATAGATGTGGTAGAGATTATCTCTTCTTCCTACCTAGAAACTTTACTTTTGAGAGCTAGATTTGATTTTTCTAAAACAAATAATTTTTAATTTAAATTAGAAATGTTTTGCTCATCATTAGTAGAATTTTCAGAAGTAACTACAAACTTTTTTTCAGAGTTTTGTATTTAATTAGAAGAGTTTAATACTTTCTCACCATTTCAGAAACACGAGATTCAATTTGAAAATGAGAAAGAGAAGCAATTACCTCAGCTTCACCTTCAGAGTCTGACTCATCATCTTTTGTCAGCTCACATTCTAATGTTTCTTCATCTGTGTTGGTTTTGGCCACGAGTGCCACGTTTGCATGTTCTTCATCAGAATCTTCATCTTCTGATTCTGAATCATCCCATGTTTCCATGAGACCCTTCTTAGCTTTGTAATCCTTCTTAGTCTTCTTGTCTTTCTTGAGCTTTGGGAAATCATTTTTGTAATGTTCAGCCTTGTTGCACTCATAACAAGTAACTTCTTTTCCAGAAGCATTCTTCTGACCAGAAGTAGATTCACCTCTTCCATAAGTCCTTAATTGACTTCTAAATTTGCTTTGTCTATGCTTCCAGATTTGAATGATTCTTCTAGATATCAACGAAATTTCTTTATCATCTGAGTCTTCTTCAGATTCTTTTGAGTCTTCCTTAGCTTGATGAGCCTTTGTATTTCTAGACTTAGACCTTAGAGCCATAAACTTAACTATTTTTTGGGGTTTATCGTAATCAAGCCCAATCTCATGACTTCTTAAAGAGATAATTATCTCCTCAAGAGAGGTGTTATTCAGCTCCTTTGAAAGTTTCAAAGCAGTTACCATTAGTCTCCATTTTTTAGGCAGACTTTTGATAATTTTCTTAACATGATCTGTTGTAGAGTAACCTTTATTAAGAACCTTAAGTCCTGCAACAAGAGTTTGAAATCTTGAAAAAATTGTTTCCACAGATTTGTCGACTTTCATCTTGAAGGCTTTGTATTTTTAAGTTAAGGCTGGAGCCTTTGTTTCCTTTACTTGTGCATTGCCTTCATGCGTCATCTGAAAAGAATCAAAGATAGGCTTTGCAGTCTCTCTATCTGTGATCTTCTCATATTCATTGCATGAAATAGCACTAAGCATAATAGTTCTTGATTTGTAATGATTATTGTAAACTTTCTTATGTGATTCTGTCATTACAATTCTTGCAATCTTCTGACCTTTATCATCTACTGGGTGAGTGTAACCATCAACTACCAAATCCCATAGATCCAAGTCATATGCCAAAGAGTAACTTTCGATTCTATCCTTCAAATAGTAAAATTTCTCCCTATCAAACATAGGAGGTTTTGAACCATAATGATCTCTATCAGTATCCCTATTATCAACATTAGAAGTAGGTGTAGCCATTGGTTTTTCACACACACTGGATCAGTACTGAACACTGTTAAGTGTTAATAAAAATGCAAACTTTTTATCTCCTCAGAACCGGAGCTCTTATGATAATTGAAGGTGTGAAGAACACAAGAAAGGTGGGGTTTGAGTTGGGTTTTAAATTAACACTTTTCTTTTTAAAAATATTACCCTTTAAATAAAATACTTTTTCGTCACTCGTGATAATAACAATAATTAAGAACAGGGAGTAAAGAACAATATATGTTTATACTAGTTCACTTGAAAACTATCAAGCTAGTCTAGTCCACCCTCCAATGTGATTTTTCCTCTCTCAATCGATGACTTAATCCAATAATCCCATTGATTATTATAATGAACAAGATACCTGTAAGTGACTAACAACCTCTAAGACACATAAGTCCTAAACTTCTTAAGGATACAGACCTAATCGGTCCCTTAAGGAAAATGAAACCTCTAAGACACACTAGTCCTAGACTTCTTAAGGATACAAGCCTAATTGGTCCCTTAAGGAAATCAAACAACTGTTTGAATTCAGGTTTTGTTTACAATAATATTGCTTCAACACAAGCTAAATATGTAAACTATTTTAAGAACAATGACTTAAGAATATGAAAGCAATAAACAACGCTTTTGTGTGGATATGCAGTAAATTAGCTTCAGCTTTCTCTCTTAGTCTTCAAGCCTTTATATAGCCAATAAAATACATTCGTTGAGGGGTACTCTTG
Source organism: Vicia faba (assembly GCA_948472305.1). Lineage (NCBI taxonomy): Eukaryota > Viridiplantae > Streptophyta > Magnoliopsida > Fabales > Fabaceae > Vicia > Vicia faba. The sequence continues at coordinate 843,885,552 of OX451739.1, forward strand.
GGATTTCCATAAACATTGGAAGCTTGAGCAATCACGTGGGGGACAAGATCGTGTAACGCATCCGACCTTTTATGGTAAAGGAATGAAATGTTGATTGTACCATGTACTACTTGTACCATATTAATATTATCTTCTTTCCTTCTTCATTTCAGAGGCTCCTGCGAGCATCAGTTTAGAAGCGAGAACATAACATAAGGTCATCAAAACTTCAAGTCTTCAGAGTCTTCAGAACTGCGTCTCCAGAGTCTTCAGCACTTGGTCGTGAGAACCTTTTCTTAGAACCATGGGTCTTCAGAACTTCAAGTATTTAGAGTCTTTAGAACTTATGTCATCATAGTCTTTAACACTTGGTCTTTAGAAACCTTTTTATAGAATCATGGGTCTTTAGAACTTCAAGTTTTTAGAGTCTTCAGAAATTCGTCTATCAGAATCTTCAGACTGGTTTCTTTCGACTTCATATCAGAGCCTACACTTCAGAGTCTTCTGGAGTGTCTTTCTACTGTTTATCAAAACTTGTGTGGCGCAGAAACAGAATTAATTCTCTTCTAATGTTTTGGTCACACCATCCATCAGAAGCAAAACATGTTTGTTATTGTGATCGGTGGGAAGAGAACTGACTGTTTTGGATATGCTGGTTCGCGTTTTGCGTTTGTTTTCGCAAAATGTCACGGTAAGCAAGAGTCGCCACCGTCTTTTATTTTATCCAACAAGGAAAGGACAAAAGCACAGAAAAATTCCTTTTTGAGATATTTCTCGGGTTCGGGAGGTAGATTATAGAAAAAGAAGGTGTTAGCACCCTTTCTATCCGTGGTTATCCACGGGCTCTTAGGTACTTGCTCACTGTGTTTTCAAAAGTTTGCTTTTCTTTGTGTTTGTGGGTTTGAAAAGAGTTTTTGTTTTGAAGAGAGTGTAAGTGCGAAAAGTTTTGTTTTGTTTTAAAATGAGCAAGTACTTAAGAACCATCTACCTACTCAAAAAGGAATTAAACTGTGCAAATGTCCTTTAGGCAATGCTATCCCACTATTGAGGAGTAGGTAACATCGTCGTTGGAGTTTTCGGGTCAATTCAATTAAGGGACGTGTGGTCACTAAAGCAATGTTAGGACGCCTTAGCTGTAACCCTAATGTCTTAGATTATTTATCCGAGGCAACGGTTCCGAGGCAACTTATGATCTTTGGACAGGAGGGCGACCTCTAAAACTTCCTATACTTAATGACCACGTTCAAAGGCAACCAAGTGAGGTGTACCCTAAGAGCGGCATGTGCAAGTGTGTTAGTTCGGTTGATTTTATCTGTACATGTCATGGGTGAGCTATTGTTGATTTTAAGTTCATATATTTGATCTTGTCATGCATTCCCTATTATCAAACATCTAACAGTTAATATTGTGCGGAAATTAAATTGCGGGAAATTGAATCTAAGCTATTACAAGGCGTCGAGTATTTACATTGCCAAAAACAAACCCTTGAAATTAAAATGCGGAAAGTAAATAAAGTGATAAAATAATCAAAGTCCTAATTAAACTATTACATTCTGGGAAACAGATACAATAATATGATAAAATGGATCGCGTGCGGGAAATTAAATCGGATGCGAGTTTTTTGGGGTTTTGACCCTTTTTTGAAAGAAAGTGTTTTTTTGGTTATTTTTGGATTAAAAGAAATTAAATTAAGTTAACAATTAAATTAATAAACTAATTAATTAATTAAAATATTTTTGGAGTTTTTGATATTTAAGGAAATAAAAATAAATTTGATCAAAGTTAATAAAAACCTAATCGTCTAAATTAATTTTAATTATTGCAAAAAATAATAAAGTTATTTCCTAATTAAACTAAATTAATTGAATTAATATTTATTTACAAAAATAAAGTGCTGAATTTAATTTTAATAAATAAAATATATTTTTTGGTTTTTGATTTTATTAAGAAAAAAGATTAATTGGTTAGTGATTAATAAAAAGAATAACAATTAATTAATTAAATGAAAATAATAAAAATAGAGAGAGAGTTTAGGAGTATACGGGCCTGATTGGAGGGGTGAAACAGCTGTTGGCGTCATGTGTAAACTGTTTTGTTTTGGCCATTTGTGTTTTGGCTTTTGGCCATTTGTGTTCTGGCCTCAACCTTCCTTAACCTTCTCAGGATGTCTGTCTCGCCATGTATTGGTGTCATGTGTAAGCTGTTCTGTTTTGGCCATTTGTGTTTTGGCTTTTGGACATTTGTGTTCTGGTCTCAACGTTCCTTAACCTTCTCAGGATGTCTTTCTCGCCATGTATTGGTGTCATGTGTAAGCTGTTCTGTTTTGGCCATTTGTGTTTTGGCTTTTGGCCATTTGTGTTTTGGCCTCAACGTTCCATAATGAACCTGCATGGGATCCTGTCTAAATTTGCAGTGTTGAATCTCATGAATATATTAAATAAATTACTATATATCATAAAATATAAATAAAGCCAATATATATGAAGAAATTTATTGTTTAGGCCCAATATGACATGTATGAATGATTATACCATTTTGATCATGGAGATCAAATCAGCCTTACCTTTGGAGAAGTAGTGATATGAATGCTTTTATGCCTTGGAGAAGTAGTGATATGAATGCTTTTATGCCTTTTGATCATGGAGATCAAGTCAGCCTTACCCTTACCGGAGAAGTAGTGAGATGTTGGTTTATAACCGGGATGGTTTGTTTGTAGTGAGATGTTGGTTTGTAATAAGGATTTCAAGGTTTTAGGATTCTTGAAAGAATTTGATATTCTGACATCGTTGTGGCAAGGGTTTTTTTCTCTCCTCCTTTGTTTGTGTGAAAAGAATGAGATTATATAATGGAAATTAGAGCAAAGAAAATGGGCTTTGAATGTGCAATTGGGCCTCCAATATTCACTTGAATTCGTCACGTTGCAGGCTAAATCTCAGGGGCTTAGGTGCAATTTTTGAAGTTGAGATGTGAAAACAAAATGTAGCCGACATCGAGAACTAACTCCTGTCCGAAAATCGGCTCAATCGGATAAAAAGTGAATTAGTTATGAATTTTTGAAGTTTCAGCTCAGACAAACTTATTTTGGGCTCTAGTGTCGACTCTGACACGTTCTTCGATAAAAAACTGGTATTGATCGGAGCAGAATCCGGTCTCGACTTTTGAAGCAAAGTTGTAGATCTATGAGTCAGTGACCTTGTGTAAAAATATGAGCCAAATCCGATAAAAATTGACCGAGTTATGAATTTTCGAAGTTTCGACCCAGATAAAATAATATTCAGCATTCAGGATTTTCGGCTCGTCACGCACTCTGAGCAAAAAACGAAGGCCTTTTGAATACTGTTTGAACTCAATACCTTATGTGAAAATATATCCAACTCAACTTGTGAAATTTTGGCGCCAGAACCAGCTCGATACGATGAAAATCGACCAAGTTATGATTTTCTGAACATGACGCAAATAAACTTCTGTCACAAATTTTCTGTATGAAAATACTTGATAAATCCACATTTTTGAAGACTTTATGATCGAAATTGGCTTCCATCCATGAGAGATGAAAACATAGATGACGTCAAGACGGAATTTTGGCCACTGGAACGGGTTTAAAACGAGCCACGATCTTCAAGTTATGAATTTTTTAGCGCGTAAAAACTGCACTTTCAGCACACTTTTTTCACCATATTTCTTCGAGAAAACTCACACAGTCGGATACCTTCTTTAAAGAATCGACTCTTGAGCCGAACCTGAATTTGAGAATACGTTATCAGAGATATATTGGCGAAAGAACACCTGAATATGACGCGTCGGGTTGGACTTGTGAATCTTTCTTGAAATGTTTTGAGAAATATGGGAGGGCAAATTTTGGGGTACAACAGTTGCCCCTGTTCAATCTTCTTAAACCTGGGGATATAGATTGGCTTTCGGGCCTTTCGTGATCCAAAGGTGGAAGATGATTGAACACTAGAGTGCCCAGAAATTTGCACTCGCATAACGTAGTATTTGTCTTGTGATGTCAGGAATGGGCTTACAGATGCCATTTGGAGATTGATGATGAGAGATAGGCTTAAAGATGCCATCCAAAGGAGTGTCGATCGCGTAAGAGATTCCTTAGCGAGAGCTTGTATACCTGTTGTTGAGGGAGATTCCATCGGGGAATGTTGTTCTTTGTCTTAGGAGGAATAGAACTTTAGGAGCTTCGGTCGTCCGTTATTCTACTGGGGAATCATCTCTGTCGAAGAGTTGAGAGTGAACTACTATCTGGTCGCAACCCAGGCTTCATAGTGATAAGACCGACTGCTATCTGGTCGTAATCCAGGCTTTACAGTGACTTACTGGGGAGATGAGATTAAACTTGCTATCCGGTTGTAATCCAGGCTTTGCAATACCTCACTTATTATCTGGTCGAAATCCAGGATTCAGAACAAATCAAGTGGTTATCCGGTCACATCTGGGCTTCAACTTGAATTTAGGGCACACTAATATCTGGCCGACTCCGGGCTTCTTAGTAACTGTTCATGTAAACTGCTATTTGGTTGGAATCCAAGCTTCACAGTTCCTTGTACCGCTATCTGGTCGTAATCCAGGCTTCACGATGTATCATACCATTATCTGGTCGAATCTAGGCTTCATGGTGTCGCGTACTGCTATCTGGTCGAATCCAATCCTCACTTCTTATCTGGGAGAAATCCAGGCTTTAGAACAAATCAAGTGGTTATCCGGTCGCATCTGGGCTTCCCTTTGACGGTTGGGTTTACTAATATCCGGTTGAATCAGGTCTTCATAGTAATTGGCTGGATAAACTGTTATTTGGTCGTAATCTAAGCTTCACAATACCTCACTTCTTATCTGGTCGAAATCCAGGCTTCAGAATAAATCAAGTGGTTATCCAGTCGCATCCGGGCTTCCCTTTGACTGTTGGGTTTGCTAGTATCTGGTCGAATCCGGGCTTCATAGTAACTGGCTGGGTAAACTGTTATTTGGTCGTAATCCAAGCTTCACAATACCTCACTTCTTATCTGGTTGAAATCCAGGCTTCAGAATAAATCAAGTGGTTATCCGGTCGCATCCGGGCTTCCCTTTGACTGTTGGGTTTGCTAGTATCCGGTCGAATCCGGGCTTTATAGTAACTGGCTGGGTAAACTGTTATTTGGTCGTAATCCAAGCTTCATAATACCTCACTTCTTATCTGGTCAAAATCCAGGCTTCAGAACAAATCAAGTGGTTATTCGGTCGCATCCGGGCTTCCCTTTGACGGTTGGGTTTACTAATATCCGGTCGAATCCGGGCTTCATAGTAACTGGCTGGGTAAACTGCTATTTGGTCGTAATCTAACCTTCACAATACCTCACTTCTTATCTGGTCGAAATCCAGGCTTCAGAACAAATCAAGTGGTTATCCGGTCGCATCCGAGCTTCCCTTTGACGGTTGGGTTTATTAATATCCGGTCGAATCTGGGCTTCATAGTAACTGGCTGGGTAAACTGCTATTTGGTCGTAATCCAAGCTTCACAGTGTCCCTTAACGCTATCTGGTCATAATCCAGGCTTCACGATGTATTATACCACTATCTGGTCGAAATCCAGGCTTCATGGTGTTCGGAGGCATCAAGATACTATCCAGTCGTACCCGGGCTTCATAACTTTTATTAAAGATATACCCTTATCTGGTCGTAATCCAGGCTTCGTAGTACTCTTGGTTGCTATCTGGTCGTAATCCAGTCTTCACAACATCTTCTACCATTATCTGGTCGTAATCCAGGCTTCATGGTCTTGTTTTGCTTTCTGGTCGTAATCCAGTCTTCACAATATCTTCTACCATTATCTGGTCGTAATCCAGGCTTCATGGTTTTGTATTGCTTTCTGGTTGTAATCCAGTCTTCACAACATCTTCTACCATTATCTGGTCGTAATCCAGGCTTCATGGTTTGTGTTTATGATATACCATTATCTGGTCGAATCCAGGCTTCATGGTGCTTACTGAGCTGCTATTCGGTCGTAATTCGGGCTTCACGACTCACTGGGGAATAAACTATTATTCGGTCATTCTCTGGGCTACATAGCTTTCTTTTGAGAGATGTCACTACCTAGTCGTAATCCAGGCTTCACGGTAGTCTGATATTGTTATCTGGCCGTAATCCGGGCTTCACAATATGCTGTAGAAATCAAGATACTATCCGGTCGTACCCGGGCTTCATAACTTGAATTTTGATTGTATCTTTCCTGAAAGGTAAATGTCAGTCTTATGTAATGCATGATATGGATCAAACAATGATGTTCTCAACATAAATGAGATTGTATGATATGATGCGTATATGCATGTATCATGATGTATGAAAATGTGATGTTTTAGCTGGGGAAAATAAATCCCGGATAGCTGCTGGAGAATAGAGTTGAATTCTTTGTTTCCACTGGGGATGATGAACGAAGGTGATAAACTTGCAGGAGAGGATAACTCCGTTGGGGAATAAACTGATGAGGAGATTACTCCGAGGGGAATTACTCTTGTGGGGAAGAGATGCTCTGCTGAGGATTTTAACGATAAACTCCGCTGGGAATTCCGCTGATAAACTATGTTGGGGATTTCAATGATGAACTCCGCTGGGGATGAATTACTATTGCTGGTGATACTGAATCTGTTGAGGATTGAATTCCTGTTCGGGGAAAGAAAGAACTTCGCTGGGGATGGTCTTTCAGTTGTAACTTGCTGAGGATAACCCAGTTAGACTCTTGTGGGGATAACCCTCTGAATTTGGCTGGGGAGATTTATTTGCGCTCTGCCGGGGATAGGCTTCCAGAATCTACTGGGGAAGATGATTCAGCTCTGTTGGGAAAGCATTTTTAGACCGCGCTGGGGAAATGGCTCCACTGGGGGTATCTTGTATTCCGCTGGGGAACATTCTTATACTCTGTTGAGGAATATTAAGACTGCCGGGGATACTCTTATACTTGCTGGAGAATATTCTTATACTCCACTGGGGAATATTAGGACCTTCTGGGGATACCAAGCCTTTTTAGGGCTGATGGTAGATTAACTCTGTTTGGGGAGAGTATTGCTGATTTGTACCTAGCTACAAGTCTTAGCTGGAAGAGCTACCATTACTGTCTTGCTCTGCGGGGAATGAACGGTATCTTAGCCAATTCTTCAGCTGAACCTACCTTTGTACCTGGTGAACAAAGCAACTGTACAGCTTGGACAATTCTTATTGCCCCTGTTTCTGCGAGAGAAGGTGCCTGCGGAGGCCTGTGGATCGAGTATTATCCCCACCTATGAGGTGCTTGGTATCTTTCGGTCCAAATGACAAGTCTTCTTCTGGTAGGCCAGTGACGAGATGATGAGACATAGTCGTACGCTTTGATCCCTAATTTTTGCCTGGACCGCCCTTTCGGGTTTTCGGTCCACCAGGATACCCTTTTCTGCCCAAGCCGCCTTTTCAGGTTTTCGACTTGCCGGGTGTATAGATTTTTCATTTTCATCCCTTATTTTTTCCCGAACCCTTTTGGTTTGCCGGGAAGCCCTTATTTTTGCCTAGGTCAGTCAACCTAGCGGGTCTTTGATTATGCATAGTACTTTTTGACTATGTCCACGCTCTCAGGATGTAGGGAGGTGTCACTGTCGGTAGTGTTGTGTTGCCATACTACCAGAAGATCTTCGTTTGATCATGCAAGATTCGTTGCTGGAATTCATGTCCAATGCTCCAATTGATTCAGATGGAGATCTGCCCCTGGCTATTTGGCATTTTGAGAGATTCCTTGAATCTTGACTTGACTTCCCCAGATGATGGACAATGATCATGCCGTGCCCCTTGATTGGAAGTGTTTTTCCACTTGAGGTGATCCTTTTTATTGAGAAGGTTTTTTGTTCACTAAATATTCGTCGTGCTAATTTCTCTGTTGTTGAACAAATAGTCATATGCAAACAATATTATTTTAAGAATGCAAAACTTATGTCTGTTTTAAAATTTTTGAAAATGCCTTTTTCCAGTAAAACAAGCGAATTTTTGTAAAATGTGATGTCAACTCAGGATTTTGTAATCTCAAGCCTCAACTCAACTTTAGTTTTGATGAAAGACAAACAAGCTAGTTTTGATGAAAGACAAACAAGCACTATGGCAAGAAGGAAAAGAAGTGAAATTAGCTTAAAGTATCATTCACTCAAAGCTTCAAGGATCATGGCAAGCAATCAAGTATATCAATTCTCATTTGAACTACATTGATTAGAAATGCTCAAAAATGATATACACACTTGCCACAACACTTCACTTAAAGTTTAAAGCAAATTCTAAGTTTTTCACTGATGTAAATCGATTAACATATCATGTAAATAGATTTACACATGTTTTTTCAAAATCTAATTGGCCCTGGCAGCAATCGATTTACATGGAGTGTAAATCAATTGATTACTGAACTGAGTTAAATTTTTAACACTTGTAAATCGATTTACACATCATGCTAATTGATTTACACTTCAAATTTTTTGAAAACCAGAACGTTACAAACCCGTGCAATCGATTTACATCTAATGCTAATCGATTTACACGTTGTAATTTTTGAAAAATCTGAACTTGATTCAAGATATCCTTCACACCTTTTCTCCAATGTTTGCATGGTCATACATTGCATCTTCTCAAGTTTTACAAACAGAAAAGTGGTATCCATTTGGAAAGGTATCTTGATTGCTTTAAATATTAAATCTTTCAAATTATAAAACAACTCTTCTCTTATGCAATAATTATGAACTTTGTAAAAGATTCAAACTTCATATTTCTTAATTTTTAAGAACAAAGATTTTCTGCACTTTCCCACATATAAGAACAGAAATCTTTGAGCATTGTCTAACCATTGTGTTACAGTTTGAATTGTTTACAAGAGAAGAAAGAAGAAACTTCATTGAAGTCACTCTATGTGATCAACATCTTTCAAGAAATCATATTTCATAGAATTATACAAAGTGTAACTTATTTCCAGGATTGTTGGAATTAAGAATTAGAATACTTTTGTTCCTTGTTGTCCATTGTTGGAAACAAGAGGTATCTTTTGAGAGGATTATTCTCAAGAGACTTATTGGAAATCCAAAGGGTGTTCTTGGTATTTGTTAGTGTCTTTGGTTGATAAGACTAGGAAGAGTCTTGTAAAAGTTCTAACAAAATAGTGAAATCTCTTGCGTGTTTGCAAGGGGACTGGACGTACTTTCGGGGTGTTGAAGGAACCAGGATAAATCTCCGTGTCTCTTTACTTTCTGCACTTTACCATTTTCCAAAGCATTAAAACAAAACCAGAAAGTGTAAAATAAGTCAAAAATCAACCACCACCTAATTCACCCCCCCCCCCCCCTCTTAGGCGTAATCTTAAACTTACAATTGGTATCAGAGCAGGTTATAGGTAACCTGCTCCTAGAGATCCAGAATGGCTTCCGCAAATCATCAACCCGTTTTCAGAGATGGTGGTAGTAACAACAAGCCTCCTCTATTCTGTGGTGAATATTTTGACTTCTGGAAAATACGCATGAAGGCGCATCTAGAAGTGCAAGGAGAGGAAATATGGGATGCCGTTGAAAATGGTCCATTTATCCCGGTAACAGTAATCAATGGCGTTGGTTCTTCAAAGCCTAAAACTGCATGGGACGACGATGATAAAAAGAAATTTCTCTATGACAAAAAGGCAATAAACCTTCTTCAAGGTGCACTTAGTATGGACGGATTTTTCCGTGTCTCGACATGCAAAACAGCAAAGGAAATATGGGATACCTTGGTACAAACTCATGAAGGAACGACTGAAGTAAAAAGATCAAGGCTAAATACCCTAAGTCAAGAATACGAACTATTTCGAATGCAGACCGGAGAATCCATTCTTGACTTACAAAAGAGATTTGTGCACTTGACAAATCACTTAAGTGCTCTTGGTAAAACCTTGACAAATGATGAACTCAACTTGAAAGTCCTTAGATCATTGACTAGGGAATGGCAACCAAAGGTAACGGCAATCTCGGAAAAGAAGAGTCTCTCTGCAATGACTTCCGCTACATTATTTGGCAAACTTCAAGAATACGAAACGAAACTCGGTAGACTTGAAAAACATGAGAATCTAGAAAATAAATCCAAAAACATTGCCTTAAAAATCGATTCAAAGGAAGTAGTAAAAGAAGACAATCTGGAAGAAGGTGAAAATTTCATGCTTCTTGTTAAAAGACTTGGGAAGTTTTTTGGAAGAAATGACAAGGGCGGATCTCATGCAAATAAGAGAAAGCACTTCAAGAAAAGAGAAGCCTCCACATCAACACAAGATGTCTCATGTTATGAATGTGGAAAGCAAGGACATATCAAGCCAAACTGTCCAAATCTCCCAAAGAAAAACGGATTCAAAGGAAAGGACTCAAAACACAAGAAAGCCTACATAGCATGGGAAGATAATGATATGAGTAGTTCATCGGAATCGGAAAGCGACGAATGTGCAAATTTATCCTTAATGGCATCGCATCACTCCGACGACGAAGAAGAGGTTAGTAATGAATTTAATCTTTTTGATAATGATGTTCAAGGTGCCATTGATGAACTCTTGAAAGAATGCAAAAGTTTATACAAAAAGGTGTCAAACCAAGAAAAAGAACTCCTAATTTGTCTCGAAAAAATTGACACCATGACTAAAGATTTTGATCTTCAAAAACAGAATTTTATAAAAGAAAAGGAAAACTTTGCATGCTCCAAGTGTGAATCAAATGTCTTTCAAATTGTTCAATTGAAAAGAGTCATTGAACGATATGAAAAAGGACAAATAGGATTGGAAGGATTACTAAGCCAACAACGTTACCCAAATGATAAAAGAGGTCTCGGTTATGTGAATACTAAGAAACCAAGTAACAATCCCACTGTTTTTGTAAAGGCTAGTAATAGTTCCAATCCCAAGAGAGTAGAAAAGAAGCAATTTGTTCATAATCATCAAAAGAAAAAGGCTATTGTATCTAAAAGAAAACAAATTCCTAGATACAAGAGCAAATTTGTTCCAAACTGTTTTTACTGTGGTATTATTGGACACACACCTAATGCATGCTATATTAGAAATTTCAGTATGGCTAGTGGACACTATGCATGGGTGAAAAAGGGAACTAACTATGAAGGACCCAAGGCAACTTGGGTACCTAACAAGAAATAATTTGTTTTTGTAGGTATGCTTGAAATCCACATCAAACCTTTGGTATCTTGACAGTGGATGTTCAAAGCATATGACAGGAGATGTACACAAATTTTCATATCTAGTACATAAAGCCAAAGGGTATGTCACCTATGGAGACAACACCAAAGGAAATATTCTTGGCATTGGAATAGTTGGCACACCTCCATCCATTCAAATTGAGGATGTTCTCTATGTTGAAGGATTAAAGCACAACCTTCTTAGCATAAGTCAACTTTGCAATAGAGGGTTCAAAATTAAATTCAACAAAGAAGAATGCCTAATTATGGATGAGGCAACCAATGAGGTAAAACTCAAAGGTATAAGATCTAACAATATTTTTATGATTACTTTAGATGATTTGTCTATGAAGGTACAATATCTCATGGTAAACAACAATGACGCTTGGTTATGGCACAAGAGGATTGCTCACATACACATGGAGCACTTGAACAAATTAGTTAAGCATGACTTAGTTATTGGTCTACCAAAGATGAAATTCATCAAATACAAATTATGTAGTGCATGCCAAAAGGGCAAACAACTCAAAATCAACTCGCGGACATTTTCACAAAACCACTTGCAAAGGATGCATTCTTCAAAATTCGTCGTGAACTCCGAATCCTAGATGAACAAGATATATAAGGTGCACTCTATCCTTAACTATACATAAATATACATATATATGGGCTTAGAACATGTTTCAAATGTTAAAAATACAGTTTTAAATTTTTTTCTTTTAAGTAAATCGATTTACTTAGTGTGTAAATCGATTTACCACTGAACCAAAATCAATTTTCATAAAAAAAATTTGTGTAAATCGATTTACCACTGAAACTGAAGCGTTTTTATTTAATTTTTCACAGTGAAAATCGATTGATCCTTCACTTCAATCGATTTACACATGTTCAGCATGTGATATTTTTATGAGTCTTTAATATATTGGTCAACCTTACCTTGCCCCACAACCTCCCACCTTCTTTTTGACCAATCATGGAATCTTGACCAACTCCACTCAATTAAGTCTCATAAAGACCTCACTTACTCTACTCTACTATTTAATCTCACCAAAACTCCCTCACTATCTCATAACACCAAAACTCACTCACTATCTCATAACAACACCAAAAATTCTCTATCTTCCTTACTCAAAACCCTAACCATCTCCATGGCTCCCAAAAGAAAAGCAACAGCCTTAGAAAAAGGAAAGAAGAAAACTGTTGCAGCCTCTGAAAACTCATTGCTCGAGTACCTCTCGGATACACAACGTGAAAGATTCATCAAGCATTTTCAAATGAAAATAATCTCAGCTCCAAAATTCGGTATGTTATCTACCTTTCCCGATGAATGCTTCACTTTTCAAAAGGATTTGATTGCTTATGGGTTAGAACCATTAATATCATCACGTGGTTACTATTATCCGGATCTAGTTCGAGTATTTTACAGCAACATGCATTATGATAACAACAAATACCTATGTGCTCGGAACAAGAATTCCTCTGCATTCAAAAACAATAGGCAGAATTTTGAACATTCCATATACTGGAAGTTCTCTCTATGATCCAGAGGATGCTGACTGCGAAAATTATAGGAAGAGAGAATTCTTCAACAGCATTGGCCGGTTGTCAGAAGCAGAATATTGTGCAAAGCGGATTCGTAGTCTTGGCAGTGTTATTCCGGCTCGAGACACTTGGAGTGCTGGTAATTTTCATATTGTTTGAGTCTTTGCTCTGACATACCAGTGATGGTTCGGATACTGACAATTTATTTTGAACAGGAAGTCATTTTGTTGAGAGTTTGCAGGACCTCTTTCTTTTTTTATTTTATTATCCCTGTCTTTTGCATGAACTGTTTCTTTTTGTGATTACAGTCAGCGGGATGCCCCAGTTTTTCTTAAATCTCCTTCACAGGTTTTGACTTATTGGGCTTTTATTTTGAGATATAATGACTGCCTGTCCTTACGATTATACGAAACCATCACTGTCTTTTGTTTCGGAAGGACTTCTTTGATGCCATTCATTGTGCACCTGGATCAACTGAGAAACTACCCTGCCCTAGGTTATAATTACGGGTTTTAATTTGTGAAACGAAAAAAACTCCAACTTATTTGGCTCAAAGGGGTTGACTAGGGATTATCTTCCTTATAACTCCGCTATTTAGGATTTGAACAATGCATGTACATCGTCAGCAGGGTCTGTTCAAAAGCATACTATAGATATTTTGGTATCATTTTCGTCGTCCTCTCTCAAAAGGCTTAGAATTTTTTAATCGAGAGTTGAACATCACAAAAAATGAAAGCAATTTGAATATAGTGAATACGAATGGACTGATTCAAAACAGACATATGCAATGCATTGATAAAGTAATAAAGTTTGACATGAATAAATGTTCGAACAATCAAAAGAAAATTACAACTTGAAAATTATAATGAACAAAAAGCCCTCTCTTGTCAGAACTTGTCACTTCAAATGGTGAGCCTTGGAGGGATGGTAGAAGAACTCAGCCTGACCATCTTGTGTGAATTCCAATGCTCCTTCATCAACCAGGTTTTGAATTTTGTACTTCAACTTCCAACAGTCGTCAGTATCGTGCCCCGGGCTGTTGGAGTGATATGCACACCTTGCATCAGGATTGTACCTTGGGGAGGCTATGTTGGGATTCTTAGGAGGGTCCCTTAACGTCACCAGATTCAATCTCAACAGGTGTTATAAAGCCTGAGACAACGACATGTTGAGCTTGGTAAATTTCCTCCTGGGCATATTTGGCTTACTCTGATCAAACCATTGTTCTTGGCAAGGTCGTTGTTGGACCTGTGAGGTAGTAAAAACTTGGAGTGGTCTATTCTTCGTCAAACCAAACCTTTGACTTCTCAGAAGTTGATTAATGACTTGGTCCCCATTCTTGACTATTTGCTTCATGTCGTTGTATCTGAATTGACGAAGCTGGTTGACAATGGTTCTCAGCTCTTCTTGTTCCCGAGCTAAGCCTTGGATAAGAGCCATCTGCCCCAGCATCTGGGTTTTCATGGCACTGAACTCAGCTTGTAGTTGTTCCAGTCGTTCGTCCTTATTGTCTTTAGGACTTTTCTTGACCAAGTTCCCCATGAGGAGTGTTCTCAACTCTTCCTGCCCCTTGGATAGGTTTAGGAATATATCCCCGAACTGAGCTTCTTGAGTTTGAAGATCTTGTTTGTCTGGTTGGAAAGCCATTGCTGAAATAAACAGCGAGAACATGAGAGACCTGTACTGGGAGACCTGTTATGTAATGATATGTATGATATATGTATGCAATGTTTTCAAGGATCTCGCGGGGTAAACAAGAAACTTGTTAGAATTTGAATTTTGCAGCTTTGATTGAAGAAACATCGTGTTGTTAAGAGTCCTTCTTCAAGAGTCAAGCTCACCATATCCAGTGGGTCATAGCCCCTGACTCAAGTTATCGTGTTTTGATTTATAGACGACATTGGCTAGAGGAAAATAAATCCTCTTTGCCCCTTGCTTGACGTCTGATTCACCATAACCGGCATCAAAAACCTTTGAGATCCTTGAAATGGTTAAGGAAATGTTAAGGCATGATGTTATGATGTGTATGCTATGCGTTTAAGCAAACGTGTGAGGTGATGTAAGTAAAGCCTGCAATAAATCCAAATTATTGGATAAGGACTGTAAACAAAACCTGCAAGGAACTCATGTTGTCGGATAACAAGAAAGTGCAAGTAGTTCAAGTTTTGAAGGCACACAAGTCACACAATAGCCCTTAAATTTCAGGCCGGCATGGAGTTTAGGTATTACCCTCTTTCAGTTTAGTTGGTTTAAACCTGTCCTAAAAATAGTAACCGGGTTCTAGAGGATCTCAATATCACTGACTACCCTCAATCGGTCATAATTCCAGTTTAGCAACCTTTTCTTGCAGCCGGAATCATCGCGAGAGTTTAGTCTCAATGAGTGTAGCATACTGCTATTGTTATATGGCCAAGTTGGTCAATTTAAGGTTCTAAGGTTAGTTGGTGCTTAATGACCCCTTAGAAGACCCATATTCTCCTCGTTCCAACACAAGGGATATCGGTACAGACTAAAGTGCCACACCAACATAGCTACTACTTCATCCGTATCGATCTACGACGTATAGATCCTCACAGTTTATTTCTACTTACCTAAAGGGTATCCCTAGATCCGGGTTAGGATCTATAGAACTCCGATACAAGCCCACAAAGATAAATCATACAAAGCATACAATTGAAAACATAATGATCTAATCCTAAGGTACACCTCACTTATTAATTCCCCAGCAGAGTCGCCAGTTCTATGATCGGTGGCAAGAGAACTGACTGTTTTGGATATGCTGGTTCGCATTTTGCGTTTGTTTTCACAAAATGTCGCGATAAGCAAGAGTCGCCACCGTCTTTTATTTTATCCAACAAGGAAAGGACAAAAGCACAGAAAAATTCCTTTTTGAGATATTACTCGGGTTCGGGAGGTAGATTATAGAAAGGGAAGATGTTAGCACCCTTTCTATTCATGGTTATCCACGGGCTCTTAGGTACTTGCTCATTGTGTTTTCAAAAGTTTGCTTTTCTTTGTGTTTGTGGGTTTGAAAAGAGTTTTTGTTTTGAAGAGAGTGTAAGTGCGAAAAGTTTTGTTTTGTTTTAAAAGGAGCAAGTACTTAAGAACCATCTACCTACTCAAAAAGGAATTAAACTGTGCAAATGTCCTTTAGACAATGATATCCCACTATTAAGGAGTAGGTAGCATCGTCATTGGAGTTTTCGGGTCAATTCGATTAAGGGACGTGTGGTCACTAAAGCAATGTTAGGACGCCTTAGCGGTAACCCTAATGTCTTAGATCATTTATCCGAGGCAATGGTTCCGGGGCAACTTATGATCTTTGGACAGGAGGGCGATCTCTAAAACTTCATATACTTAATGACCACGTTCGAAGGCAACCAAGTGAGGTGTACCCTAAGAGTGGCATGTGCAAGTGTGTTAGTTCGGTTGATTTTATCTGTACATGTCATGGGTGAGCTATTGTTGATTTTAAGTTCATATATTTGATCTTGTCGTGCATTCCCTATTATCAAACATCTAACAGTTAATATTGTGCAGAAATTAAATTGCGGGAAATTGAATCTAAGCTATTACAAGGTGTCGGGTATTTACATCGCCAAAAACAAACCCTTGACATTAAAATGCGGAAAGTAAATAAAGCGATAAAATAATCAAAGTCCTAATTAAACTATTACATTCCGAGAACAGATACAATAATATGATAAAATGGATCGCGTGCGGGAAATTAAATCGGATGCGAGTTTTTTGGGGTTTTGACCCTTTTTTGAAAGAAAGTGATTTTTTGGTTATTTTTGGATTAAAAGAAATTAAATTAAGTTAACAATTAAATTAATAAACTAATTAATTAATTAAAATATTTTTGGAGTTTTTGATATTTAAGGAAATAAAAATAAATTTGATCAAAGTTAATAAAAACCTAATCGTCTAAATTAATTTTAATTATTGCAAAAAATATTAAAGTTATTTCCTAATTAAACTAAATTAATTGAATTAATATTTATCTACAAAAATAAAGTGCTGAATTTAATTTTAATAAATAAAATATATTTTTTGGTTTTTGATTTTATTAAGAAAAAAGATTAATTGGTTAGTGATTAATAAAAAGAATAACAATTAATTAATTAAAGGAAAATAATAAAAATAGAGAGAGAGTTTAGGAGTATACGGGTCTGATTGGAGGGGTGAAACAGTTGTTGGCGTCATGTGTAAATTGTTTTGTTTTGGCCATTTGTGTTTTGGCTTTTGGCCATTTGTGTTCTGGCCTCAATATTCATTAACCTTCTCAGGATGTCTGTCTCGCCATGTATTGGTGTCATGTGTAAGTTATTCTGTTTTGGCCATTTGTGTTTTGGCTTTTGGCCATTTGTGTTCTGGCCTCAATGTTCCTTAACCTTCTCAGGATGTCTGTCTCGCCATGTATTGGTGTCATGTGTAAGCTGTTCTGTTTTGACCATTTGTGTTTTGGCTTTTGGTCATTTGTGTTTTGGCCTCAACGTTCCATAATGAACCTGCATGGGATCCAGTCTAAATCTGCAGTGTTGAATCTCATGAACACATTAAATAAATTACTATATATCATAAAATACAAATAAAGCCAATATATGAAGAAATTTAATGTTTAGGCCCAATATGGCATGTATGAATGATTATACCCTTTTGATCATGGAGATCAAATCAGCATTACCCTTGGAGAAGTAGTGATATGAATGCTTTTATGACTTTTGATCATGGAGATCAAGTCAGCCTTACTTTTACCGGAGAAGTAGTGAGATGTTGATTTGTAACCGGGATGGCTTGTTTGTAGTGAGATGTTGGTTTGTAATAAGGATTTCAAAGTTTTAGGGTTCTTGAAAGAATTTAATATTCTGACAGCATTGTGGCAAGGGTTTTTTTCTCTCCTCCTTTATTTGTGTGAAAAGAATGAGATTATATAATAGAAATTAGAGCAAAGAAAATGGGCTTTGAATGTGCAATTGGGCCTCTAATGTTCACTTGAATTCGTCACGTTGCAGGCTAAATCGCAGGGGCTTAAGTGCAACTTTTGAAGTTGAGATGTGAAAACAAAATGTAGCCGACATCGAGAACTAACTCATGTTCGAAAATCGGCTCAATCGGATAAACGGTGAATTAGTTATGAATTTTTGAAGTTTCAGCTCAGACAAACTTATTTTTGGCTCCAGTGTCGACTCTGACACGTTCTTCAATAAAAAACTGGTATTGATCGGAGTATAATCTGGTATCGACTTTTGAAGCAAAGTTGTAGATATATGAGTCAGTGACCTTGTGTAAAAATATGATCCCAATCCGATAAAAATTGACCGAGTTATGAATTTTCGAAGTTTCGACCCAGATAAAATAATATTCAGCATTCAGGATTTTCGGCGCGTCACGCACTCTAGGAAAAAACGAAGGTCTTTTGAATATCTTTAGAACTCAATACCTTCTGTGAAAATGTAGCCAACTCAATTTGTGAAATTTTGGCGCCAGAACCAGCTCGATACGATGAAAATAGACCAAGTTATGATTTTCTGAACATGACACAAATAAACTTCTATCACAAATTTTCTGTACGAAAATACTTGATAAATCCACATTTTTGAAGACTTTCTGATCGAAATTGGCTTCCATCCATGAGAGAAGAAAACATAGATGACGTCAAGACGGAATTTTGGCCATCGGAACGGGTTCAAAACGAGCCACGATCTTCAAGTTGAATTTTTTAGTGCGTAAAAACTGTACTTTCAGCACACTTTTTTCACCATATTTCTTCGAGAAAACTCACACAGTCGGATACCTTCTTTAAAGAATTGACTCTTGAGCCGAACTTGAATTTGAGAATACGTTATCAGAGATATCTTGGCGAAAGAATACCTGAATATGACGCGTCGGGTTGGACTTGTGAATCTTTCTTGAAATGTTTTGAGAAATATGGGAGGGTAAATTTTGGGGTACAACAGTTATATACTCAAAAATAACAAACATTAGACTATTAACATTTCTCATACAAACATACTCATTTGTTATCATCAAAACTCAGATAATACTGTAGAACTAAATCTTGTTCTAACAAGTTGTAACACCCAAAAATAACTAGATTATTTATTTAGTTATTTGATTAATTTTTGATGAGTTTTTGTGATGTATTTGTGCTGTTTATATGATGAATTGATGATCCTGATACTTGATATGATGTTTTGTGTGGTGTATGTTGAGGTGGTTGAAATTAAGAAGCTATAAAATATTTTAGAATAATTTAGATAATCAGAATAATTAATTGGAATTATTTTAATTAGTTAAATAGAATAATATTGGTGTTAGAGATGACAAGTGCATAATGGTCAATTAGAAAAAGTTAAGTGAGGGCAAAGGTGAAAGGACCATATTAGGGGTCCAAGGGGTAATATTGGCAAGTATAGAATATTTAGGTTGAGTGATTCATTTTGTACGATCACTTTTGGAAGAAAAGAAGATATAAGAGGTTAGGGCCTAGAGGAAGAGGAAGAGAACCCATTAGAATGCGAAGAAGAAGTAGCAATCACTGGAAATCTAAGGTAGGGGTTTGTCGTTGTTATTATAATTGATCTAAGGCTTATATAACTTTAGGTTTGTGTTGGGTTTTTGTTTGATGATGTTAATATGATGTTTGATGAGAAATTGGTGAAATTGTGATGTTTTCTTGCAAAGAATTGATGCTTATGATGTATGGTAAATTGTGTTGTTTTTATATGATGAAACCAAGTGAAATCATGATAATTGAAGACCTGTAATATGATGAAATATTTTAAAAATTATACTGGTAGAATGCATAGATTGCAATCGGAAAGTCCTGCTTGCATGCGGTCGCTGGGTGATAGGAAGCACTGTCGAGCGATGAGAACGTCGCCTGGTCGTTGCTGGGCGGGTTTGGAAGCAATGGAATGGGTAGAAAAGTGGAGCTACTAGAGTGTCTCGCTTGCGACATCACCGGGCGATGCAAGAGCGAGAGGTGAGTCACCAGACGAGCAAGATATGTCGTCGGGCGATGGAGGAGATTTGGTGGGTTGTCGCTCCCACGTCACCAGGTGAGCTTCAGGCGAGCACCAGGCGATGGACACCAGTAGCATTTTTAAAAGTCTCATAACTTGAGTTTCAAGACTTCAATTGACGCGTTGTTTGAAGCATTAAGAAAATAACGCAATGAGTTATACTTTGGTGGAATAAAGAGAGTCATATGATGTATTTTTCTAGTGCCAATGCTTTAATGAATAAGATGATTCAGTGATTGTTTTAATATGGTGTATATGTATATAATGAATTATTGATACTATGATGATGTTGTTTTGTGTTTATGAAGTATGTGATGATATCTATGATGATTATGTGAATGATGATGTGTTTGACTAGCGTGATCATTCAGTTATTAAGATGTTTCGCATCATGCATTCATGGCATAAGAATAGGACTTCAGTCTAATGATGTTGTCAGGACTTAGGTCCAGTGAAGTTGTAGCACAACTTGTCCAATGATGGCCTCAATCCCATAGTGTGGATTTTAGAGAAATTTGTGATGTGCTCTGGTTCCAAGTGGGAATCGATCCTAATGGTTGGGATCTTTAGAGAAAACAATGACAGTGACATCAGTTAAGTTTTGGTACCACATGCATGAATCTAAATAAGTTCCATTGCATTTTATGTGGCATTGCATGATGATTTTGATTGACTTATGTTTTATGAATGTGTGTTTGTGATAGTTTCTAAGTGATGGTATTATCACGTGTATATGTGTATGTTTCTCGCTAAACAATCTCTAACCTCTTCTTAAAGGTTACTCGTAGGATCAGCTACAATAATCCTAGACTTAGTGTTTTGAGTATTTTTGGGTTGAAACTAGTTGATGTTAGATAAAAAGGGAAAAATTAAAATACAATTCAAAGTAAAGGAAATAAATGACAAGACTTGTAAGTTAAATGTGCAAACTAGAAATTGCTATGAATTTAAATATGGAAGCATTCATACACTGTTAAGCCTGAACTTGTTTCTCTCTTAGATGCGGGTACTTTGAGTGTAATGCTCTAAATGTGAAGAAATGCAATCTCTGACATAAAATACAAACATTTACTTAAATAGAAAACCTAAAAGTGTAATCATCGACAATTACTAGTCCCACGTTGGGTTTCATGGAGAACTGCTTTGCAACATCCCCATGTTCTTGCTGGCTTGTGAGTTGGTAACTGCTCTTGTGGCCACTTATTGCTGCCTGTCAACACTCGTATCTTGCCTGCCGACACATGCATCCCGTCGAGCCTGCCTCCAAACCTAGTTCCTTCGTTGACTAGAATTCTTGGCTGATACTTTTTTGAACTGTTAATGCATCCCATTTTCCTTTATGGTGGATGTTGTACCCCAAAATTTGTTGTCCCATATTTCTCAAGACATTGCAAGGATAATCTCCAAGTTGCTCAAGATGGCTCAAGAGTTGGACAGTCAAACCATCTCCTAAGGCAGTCAATCTTAAATTAGGGTTTTGTGTTACATCAAGGTCCTTGCATCCAAATGACCTCAAGTGATCCCAAATGTCCTAATATGTTCTCAAGTTCATCTATGTCAAATTTCAAGCCTTGCAGAGGAAGTTTGGTCAGTCAATTGCTCAAGAGGCCCAAAAATCGACCGTATTAGGGCAAAAGTCAACTGTGACCTACAAATAGTCAAACCTCAAGATTTTTGGTCAACATTCTCATTTTTAAGGATAATTCATCATTTGATCAATGGTTGATCATGATTCATCAAGTATTGCTCAAGATTCATCAAGATTCAAAAGTTGCTAAATTAGGGTTTTGTAGGAAAAGTCAACTCAACTTTGACCAAGCATAACTTTCTCATACTTTATTAGAAATGACCCATCCAAATCTCATTTTTAAGAGGATGCAATTTCCTGCAATCCATCTTCACACCCCAAGATCAATAAATGCACTCACAAAAAGTTATAAATTTGGACATTATAGGTCATTTTTGAAAGTCAACAAAAACACCCTTTTTTTACAAAGCTTATAACTTTCTCATGCGACATCAAAATGCGATGAGACCAAAAGGGTTGGTTAGATGACATCTCAAGGTTTCTATAAATTCCAAGAACACTTCCAAAAGTTCAAAATTTAAGAGGTTATGCATTGTTGAAGTTGGGCATTTTTTCCAAAATTGCCAAAAGTCAATTATCCCCAAAACTCTAATTTTTAACAAAAGGGCCCACTTTTTTCCACTTTATTTGATCTTGTCACACTACACACGTGTCCTATCTTCAGCCTTGTGTCCAATTATTAATTTTTCTATTTTATTTGATTTTTATTGATTTAATTCATTTTAAATCAATTTAAATCCAAATAAAATCCAAATCTTAATCACTTGGCATCTTTTTGATCATTACAGGTCTTAATTATCATGATGTACACAATCAAACTCGTATCAAGCCTTATTATGCACAAAATATTGGATTTTTGATCAAATTGGAAAGGTTTTAATGGTGGTTCATATCAAATCTTCAAACATCAATACACCAAGATTCAAAGCCCAAGATTTAACCTAATACAATGCTTGATACATATGCAACATAAGGCACACGAATTCATAACGAAGAGGCTGTAGAATCTGGAAAACAAAACTTGAGAAAAAGCTTGAAAAGTGTGAAACTGAAATCACATCTAGAGCCCAATTCAAGACAAAAACTCCACGCTATCCTCTTGCTGGATATCCATTGAGGCTAAAGCAATCAGAATCAAGCTCTAAAACATCCCCAATCGCGCTGTAAGTCTTCTTGAATACCGCCCTGTACATGGAATCGTAATCTCTTATTCTTGCATCCTTTTGCCTAAATATTTGCACAATCATGCTAATCGGTCCATTTAGAGACTTTCTGCAATATTTGATTTGGTTTTTATAGCTTGTAACCCCCTAGCCGGTTCTAGGGTTCTTGGTATGCATTTTTGGACGTTTTGATTTCAGGAAAAATTGGAACAAACCATGGGCATAAATGAAATCAATGGAAGGAGACGAGCAAGACTATGGTCTTAGAATTAATTTCCATGGCTTGAAATTGATTTTAGCAACAAGCTTCGGATTTTGTTACGGATTCAAATCCGCAAGAAAAAATAACCAGGTTTCTTTGGGGAAGACGATGACACGTCCCATCCCAATTGGCCCATTCAAAATATTCGCGCTTTTTTTTTATTGTTCAGGCATATGAATCTTTTCCCAATATATTAATTGTTGATTATTATACTAACAATTGGGTGCGTTAGTTGAGTTGGCAAGCGTGGTGTACCAAAGTCCAATGGGACCTGGGTTCGAATCCCAGGTCCCCCAAATGTATTTGTTTCATTTTTCAGCAGATGTTCCCATGCGTTATCCAAGGCGTAGTCCACCATGCTCCCTCATACAATCAACGCCAGATGGCCTCAAAGCCAAATCTCATGGCCCGGATGGAGCGTACACCATAGTGCCCAGTCAACGTTGTCACAGGGAATTGGAAAAGTCAAACGAGGCTTGCAGTAAATGGGCCAAACAATTGCACTTTTCACCTCCTGATTTGGGCCTGAACCCCCCTTGGGTTATTTCTTATCCTCTTTATATTTTCATTTTATTTATTTTTGTTTTAATTATTATTTTTATTGTTTAATTAACCAATTAAGTTTTTTCCTCATAAAATCAAAAACACAAAAATATATTTTATTTATTAAAATTAAATTCATCACTTTTATTTTTGTAAATAAATTAATTTAATTAATTTAGTGTTAATTAGGTTTAACTTTTAATATCTTTTGCAAATAATTAAAATTAATGTAGAATTAGGTTTTTACTAACTTTTAATCAATTTATTTTATTTCTTTAAATACTCAAAATCCAAAAATATTTTCATTAATTAATTAACTAAATTGTTAACTTAGATTTAATTCCCTTTAATTCAAAAATAAACCAAAAACATGCTTTCTTTCAAAAAAGGGTCAAAACCCTAAAAACTCGTCCGATTTAATTTCTCGCACGCGTATCATTTTATCCAATATTGTAATTGCTCCCAGAATGTAATAGCTTTTAATTAGGACTTTGAATTATTTTATCGCTTTCTTTTATTTTCCGCAATTTAAATTTCAAGGGTTGTTTTTGGCGATGTAAATACCCGACGCCTTGTAATAGTTTAGATTTAATTTCCACAATTTAAATTTTGCAACTATACACTGTTAGATGTTTGATAATAGGGAATGCATGACAAGATCCAATGTATGAACTTAAAATCAACGTAGCTCACCCATGACATGTACAAAGATAAAATTAACCGAAATAACACACTCGCACATGCGCACTCTTAGGGTACACCTTGCTTGGTTGCCTTCGAATATGGTCACTGAGTATAGGAAGTTTTAGAGGTTGTCCTCTTGTCCAAAGATCATAAGTTGCCTCGAAACGGTTGCCTCGGAAAAATGATCTAAGATATTAGGGTTACGGCTAAGGCGTCCTAACGTTGCTTTAGTGACCACATGTCCCTTAATCGAATTGACCCTTAAAACTCCAACGACGGTGCTACCTACTCCTCAATAGTGGGATAGCATTGTCTAAAGGACATTTGTACAGATTAATTCCTTTTTCGAGTAGGTAGATGGTTCTTAAGTACTTGCTCATTCTAAAACAAAACAAAACTTTTCGCACTCACACCTTTCAAACAAAAACCTCTTTCAAACCCACAAACACAAAGAAAAGCAAATTTTGAAAACATAATGAGCAAGTACCTAAGAGCCCGTGGATAACCACGGATAGAAAGGGTGCTAAAACCTTCCCTTTCTATAATCTACCTCCCGAACCCGAGAAACATCTCGAAAAAAGGAATTTTTCTGTGCTTTTTTCCTTTCCTTGTTGGATAAAATAAAAGACGGTGGCGACTCTTGCTTACCGCGACATTTTGCGAAAAACAAACGCAAAACGCGAACCAGCATTCCAAAAACAGTCAGTTCTCTTTCCCACCGTATCATAGAACTGGCGACTCTACTGGGGACATGTTGAGTGAGGTGTACCTTAGGTTTAGATCATTGTATTTTCAATTGTATGCTTTGTATGATTTACATTTGTGGGCTTGTATCGGAGTTTCTATAGATCCTAACCCGGATCTAGGGGATACCCTTTAGGTAAGTAGCAATAAACTGTGAGGGAATTGCACGGCGTAGACCGATACGGTTGAAGCAGTAGCTACATTGGTGTGGCACTTTAGTCTGTACCGATATCCCTTGTGTTGGAACGAGGAGAATATGGGTCTTCTAAGGGGTCATTAAGCACCAACTGACCTTAGAACCTTAAATTGACCAACTTGGCCATAGAACAGTAGCAGTATGCTACACTCATTGAGACTAAACTCTCACGATGATTCAGGCCGCAAGAAAAGGTTGCTAAACTGGAATTATGACCGATTGAGGGTAGTCAGTGATATTGAGATCCTCTAGAACCCGGTTACTATTTTTAGGACAGGTTTAAACCAACTGAACTAAAAGAGGGTAGTACCTAAGCTCCTTGCCAGCCTGAAATCTAAGGGCTCTCTGTGTGACTTGTGTGCCTTTACCATGTTTGCTATTTGTGGATACTTATGGTGTGCTTACCATCATGACATCATGACATTATAACATTGCATACATCCTGCATTGGACTAACCTATTTCAAAGACCGGAGGGATTCATCTTTGCTCTATTTTGTAGGTTATCATGATGCCCATGCGTAAGAATACCATCCGGATCAACTTTGTCCAGGTTCCTACCCTGCTTAAAGAGTTGGTTGCCAAGATGCCTGACACTACTTCCTTCATCGGGAGGCATGGTTCTCTTCTCAGTTTGGTCACCTCTAAATTGGACGAGCAGATGATGAGTGTCCTAGTCCAATTCTATGATCCGCTGTATCATTGCTTCACTTTTCAGGACTATCAGCTGGTTCCCACTTTAGAAGAGTTCTATGAGCTGCTCGGTATCTCTGTTTTGGAGCAGACCCCGTTTACTAGTTGGGAGAAGATTCTTAGGCCCAAAGAGATTGTTGCAGCCCTTCATATGACCAAAGAAGAGGTAATGGCTAATTGGGAAACTAGAAGTGGAACAAAGGGCTTTCTGACTAAGTTCTTAGTTGGTAAGGCTAACTATTTCTGGGATAGTCTAGACTTCAAGACATTCGAGGATATTCTGGCTCTTTTGATATATGGCTTGGTATTGTTTTCGAATCCTGACACTTTTGTTGATGTTAATGCGGTAAAAATCTTCATCTCTCGCAATCCTGTACCCACTCTCTTGGGTGATATTCTTCATCAGCTTTATGCCCGTACTGCCCGAAAACGGGGAACCTTGATGTGTTGTGCTCCATTATTGTCGAGGTGGTTTATTTCGCACCTCCCCAAATCAGTGCTGAAGAATAAATAAGGCATGGGCTTGGCCTATAGGGTTATGTCTCTCTTGCATAATGACATTATCTGGACTCTCAAGGGTATGGATAAGGTGACTATTATTGATCGATGTGGGGAGTACCCCAATGTTCCCTTGATAGGAACCTATGGAGGAATTTCTTACAACCCATGCTTAGCTCTCCGTTAGTTTGGAAGAGCCAGAAGAGAAGGACCTCATGAGCTGCTAATGCCTCATATCATCTTTGATTTTCAAGGGGATAGCGACAAGCAATGTCGGAGATTCATAAGGGCTTGGGATAGAGTTCACCAATCTGATCCACATGAGCTGGGTCCAAAGACTTCACTTCTGATGGAGTCATATCTCAGATGGGTCTGTATCCGTGCCCAAAAGTTGGGTATGCCGTATGAAGCCGTCCGGCCTGTCACACTTGAAGTTGCTAATGAAGAAGGGGTTCTTACAACCATCCTCCATCCTTATATGCCCACTGACATTGGGGCACTGAAGAGATCTTGGATGCAACTGAGAGAAGAACGGGATTCTTACCGAGAGAAGTTCAACGAGCAAGAGCAGAAGATCCAGAGGTTGACTAGGCAACTGGAGAATGAGCGGATTCTCAACGACTATGTCCGCACTGATAAGAAGAGACCATGGGAGCATTGATTGACCTTTGATGATTTCCTTTCCAGTTTTATTTACTTTTCAGTATTTCCTTTCATGTAACGCCTTGAAGGCATCAGTTGAACAATTTTAATTTTAAAGTTTATCTAATAAAGTGTGTTTCCTTTCTGGTTTACAAATTTGAATCTCTCGATTTTCTTTGAAATCATGTCATACGCATTTCATCCCATGCACTCCATAACAGGTACCCGTTACATGTCTCTTATCTTCTTCGTTGTTTATTTCAGCGCTCATCATGTCTGCTGAACCATCCACCAAGCAAGCTATCAAGGCCCTCCAGGCCCAGAATGCCCAATTCCAAGAGTTGTTCATGAATCTTGCTAAGGGTTAGCAAGACCTGAAGACCCTGATTCTGAAAGAGAAGAAGAAGAAGAGGATCATTCTGTTCAACACAGGGAATAGGTTTGGAAACAGGCTATAGAATGAAGTTGATTTGACTACCTCATCTGGAGGGAAAGATAGTCAAGAAGAAAGGAGGGCCCCTAGCCCTGTGGTCTCCGACAACGAGACGGACTTCGATGAAGAACAATATCCTCCTGCTGAGGACAGATACAAGCAACTGGAAGACCGGTTGAGTGCTATGGAAGTTCAGAAAGTGCATGGTCTGGACTTTGCTGATCTAGGTTTATCATCTGGGGTAGTGATTCCCCACAAATTCAAGGCACCAGCCTTTTCTAAGTATGACGGAGTTTCTTGTCCGAAGCTGCACCTCCGGTCATATGTGAGGAAGATTCAGCCGTACACCGCTGATAAGAACCTATGGATCCATTTCTTTCAAGACAGTCTCTCAGGGACTCAGCTTGAGTGGTTCTACCAGTTGGACGAAGTCAGTATCCGTAGTTGGGATGATTTGGCCACTGCTTTCTACAGGCAGTACCAGTACAACTCCGACCTCGCTCCCATGCGTACCCAACTCCAGGGTATGTCAATGGGAACGGGTGAAGGTTTCAAAGATTATGCTCAGAAGTGGAGGGGCCTCGCCGGAAGAGTGCAACCACCCTTGGCTGATCGAGAGCTTGTGGATATGTTTCTGGGGACCTTGTCTGGTCCATTTTTCAACCATCTGATTGGAAGCTCTTCGTCTGGGTTTACAGAGCTTATTTTGACCGGTGAGAGGATTGAGGCTGGTATTAAGGCTGGTAAGATACAAAAGGGTGCCTCATCAAGCACCGAGAAGAAGCCCTTTAAGAAGGAGTCCAACGCTGTCTACAGTTCGAGAAGCTAGAATAGACCTGAACGCCGCCAAGTTGTTAATGCGGTTGTAATTTCAAAACCTGTTGGTGCTCCTCAGCATAACAATCAAAAAAAGGACGAGAGACCTCGAAGGCAATTCACTCGTCTCAGCATGACCTTATCTCAGATTCTGCCACAGTTACTGAAGACTAATCTGGTGATTCTAATGGAAGCCCCGGAGAATCCAAACACTACCTCACTAAAGTACAACCCTAATGCTCGCTGTGCTTTTCACTCTGATAGCTCGGGGCATAATACGGATGATTGTTGGGTTTTGAAGAACAAGGTACAAGACTTGATCGATGCGAAGGAAATTGAGTTCGGAGCACCAGAAAAGCCTAAACAAGATACAGGGGCAAATGCTATCAGGGATGACGATGATGAAGAGTTTGATATCGACAGTTGGATCTACCCGACTGCCAATGGTGGATTAAGCAACTGGACAGCGAAGGATTCTATGCCCGTTTCTATTATCACCCAGTAATGAAACTTTTCATTTTGAATTTGTAACAGACAATGTTATAAACTCTATGGCTCGGTGTCTTACCCGGGGTACCGTGCTTCATTTGTGAGGGCTTTATGTGTGTCATTTTCATATATCATTAATAAAAGCATTGGACGTTCTTGCATTTCAAATTTTGCGCTCCTTGTTTTTCTTTATTATATATTGCAAAACAGCTATTTTACACACACTCACGTATCATGATCTATATCCACTCTGGATCCCACTGATAACGACCCTGCTACTGCCAGTTATGACTTCGAAACTCCGATCAACTTAGCCGAAGACGAAGGTGAAGATGATTGTGAAGTGTCTGCTGAGTTTGTTAGACTGCTACTTCAAGAAGAGAGGGCCATACTACCTCCAAGCTACCAATTCTGATGCCTCCAATTACAGGAAGACCGTTGATCTCATACCTAAAAGTGCTGGATAATACAAAGAGGTGTGTTGGGGCAGCATGACGAGTCTGGCCGAAAAGAGCATGCTATTTACTGCTTTAGCAAAAAGTTTACCGACCGTGAGACCCAATACTCACTGCTCGAGAGAACTTGCTACGCTTTGGCATGGGTTGCTCGCCGGCTGAGACAGTCCATGTTGACTCATACTACTCTTTTGATACCAAAAGATCTAAACGTCTTGACGGCACCTTGGCCTTTTGCAATGTGGGGCATTGATATGATCGGCGAGATCAGACCTACGGCATCTAACGGGCATCGTTTCATCCTGGTAGCCATTGATTATTTTATGAAGTGGGTTGAAGCAGCTTCCTTTGCTACAGTAACCAAGAACGTCGTGGCACGGTTCATTCGACACAACCTGATCTGTCGATACGGTGTACCATAGAGGATCATCATAGATAATGGTACCAATCTCAACAACAAGATGATCACTGAGCTCTGCGAGCAATTCAAGATACAGCATCACAACTCTTCTCCCTACCGGCCGAAGACGAATGGGGTTGTTGAAGCGGCTAATAAGAACATTAAGAAGATTGTGCAGAAGATGACAGTGACATATAAAGACTGGCACGAGATGTTACCATTTGCTCTTCATGGGTACCGTACCTCAGCATGGACGTCAACAGGGGCAACACCATATTCCTTGGTTTATGGCATGGAGGAAGTCTTGCCCATCGAAGTTCAGATACCCTCTCTTTGAATCATGAAGGATGCAGGTTTGAGTGAAGATGACTGGATTCAGACCCGGCTTGATCAACTAAATTTAATAGACGAAAAGAGACTTACTGCTATTTGTCATGGTCAAACGTACCAAAAACGATTGATCAAGGCATTTAACAAGAAAGTTAGACGACAAGAGTATCAAGTTGGGGATCTGGTAATCAAGCACATTATCCTACCTCAAGGTGATCCCAAGGGCAAATGGACCCCTACTTACGAAGGGCCATTTGTGGTTAAGAACATTTTCTCAGAAGGAGCTATGATTCTAACCACCATGGATGGTGACGACCTTCCTCACCCCGTCAATGCAGACATAGTGAAAATATACTACGCATAATCAAAGACCCGCTAGGTTGACTGGCCTAGGAAAAAATAAGGGCTTCTCGGCGAACCAAAAGGGTTCGGGCAAAAATAAGGGATGAAAATGAAAAATATTTGTACACATGGCAATTTGAAAACCTGAAAAGGCGGCTTGGGCAAAAAAGGGTATCCCGGTGGACTGAAAACCCAAAAGGGCGGTCCAGGCAAAAATTAGGGATCAAAGCGTAACACTATGTCTCATTGGATTACCTTGCATCCAGACTTCGGTATCAACTATCAAGCTCGGACGGCACTAATCAATCTGATTCATCTTCAACTAGTAGCAAAGTGATGAGATGCTCGAGGACATAAGTGCAATAGCAGAGTTGGAACCCAGTGGGGTTATTCACATAGCTGTTTTGTTTTCTTTTCACAAATTGTGTAAATGCTATTTGTTCGGCGGCGTTCTCTTACTAGGACGTCAGCCTCTTGTACAAAAGCGCCTATTTACAGGCCAAACTTCAAAATCAATACAAATTCATTTTCATACCAATTTCAAACTGTTATTCATTTATCTGTTTTGTTTTGCAAAGAACGTCCAATGTTCATTTTTGATATATGCACTTGACCTTAATTGCTACTCATAAATATTTACATGCGAAACAAAAGGAGAATTACTGGTAATATCAGAAACAGGGGCAATAAGAATTGTCCAAGTTGTATAGTTGCTTCGTCCACCAGGTACAAAGGTAGATTCAACTGAAGAATATGGATAAGATACTTTCACTCCCCGCAGAGTAAGACAGTAATGGTAGCTCTCTCAGCTGAGGCTTGCAACCATGAACGAATCAACAATACTCTCCCCAAGCAGAGTTAATTTACCATCAGCCCTAAAAGGCTGAGTATCCCCAGAAGATCTTAATATTCCCCAGCGGAGTATGAGAATATTCTCCAGCAAGTATAAAAGTATCCCCGGCAGTCTTAATATTCCTCAACGGAGTATAAGAATGTTCCCCGGCAGAGTACAAAATACCCTCAGTGGAGTCAATATTTCCCCAGCACGGTCTGAAGAAGCTTCCCCAACAGAGTTGAAGCATCATCCCCAGTAGACTCTAGAAGTTTATCCCCAACGGAGTACCAAAATAAATCTCCCTATCCAAGTTCAAGGGATCATTCCTAGCAGAACTCAGAGGGTTATCCCCACAAGAGTCTAACAGGGTTATCCCCAGCAAGTTGCAACTGAAAGATCATCCCCAGCGAAGTTCTTTCCTTTCACAAACAGGAATTCAATCCTCAACAGATTTAGTATCACCAACAACGGTAATCCATCCCCAGTGGAGTTTATCAGCGGAATCCCCAATGGAGTTTATCGTTAAAATCCTCAGCAGAGCATCTCTTCCCCACAGAGTAATTCCCTTCGGAGTAATCTCCTCATCAGTTTATTCCCCAACGGAATTATCCTCTCCTATAGGTTTATCATCTTCGCTCATCATCCCCAGCGGAAATGAAGAATTCAACTCTCTCTCCAGCAGCTATCCGGGATTTATTTTCCCTAGCTAAAGCATCACATTTCCATACATCATGATACATGCACATATGCATCATACAAATACAATCTCATTTATGTTGATAACATCATTGCTTGATCCATATCATGCATTGCATATGACTGACCTTTGCTTTTCAGGAAAGATACAGTTAAGGTTCTCACCAGTCAAAGGAGATAAAACCAGTTAAATCGATTCCTAAAGATTTTTCAGAGGCAAAGCCAGTCAAAGGAGACAAAACCAGTTAAATCGATTCCTAAAGATTTTTCTGAGGCAAAGCCAGTCAAAGGAGACAAAACCAGTTAAATAGATTCCTAAAGATTTTTCTGATGCGAACGCAGTCGAAGGAGACAAAAACTAGTTAAATCGATTCCTAAAGATTTTTCTGATGCGAACGCAATCAAAGGAGACAACCCGTCAAAGGAGATAACCCGTCAAAGGAGAAAACCCGTCAAAAGAGACAACCCGTCAAAGGAGACAACCCGTCAAAGGAGACAACCCGTCAAAAGAGACAACCCGTCAAAGGAGACAACCCGTCAAAGGAGACAACCCGTCAAAGGAGACAACCCATCAAAAGAGACAACCCGTCAAAGGAGACAACCCGTCAAAGGAGACAACCCGTCAAAGGAGACAAAACCAGTTAAATCGGTTCCTAAATATTTTTCTGATGCCAACCCAGTCAAAGGAGACAAATCCAGTCAAAGGAGACAAATCCAGTCAAAAGAGACAAGACCCCCTCTGGTCCAGTTAAATCGATTCCTAAAGATTTTCCTGATGCCAATCCCGTCAAAGAAGACAAAACCACCTACCAACAATCTCCAAATGGCATCTGTAAGCCCATTCCCGACATCACAATGCTGATACCAGTTCATGCGAGTGCAAATTTCTGGGCACTCTAGTGTTCAATCATCTTCCACCTTCGGATCACGAAAGGCCCGAAAGCCAATCTATATCCTCAGGTTTAAGAAGATTGAACAGGGGCAACTGTTGTACCCCAAAATTTTCCCTCCCATATTTCTCAAGACATTGCAAGGATAATCTCCAAGTTGCTCAAGATGGCTCAAGAGTTGGACAGTCAAACCATCTCCTAAGGCAGCCACTCTCAAATTAGGGTTTTGTGTTGCATCAAGGTCCTTGCATCCAAATGACCTAAAGTGCTCACCAATGTCCTAATATGTTCTCAAGTTCATCTATGTCAAATTTCAAGCCTTGCAGAGGAAGTTTGGTCAGTCAATTGCTCAAGAGGCCCAAAAATCGACTGTGTTAGGGCAAAAGTCAACTGTGACCTACTTATAGTCAAACCTCAAGATTTTTGGTCAAAATTCTCATTTTGAAGTATAATTCATCATTTGATCAATGGTTGATCATGATTCATCAAGGATTGCTCAAGATTCATCAAGATTCAAAAGTTGCTAAATTAGGGTTTTGTAGGAAAAGTCAACTCAACTTTGACCAAGCATAACTTTCTCATACTTTATGAGAAATGAACCATCCAAATCTCATTTTGAAGAGGATGAAATTTCCTACAATCCATATTTACACCCCAAGATAAATAAATGCACTCACAAAAAGTTATAAATTTGGACATTATAGGTCATTATTGAAAGTCAACAAAAACACCTTTTTTTCCAAAGCTTATAACTTGAGCATGGAACATCAAAAAGAGATGAGACCAAAATGGTTGCTTAGAGGACATCGCAAGGTTTCTAAAAAGTCCAAGAACACTTCCAAAAGTTCAAAATTGAAGAAGTTATGCATTGTGAAGTTGGGAATTTTTCCAAAATTGCCAAAAGTCAACTATCCCCAAAACTCTAATTTTTAACAAAAGGGCCCACTTTTTCCACTTGATTTGATCTTGTCACACTACACATGTGTCCTATTTTCAGCCTTGTGTCCAATTATTATTTTTTCTATTTTATTTGATTTTTATTGATTTAATTCATTTTAAATCAATTTAAATCCAAATAAAATCCAAATCTTAATCACTTGGCATCTTTTTTATCATTACAGGTCTTAATTATCATGATGTACACAATCAAACTCGTATCAAGCCTTATTATGCACAAAATATTGGATTTTTGATCAAATTGGAAAGGTTTTATTGGTGGTTCATATCAAGTCTTCAAACATCAATACACCAAGATTAAAAGCCCAAGATTTAACCTAATATAATGCTTGATACATATACAACATAAGGCGCACGAATTCATAACGAAGAGGCTGCAGAACCTAGAAAATAAAACTTGAGAAAAAGCTTGAAAAGTGTAAAACTGAAATCACATCTAGAGCCCAATTCAAGACAAAAACTCCACGCTGTCCTCTTACTGGATATCCATTGAGGATAAAGCAATCAGAATCAAGCTCTAAAACATCCCCAATCGCGCTGTAAGTCTTCTTGAATACCGCCCTGTACATGGAATCGTAATCTCTTATTCTTGCATCATTTTGCCTAAATCTTTGCACAATCATGCTAATCGGTCCATTTAGAGACTTTCTGCAATATTTGATTTGGTTTTTATAGCTTGTAACCCCCTAGCCGGTTCTAGGGTTCTTGGTATGCATTTTTGGGCGTTTTGATTTCAGGAAAAATTGGAACAAACCATGGGCATAAATGAAATAAGTGGGAGGAGACGAGCAAGACTATGGTCTTAGAATTAATTTCCATGGCTTGAAATTGATTTTAGGAATAAGCTTCGGATTTTGTTACGGATTCAAATCCGCAGGAAAAAATAACCAGGTTTCTTTGGGGAAGACGATGACGCGTCCCTTCCCAATTGGCCCATTCAAAATATTCGCGCTTTTTTTTTATTGTTCAGGCATATGAATCTTTTCCCAATATATTAATTGTTGATTATTATACTAACAATTGGGTGCGTTAGTTGAGTTGGCAAGCGTGGTGTACCAAAGTCCAATGGGACCTGGGTTTGAATCCCAGGTCCCCCAAATGTATTTGTTTCATTTTTCAGCAGATGTTCCCATGCGTTATCCAAGGCGTAGTCCACCATGCTCCCTCATACAATCAACGCCATATGGCCTTCAGACCAAATCTGATGGCCCAGATGGAGCGTACACCATAGTGCCCAGTCAACATTGTCACAGGGAATTGGAAAAGTCAAACGAGGCTTGCAGTAAATGGGCCAAACAATTGCACTTTTCACCTCCTGATTTGGGCCTGAACCCCCCTTGGGTTATTTCTTCTCCTCTTTATATTTTCATTTTATTTATTTTTGTTTTAATTATTATTTTTATTGTTTAATTAACCAATTAAGTTTTTTCCTCATAAAATCAAAAACACAAAAATATATTTTATTTATTAAAATTAAATTCATCACTTTTATTTTTGTAAACAAATTAATTTAATTAATTTAGTGTTAATTAGGTTTAACTTTTAATATCTTTTGCAAATAATTAAAATTAATGTAGAATTAGGTTTTTACTAACTTTTAATCAATTTATTTTATTTCTTTAAATACTCAAAATCCAAAAATATTTTCATTAATTAATTAACTTAATTGTTAACTTAGATTTAATTCCTTTTAATTCAAAAATAAACCAAAAACATGCTTTCTTTCAAAAAAGGGTCAAAACCCTAAAAACTCGCCCGATTTAATTTCTCGCACGCGTATCATTTTATCCAATATTGTAATTGCTCCCAGAATGTAATAGCTTTTAATTAGGACTTTGAATTATTTTATCGCTTTCTTTTATTTTCCGCAATTTAAATTTCAAGGGTTGTTTTTGGTGATGTAAATACCCGACGCCTTGTAATAGTTTAGATTTAATTTCCACAATTTTAATTCCGCAACTATACACTGTTAGATGTTTGATAATAGGGAATGCATGACAAGATCCAATGTATGAACTTAAAATCAACGTAGCTCACCCATGACATGTACAAAGATAAAATTAACCGAAATAACACACTCGCACATGCGCACTCTTAGGGTACACCTTGCTTGGTTGCCTTCGAATATGGTCATTGAGTATAGGAAGTTTTAGAGGTCGTCCTCTTGTCCAAAGATCATATTTGCCTCGAAACGGTTTCCTCGAAAAAATAATCTAAGATATTAGGGTTACCGCTAAGGCGTCCTAACGTTGCTTTAGTGACCACATGTCCCTTAATCGAATTGACCCTTAAAACTCCAACGACGGTGCTACCTACTCCTCAATAGTGGGATAGCATTGTCTAAAGGACATTTGTACAGATTAATTCCTTTTTCGAGTAGGTAGATGGTTCTTAAGTACTTGCTCATTCTAAAACAAAACAAAACTTTTCGCACTCACAACTTTCAAACAAAAACCTCTTTCAAATCCACAAACACAAAGAAAAGAAAATTTTGAAAACACAATGAGCAAGTACCTAAGAGCCCGTGGATAACCACGGATAGAAAGGGTGCTAACACCTTCCCTTTCTATAATCTACCTCCCGAACCCGAGAAACATCTCGAAAAAAGGAATTTTTCTGTGCTTTTTTCCTTTCCTTGTTGGATAAAATAAAAGACGGTGGCGACTCTTGCTTACCGCGACATTTTGCGAAAAACAAACGCAAAACGCGAACCAGCATTCCAAAAACAGTCAGTTCTCTTTCCCACCGTATCACAGTGGACATGTGCCCTTCTAACCAAATATAACTTTATGGTTTAAAGGCTTGTTCCCCTAGTAGAAAATTGCTTGTCAACAGTGTATTATGATGCTTGAAGGTGTGAGTATGACATGAGGTTTCAATGGTGTATTTCTTTGGTGTTGTATTATAACTACTATATTTACTCCTTATGTCTTTTATAATGATTATGATTTAGTCACCCTTGCTGCTTGGAAATGTTGCCTCTATACGTGGGTAACTTGCAGGTAATCAAGAATAGTTTGTCGAGGCTTAGAGGGTAGTTGCAGAGTGTGTTCTTTAATTCCTGTAGAATAAGAGGGTCTTGCTTTGATATATAACATCAGGATGGGATTGCTTGTTTTGAATAATCATGTTGTTTTATTTAATTTGACTTTTGAACTACCCTTGTGGTAATTAAGTTGTTTTGGTTTGATGAAGTTATTTAGAAGTATATTAATAAAGATGTTTTGAATTATGAATTTCCGCTACAAGTAATTGATTTTTGAAAACTCGTGTTACGGGACAGGGTGTGTTTTATTATAAAGTTATTTGAAGAAAATGTGAAACCCTTTTTGGTGCATTACTCTGATTTAATTATTGAACTATTCTGCGAATATTCCTTTGGGTTTATAAGGGTGTTACATTTAACATCTTGCACAAAAACCCCAAACCAACCAATGATCTTGGAGGATAAACTCGCAGTTTTTCCGGACGAAGACCCCTACAATTCTAAACTCAATATTCTTAGCTAGACAAGAACCTAATTGGACGTTATCAAACCTCGTCTAGATGGCATCCCAACAAAATATCATTGCAATGGAATGTTAGTGTGTATGCATAGATTGGAGGTTTAAGATGAAGAGAAAATGTAGGCTAATTTTATGGTATCATCGAGTTGGAATGATGCATGAATGAAGTATTTATAGTTTTGGAAGTTTAGGGAAAACAAGAGTTTTTTTCGGAATTAAAAAAATTTGAAAAATTGACAAAAACAATCAGTATATGTCGACCTAAAAATCGTATGTGTCGACACATATGTCAAGTTTAAGCTGTATGTGTAGACCTGAAGGAACATATGTGTCGACCGAAGCAAGTCAGAGGCTACAGACTTTAAATAAGCAGTAAATGTTTCGACCTGAAATACATATGTGTCGACACATGAAATAAGAACTTATGCAATTTCAGAAAATCTTCAGTATGTGTCGACCTTTGCAATGCATGTGTTGACCTGAGCCTCCTAGAGGCTAAAGGCTTCAAAACTGAGTTATATGTGTCGACCTGAAAATTGTATGTGTCGACACATGCAAATTTTAAGCAGAAAATTGTTTTTCATGACTTGGATCAATTTCAAAATGGTTTTTAATGGTTCCTAAGACCCCTAATGCAAAGGAGTGCCACAAGACATAGAGATATCATCCAATATACATAAATGCTAGCTTTACCTAATTTTGACATCATGCAAAACATCTGACGACGAAAGTTGTACTCACATAAGTCCCTTGAGCTTCTTCGTCTAGATCTCTTTGGACCCTCAAGGAATAAGAATCTAGGAGGTAAATTATTATGTAATTTTTATTGTAGACAGTTTTACTTGATTCACTTGGGACCTATTCTTAGCTCATACGGAAGAAAATTTTGCAGCTTTATTTAGACTCGCTAAGACTATCCAAAACAAATTTTCGTCGAAAATTATTTCTTTAAGAAAGGATCATGGTGGTGAATTTGTTAACCATAATTTTAATAAAAATTGCAACAAATAATGGGGAAAGATAGTTCTAATTTTGATGTTCAAGATGTGTTTTTGGAAGATTTAGTAAATGATGTTTAACCAAATGAGGATCTTGCTAAAAGTTAGGACATTAAAGTTCATAAAGAGGAAAGATAACAAGATGAGGATAAACAAGAGACCTCAGTAAAAATGCTTAAATATTTTATTATTATGCAAGACTATTTGTTGGACAACATTCATGGAGACATTAGAAAAGACATAAGTATGCATTCTCAGATTAACTATTTTTGTAATTATTATGCATTCATCTTTGTTAAATCTATGAAGTATGTGATTGGCCTTATGTTTGGTAAAATTAATATAGTAGCAATATGTTAAATAGGATTTTCTAACTTGTAGAGAAAACAGGTTGAAGTTCTATTTTATGAAGAAACATGTTGAGATGAGATGTCTCATCATCTGGAGCAACATGTCAAATAAGATGTCCTATGTGAAACAATTGGCTGAAAATCATTAAACAATGAATTCGCCATCGAACATATTTTATCCCACGTGAAGGGAAAGGTAAACATCGAGAAAACATGAGAAGGGAGAAGTCACGGTCTTGCAATCGAAAGATTGGGTAAGGGAGTCTGTTTCACGAGGGGAAGGTATTAGCACCCCACACGTCCGTAGTACTCTATGATATCCACTCTTGTTATCTATCTTATGGGTGTGTCTATTTTATGTTTACTGCTTATTACTAAGGAAGAATGCATGCAAAAGAAAGGAGAAAATAATGTAGGGAAAATAAAGGTGTACTCACTTGGGCCCTACCCCAATGTCTACTATCCTTTTTGAGGAATTACAGTTACCGTAGTTCGACTCACATGTTTTTGTTTGTTTTATGTCTTTTATGAACAATGTTAATTTCGCCTTCTACCGCAGCTCGACCTTTGGAGACTCACGTGTTAGCACAGAAGTAAATTAACATGTCCTTACCTGAAAATGGTTTTGAGTTATGCCCTCAAGGAAAGATGCCACGTTTGATTGGTTTGTGTTTTGTTACCTTGAAAAAAGGTGTAAGTGTGATTAGCATATTTTATGATTTTCTAAAAAGGAGGTTGTAGATGCAAATGCAAAAGGGGAAGAAAAGAGTCTATGGAGGACTAACCTATTTCTAACCTAATGTTTGGATTAACAAAAGGGAAACGTCTACCTAATGTTAGCATGCATGGTTCGCAACCTAAGATCTAACTTGCATCCGAAAGGAACAAGCACGTCCTAAGGGAGCATAGTATGTACAAGGATAAAATCAAGCAAGCTCGAAGGAGCACACCCATAAAATAGTAAGGAAAATAAGCGAAATGCTTTAGCCAAGGGGAGCGTATCACCCAAGACAAACAAGCGGGAATAGGATGTAAAACAAAAATGTGATGTCCAAAGCGACTGAACACCTAACCAATATATAGGAGATTGAGGTAGGCGAAAAAAAGAAATATGAATAATCATGGAGTATCAGCATCGGCCAATGAGAACTTATGGCGAAGCGTGGGGGTTTTATTGCAAAACCATTCCCCACTTGAAGACTCGATAACAAGAGCAGGCACAACTCTGAAGCATTGTGGTGCGTCACGAGGTAAGGATGACAAAGACGAAATTACGGGGGTTGATTGCAAACCATCCTCGCTCTCCTCTTTTTGAGGACTTATCATCTGTAACATATGCAGGCACAAATATAAAAACATGTGTGGAATATCAACTTCAAAGGTAGGGTAATAAACAACCACAAATAGCACACAGAATGCACATAATGCGGAATTGCCCTAAACGGGTCTTTAAATAAACCAGAGCAATTCCTGACATGATCAGAAACGGAGATCCCCTCCATACATCTCTACCCTACTTCTCATGGCATCAGAAAGCAGTAAAGCCCTACTTCTCATGATCTCTAGAAAAGCGGTAAAGAAATACAATAAAGTATGGAGAAATATACAAGTAGTAGCAGCGACTACCACAAGAAAGCAAATCGTCGAAAGCAGACGAAAACACTGGAGAAGCAGGGAGTACTTATCGAGAAAACTTCACCAAGAAATAAACAAAGTCAGAAATGATATCCAACTAAGATAAAAGCAAACGCATGTTATGAATGCAACACGTAATCGGAAGTTCATGCACAAAGCATCACAAAATATCACATGTATTAGGACAACATATAATATGATATGAATTTCTCAGTACAATGATAAGTAAGGTGTGTCGCATCAGAAGCGAGCATAATCCATATATTTTTATCACATAACAACTTGTTATGTTATATGATCGAAAACATCAAAAATGTATCTTCCACAATGAACAAACGCGTCAGAAATAATGAGGTGCAATGGTATGAAAATATGGATGAAAACTAAGAGAAAAAGTATTTTTATTAGTTTTTTATGTGAGGAAAATTCTAAAAAACTAAAGAATTAATTCCTAAAAAATTTCTACCATATTCTACTACCTTTTTATTGTTTTTATTATATGCAATTTTATTTAAAAAAAAACAAAACTAATGTTAAGAATTCAAATAATAAAGTCAAGGGGTGTACTAACTAGATCTAGTGGTGCTGATATAAATCGGTGCTAAGTCCAATGCAGAATGAGTCCAGAAGATTTTTTTTTGTTTGTGCGACAACTCAAAAAGGCCAAAAAAATTTGTGAAACCAGCCTCAATGGGGGTGGTGAATGCAACAATGGCTCAATGGATCTCTCTTCAGCTCCAACACTAAACCCATATTATTTTCCATCACATTATAA
Organism: Vicia faba; assembly: GCA_948472305.1. Taxonomy (NCBI): domain Eukaryota; kingdom Viridiplantae; phylum Streptophyta; class Magnoliopsida; order Fabales; family Fabaceae; genus Vicia; species Vicia faba. The sequence continues at coordinate 843,926,198 of OX451739.1, forward strand.
GAAAAATAAAGCTACTTGATATCTTTCAGGTGCATCTTCAACGGCTCAGGTATGCGTTTGATATTCAAATACTTCTCTAATTTTCGTTCTTTCCAATTTCTTCTTCACTTATAAATTCTCGTTTTTGTGCATTGTGGTTGATTCGCACTGTGATATTGTGCGTTTGGTTGTTGTTGATGTTGGTGCAAAAAACTGAGTGATGATGAAGCTACGTGAAGATGATGAAGGTTATGTTATGAGGTTGAAAATGGAATTGTGGATTGTATAAGCATAGAGTTATTGATTGAAAATGGTAGAAACAAAGGTGTCGTTAGGTTGTTGCAGAGAGAACTCGGAGGAAGAGTGCTGAGAAAGTTCAGAGATATCCTCGTGAATTAATGGTGGGGAAGATGATTATTGAGTAGTGAAGATTTTTAGAAATTGTAGTGATTCTCCAAAGTGATTAAGAATTATGAAGATGAAGCTTGAAGAGGATTGAAGATTTTGTAGAGGAAAGTGATAGAGATTTTGGTGATTCTTCCAGAGATTGAAGAATGAAGAAGGTTGAAGATGATGAAGAATCTTGAGGAGTTGCTGAGAGAGTGAGGTTGAGAGGTGAGTATTATCTTTTTTCTATGACTTTTTTTGTTATCAAAATCATGAACCTCCTTCTCTCCTTTTCTGTTATCCCTTTTCTGTTATCTTTTTGTTAGAAAACAGTTAGGAAATTTGTTAGCTATTAGTTACAGTTGAGGAGTTCTGTTAGAAATTGGTTAGAGGTTTTTTTATTCTGTTTTCTATTTTCTGTTATATCCCCCACTGGAAGTTTGTTACGTAATTAGTTAGAACAGTTAGAGAATTGGTTTTTCTGCTATAATTTCAATGAAGAGCTATTAGAAAATATGTTATAATTTGTTAGATGAGCTGGAAGAATCAGTTAGGAGGATGAAGCTGTTAGTTTCGTAATTATGGTATAAACAGTTAGTAAAATCTATTTAGAAGTTGGAATTCTGCTAATCTTTTCTGTTATAAATTTGTAATGTGAAGGGATGTCTATACGACTTAGTCATTGTGCATTGAGTTGTTGGTGTTTGTAAGCTAATGATACATGATATCGGCGCACAAGGTATGATATCTCCTCATGGTTTTGACAAGGTTTTGTGGACATTTTGCTAAGGTTTTGATCTGATACAAGATGAACTAATTTGGTTAACTGATAGGATAGCATAACTGAACTGGTGTGCTTCTGTTTTGATGCTTGGTGTAAGCTGCTTGTTGAAGCTCACATTTTGAATGTATGGACTATCAGTTTCTTTTGATTTTACAAACAGGATACGAGACAACAATTATGCTCATACGCAGAGCATCTTTGGATGCATACCTAAATTGTAACACCCTAATTTTACCCGACAATTAATATAAAAATCAGAGTTACAAAATTTTGACAACCAAATCAGGATGCTACAATTACAACTTAAAACAACGACATTCATTACAGATACATAACACATTAAAATGGAATGAACCAACAGTAACATAATTTTAATCCTTTAACCAGCAAATTTCATAACTAGGCAGCAGAATCAAATATTCAACTTAAAAGAATATATCATCTTTGTCCAACTAAACAACTTCAAATAATAAGTATTTAACGAACAATAACTTAAGGTTCAATCAACTGAAATAATAACAACAATAAAGAAGCAAGTGTTTATCCCCACGAGTGTTACGTATCAGAGAAATGACACCGACTCAAACTACTGAAGGTAAACCGCCTTTACTCTAGATTACTTGCATGTTACCAACATCGGGGTAACATTCAAAAAAAAGGGGTGAGATATCGAACAATATAATCGAATGTAAGATAAATATTACATTAGAATTGGTCTATACAAAATCACCATTTCACAACTTTAAACGACATCAATCCCAACAAAGCATCAACGAAACATATCAAATAATTTATCAACACAACAACTCAAATGTGCAAAGTGGGATGCAACTTATTACTATGCACATGCATGTGGTACCAATGCAGCAGAACTCCTAACTTAGAAATCTTGCTAATTAATAGAGGCAACAACAAGGCATAAGACTTCAACTTAATATTTTGCCAATCCAGACCAACTTAACGAGCATCAGTTCCAACATGAAATGCCATGTATGCGACGACATAATTAAATGCAACATCAACAACAACAACATATAACAACATTGGCATAAGCCTACAACTCAATAATTGCCAATAGATAGAGGCAACACCACAAAATTCATCGCCTGCAACTTCAATAACTAGTAACAATAACATAACAACTTACACATGCCAATAATGTTATTAACACGTTCCTACTAAAGTACTTCCACTAAATTATTCTGTGGATAAGCCTTATAAGTAGTTTTCGGCTAAATTAATGAAGCCACTTGTGATACGGTGGGAGAACTGACTTGAGGTTTTGCGTTTGTGTTCGCAAATGTTTCGGTTTAGCAAGAGTCGCCACCGACTTTTTATTTTATCCTAAGGAAAGGTCAAAAAGCACAGGAAAGACCTTCGAGATGTTTTCTTAGGTTCGGGGAGTAGATTATAGAAAGGGAAGGTATTAGAACCCTTTATATCCATGATTATCCATGGGCTCTTAGTTACTTTCTTAGATAACTTGCTTTGCTTTTCAATTGTTTGAAATGGTGCTTTGTGTGTGGTTTTGAAAGATGTTTTGAAAAGAGGCCATCGTTGTGGCAACCTTTTTAATGATTCTTGTTTGAATGTATACAAAGGTGTTTTTGTCTTTTGAAAAGTTTTCAATGTTTGAAAGTAGGGTTTGAAATTGTGTTGTGAAGTGTGTTTTGAAGATAGCAAGGATGTTTTTGCAAGCTTTGATCAAGTAACTAAGAGTTGTATACCCTATTTTACTCAAAGATCTTTCTTATGTTTTTAACCCTTTTAACAGTTTTGTTTCACCATTGTATTTGGTGAACAACCTTGTGTTAGGATGTTAAACGGGACAGGCGCGGGTCATCGTATAGACCATGATAGCAATGGTGTCAAGTATTTTTGGCAATTTTCTTAAGGGACTTGATCATTTTGTTTAGGCAACTCAGATAGCATCATCGAGGGACTATGATCTTTTGTTTTGTTTTTGTTTTGCCAAAGTACTTGACATGCATACCATGGCCCATTTTTGAAGGCAACAAGTGGATTGAAACCCTAGGGGTGAAAGTGTGCATTGTGTTTGTTTTTTCATGCATTGTCATCTTGGATTAGGTCAAACTATTTGTTAACTTGATTTTTTTTGCATCCAAAACCCTAAGTCTAATCATGGCATAATTGAAAGCTTAAAGGTGCGAGAATTTAAATTCTACACTATTACAACATGATATAGGGAGGGGGTACAAATTTGAATTGGGGATTATTTTGCAAGAAATTAAATCCTAAATTATTACAACCAAATTGAATGTGTAAGACATAATATTTAAATGTACAATAATTAAATAAAATACAATAAATAAATGTTAGATAAAATGTGTTATGCAAAAAAGATTTTTATGTATGTAAAAGGTATTTTTAATGTGAAGTGTAAATAAATAAAAAAAGTCAATTTCAATTATTTTTGTTCTTTAGGGCAAAAACCCTAATTTCTTAAATAAATAGTATTATTTATTATTTATATATAATAATGTATCAATTTGTACAAAAAATATAAGTATATGAAAAAATGGTATTTTTAGTATAAAATATTAATAAAATAAAAATGTATTATTTTTGTGTTTTTTGTCCTAATTATTTAATAAAATATGTATATATATATGTATTAAATATATTAAGTATATTAAGTGTGTATAAAAAAGAAAATAAAATAAATTATTTACAAAATGTATATATTTTAAGAAAATATTTTCAAATGTGTATAACAATAAAATAAATTATTTAAGTATTATTTGTATTATTTTTAGGTTTTTAATAAAAGAATATAAAGTATTTAAACATTTTTATACTAGTAAAAATAAAAATAAATAACAAATAAATGTAAAAAAATATAAAAATAATTTTTTTGCCATTTTTTATATTTGGACATAAAATAATAAAGTCAGAATTAAAATAAAAATGCAGAAATGACAAATATACAAAGAAATGGGCCAGGGGGTGTGAAAATAAAAAATGGGTGTGAAAAGCAGGAAGTAGCCAGGCCCAGCCCAGCTACTTCATCTTCTTCCTCTGTCAACACAAACGCGTGCCTAGCTCAGTCAAACCTGTATCTCCTGATTCCTTGCTTTTTTGACAAAACTCATAACATGAAACTTGTAGAGCATCAAACAACGAATCTAACCATATAAAAAACTTAAGCTAACTCTCAAAGACCAGAGAGAATTTCTCTGGCCCTAATTCTTAACCTAGTTTTTTCAGAAAGTTCATGAACAAAATTCTCCTAGCACGATTAATATAAATGAAAACTAAGCACATGTATGGTTTCAGGGCTATGAATACAACATCTTTCATTCACAAACCTAAGTCTAACTATTCCTAAATAGAGAGATAGAAGTTCATGAAATACCTGTTTCAGTTGAGCTCGAGCTGGACAATGCAGCAACTTCCAAGGGTGCTTGAGGTTCTTTTGAGCTTGCCTGATGTCCACTGAAGCTTTCCCAATGCTTGGCTCATTTTGAAGTAGCCTGAATCGTGCTACAGAACTCAACCTGCAAAGCTTCCAAACAAAAATGGTAATGTGTGTTAATGGAGTTACAGTTGGAAATGGAGGTCTGGAATAGTTTAGGTGAGTTGAATGGAAGGTATTGGAACAAGTTTGAGGCAAAACGCACGAGGGAAAGTGGAGATGGAGGTGGTTCTGCAGGGCTTGCCCTGTTTTGCAGAAAAATGGTGATTTTGTGTATAAGGAGGTTTGAGTGGTGAAGAGCTCGTGTTTATGACTCAAAGGGTTGTGTGAAATGTGTTTGCAATGTTTGTGTAAGCTGACTATGGCTGGTTTTTCAGTTTGCAAGATTTGGACCAATTTCTTCTTTTTGAAGCAAGAATGTGTAACTACTCAATGCAGGCATGTACACTCTATCTTGTAAGATGCATACTTTTTCCTTGATACTTGCAATTTGTGGATTTTATCTTGCCTCATAGATATGGCCCCATGCTTCAAAGATCTTGGTTTGACATAAAGTATAATTTTTCAAAAATGGAACTATGCCTTTTACCAGTTAGGGATTAAACTTGTGTACAATACCCTAATGACCAAGAAAATGCATTATCTCAATGGGTTTGCATTAAATTATGGAGTACAAACTGGTTTTGAGGCCTGTAATTGTGTACAAAGCTATCTTGGTCAGATTTACAACTTGGTATGAACATGTATTGGCCATGGATCAAAGTGAGTTTTTGCCAACTCCAACCATTCGATTCTCCCTAACCACAAAGGTGTTTAAGGAGTTCTTGGACAATTTGGAAAGCTTGAAACATGTACTATAATCCATATTGAAATGCAACTTGAAACTCCAAGTGGAACTATGTGAAAAATGGCCAAGAAGATGGGTCAAAATCCTGCCTAAATTAGGGCAAAATTTCTCTAAGTTAAAAGTTTTAGGTACCCTTGTTCCAAAAATAATAACTTGAGATCCAAGCTTCTTTTGAGAAAACTTTGTGAATCTAAGTTGTATACTTTGTGTTGTACTACAACTTTCATGTTGCAAGTTTTGTTTGAATCCATTTGCATCTTGGTGAAAAAATGGGACAAAGTTAGGAAAAAATAAGAAAATTTTATAATTTGACATTTTTGGGTTTCTTGATGAACAAGTTTCATAATTTGACATGTCTTGATGAAAAATGACCCTTGGCACTTGATTTTGACCAAAAAGTCAAAGTTTGACTTTTCAGTATACAGTCAAATTTTGATCAGTTGACTGAAAAATTCATCTGTCAATCCCATGCATTTGAGATCTTTTGAACTTGTTTTATGGGTCAAGACAATTTCATTGATTCCTTGAGTCCATGGTTGAGCTTGATTTGCCATTGGCTAGGTCAAACAGTCAAAAATTGCCCTTGTGCAGTCAAAACCCTAAAAATGACCATTTTGCCCTTTTGGTGATCTGATCAAATTTCTTATGGAATTGTGATCCAAACTTGATCAAATGGTTCATATGAGTTCATAATGTTGATGTGGGTCAAAATCCATGAGGTTTAACTGTCAATTGGCCACAGTTGACTTTTTCCCCAATACAGCTGATTTCTAGGTCAACTGTCCAATTGACTGGGCAAAAATTTGAATCAAGGCTTGAAACTTGGTATGGACAAACTTGTGAGTCCAACATGAAGTATGAAAGTCATTTTAGGCATTGTGGGTCAACACATCCTTGTGCAAACTCAAACCCTAATTTAGGTCAACAGTGCAAGGAGGTGTCTTAAGCAGAGCAAACCTTAGCTTGATCTTGAATTCCAAGAGTCTTGTGATGAGAAATGTTGATGAAATGAGAGGGAAAATTTTGGGGTACAACAGTTGCCCCTGTTCAATCTTCTTGAACCTGAAGAGTTAGATTGGCAAGTTTGCCTTTCGCGACTCGAAGGTAAAAGAGGATTGGACACTAGAGTGCCCGTAAATTTGCACTCGTCAAAACATAGATGAGGGAATGGGTTTAAAGATGCCATTTGGAGATGGTAGAATCTTGATGGAGATGGGCTTAAAGATGCCATCCAAGAATGTTGTTTAATTTCAATGTAGTAGGTCAGAAGAATGAGCATTAAAATGGTATCCGTGTCTGGAATGCATTTGAACTGTATCTGGAGACTGAGTCTGTATGAGCGAAAGAATGGCGTCCGTGTCTGGAGTGTATCTGAGCTGTAACTGTATTTGAGTTTTGAATGAATATCAGAATGACTGCCGTGTCTGGAGTGTATCTGTATTGTATCTGAATTCTGAATAGGCGACAGAGAAACATCCGTGTATGGAGCATCTCTTGGCTGGGGATAAATTCCGAATGAGTGAAAGAATGGAAACCGTATCTGGAGCGTATCTGGACTGTATCTGAAGTTGAGATCTGTATGAGTAGCAGAATGACTTCCGTGTTTGGAGTGTATCTGAGACTATAACTGGGATCTGAATAAGTGGCAGAATGACTTCTGCGGTGACTGCACTGGGGAGAATCAAACTGCTGGTGTAAAGGCCAGGATGGCATCCATGTCTGGAGTGTATCTGAACTTGAAGTTGATAGTTGAATCTGAATGAGAGATAGGATGGCTGCTGTGTTTGGAGCGTATCTAGTCTGTATCGAATTACTGAAGTCTGAATGAGTAGTAGAATGACCGCCGTGTCTGGGGTGTATCTGTACTGTATTTTGACTTGAAATTGTGAATGAGTAATAGAATGACCGCCGTGTCTGCGGTGTATCCATACTGTATCTGAATAATTTTTAACAAAAGCCTTTTAATCTTATCCTGAAAAGAGTAAAATGTTAGCTAAAACACAAAGCTATGTTGCATGATATGTATGATGCAATGAATTGTGTTTCATCAATGTTTAAGATATATGAATGTAATGGATGTGCATGTAAGCTGAGTAGCTGTCATGCTGAGGAAAATAAATCCTTGATAACTGGAGATAGTGAAATCTTTGATTGCCGTCGGGGGAAGTAAATCCTTGACCGATGTTGGGGATTCCAAAAATCTTTGATTGTTGAAGATGACAAATCCTTGATGACTGCTTGGGGATTAAAGATCTTTGAGTGTTTGAGAAGGAGAAATCCTTGAACCACTGCTGGAGATTGAAAATCCTCGGCGATTTGTGGGGATTAACAAGGCCTTTGACGACTTCTGCAGGGAATGAGAATCTTTCATGACTTTCCTGGGATATAGGGAAAACTCTGAAAAATCTCTATTGGGGAGTTAAAACCTAGGAGGCTTCTGCTTGGAGAAATGAGACCGAGAATCTTCGATCTTGCTGGGAGATAACTCTGGGGGAAATGTTCATTATTCTGGCTCCGCTGGGGATAGGATTTTCAGGGTTTTCGGGCTCCACTGGGGATCTTGAAGCTTAACTCTGATGAGAATTTTGAAACTTAACTCAGCTGGGGAATCAAGTTTTAGAATGCACTGGCTCCGCTGAGGATCTTGAAGCTTAACTCCGCTGGGGAAATATACTTCCAAATTTTAGCTTTGTTGAGGATCTGAATGATGTATCGTAGGGGATTTCTTCTGAAATGGCACAAAGATATCTTCCTACACCTTCAACCTATCAATAATTATCCTTTTTCAATTTCGTTTTATTTGTAAGCAGTGATTATATTCAAATGCATATGCCTATTTAACAAAACATTGGACATTTTCAAATAAAACACAAGTGTAAAAAGAAAAGAAAGGCAAGCAAATTTCTGCACTTTGGAGTATCCTTGTATTAACTTTTGTAAGTATCTTTCTACAATGGAGACAGACATCCTAGTAAGAGAATGTTGTCGAAAAAAATTGAGAAAAATTTTATACAAAAGAAAGATGGCTATGTGTAATGATCCCATGGGGTTCTCATTCTTCTATAGCCTTCACAACTCTGAATATCTTGTCCATTCGCTGCTTCGTCCGCCGATGACTGGATTGATCAGAAGCTTGGAGCTTGTTGGTGAAGAGATTGTTCTTAAAGTGATCTGACGAGACATAGTCATACGCTTTAATTCCCTAACTTTTGCCTGGACCGCCCTTTTGGGTTTTCGATCCACCGGGAAACCCTTTTTTGCCCAAGTCGCCCTTTCGGGTTTTCAACTTGCCGGGTGTACATATTTTTTTTGTTTTATCCCTAATTTTTGCCTGGACCGCCCTTTCGGGTTTTCGGTTCACCGGGATGCCCATTTTTGCCCAAATTGCCTTTTCGGGTTTTCAAATTGTCGGGTTATTTTATGCGTAGTATCTTTTGACTATGTCTGCGTTCGCAGGGTGCGATAAATCGTTGTCGTCCATGGTGGTCAGAATCATTACCCCACCAGAAAAGATGCTCTTAATCACAAATGGTCCTTCGTAAGTAGGAGTCCACTTTCCCCTGGGGTCACTTTGCAGTAAGATGATCCGCTTGATTACAAGATCTCCGACTTAATATACTTGACGTATGACTTTCTTGTTGAAAGCCTTGATCATCCGTTTTTGATACGTCTGACCATAACAAACAGCAGTAAGTCGTTTCTCATCAATCAGATTAAGTTGGTCAAGCCGGGTCTGAATCCAATCGTCTTCACTCAAACTGGCATCCTTCATAATCCTCAAAGAAGGAATCTGAACTTCCATGGGTAGAACAGCTTCCATGCCATATACCAAAGAAAATGGGGTTGCCCCTGTTGAAGTACGTGCCGTGGTACGATATCCATGCAGAGAAAACGGTAACATCTCATGCCAGTCCTTGTAGGTGACTGTCATCTTTTGAATGATCTTCTTGATATTTTTGTTCGCGGCTTCAACAACACCGTTCATCTTCGGTCGATAGGGAGATGAATTGTGATGATAAATCTTGAACTGCTCGCATAGGGCGGTGATCATAGTGTTGTTCAAATTTGTATCGTTGTGTGTGATGATCCTGTTGGGGACACCATACCGGCATATGAGGTTCTGCTTGATGAAGCGGGCAACCACATTCTTTGTAACTGAGGCATAGGAAGCTGCCTAGACCCATTTGGTAAAATAGTCAATAGCCACCAGGATGAAGCAATGTCCATTGGATGTCGTAGGCTTGATCTCTCCAATCATGTCAATGCCCCACATTGCGAATGTCCAAGGAGCTGTTAGAACGTTGAGAGGAACAGGAGGAATATGTACCTTGACGGCATAGACTTGGCATTTGTGGCAGGTGCGGGAATGTTGATGACAATCAGCTTCCATAGTAGACCAGCAGTAGCCTGCTCTTAGAATCTTTTTAGCCATCGTATGTCCGCTCAAGTGGGTGCCAAATGTGCCACTGTGTATCTCAGTCATGATCAACTCTGCTTCAGCTTTGTCCACACAACGAAGTAGAACACAATCATGGCTGCGCTTATAAAGGATGCCATTGCTTAGGAAGAACTTGGCAGCAAATCTCCTTAAGAACTTTTTGTCATTGACGGAAGCTCCTTCAGGGTATTCTCTAGTCTGGAGATACCTTTTGATTTCATGAAACCAGGGTTGTTCCACTACTTCTTCGGTATTAATCTCATGACAGTGTGCAGGTTCATCCATTCGTTCGATGGTAATTTGGGGAGCCTCGTTATCCCAGTTGAGTTTAAACATGGAAGACATTGTAGCCAGAGCATCTGCTAGCTGATTTTCTTCTCGCAGGAAATGTTCGAAGGTAATCTGCTCGAAATGAGGCAACAACGTCAAGACATATTCTTTGTACGCGATAAGATTAGGATGATTGGTGTCCCACTCTCCTTTGACTTGACAGATAACCAAAGTCGGGTCCCCAAATACGACCAAAGATTTGATTCCCAAGTCTATAGCAGCCTTGAGACCAAAGATGCAAGCTTCATATTCAGCCATGTTGTTGGAACAGCTGAAGCAAAGTCGGGCAGTGAAGGGTGTATGGCAACCTTCCGGAGAAATGAGTATCGCACCGATACCGTTGCCAAGTGCATTTGAAGCACCATCAAAGTACAGGGTCCATCGGGATCCTTGTTCAGGTCCGTCATACGGTATGTTACCTTCAATGTTGTCCAATGTCATGATGTCCTCGTCAGGGAAGTTGAATCTCATAGATTGGTAATCTTCGACGGCTTGATGAGCTAGATGGTCAGCTAGTACACTCCCCTTTATAGATTTTTGGGTAGTATATTGGATATCATACTCAGTCAGGATCATTTGCCATCTAGTGATTCTTCCAGATAAAGCAGGCTTCTCGAAGATATACTTGATCGGATCCATTTTGGAAATCAGCAAAGTGGTGTGAGTCAACATATACTGCCTTAGCCGGTGAGCAGCCCATACCAAAGCGCAACAAGTTTTCTCGAGCTGTGAGTAGTGAGTCTCACAGTCGGTAAACTTTTTGCTAAGGTAATAAATGGCATGCTCTTTTCGACCAGACTCGTCATGTTGGCCCAGCACGCACCCCATTGAGTTATCCAAAACAGTCAGATACATGATTAACGACCTTCCTTCGACGGGTGGCATCAAAATAGGAGGTTCTAGTAAATACTCCTTGATCTTATCAAAAGCAACTTGACAATCGTTGTTCCATTCAACCACCTGATCTTTCTTCAACAGCTTGAAGATTGGCTCACAGGTAGATGTCAGGTGAGAGATGAACCTGGCGATATAGTTTAAGCGTCCCAAGAATCCTCTAACCTCCTTTTCAGTACGGGGAGCAGGCAGTTCTTGTATAGCCTTTACTTTAGCTGGATCAACCTCAATGCCTTTGTTGCTGACAATAAATCCCAAAAGTTTACCAGACCTAACCCCAAAAGTGCACTTGCTTGGGTTCAGTCTGAGCTTATACTCCTTCAACCTGGCAAACAGCTTTTGCAAATGACTAAGGTGTTCTTCTTCTGTCTGTGATCGAGCTATCATGTCGTCTACGTAAACTTCGATCTCATGATGTATCATATCATGAAACAAAGCTACCATGGCACGTTGATAGGTTGCCCCTGCATTCTTCAGTCCGAATGGCATCACTTTGTAGCAGAAGGTACCCTATTGCGTGAAAAAAGTAGTTTTCTCCATGTCCTCGGGGGCCATTTTGATCTGGTTGTATCCCGAGAATCCATCCATGAAGGAAAAAACCTTGTGTTGAGTTGTGTTGTCAACCAAGATGTCGATATGTGGCAGTGGAAAATCGTCTTTAGGGCTAGCCCTGTTTAAATCTCGATAGTCCACACACATTCTGACTTTTCCGTCCTTCTTAGGCACGGGCTCAATGTTAGCAACCCATTATGGATAAGAAGTAACAGCCAGAAAGCCAGCGTTGAATTGCTTCATTACCTCGGCTTTGATCTTCTCATACATGCCAGGCCTCATTCGGCGAACCTTTTTCTTGATCGGTGGACAATCTTCTCTTGTAGGGAGACGGTGAACCACGATATCTGTGTCCAATCCTGGCATGTCTTCATAAGACCAGTCGAAAATTTCAACATATTCGTTCAACAACTGTACTAAGCGCTCCTTGACACTTGGTTCCAGTTTGGCACCCACTTTTACTTCTTTCCTGTCTTCCTCTGTCCCCAAGTTGATGGTTTCTAGCAACTCTTCATGAGGCAGAATAGCCATCTCTTCTTGTTGTAGAAGTCTGGCTAACTCTCCCAGCACTTCACAGTCTTCGTCAACTTCGTACTCAGCATGATTGACCAAATCTTCAGAGTTATCAAAGGTTAAAGTAGAATAGTCACCCATGGAATCTGGAGTGGATGGGTACCTGCATTTGTGAGTGTGGGTGTGTGTAAGGGATAGCCATCCTTAAACAAACAAAATGCAAAAGGAAAGAAAATGAACACAACAGTTTATAGATGAAAAACGTCCAATGATTCATTAAAACATGGCATATGATAATGAAGAAGATCAAGCCCTTACAAATGGACCTACATGCCCCGAGCAAGGCATGGGGTGAAAATAGTGTGCAAATTGTTTAGTTATTACAGACCATAAATGGGAAATTGTTCAAAGATAAAATTACTGGTTGATAAAGGTGATGGGAATAAAATCCTTTGCTTCCCAGTTGCTTAAACCCCCTTCGACGGTCGGAAAGATCCAATCTTCAAAGTGGCTTTCTTCATCTTCATCTTCTACAGCATTGATTCTGTGGTGAGTGATCTTGACGGGTGGTCTTCCAACCTTGGAGCGACGCATAGCCTTTTGTCCTGCAGCAGTAAACCCTAACCCAAACTTGTCCGTCTTATGGGGAAAATCAGGCAATTGCCCCCATATTGTACTCTTCCCTTCTTTAATTACAGCCTCTGCGTCCTTGAGAGATGCCATCCTAGATACATGCTTGGGAACGATAGGCACCTCAACCATTGTCTTCGCAACTACTACCTCAGGAGAAACTTCCTCAAAATGTTGGAAAGGCGTTTCGATGAACCCGCCATCCAACTCCACATAGCGAAAGGAATTGAGATGACTTATCATGTACTCTTCCTCGCCGTGCACTATTATAATCTTACCCTTAATAGGATATTTCAGCATTTGGTGCAAAGAGGAGGTAACTGCCCTGGCGTAATGGATCCATGGTCTTCCTAACAAACATGAATATGACGGACGGATGTCCATCACGTAAAAGGTGGAGTTGAAAACTTTTGTGCCTACTTTGATAGGAATATCAACCTCTCCATGAACCATTCTTTTGGACCCATCAAAGTCCCTAACAACGATGTTACTAGGTTTGAGGGTCAATCCTCACAATTCAAACGGTCTAAGGCTTTCTTCGGCAGCACATTCAAGGAAGAACCAGTATCAACTAAGACATGGGCGAGGGTGGTTCCCCTGCATTCAACTGAGACATGTAGCACTTCGTTGTGTTTCCTTCCTTTGGGAGTCAAGTCAGCATCGGAAAAGCCAAGGCCATTATCAGCAGTAAGACTGGCCACACATTCCTGAAACTGGTCAGTTGAAGTCTCTTGGGGTACATGTGTCGCCTTCAAAATTTTGATCAGGGCCTTAGCATGGGCCTCAGAGCAGAGTAGAAGAGTCAACATTGAAATTTTAGAAGGGGTCTGCCCTAGCTGTTCCACAACGTTGTAGTCACTTTTTCTGATTATTTTCAAGATTTCATCCATTTCTTTGAGTGGTTTCGGGGATAACCACAACATGAGCCTTCATCCTGACAGGCACTTCTAGTGTCCCCTTACCCTTATTGGTAGTATCAGCAGATGGTCTTACTTCAGGAGTATCCAATTCTTCAATCATTGGGCCTTGCACAAATGGTCTAACAGGTACGGAAGCTTTTGAGGGTCCGAAAACTGCTCGAGGGGGAGCAATCTCCGGAGAAAAAATCCGGCCGCTGTGGGTTATCTTGCTTGTACCTGTAATGTTCCCTATATCAGGGTTTTCTTCTTCATAATTCTCTTGGACTGCTTCGATTTGTTTGATACCATGATAGAAGATTTCTCCTCCATAGTTCCATGGTATCGTTTTGCTGGATTGGTACGGGACGGGTCTCGGCATGGTGATCTTTAATGGTACAGATTTAGGGTTGGGCGTAATCCTGTCAGGCCTTTTGCAAGCCTTGGGAGGATTGTCAGAAATGGTTATGATTGCAATATTGTTGGTTGAAGTAGCAAAAGTAGAAGGAGTAGTGAAGGTATCAACAGAGGTTTTCTGGAAAAGTACCTCTTGGGTATCCATCAGGCGTTGGACACCTGATTTCAATATTGGGCAGTCAGCTCGTATGTTCAAACAAAAGTAACAGTCCTTCCCACAGCCTGGGAATATCCTAGCTCTCATCAACTTCTCTTTAATCACTAACAACGGAGTCAAAAGATTGGCAACATCAGTAACATGGAGGTCTTCTATAACGGCATGAACATTATGGTTGTGCTTGGGCATCGGAGCAGATATAACATTGGGCTTCTCAGGAGCATCAAATTCTACTTCCTTGGCATCAATCAGGTCCTGGATTTTGTTCTTAAGCGCCCAGCAATTATTGGTATCGTGCCCAACACTGTCAGAATGGTAAGCACATTTGGCATTGGAGTGGTAGTATGGAGAGAAGGTGTTAGGGTTCTTTGGCGCTTCCTTCAAACTGGTAAGATTCAGCTTTAACAAATGGGGGAGTACCTGAGCGGACGTCATGTTGATTCGAGTGAACTGCCGTTGTGGCCTTTCTACCCGTTGTTGATTAGGTCTCGACTGATTGCCGCGAGGTTGATCATTTGAAGAATTTTGAATCATCACAGCCCCTACAGTTGGTCGGCGCTCGGTTCTTCCCTGACCCTTCTGAGAATACACAACAGAGGCTTCCTTCTTAGCTGGGAAGGCTTTCTTAACAGCGGTGGATGCGGAAGTATCCTTCTGAATCTTTCCACTTTTAATACCGGCCTCGACCCTTTCGCCAGTCAAAATTAGTTCAGTAAATCCCGCGGAAGAACTCCTGATTAGATGATTGAAGAAGGGGCCAGACAGGGTCCCCAGAAACATGTCAACTAACTCCCTATCTGACAACGGCGGATGCACCCTTCCATCCAGATCACGCCACTTCTGGGCATACTCTTTAAACCCTTCATTGGAAGCCATCCCCATACTTTGTAACTGAGTAGGAGTGGGCGCCAAATCAGCATTGTATTGATATTGACGGTAAAAAGCTGCTGCTAAGTCTTCCCAATTGTGAACCTCTGATCTCTCGAGCTGATAGAACCAGTCCAACTGCGTGCCTGACAAGTTGTCTTGAAAAAAATGTACCCAAAGGTCTTTATCAGATGAGTGGGGTTGGATTTTTCTGACATACGATCTCAGGTGCATATTTGGACATGACAGACCGTCATACTTGGCAAATGTTGGCACCTTGAACTTGGGAGGG
Organism: Vicia faba; assembly: GCA_948472305.1. Classification (NCBI taxonomy): domain Eukaryota; kingdom Viridiplantae; phylum Streptophyta; class Magnoliopsida; order Fabales; family Fabaceae; genus Vicia; species Vicia faba. The sequence continues at coordinate 843,941,617 of OX451739.1, forward strand.
ATAACAATCCCAGCTACCAGCCCTAGTTCTTCAAAATCTAAACCAGGGACCCTCTGCAACTCCATGGCTTCCAGTCTATCCTCAAGATTCTTATATTTATCATCCGCTGGAGGATATTATTGTTCGGAGTAGTCTTCGTCTTCTTCCTCTTCCTCCTCTTCAACCTCAGATTCAGAAGGTACAGCAGCCCCTTTCCCTTTACCGGCCCCTTCGTCAGACGTTGAGGGGAACTCAAGAACCTTCCTAGCATTGCTTTCAAACCTTCTTCCAAAAGTGGCTACTCCAGGCCTCTTCTTCTTTTTCTCTTTATTCTTCTCTAATAGAGCTTTGAGGTCCTCTTGACCCTTTGCTAAAGTCATGACGAGTTGCTGGAATTGTGAATTTTGTGCCTGCAGATCCTTTACCGTCTGCTCCAAATCCATCTTGCTGAAATAAACAGCAGAAAGATAAGGAAACCTGGTGTGAAGACCTGTTTATGCATATGATGAATGGTATGTTATTCATGTAATGCATTCAAGGATTCAGAAATTCAAATTTGTTGCAAACAAAAAGGAACACACGTCATATTAAGAAGAAATTGTTAGTACATAAGTGCCACATGGGCAAAATATTACAAAATTCTTAATGTAAAAAGACAATGCGCATCCTCTTTGGTGCGATGTAAGTGTTGAGAGTTTCCTCCTCATGAAGTCAGAGGGTAAGCTCCAAAACCTTCTTCTCACTGGCATAAAAGCTGGCTTCAAAAGTATTATGTTCTTCCTTGAGTTGGATCCAACTCTTTTGCATTTCTTCCCATGATGTTGGCATGTCAGGATGTAAGATGGTGTATGGAACCTCTCCTTCCGCAACAGGCTCTTTGATCAAGGGGAGAATGTGAGGGTATGGCATCATAAGATTCTGGGAGCGGGTTCGTACCCACTTGAGATAAGGCTCAAGGGGGATGGAATTCTTGTGCCCCAGTTTCTTACTATCCACTTTGTTGGGCATCCTCCAAGCTCTGATGAACCTTTGTCGAAGTCCTTGTGCATCGTTGTCGAAGTCAAAAACCAAGTCAGGGATCATCATATCATGAGGGCCATCCCTCCGGGTATACCCAAATTGCCTTAGAGCTAAACAGGGGTTGTAGGCGATGCCTCCCCTAATGCCAAGTAGTGGGACATTATGGAATTCCCCATAATGATCAATGATGATGACATTTTCTCTGGACCGAGAACACCAATGTACATCAGAATGTGTGAGGGTCATCAACCGTTGTGACCACCTTAAACCCTGCTCATTCTTCAAAACTGATTGTGGAAGGTGATAAATAAACTACCTTGCTAGAAGAGGAGTACAGCACATGAGAACACCTCTTTTCCTCATTGTTCGTGTGTAAAATGAGTGTAGGATATCCCCAAGCAATGTAGGTATAGGATTCCTCGATATGAAAATCTTGACAGCATTCACATCTATAAGCTGATCAGGGTTTGGGAACAAGACCAACCCATAGATGAGGAGTGCCACAATTTATTCAAAGGCTTGTAGATCAAGAGAATTCCAGCAGTCTTGTGCCTTCTCAAACAGAAACTTTGCCAAGAAACCCTTGACACCACTTCTGGTTTCCCAATGTCCCTTGATGTCAGATGGTTGCAAGTGTAATGCTTGAGCAACATCTTCAGGCTTTGGTTCTTTTTCCGTACCGTTGTAGGGTAGTTGATTAAGAACAGGAATTATCAAGAGTTGAGAAAATTCCTCCAAAGTAGGCACCAACTGGTAATCAGGGAATGTGAAACAGTGGTGTAGGGGGTCAAAGAACTGGAAGAGGACTTTCACCATGTCTTCTTCAATGTTGGTGTTGACCAAGTTGAGGAGTCTACCATGTCTTTCACTAAAGAGAGAATTCTCTGGAATCCTAGAAGTAAGCTCCTTGAGTTGAGGAGGGATTCTCACAAGGTTGACTTGAATTGTTTTCCTACGAAGAGATTCCATGACCTACAAAACAAGAACAAAGATGAAGATCCAAACCCTTGAAATGGTTAGTGGATGCATATGATGCTTTATGATGTTCATGATGTATGCACAAGCACATGCACAAGCAAGTCACACAAAACCCTAGTTTCAGGCTTGCATGAGGTTTCATAGGTAAGTACCCTCTTGAGTTTAGTTGGCTCAAACCTGTCCTATAAATAGTAACCGGGTTCTAAGGAGCTCAATATCACTGGATTGTTTTCTATGTTCATTGTTTTGGTTTAGCCACTTAACTAGTGACCAAAATATTCCAAGAAAACAACCCTCAATGAGTGTAGTATCGAGTATCTACCAACTTCGGACTGCACCAAAGCCGGTCATCTCACTACCCCTAATAAATGGCCAAGATGGTCAAGTAAGGTTCTAAGAGTTCATTAGTGCTTCATGACATCACTCAGTGTCCCCGTATTCTCTTTGATTGACTCAAAGGCTACCGGTACTCACAAATATGTCGCACTAATATAGCTATTGCTTCAAACATGTCGGTATACCCTGTACAGTTTCCATAACGTATTGCTATTTACCTATGAATGTTTCCCAAATCCGGGTGGAGGATTTCAAGCCCAAACAAGAGAACCAAATGTAAAGCAATCAAAGCAAACAATATAATCATGCAAAGGGTGATCTAAGACCTAAGGTCCCTCCACTTTTAAAGTATTTCCCCAGCAGAGTCTCCAGTTCTATGATACGGTGGGAGAACTGACTTGAGGTTTTGCGTTTGTGTTCGCAAATGTTTTGGTTTAGCAAGAGTCACCACTGACTTTTTATTTTATCCTAAGGAAAGGTCAAAAAGCACAGGAAAGACCTTCGAGATATTTTCTTGGGTTCGGGGAGTAGATTATAGAAAGGGAAGGTATTAGCACCCTTTCTATCCATGGTTATCCATGGGCTCTTAGTTACTTGCTTAGATCACTTGCTTTGCTTTTCAATTGTTTGAAATGGTGCTTTGTGTGTGGTTTTGAAAGATGTTTTGAAAAGAGGCCATCGTTGTGGCAACCTTTGTAATGATTCTTGTTTGAATGTATACAAAGGTGTTTTTGTCTTTTGAAAAGTTTTCAATGTTTGAAAGTAGGGTTTTGAAATTGTGTTGTGAAGTGTGTTTTGAAGATAGCAAGGATGTTTTTGCAAGCTTTGATCAAGTAACTAAGAGTTGTCTACCCTATTTTACTCAAAGATCTTTATTATGTTTTTAACCCTTTTAACAGTGTTGTTTCACCATTGTAGTTGGTGAACAACCTTGTGTTAGGATGTTAAACGGGACAGGCGCGGGTCATTGTATAGACCATGATAGCAATGGTGTCAAGTATTTTTGGCAATTTTCTTAAGGGACTTGATCATTTTGTTTAGGCAACTCAGATAGCATCATCGAGGGACTATGATCTTTTGTTTTGTTTTTGTTTTGCCAAAGTACTTGACATGCATACCATGGCCCATTTTTGAAGGCAACAAGTGGATTGAAACCCTAGGGGTGCAAGTGTGCATTGTGTTTGTTTTTTCATGCATTGTTATCTTGGATTAGGTCAAACTATTTGTTAACTTGATTTTTTTTGCATCCAAAACCCTAAGTCTAATCATCGCATAATTGAAAGCTTAAAGGTGCGAGAATTTAAATTCTACACTATTACAACATGATATACGGAGGGGGGTACAAATTTGAATTGGGGATTATTTTGCAAGAAATTAAATCCTAAATTATTACAACCAAATTGCATGTGTAAGACATAATATTTAAATGTACAATAATTAAATAAAATACAATAAATAAATGTTAGATAAAATGTGTTATGCAAAAAAGATTTTTATGTATGTAAAAAGTATTTTTAATGTGAAGTGTAAATAAATAAAAAAAGTCAATTTCAATTATTTTTGTTCTTTAGGGCAAAAACCCTAATTTCTTAAATAAATAGTATTATTTATTATTTATATATAATAATGTATCAATTTGTACAAAAAATATAAGTATATTGAAAAAATGGTATTTTTAGTATAAAATATTAATAAAATAAAAATGTATTATTTTTGTGTTTTTTGTCCTAATTATTTAATAAAATATGTATATATATATATATATATATATATATATATATATATATATATATATATATATATATATATATATATATATATATATATATATATATATATATATATATATATATATATATATATATATATATATATATATATTATATATATATATATATATATATATATATATATAATATATATTATATATATATATATATATATATATATATATATATATATTATATATATATATATATATAGTATATATATATATATATATATATATATATATATATATATATATATATATATATATATATATATATATATATAATATATATATATATATATATATATATATATATATATATATATATATATATATATATATATATATATATATATATATATATATATATATATATATATATATATATATATATATATATATATATATATATATATATATATATATATATATATATATATATTATATATATATATATATATATATATATATATATATATATATATATATATATATATATATATATATATATATATATATATATATATATATATATATATATATATATATATATATATATATATATATATATATATATATATATATATATATATATATATATATATATATATATATATATATATATATATATATATATATATATATATTAAATATATTAAGTATATTAAGTGTGTATAAAAAAGAAAATAAAATAAATTATTTACAAAATGTATATATTTTAAGAAAATATTTTCAAATGTGTATAACAATAAAATAAATTACTTAAGTATTATTTGTATTATTTTTAGGTTTTTAATAAAAGAATATAAAGTATTTAAACATTTTTATACTAGTAAAAATAAAAATAAATAACAAATAAATGTAAAAAAATATAAAAATAATTTTTTGCCATTTTTTATATTTGGACATAAAATAATAAAGTCAGAATTAAAATAAAAATGCAGAAATAACAAATATACAAAGAAATGGGTCAGGGGGTGTGAAAATAAAAAAGGGGTGTGAAAAGCAGGAAGTAGCCAGGCCCAGCCCAGCTACTTCATCTTCTTCCTTTGTCAACACAAACGCGCGCCTAGCTCAGTCAAACCTGTATCTCCTGATTCCTTGCTTTTTTGACAAAACTCATAACATGAAACTTGTAGAGCATCAAACAACGAGTCTAACCATATAAAAAACTTAAGCTAACTCTCAAAGACCAGAGAGAATTTCTCTGGCCCTAATTCTTAACCTAGTTTTTTCAAAAAGTTCATGAACAAAATTCTCCTAGCACGATTAATATAAATGAAAACTAAGCACATGTATGGTTTCAGGGCTATGAATGCAACATCTTTCATTCACAAACCTAAGTCTAACTATTCCTAAATAGAGAGATAGAAGTTCATGAAATACCTATTTCAGTTGAGCTCGAGTTGGACAATGCAGCAACTTCCAAGGGTTCTTGAGGTTCTTTTGAGCTTGCCTGATGTCCACTGAAGCTTTCCTAATGCTTGGCTTGTTTTGAAGTAGCCTGAATCGTGCTACATAACTCAACCTGCAAAGCTTCCAAACAAAAATGGCAATGTGTGTTAATGGAGTTACAGTTGGCAATGGAGGTCTGGAATAGTTTAGGTGAGTTGAATGGAAGGTATTGGAACAAGTTTGAGGCAAAACGCACGAGGGAAAGTGGATATAGAGGTGGTTCTGCAGGGCTTGCCCTATTTTACAGAAAAATGGTGATTTTGTGTATAAGGAGGTTTGAGTGGAGAAGAGCTCGTGTTTATGACTCTAAGGGTTATGTGAAATGTGTTTGCAATGTTTGTGTAAGCTGACTATGGCTGGTTTTTCAGTTTGCAAGATTTGGACCAATTTCTTCTTTTTGAAGCAAGAATGTGTAACTACTCAATGTAGGCCTGTACACTCTATCTTGTAAGCTGCATACTTTTTCCTTGATACTTGCAATTTGTGGATTTGATCTTGCCTCATAGATATGGCCTCATGCTTCAAAGATCTTGGTTTGACATAAAGTATAACTTTTCAAAAATGGAACTATGCCTTTTACCATTTAGGGATTAAACTTGTGTACAATACCCTAATGAACAAGACAATGCATTAGCTCAATGGGTTTGCATTAAATTATGGAGTACAAACTGGTTTTGAGGCCTGTAATTGTGTACAAAGCTATCTTGGTCAGATTTGCAACTTGGTATGAACATGTATTGGCCATGGATCAAAGTGAGTTTTTTCCAACTTCAAGAATTCGATTCTCCCTAACCACAAAGGTGTTTGAGGAGTTCTTGGACAATTTGGAAAGCTTGCAACATGTACTATAATCAATATTTGAAATGCAACTTGAAACTCCAAGTGTAACTATGTGAAAAATGGCCAAGAAGATGGGTCAAAATCCTGCCTAAATTAGGGCAAAATTTCTCTAAGTTAAAAGTTTTAGGTACCCTTGTTCCAAAATTCATAACTTGAGATCCAAGATTCTTTTGAGAAATATTTGTGAATAAAAGTTGTAGACTTTATGATGGACTACAACTTTCATGTTTCAAGTTTTGTTTGAATCCATTTGCATCTTGGTCAAAAAATGTGACAAAGTTAGGAAAAAATAAGTAAATTTTATAACTTAGAAATTTTCTAAGTTATGAAAATTTTCCATTTTAAACCCTAATTTGCATTTTTGGGTTTCTTGATGAACAAGTTTCATAATTTGACATGTCTTGATGAAAAATGACCCCTGGCACTTGATTTTGACCAAAAAGTCAAAGTTTGACTTTTCAGTATACAGTCAAATTTTGATCAGTTGACTGAAAAATTCATCTGTCAATCTCATGCATTTGAGATCTTTTGAACTTGTTGAATGGGTCAAGACAATTTCATTGAGTCCTTGATTCCATGGTTGAGCTTGATTTGCCATTGGCTAGGTCAAACAGTCAAAAATTGCCCTTGTGCAGTCAAAACCCTAAAAATGACCATTTTGCCCTTTTGGTGATCTGATCAAATTTCTTGTGGAATTGTGATCCAAACTTGATCAAATGGTTCATATGAGTTCATAATGTTGATGTGGGTCAAAATCAATGAGGTTTGACTGTCAATTGGCCACAGTTGACTTTTTCCCCAATACAACTGATTTCTAGATCAATTGTCCAATTGACTGGGCAAAAATTTGAATCAAGGCTTGAAACTTGGTATGGACAAACTTGTGAGTCTAACATGAAGTATGAAAGTCATTTTGAGAATTGTGGGTCAACACATCCCTGTGCAAACTTAAACCCTAATTTAGGTCAACAGTGCAAGGAGGTGTCTTGAGCAGAGCAAACCTTGGCTTGATCTTGAATTCCAAGAGTCTTGTGATGAGAAATGTTGATAAAATGAGAGGGCAAATTTTGGGGTACAACACCACTATTATTCTGCTACTAAATTATATCTACTGCTATTCTAATTTATAAAAAAATTTCTATTATTTTGGGCTATTATTAACTTCCTATTAACATTTACTAACTCTGTTACTCATTAATCTTGCCTGCCATAATTATGCGTATCTACTGATTGTTCACTTTTGTTACTAATAAATAACCTCTACTGTGATTCATTCCTTTCTAACTCTCTACACCATTTTCAGTAACAAAATTCTAATTAATAAATGCAAGACAAACACAGAAACAATTTAAGAAAATAATGGTTGATGGTTTATGCCCCTCGGCATGCATAATTGTGCCCTTCGGCAGAAATCATGGTGCCAGTCGGCACCCTCCACCAACATATGTGTGCTGCTCAACACACGTCCATAATTCAATAACGAAACTTCGTCTAGATTTCATGCGATCAGTAATTCCTTTCCTTCCCATGATCTCAGACCAACGTAACATGTATTCACAGCAACATAATAACTATACACACATCGTTACATGATAATTTTCAACACTCGATTCATCGATTGAATCGCTGCAACGTTAACACAATTACCCCAGATACCAAACAACAATTTATTCATACAACAATCACATACAACAGCAGTTTTACACAACCCAATCCCTACGTAACATGCATTATAAACCCAATTATAGAGCCAGAACCCCACCTTTACCTTGGATTGAAGGTTTCTTTGCAAATTTACTATGAACCCAATTCTTTTCCTCTTGTTTGTAACTTCTCCTTCTTTTGTAACTCCTACGATCAACTTCCAACTCCTTATTCCTCTTCTTCTTGACAAAAACCTCTTTTTCTATTTTTATAACTAAACTCAATAGTATTATTATTTCTATTGGGTTCAACTTACACACTCCACATATTACTACTTCTAACCATCAAAATTAGGCCCAACATAATTATTCCATTAATTCCAACATTATAATTATTATTAATCAACTAATTAATTAATAATAATCTAACAACTTATGCGAACAATCCACAACGTCTCACAACTTTAACAAATAACTCAGAAATACTTTAATTAAATAGTTAATTAAATAAACGGGAGTTACAACTCTCCCCCACTTAGAATATTTCCGTCCTCTAAAATTTACCTTATTCAAACAACTCAGGATAGGAGTCCCGTATCTTGCTTTCCAACTCCCAAGTCATACTTTCTCCGGCAGCTCCTAGCCATACTAGTTTCACCAAAGGAATCTCCTTACCTCTTAGAGTCTTCATTTCATGATCCGTGATTCATACAGGCATCGTCTCCACAGTAATATTATCTCATACTTGTACATCATCTATATGAATCAAATGAGATGGATATGAAATATACTTCCGGAGTTGTGACACATGGAACACATCATGCAAATTCGAAAGATTAGGCGGTAAAGCCACTCTATAAGCAATATTTCCAACTCTTTCTGAAATCTGATATGGACCAATAAATTGAGAAGTGAGCTTCTTAGACTTCAACGGTTGCCGAACACCAGTCACAGGTGTAACTCTCAAAAACACATGGTCACCTGCTTGAAATTCTACATCTTTCCTTTGCTTGTCATGATAACTCTTCAGTCTACTTTAGGAAGCTTTCATATTTTCTAGAATTAACTTCACCTTCTCAGTAGTCTCATGAACAAGTTCAGGTCCAAGTACTACACTTTCTCCAGACTCATGCCAACATAAAGGAGTTCTACATATCTGACCATAAAACGCTTCGAAAGGTGCCATTCCAATACTAGAATGGTAATTGTTATTATAAGTGAACTCTATCAACGAAATATAAGTATCCCACGAACCTCCTTTCTCAAGAACACATACTCTCAACAAATACTCTAATGAATGAATAGTTCTTCCGTCTAACCATTCGTCTGAGGATGATACGCCGAACTCAACCTCAACTACCCAATGCCTCTTGTAAACACCTCCAAAAATCAGACGTAAACATTGGATCTCTATCTGCCATAATATATAAAGGAACACCATTCAGCTTTACAATTACACTACTGTAAATCTCTGCCAACTTTGATACTGGAAATCTGATGTTAATAGGAATAAAAAGATCCGACTTTGTAAGCCTATCAATAATCACCCAAATTGAATCATGTCCTCTTGAAGTATTAGGTAGTCCTATTACAAAGTCCATCGAAATGATATCCCATTTCCATTTTGTAACTTCTAACGGTTGCATCAACCCATAAGGCTTCTGATGTTCAACCTTCGACTTATGACAAGTTAAACATGCATACACAAACCAAGCCAAATCACTCTTCATTCCAGGCCACCAAAACAAATTCTTCAAATCCTGATACATTTTTGTAGCTCCCAGATGAATGTCTAACTTGCTTCTATGACTTTCCTCGAGAATCACTTTCTTCATCTTCGCGTCATCAGGAATACAAATCCGATTACAGAATCTCAAGACACATTGCGCATCTAACTTAAAATCTTTATTCTCATACTGATCGATCCCAACCATCGAATCTACCAGTTTAACATCCAACTTCTGAGGCTCTTTTATATTATCTAGAAAATCATTGTTAATCTTCAACATCCCTAACATAACACTCTGCGGTGTTACTTTGCATACTAAGCTCATATATCTGAACTATTCAATTATTTATAACTCTTTAACCATCATTGCCAACATGTGTAAAGCCTTTTGACTTAACGCATCAGCCACCATATTCGCCTTTCCTGGATGATAATTCAAACCGAAATCATAATCCTTTAACAACTCCAACCATCTTCGTTGTCTCATATTCAATTCCATCTGATCAAACAAATAATTTAAACTCTTATGATCACTAAATACTTCAAATCTAAAACCATAAAGATAATTCCTCCAAATCCTCAACACAAAAACAATTGCAACAAGCTCTAAGTCATGCATAGGATAGTTCTTTTCATGAGTCCTCAACTGCCTTGACGCATAAGCAACCTCCTTCTCATTCTGCATAAGCACATCTTCTAAACCCATCTTAGAAGCATCACAATATACAACAAAAGGTTCTCCTGGATTAGGTAATGTCAAAATAGGAGCCGAAATCAATCTCTTCTTCAATTCCGTAAAACTTTCTTCACACTGAACATCCCATACAAAAGCTCTAGCTTTACAAGTCAACTTAGTTAACAGAAGTGCCAACTTAGAAAAACCTTCGATAAACCTTATATAATAACCAACTAGTCTCAAAAAGCTTCTAATCTCGGTAACCGACTTTGGAGTTTCCCATTGCAACACAACATCTACCTTAGATGGGTCTACAGCAATGCCACTACCTGAGATAAGATTACCAAGAAAACTAATCTCCTTTAACTAAAATTCACACTTAGAAAACTTTGCATACAACTTCTTCTCTTTCAAGACTTTCAATACTATTCTTAAGTGTTCTACATGCTCCTCTTCAGATTTAGAGTAAATCAAAATGTCATCAATGAACAACACTACAAATCGGTCCAAATAAGCATGAAACATACGGTTTGTGTACTCCATGAATACTCTCGGCGCATTAGTAACATCGAAAGGAATCACATAATACTCATAATGTCCATAACATGTTCTGAAAGTCGTCTTCTGGGTATCTTCATCCTTCACTTTAATCTGATGATAACCTGATCTTAAATCAATCTTACTAAACACACGAGCATCTACCAATTGATCCATCAAATCGTATATTCTCGTAAGTGGATACTTGTTCTTAATCGTCACTTTATTCAATTGTCTATAATTAACACAAAGCCTCATACTTCCATCTTTCTTCTTTACTAGCAACACTGGAGCTCCCCACGGTGATACACCTGGTCTTACAAATTTCTTTTCAAGTAACTCTTCCAATTGCTTCTTTATTTCTGACAATTCAGATGCAGACACCCTGTATGGTGCCATAGAAACGGGTCTAGTACGAGGTACAAGATCAATAGCAAATTCAACTTCTCTCTCTGGCGGTACATTAGGAATTTCATCAGGGAAAACTTCAGGAAAATCATGCACCACTTGCAATTCTCCAATTACAGCTTGATTCTCGACAGATAGCATCGCCATTAATGAGAACATTTGAGACTCTTCTTGCATCAACTTTTTCAACTGTCTAGCAGACAACATACCAGCTTCCTCCCCTTCAGGAGTAGAAAACCTCACAGACTTGTTATAGCAGTTAATATGAACATAGTTATGCTCTAACCAGTTCATACCTAAGATCACGTCTAACCCACTTAAAGGCGAACAAACTAAATCAACGACAAAGTCTTTGTCGAAGATCGACAAAGGGCACTTTAAACACACAAAGGAAGTAGTCACTGACCCCTTGGATGGAGTGTCGATGACCATCTCTCCATTCATAGAAGACAACCTAAGATCCAATCTCTCAACATAATCAGCAGCAATAAAGCAATGAGTAGCACCAGTATCAATAATAGTAATTAAAGGAGTACAATTAATGAAACATGTACCTCTGATGAGTCTGTCCTCATTAGTCTTCTGACTCTCAGCCAAAGCGAACACCTTTCCACTGGTTTGTGCCTTCTTCGGCTTCTGACACTGACTACCAATGTGTCCTTCTTCACCATAATTGAAACAAATCATATATTTATGCTTGCATTCAGATACAACATATCTAGTCTTACCACAACAGAAACACCTCTTTACCTCAGCAGTACATGCATTGCTCTTATGCCCAGGTTTTCCATATTTGAAACAAACCACACTAGTATGAGCATCTCCCCCACTAGTCCTCTTTCCCTAAGCAACTTTCTGTTTACCTTTACCAGTTGGGGCATCATACAACTTACCATAATTATGTTGGTGCTTACCCCTCTTCTCATTGATAATCTTATAGTGAGCATTATTATCCTCTTCATAGATCCTGCAGATATCAATCAAATCATCAAAGACACGATTCTTCTGGTATCCAAGTGCCATCTTGATCTCTGGGTGCAACCCGCTCTCAAACTTAATGCACTTCGAAAACTCAGCATTAGCCTCACTATAGTGCGGATAAAACTTAGTCAACTCTGCAAACTTTGTAGCATACTCAACAACCGACATACTCCATTGCTTCAGCTCAAGAAATTCAATTTCCTTCTTTCCACGAACATCTTCAGGGGAATACTTCCTCAAAAATTCCCTATGGAACACAGCCTAAGTAACATTTTCACATGCGGCTTCCAATTTTGGACAAGTCTCTAGCCATCAGTCATCAGCCTAGACTACTAGCATATGAGTTCCATATCGAACCTTCTGCGCTACAGTGCACTCTATCACACAGAAGATTCTCTTAATCTCTTTCAACCAATCCAAAGCTCGGTCAGGATCATACTTACCCTTGATGGTAGGAGGATTCTCCCTCTGGAAGGTCACCAAACTACGAGATCCAGCATTCCTGTCAATGTTCGGCTGATTCTCCATAGCATGCGTCATTTCCTCTAAAGCAGCAGCAAGTGCAACATCATTCCTTCCAGCCATATCAACTTATCACTTCAACATAAATAAAACTTAGAACTCAAGGTAACAATACTTGAATGTTAGACAAAACTACGACTTGACAACTTGGTCGGACGGACTGACTCACTCTGATACCAACTTGTAACCCCCCAATTCTACCCGACAATTAATATAAAAATCAGAGTTACAAAATTTCGATAACCAAATCAGGATTCTATAATTACAACTTAAAACAACAGTATTCATTACAGATACATAACATATTAAACTGGAATGAACCAACAGTAACATAATTTGAATCCTTTAACCAGCAAATTTCATAACTACGCAGCATAATCAAATATTCAACTTAAAAGAATATAGCATCTTTTTCCAACTAAACAACATCAAATAATAAGTATTTATCGAACAACAACTTAAGGTTCAATCAAATGAAATAATAACGACAATAAAACAGCAAGCGTTCATCCCCCCGAGTGTTACGTATCAGAGCAATGACACTGACTCGAACTACTGAAGGTAAACCACCTTCACTCTGGATTACCTGCACGTTACCAACATTGGGGTAACATTCAAACATAAGGGGTGAGATATTGAACAATATAATCGGATGTAAGATAAATATCACATTAGAATTGGTTTATACAAAATCACCACTTCACAACTTTAAACGACATCAATTCCAACAAAGCATCAATGAAACATAACAAATAATTTATCAACACAACAACTCAAATATGTAACGCGGGATGCAACTTATTACTATGCACATGCATGTGGTACCAATGGAGCAGAACTCCCAACTTAGAAATCTTGCTAATTAATAGAGGCAGCAACAAGGCATAAGCTTTCAACTTAATATTTTTCCAATCCAGGCCAACTTAACAAGCATCAGCTCCAACATGAAATTCCATGTATGCAACAACATAATTAAATACAACATCAATAACAACAACATATAACAACATTGGCATAAGCCTACAACTCAATAATTATCAATAAATAGAGGAAATACCACAAAATTCATCTCCTGCAACTTCAACAATTAGTAACAACAACACAACAACTTACACATAGCAATAATGTTATTAAAATGTTCCTACTAAAGTACTTCCACTAAATTATTCTGCGGATAAGCCTTATAAATAGTTTTCGGCTAAATTAATGAAGCCTTTATTATTCTGCTACTAAATTATATCTACTGCTATTCTAATTTATAACAGCTTTTCTATTATTTTCTGCTATTATTAACTTCCTGTTAACATTTACTAACTTTGTTACTCATTAATCTTGCCTGCCATGATTATGCAAATCTACTGATTGTTCACCTATGTTACTAATAAATAAACTCTATTGTGATTCATTCCTTTCTAACTCTAATATACCTTTTTTGTAACAAAATTCTAAGTAACAGACATGCAAGACAGACACAGAAACAATTAAAGAAAATATTGGCTGATGGTTTATGCCCCTCGGCATGAATAATCGTGCCCTTCGGCACAAAACATGGTGTCAGTCAACACCCTCCACCAACATATGTGTGTCGCTCGACACACGTCCATAATTCCATAACAGAACTTCGTCCAGATTTCCTGTGATCAGTAATTCCTTTCCTTCCCATGATCTCATACCAACACAACATGTATTCACAGCAACATAACAACTATACCCACATCGTTATATGATAATTTTCAACACTTGATTCATTGATTGAATCACTGCAATCTTAACACTATTACCCCAGATACCAAACAACAATTTATTCATACAACAATCACATACAGCAGCAGTTTTGCACAACCCAATCCCTACGTAACATGCATCATAAACCCAATTATAGAGCCATAACCCCACCCTTACCTTGGATTGAAGCTTGCTCTGCAGCTTTACTGTGAACCCAATTATTTTCCTCTTCTCTGTAACTTCTCCTTCTTTTGTAACTCCTACGATCAATTTCCAACTCCTTATTCATCTTCTTCTTAACAAAAACCTATTTTTCTATTATTATATCTAAACTCAATAGTATTATTATTTCTATTAGGCTCAACTTACACACCCAACCTATTACTACTTCTAACCATCAAAATTAGGCCCAACATAATTATTCCATTAATTCCAACATTATAATTGTTATTAATCAACTCATTAATTAATTAATAATAATCTAACAACTTATGCCAACAATCCACAACATCTCACAACTTCAACAAATAACTCGGAAATAATTTAATTAAATAGTTAATTAAATAAATGGGCATTAAATAAACAGGAAGAACCATGAAGAGGTGGGCTGGTGGAGTCAGGAGAGGGCGGGCCTTAATAGTTTTATTTAGGAATCAAGGTCCAGAAAATCAAAGATCAATCATTCAAAAATTTGTAATTCTCTTTGTAGTTTTCAATATTCATCTTGTAAATACAATTGTGCTTAGACTTTTGTGATGTTGTTGATGGATGGAATGTAATGATTTTGTACTTGGAATTTTCTTGTAATGGACATATAATGACCTTGTAATGGAAGTTTTAAATCAATGAGAAAAAATCACCCATTTAGCACTAACTTCCTCCTCAATTCCTTCCCTTTTAAAAATGATGTTGGTTCAAACCTTGAGCAGTGAATGATGTAAATTTTGGAATCCTTGAATTTGACAATGGCCTTCTTTGAAAAATGATGATGAATGATATGTGTCTCGCAATTTTGAATGAAACTTGAGTTATGCCTTGAGATTTATTGTAATCTTGAACAACTTCCATCTTTAGACTATGTATCCATTTACCAAACTTGAATCAAAATAAAACTTGAATGTACTTTGAATGAACATGCCTTGAAAATTTGGATTGAAGCTTGTGACTTATTCTTTGATTTCAAAATAAACCATGAATGGATTACTTGTACTTTAAAAACTTTGATTATCTTTACAAGTCTGCATTCCAAATCTCAATGATAAGTTCAAATCACCTTGAGCCCTTAACTTTCAATTCCAAATTATCATTTAACTCACAAGCCCTTCACTTGATAACCAATACCATATCAATGCCTTGAAGAACCCTCGAGAAATGAGTATGGAAATATATATGACCAGGATAGCTTTGACATGAGCATCCAATGAAACTTAGTTGATGGGTATTGCAAGCGCAAATCTCCATGAATAAGAAACCATAATCCTCTTGAAATATTAACAAGAACCAAAGCATTAACTCAATAAGATCCTTAGTTGAAGATGACATCCTTGTAGCTTGGTGGGGGAGAAGTTCACAATAATCAAGAATCCAAACCCTAGTTCTGCAAACCATGGTTGCTAGGAAACCAATTGATTCAAGCCTAAGTGAAGATGAGAACTATAAAAGCCATAGAAACCCTAATTCCATAATATCATTGATCCCATGCCAAATTATTGATTAATTATGCATGATGTGTTAGATGACCTAATGAAGGGTATGTAGATGAAATGAGAATTGCAAAATGCATAAGCCAGATAAAAATGAGAAGGTAGGACAAATTTGGGGTATTACATCTGCCCCTATTTGATTGTCTTAAACCTGAAAGTACGATTGGCACGTTCCTTTTGGAAGTTTGAGGTAGAAGATGATTAAATACCAATGCCAAAAATTTGTTTTGAGAAAAAGTGTAAATATTTGTTTATTTTTGTGATATCTGTTGGGGGAAGAACTCTTTTGTTTTCTGGTGAGAAGACTTATGGATGAATTTTAGAAGATGGTTGCTTGTAATTGGGTAATGGTGCCAATACGAGATTATCAAATGGTTTCCTGAAGAGAACAAAAGTATAGGACATCGGGATAATTCGGAGCTTAAGAAAGGATGGGGTGTGGGTATGATATCGACGCGGTTCACAGCCTAGGAATGCAGACATCAAGAGGGGAGGTATCAGGACAACCCGCGGCCCAAGACAAGACGTAGAAATGAGGTAGGATTTAAGGATGACCCCCAATCCCGAAAAAGGTCAATAGTTGGAATTCTAATAGCGTCGTATGCTAAACAGATACCTAATCGAAAAAGGATGGGAGGAACGATAAATGAGAACTGAGTACCAGACGAGAACTGCAATTTGAATTAATTATCAGACGAGAACTGACTACTAGATGAGAATTGGATTTTGAAATGGTTAGCCAGGGAAATAATTGGGCTTTGAAATGGTTTTCCAGGGAGAGAACTGGATTTAGAAATGGTTTTGTAGAGCGATAACAGATTTAGAAATGGTTGGCCAGAGCAGGAGTTGGGCTTTGAAATGGTTTTCCAAGGCGAGAACTGGTTTTAGAAGTGGTTGGCCAGAGAGGGAACTGGGCTTTGAAATGGTTTTCTAGGGCAACAACTGGATTTATAAATGATTGGCCAGAGCGGGAACTGGGCATTGAAATTATTTTCCGAGGCGATAATTGGATTTTGAAATGATTGTCCAGAGCGGGAACTGGGCTTTGAAATTATTTTCTATGGCGAGAACTGGATTTTGAAATGGTTTTCCAGGGAAAGAACTGGATTTAGAGATGGTTGGCTAGAGCGGGAACTGGGCTTTGAAATGGTTTTCCATGGCGAGAACTGAATTTTGAAATGGTTGGCCAGAGCAGGAATTGGGCTTTGAAATGATTTTCCAGGGCGAGAACTGGATTTAGATATAGTTGGCCAGAGCGGGAGATGGGCTTTGAAATGGTTTTCCAGGGCGAGAACTGGAATTAGAATTGTTTGTTAGACGAGAACTGACTACCATACGAGAACTGGGTTTAGAATGACAAGGTGTATTAATTTTGCTGGGAATTCAGGGGTACAAAATACTGGCACTGTTAGCTGGACACTATGAAAGTGAAGGTCATCAGCTGAGGGTTTGGAAGCGACATCCTCTTGTGGGGATGTATTGGTATCTTTGAATGACTCAGGTCTTTTGTGTAAGGTACCCAATTTGGCTTATGCTTCATATGCATGTTTGAATTTCTTTTGCCGCAAAGGTCCATTCTGATGGATCGGCTATGCGCTTTTGAAGATGAAATGTTATGCACTGATAACTATATGCAATGTAGAGAATAAACTTCATTAGGATAAGTGAAGGCTTGTTGGGAACGGTTGCTCATCATCGGGGATGTTAACATATATCAGCGTTGGAAACCAGCAGTACCAAGGACCACTGGGGATACTGATAAGAATTTGCATTGGGGAGCTCATGATACTGAAGATTATTGATGACTTCACTGAAGATTGAATTGCTGATGAAGCGAGTTTTCAGGTACGCCCCTGAATTCTAAATTGTATTGTTGGGGAAGAGATAATATGGCCCGACTCCTCTATATCCTGAACCACTGAGAGGATGGTAGAATTGAATATGCCGAGGAATGGGTACTAAACACCATGTGGATCTCTTCGAATACATGCCCCAGTTTACTCCATTGGGGATGTGCACTTGCGCTTGCCAAGTCAAACAACGACTCCGAATTATCTAAATTCACTTGGGGAATCCAGTTTTAAGTTATATGTAGCTGATGAAGGAGGCTTCATGTGTTGGCCAGGTCAGGGTGATTGTTATGATGCTTTTATCTTGATTGTAGTAGTCTCGTACAAAATAATTGGCTTGAGCGGCTTTACGAGTACAGATGGGGAATTCCCCTTCCTGGAGGATTTTTGAGAGAATCTGTGTTAAATAGAAGACCCGAATATCTGTGGCACAATATGATATGAGGTGGCCTTCCCCAATCTCTTGAGTCACAAAATAAACTACTCTTGATTACAACTTTCTTGGAGAGATTTGTCGAATCTCGACGTAACTGCCCCAGGTTGAATGAATTCCGAATAGATTTCTCAATGTAATTGCCTCAAGTTGATGGCAGCTTGAATAGGTTTGTCTATGTGATGGACTCTGATTGATGGAAACTTTGAGATTTACCAACGTGATGGCGTTAGATTGGTCGGGCTTGAAGATATTTATCGATGTGATAGCTTCATATTTTACAACTTGAAGAGATTTATCGACGTCATAGCCTCTGATTGGCTAAACTCTTATTCAAAGGGGTGTTCTCATGCATGTATTCTAAAAATTCTACCCCATAATAGGATCATTCTTTAAGATGATTTACTTTTCGAGAGATTTCTGCAGCAATTTATCCCTTAGGATAATCAAGTTTTCATTTGATGCTCATCATGCAAGCTTACTTGATGTTTAAGCACTCATTCACATGCAAATAATGTTTCTCTAAGAATGATAATTCTAATGCAAATCTTATGCTTGTCTTGAAGTTAAAAAACTTTTATTGAAAAGATGTCGAAGCATCTAGTTTTTCTTGCACGAAAGACAGTAAAAAAAATAGAGTGATACCAACTCAAAAGTTTTAGCAAGCTTTCTAGGAGTCAGGTTCCCATACTCTCGTTACAATGTGTTTTTGAATTAACCCATGCTTCAGTTAGGACTTTAAATGGTTGTAACGTGGCCTGGTTCATGGTTTTAGAAAAAAAGATTCAAGACTCAAAATTATTTAGTGCCCACCCCTTCTACATGATGTTATCCAGTCCTAAGTTCAGTTGGCCCGATACGAGCATTCATATCTCAAGAGGAGTTTACAATGGTTGAGGAACCACGGGGAATTCTTGGATGCGACAGTCACAAAATTCTGATTTTGGTGTCTGATCACACGACCTTGTTCTTTTGATAAGGATTTTTATTGGCAATCCTTTTCTCGCCTTTTATGTTTTTTCAATTTTTTTTGTTTTCCCTAAATTTTTCCTAGAAAAATTCTTTTGAATTTCGATTTGGAAGTCCAGCAGGATATGCCCTAACTTTTTCCTAAGCGACTTTTTTTCAAGTTTTGACTTAGTGGGGATTTTTGTTTCTTTCTTATTCGTACTTTCCCTTTTGAACAAGTCGTTGATCTTTATGCCATTTTTAATTTGTTAGGAGTAATTGTGACTACCTGAGTCCTTGTTAGATGAAGGATACCCTTTGTCCTATCGTTATCTTTGATCCTCCTGACGTGCGAGAGATACCCATTGGGATATCACTCTCTTTGATGCACGTTATTGATAGATGAGGGTTATCCATTACGGTTTTGACTTTCCTCAGCCTTTTGAAAGATAATCAATGGCGTACCCTTGAATGTGCACTCTCGATGAATTCTGAACGCTTAATCAAATTAACTAAACACTACCCTTCCCCGGGTTAAAATGAGGGTTTTTTCTGAAGAGAAAAGAAACTCCTACTTCGAAGGCTCAGAGGGGTTAACAAGGGTTTCACTCCATTATATCTCCGGTGTTTGGGAATTTGAAACAATGCATGTACATCGTCAGCGGGGTTTTTATTCAAAAGCACACCGTTTGAAATTTTTGGTATATTGCTCATAATCCTCCCTCCAGAGTTATTTTGCTTTATTTAACAAGAGTTGAGTATCAAAATCATAGTAAAACAGATAAGAGTGATAACGCATGGATTAATTCAAGACAATCATATTCAATGCATTGTGATTTAATATTTAAAAAACAAACATTTTTGCATACAAGAAAGTATTGAACAAAACAAGAAATATTACAAATGAGAATATTACAAATGAAAATACAAATGAAATTAGAAATTGTCATGCTGAAGATACTTCTTCGGGCTTATTGCTTCAGAAGATGCACTTTGTAGCCTTGACAGTTTTCTGAGCAGGGGACTTCGGTTTATTCGTAGACCGTTGGGAGTGAATGTGATTGCATTTACGTCAAGGAGGTCCTGAACATTGTATTTCAATGCCCTACAATTCTCCATTGTGTGGCCTGGAGACCCTGAATGAAATTCACAATGAGCATTGGCATCATAATCCCGAGGGAGAGAAACTAGAGGAGGACCAAGCTCTCTTATCTCAACCAATTGATAATGAAACAGGAGAGGAAGTAACCGACTGTAAGGCATGTGATTTGCATCCAACTTTCTTTCTGGCTTCCTTTGCTTCTGTCGTTTCTGCTGAGAGTAATTTTTATGGTGATGTCGAGTTAGGAAATCACTCTGTTCATACGCCCTACATTTTTGACTTGGTTGAGTAGGATTTCGATGTTGGATAGGAGACTTTTGGAATCCGGGTGATGTATGATATAAGGTGGAACCTAGAACACGAGGAAGGGAAAGGTTTGATTTATTTTGAAACCTAGGTTGTTTTGTTTGCACCTGGACTATAGGTGTTATGTGCAAGGTTTTATGTTGTTCCTGATGGATGTTGAGGAGCGTTTAGTGTGTTTTTCCTATGCATGGTATCTGTTGTAACCTTGGTCTGCATGACATTAGGTTTTGGTCTCCTCAATAAGTTTATCCTATGGTGATGGGACATGTGCAAGACTACTTCAACCAACTTTGTAAAGTTTCAAACGATACTTGAGTTTTATTTCTCAATTCCACTCATAAAGGCACTTTAGTGTGTGATTGATGTATTTTTTTCAAGAAACCTGTCATTTATTTGATAGATTATTGAAGAAAGGATGGAGCCATTTATTTTGGTTTCTAAAAGAGTCTTCCTAAGTCTTGACCTAATTATGAAAGTGACTATGAGTCTTGATGTTGTTAGTGTAGCTAGAGCTTGGACTTATTTTGAAGACCTTGAAGGTGATCAAGGGATATTTTGATTCTCTGAAAGCAGTAATTATTTCAGAACCAAGTTCAGTTTTGTGTTCAAGAAGAAGGGAACTAGTGTCTTATCAGATGTTGGGTCATCCTGTCAGCTGGTGTGCAACTTCCTGTTGAAAATGAGATGCTCTGGATTCTAAACAGATGTGTGGTCACATATGTTTGGAACCTACTCCTGACTTGGAAGAGGAGGCATATGGGTTGTGTATCTAGGATGTTTTATCCAGAAAACATGTATTAGATTTGTGGGTTGGTTGAATGTTGATAAACCAATCGGTTACTTCTTGGTTTAGTCAACTTTTGATCCAAGTTAGTAGAAGTGCATATTTTAAGCTCTAGACACCAGTAGAGTTGTGTTATCTTAGCCGGGTTTCTTGTACATAAAGGTCAAATATCAAGGACATTCTCTCTAATATATATAGGATCCTTATGATAAAAGGAGCTAGATTTATGGAATCTTGTTTATGGCCATAGAACAAATTTTGCTTGAAGGGAGTAATTGGTGTGTACCAACCACATGATGTGAAACTATTAAAGGGGAGAATGTATATTTCCCTTAGGAGTTCTCAGCATTTAATAAGGGGGAGTCCTTAATCTGAAGTTGGAAGAACTTGAATATATGTCAGACGTAATGTCTTGACACCTGTGTGTTGAGAATTTATTTTTCTCAACTTGTCTAGTTGGTGTTTTTCATATACAGGATGTAGGTTTTTTACTCAAACTTCATATCACTATCAAGTCTGTGAGAGCATGGAACTCTTGTTCTTTAATTAAAGATACATTCAAGCGATTGTCTACAATGGAGTTGTGTCAACCTAAGCTAAGTGGTTGATTGGTGTCTGCACTGTTGGAGTGTCATCTGAATAACAAAGGATGAGCACTTCAGATTTTTGTCTAGAGTAAGGAGGAGGAGTTTGTTTTGGAACCAAAGGATCATGGTTCTTACTGTTTGAGATGTTTCTCCTCAAGCATGGGTTCAGTAATGTGGTGGCCTCACATGATGGAACATTTGTTTTTGCAAGAATTGAAGGGCATCCTTGTGTTTTGGAAGATTGTGAGAAGCAGAATAGTCTGTGTGTGGTATGATGCCATTTTTATCGAAGCTTGGTCCAGAGATATGTTGGAGGGAATTTCCTCTATAGGTGAAGAAGGTTGGCGTCCTACATCTCAAAGTCAGACAGGAGGTTTGAACATTAGAAGAAGATCCTTGAGATGTACAATATGCATGTCTGCATGTGGTTATGATCTGGGAGT
Organism: Vicia faba; assembly: GCA_948472305.1. NCBI lineage: Eukaryota > Viridiplantae > Streptophyta > Magnoliopsida > Fabales > Fabaceae > Vicia > Vicia faba. Next base: position 843,964,373 of record OX451739.1, read on the forward strand.
GAAGGTTGATCCTCTTGTTTCCCTTGCATGAGTTGTGTTTGGACTACTATCGGTGTTGTCTCCAAAGCTATAGTTAATTGTTAAGTTAATATGTTTTAGGATGATGTCTAAATTGATGTTGGAACATCATTTTAGTTCCTTGTTTCTTCAGCCAAGGAAGTTTTTTTTGTAGCCCGTGATGGAGCGTAAGGTCAAGCCTCTGACCTAATCTGGAATTGTGTGAATGGATATAATGATTTTTTGTCATGAAGAAGAATCCTATGTGACCAGATGTGTGCAAAAGAAGGATATCTTATCAAATGTCATAACATTTGTGAGAAGGGAGTTCTATCTACAGGGTGTACCTCTAAAGGAGGTTGTGAAGGAAGGAATGTGAGGAAATTTTTCTCTAATGACAAATACCTTGTCAGGAGCTGGGTATAAGTCTGATCTGGTGAAGATAGGAAAGTGACTGATGGTAAAGACCTTGTCAGGATCTGAGTATTTATCTGATGTGTGGATGAAAATCCACTTTCTAAACTCCTTGCTTTAGAAAGTGTGTGAGAGTTTATTTCTCTCCATGGTGTTCAGGTGTTTGTGATAACCTGATTAAGCTGCAGTGGCAATTTTTTTGATTCTTGAAGGACAACTTGCATACTAAGTCCTCTATATTTTTTTAAGAACCAAAGTGATTGGGTTCTATGATGAGAAGCTAATATCCCAAATGATGTTGTAACATCATGTTTGGTGGTTGTGTGGTCATTTTTTTAAAGAAGATTGGGATTGTGAATATGATATTGGGTTTTCTATAGTATATTTAGAAGTGGCTATGCTAAATATGTTGAAGTAGAATGTGAAGCTTTTGACCCTGTCTTCCAAGGTGTATGGTGAATGCATGACTTCTATCATGATTTAAGATAGAAATTAGACCAGTAATTGCTAAGAGCAGAAGAAGAATATTAGATAGGATGGTCTAATCAGTATGCTTATCATAAGGTGGTTTCTTCTGCTGCAAGTTACTCCAGAAGAGATTGGTTTAGTCTGGATCTTAGTAAAGCTTCTTAAGAAAGCTGAGAATTTGTGGAGTTTGTGCTCAACTGGAGCATTGGTTATCCATGACAGGGGGTGAAGTACATGTCTATGGGTCTGTATGGTTCCAGTCATGTGAAGTTGTGTTGTACTATCCTACTCCAAAGATAGTGTTTGTATCTGCGAAAATTTATTTTTCTCTATAGATTGTGGAAGGACTCTATGAAGTTTGGGTCTTGATATTTTGATATGTGTTGGCCAAAAGAATAGCATGTAGAGTCCAGAGGAAGGCATTATGTTTATGCTTCAGAACATATGGAGAATTCTGTGAAGCATTTTTTAGAACTGTTGGTCAAGTTTTTTTATGTTCCTGAAAGAGAAAGTAGACAATGTCTGACATGACGTCAAGACATTTATCAGGACATCTTTTCCTTGAGCCAAACAAGGAAATATTTTGGACGGTGCAATCTTTACGCGTCAGGAGGGAGTGTAAAGCGTGCTTGTTGACTATGCATGTGCCTTTATTGGAAATAACTTTTTTAGAAGAATCAGTCAAGAATCAATGAAGGTAGTCAAAAGCAGTTGTAGAAGGTGCATTTGTTTTTGGTCTGTTTTTCTCAAATAACATTCTTGACCAAGACCACTAACTCAGTTTAGGATCGTTAGTTCCTATTTAATTGCTTCGGTATTTATTGAGGCCATTCCTCATTTTCCTTCATTTTGAGGTTGTTTGGTGGTTAGATAAAATCCTTATGGATTTTGTTCGAGTATGGGTGAGTACCTTTTGGGTCTGTTTTTGTGAGGGATTTGTTTGCCAATTTTAGGCCAAAAGGGGGGAGAAAGGTATTGTTCAGATGTAGAGAAAGGCATTGTTAAGTCTGAGGTTTGTGTTTTATAGTTGCTTTGCAAAAATGTCGATTAGAATGTCCTACTCTCGCATGTTGGTATTCTGTTGGTATTTTTGGGTGTCCTTGTGTCTTGTGATATGAGTTATGAACACAGTTATATCTTGTGTTCTGAGTTATCCAGGAGTAACAGTGAGGTCTCCTAGGTTGTTGTTTGGTTGCTCCCTGTGAGGAATGTTTCTGGGTTGAGGGGGAGTTTCAAAAATCTTCTTCCTCGTATACATCAAATGTTATAAGGATGATGTTTCCTGGTGATGGAACTTGTTTAGCCATAATGGATTGGTTTGGCTGATTATGAATGTTGTGAAGAAGAAGTCGGGCAGATTGAGAATTTTTCCTTCTCCATGTGGCCTTTGCCATATTCTGCCTAAAAAGGGGGAAAGAGATCATGTGTGGAACTGTGACTATGTTGGACTGTCATGAAGAAGTCATATTGTTGATGTTGTGACATCATGTGAGAAGACAAGAGATCGTGAGTGGAATTGTGACTGTGGTAGACTGTCATGAAGAAGTTCATTTATTGATGTTGTGACATCATGTTAGAAGACAATGAAGACTGAAGATTGTCAAAGATGTGAAGACTAAAAACTAATTGCTTCTGAAGTTTTTAGTTTATGGTTGTTGCTGAATGTTTTTGTATTATTTAACCTGTGATTTATTGTGTTAATTCTTCTGTATGCAAAGGTTATGTAAATTAGTTTTAGCTAAAATAAACCAAATAGGGAGATTGTTAATTCTTTGAATTATGTGATTGGCATTATATTTCGTAAAACTAATATAGCAGTAATATGTTTAAAAGGATTTTCTAACTTGTAGAAAAATCATGTTGAAGTTCTATTTTATGAAGAAACATATTGAGATGAGATGCATCATCATCTGGAGCAACATGTTGGATAAGATGTCCTATGCAAGATCATACGACATCGCGCATGTGCTGAATTGGTTTATTGGATTTTGTTATGATTTAACAGATGCAGAATTTTATGGGAATATTATGCTATCCTATGTGGCGCTGATTTAATGGTCTAGAATAATCAAGAAGAATATTGACTTTCTAAATAAGGATACTTTTTAGGAAGGATTTGATTAAAGACCTATTTTGTTGCAGAATCTTTCCCAAAATTGTAACAGCTAATATATTGTGATTAGAAGCCCAAGTCTAGTTGGGGGATAAGTTATAAATAGAGGCATTGTAACCTAGGATTGGTACAAGCCATGAATTGAAAATATGTAGTTATTAGGGTTGAGTCTGTACCACTCTCTAGAAGAGTTGGTTCTGTGTTCTACTTGGTTGTAAGTTGGACTGATGTTATAGAGTTGTAGTCTCTATTATTGTTCTCCTCGAAGCTGTGAAGTAAGAGTGATTATTGTTCTTGGAGGAAGGTTTTAAGTAACTCCAAGTTGTGTTCTTGTCAAGTGTCTTGATGAGTATTTTCATGGAAGTGTATCTTCTATTTTGCTGTCATGGAAGTGTGTCTTCCTATTTTTTGTCCAATCGATGTCTGTGATTAATGAGGGTTGAGGAAGGCCTCATATCTAGGTGATTCTTAGATAGAAATATAGAACGAGTAGTTATTAAGTTAGTAGATCGTAAACTTGTATGTTTGATGTAGGGTCTATGAATTGATACTATCATAGTGGACTTGTCCCTGGCTTGGTATGCCCCCAGAGTATGAGAGTTGCTCCGAAATGGGTTAACAATTCTGGTGTGTTTTTTATGCTTTTCAGTACTGTTTTTATTTATTATACCTTTCTTGTGTGTTTTAAGTCAAATCAGATGTCCCAACATGTCATAGGACATCTGAAGTTTGATATACTAGAATTTCAATTTAACCAAAAGAAATTATTGTTGCCTTGAATGATGAAGGTTGGCTCATTTATATGAAAGACGGTCTAAATCATTATAAAAGAAATGATGTATCAAATCTTATTCTATGTCCTCAAAATAAAATTTTCATAGGACCCAAATGGGTTTTTTGGAACAAGATTGATGAACTTTTAATAAGTACAAGAAATAAAGCAAGGCTAGTGGTAAAGGGATACAATCATTCTGAAGGGATTGAATATGAGGAGACATATGCTCCCTAGTAAGTACAAAAAATGCGTAAATACTTAAGCACTTATTAACTTGTTTTTACAATAAATTAAATGAAAAACATTGATTTATCAATGAAAAGTGATAAAACATCTGTCTGGACATTTTAACTATGCATTTGTAAAAAATAGGCAAAATGATTAAGAAAACACAAAAAAAAGACCAAGATAAGGACTTTCCCAACAAACCATCTTGCTAAGACAAGAAGGCATACTTAATAAGAAAAGGTGTAACCTCGCTAAGCCAAAAAGCACAGGCGCGCTTAGCGAGTAAAGGAGGTTCAAAATACTCCTTGATTAAGTTACTTTAAGTTGAAGTCAAGGTTTGGTGACTAAGAGAGCATGGGAGATTCACTTAGCGAGCATATGTAGCAAGGCTAGTCACATGGTAGCTGGAATTACTTAACAAAGAAGAAATTAGACATGCTAAGTGAACCTTGGAAATGCCTTTAGCGATCCTACCTTTTCTAACCTTATAGATTGGGGTTCTAGGAAGTTCATTTGAGAAATATTTTGGATTCTTGGTAGTTCCTCGGTGAAATTAGGTTCTCATTGTAAATCATAATAGGAGAGTGATAGACGACGGCAACCGGGGAGGGGGGGTGGGGTGGGGGGTGAATAGATACCCCAATTAAAAATCCAAAAAAAATCGGGTTTTGAAAATTTTATTTGTCAAAGAGTATGATTAGAAGGTTTTCAAAATAAGTCATTTATATGAACCGTTATTGGAAACTCAGATATGCACGCCATATGGAATTAAGATAATGATAAAATCAATCAACATAATAATATCTCAATTAATAGTTTAATATCAAACACAACTGTTTCCTATTTTCAATGAAATCATATTAAAACATAACTAGACAATTTATCGAACATGTGGCGCGCAATCAATTTTTTAGAATTTTCTTTGAGCTTTATTGATATGAAAAAACACTTACAATCAAAGTGATTATAAGCTAATCAACAAAGAAATTTAAACTTTAACAATCAAATAGAAATTCTATATGAATCGATCTAATAAACAACACATTCAAGAAAATGCATATAGAATGTAAATGAGAGTAAGAGATAGAACATTGCAATTTTCCTTTGAGTTGAACAAGCAAAACAATTTGTCAAATACTTGGTGTGCAATCAAAGTTTCAGAATTTTACTTTGTGTTGTGTTGATATGAAAAAGAACTTATAATCAAAAGTGATTATAAGCAACTTAACACACAATTCAAAACAAAAATAGTATCGGAAAATTTCTACGCGTTGATAGATTATTCAATGCTATTTGAAAAATTGATGTATAAAATTAAAGCAAGTAAATAAATAAAATGAAAGAGAGATAAGGATTTGTTTACACAGTTCCCCACTTTCGTCCTCGCATGTGGATACATCTACATCCAATTCCAATGTGGAATTAGGATACTTTCTTACTTTGCAAAAAGTATGATTACAAGATAAGTGTTTAAGAAAAACCCTACAAACCATAATAGTTTGATGTTGATTCAACCCCTTATCTTATTTTAATATTTAACAAGATCAAGCACACAATAGTTCCCAATTGATTATCTGGATCTTGCTACTCCTTTGCATTCTTTATCCCCAAAGCTTTCACGCATCATCAATTGCAACTATTGCAACACCAGACTTCAATTTGATTCCCCGTTATCGCGCTACTTCCTTTGCATTATTTATCTCAAAATTATCATTTGCATTCTTTATCTCTAAAGGGCTTTCACTAGGCCGCAATACTCTCTTGAATGTCTTGCACGAAAACCCCCAAATCAATCAGTGATCCTTGAGGACAAACCCTCAGTTTTTACGAATGAAGACCTCTACAATTCTCAAGCCAATATTCTCGGCTACACAAAAACCTAATTGGAAGTTATCAAACCTCGTCTAGATGACACCCCAACAGAAGATTATTACAATGGAATGTTAGTGTTATGCATAGATTGGAGGTTGAAGATGAATAGCAATTGTAGGATAATTTTATGGTATCATCAAGTTGTAATGATGCATGAAGGATGTATTTATAGTTATGGAAATATTGGGACAAAAGAGAGAAATTTATAATTAAAAGAAAATTAGAAAATTTAACGCATGAAACAGTATCAGCCGTCCTGTAGCTTGGATGAGCTAGCTCATAGTGTTATTTTAATAGCATGAGTCAACCTGAGATGGACTATGAGCCGGCCTGAACCAAACAGAAGAGAACTCCTTATTTAGGATAGTACATGTGCCATCTTGAAATAACTATGAGCTGGCCTGAAATAAACAGAGGCTATCCGCTTATTTAGAGTAGTATATATACCGACTTGTAATGGTTATGAGCCGACCTGTATATGTGTAATTTTTACTATGTTTCAAATGATTCCTAAGACCTCTAAAAGCATAGGGTACCACCCAAACTCAGAGATACCGCTCAATACACATAAATGATTTATTCTTGTAGTTTTGACATCATTCAAAACACATCTTGAGTTTCACTCACAGAGAGAATAAGAGAGGAAAACTGAAGGCGGGAGTGTTGTTTGAGGAATCGTCAATAAATGTTTTTCAACTGCTTTCGTCTAGGGATTGGTTGTAAATCTATGAAGAGTAAGTGTAGCTAATTTTCTCTTTTTTGGGGTTACATGTAATTTCCATGCTACTAATGTTTTGACCGTAACATGTCATTCTATGTAATTCTTAAATTATAATATTTATGGATTCTTCACTCTTAATGTTTGTTTTAGATTAGCTACCTAAAATATGTTTTCATCGTATGACTTGATATTTAAAAGGTATTAGTCATTACTAGATCCAAATTTGTCATCTATTGGAAGCTAAAGTCTATACACAGATTTAGTTTTAACATCCCCATTTACTATTGGTATTGATGGATTTATCATGAATATTTGTATTTAATGTTGAAACTTAATATTGACGTGTTGGTTAATAGGCTGAGAGATTTTCTATTAGGTAATATAAAAAATCTTACATCCTTGACTAAAACATGACCTGAGATGAGTGCTTTAGGCGATAATATTAATATTAGACTAGAATTGCATATTACTATTCAATGATGCTACATAACAATAATTCAATAAAATCTAACCCCTGTCAAGTTTTCTCACTGTTAAAACACCAAAAGCTTATTTTCTAATATTTTACATTTCAAGTATTCACGTAACAATCAACCATTTGATAAGCCAAACTTAAAATACTAGAAACTATTGAACAGTCTTTGAAACACAATCAATCCCTATGGAGACGTCTCTTTAAAACTTGCCCTTCTATGATGCAACACTCTCGTATCCCGTCTCAAAGTGATTCGACTCCTTTTGGCTTTCAAATTCTTACTTAAGAAATGATTCACTTGTGATAAAGTTGATACTACCCTGTTTATAAAACATAAGGAATCACATATTCTTTTAGTTTCGATATATTTTATGATATGATTTTTGAATCTACTAATGAAAATGTGTGTAGAGAATTTTCTAGTTTCGTGTACGGAGAGTTTGAGATGTTTCTTATGGGAAAGCTCAACTACTTCTTAAGATTGAAAATCTATAAAATTAGAGTGGAACCTTCATAATCCAGATAAAATATTGCTTGGAGCTACTCAAGAAGTATGACATGAAAATTCTAAAGCAATATCAACACATATGGCATCAAGTGTATTGATTGATAATGATGAAAATGGAGTTGAGATAGAGATCACTAAATATCAAGGTATAATAAGAACTCTTATTTATTTAAAAACGAGTATACCTAATATTATGATTAGTTAGATACTTCTTATAGTGGACACTTGTTAGACACTTGTTATAGTGGATGACTATTCTCTCTATAAAAAGATATTATTTATTTCTCATAAAAAAACACATTTGTGTTCTTATAAAAACTAGCCAAGGTTAACAAAAACGAAAAATGGCTATATATTGCTTCTATCCGAAGCGATCATGGAGGTGAATTTCAAAATATGTAATTGTTTTTTGTATTGAGAATAGCATAGAGGATACTTTTTCTGCTCCAAGAACTACATAGTGAAATAGAATAGTGAAATAGAAAATGGATCTCTTGAAGATCTATCAAGGATGTTGCTCAACGAAACTAACCATCCTTGATATTTCTGAATTGATGTAGTAAGAAATACTTGCTATGTAATTAATTGAGTCTTGATAAGGTCAATTCTAAACTTTACGGCCTATGAAATAAATATATGAAAGAATAAAGGGAAATATTTCTCATATCCATATTTTCAAGTGAAAATGTTTCATCCTTAATAATGGAAAGGAAGACCATGGTAAATTTGGCGCTACATTTAATGAAGGTCTCTTTCTTAAATATTCCAATTCTACCTAAGCTTTTTGTATTTATAACGAACGAACCATGACTTTAGAAGAAATCAAACATCTTAGCTTTAATGAAACTAATCCCAACTCTATATTTATGGTGGAAGTCTTTGATTATGCAAGTATTCTAGAGCAAACAATCTAAGAAGACAGGAATTCAAATAAAGACAAAGATCCAAATGAAGACAAAATTCAAAATTAAGAAACAAATAAAGGTTAAAAATAGATAAAGAACTACCTAAAGTATGGATAACGACAAAATACCATCCAATTTAAAATGTATTAGAAGACATCTCAAAAGTGGTGACTACTTGACACTCTCTAAATCAAGTACTCCCTTCGGCCATTATTATAAGCAAATATTCTCTTTTTAGGTTCAATGAGTAATGAATGTATCTGGTCTACATAAAAGACCAAATACATTCATTATTCAATGAACCTAAAAAGAGAATCTTTGCTTATAGTAATGGCCGGAGTAGTACATAACTTTATGACTTTTGTTTCCAAAATTGAGGAAAAATATGTTAGTTCAGCTATCATTGATAAACTTCAGTGTATTTCTATGCAATAAGATTTACATTAATTTGAGAGAAACAATGTTTGCGAACTTGTCCTCAGACCCAAGATTAATCTAGGAATTGAAATCATTGAATCTTTCACAACAAACTGGACGAAAATAGCACTGCTTTAAGAAATAAATCAAATCTTGTTGCAAAAGGATACAATCAATAGGTAGACATTTATTTTGATAATACCTATACCCATGGTTAGATTAGAATCAAGAAGAATGCTTATGTCATACTCCAAATTTACCCTACTGATAATGGTCAATTTATTAATGTGGGTGTTATTATATTTATGTTTAAAATTATGATATTAACTCATATTATTGGTTGTTTAGATATAATAAAGTTTAAATTTGGGAAGGTTTTTTTTAATTTTAAATGGGGTGCATTAACTTAATTTGAACCTGAATGACCCATTAGATTTTTTGAAGAGCTCGTGATTGGATCCAGTTTGAATAAATAATTTTTTTTTATGGTTGAGCGAAGTCAACATTTCTTTTATCTTCGTTTCTATTTTTTCTTATATATTATTCAATATTATATTATTACAAAATATATATTGTTTATTCAGGTTGGCCTGAGGTTAACGTTTCATATAATTATTTAAAATTGATTCTTATTGTTATTTATTTGTTATTATTAATTATGAGATAATTTTGACCAAGTCAAAATCAGAGTAAAACCCCTAAACCTCATTGTTGCGCTTTGTTTCTTGGACTCTTTGTCCCCAAGCTAACACTAAAGCCCAAAAAATTACATGAACTAGAAATCAAATCTTTTCATATTTGTGATTGAAGAAGTTAATGTATTGATTGAATGGGAATTTATACATCAAAATTGTCCAGACACAATTTATACAAATACAAACCCTAATTTTTGAAATCAAATCAGAATCCAATCTAATCTCTAATTCCTAATCAAATATAACTAATTACAAACAATTACAATCTACAATCAATATCATATTCATAACAGAAATCAAACAAATATTTCCTAATTCAAACATATAACTTCTAATTCCTACTCCTATAAATCGAACCCTAAGATGTTGGATTAAGGATGAAAGAATCTTGGAGAAAACCCTTCTAATTATTGTTGTGCATCCCCCACCCTTCAGCAAAAGCTCTTCACCCATAGAAAATTAGGGTTCATCATTAGAACCTTAATTTCTCAGAGTTAAGTCTCCTTCCAAGTAGTACCTGCGAAGAAGAAAGAAGAAGTAATTAGCAAAGAAACTAGAGAATCGAAAGGAAAAGTAATACTACAAGAATCGCGACAAGGAGAGGTAAGCCTGAAACCACATAGCTTTTAGGGTTTTGATTGTATGATGATTGGTGTTTAATTGCATGATTGGGGTTTGATTTAGAATTTCTGGGTTCAATTTGGGGTTTAGGGTTAGGTTAGGGTTAGGGTTCTTCCTAATTAGGGTTAGAGTTCTTAGGTTTTGTGGTTATGGTTCATAAGTTTGCATTTCTGGGATTTTGTTAGGGTTAGGTTATGGTTCATGATTGTGTGAAGATCTGGGTAGTTAGGGTTGAACATTATTGGTTTTTTGGGTTGGGTTGGTTGATGATCTTCAAAGATCTGGGTTTTGGAGTTGAGTTTTTGGTTGAATATTTGAAGGTTCCGGTTGAACTTCAACCGAAAACCTGGGTTGAATGGAAATTTACGGGGCTTTTCTGGGGTTTGTATGAACACCACCGGCAGAGGCGATTTCCAGTCGGTGGTTGGTGGACGGAAACTTAGAGAGAGGTTAGAGCCTATCTCTCTAAGTTTACAACATTTTGTTTTGTTTTGTGGTTAGAGAGAGAAATAAATGAGAAAATGAAACACAACGTTGTCGTTCAATTTTTATAGACAACCCCACGCTCCTTGATACACGTCAAGTGGCTCCTTGAGAGCCCCTGGATGGGGTGACTGTTGACCGATCACCCGCGTCTTGCATACCATACTCCCTTAGTCAACGCTTAATCAGATCCACATGTTTTGCATACTTCAGATCAATGGTCCAGAGTTGAACTCTGGTGCCTCCTCTGATTGATTCAAACGCTCCACATCCCTTGTCTCTACCATAGTTCCCTACGCTTCTCCACATATCACTCAAACGGATCCAGAATATGTATTTGGGCTAAGGCATGTTCTAATTGCACCACCCTCTTACCAACTCAGTTGAATTCCACACCCCCTGTGCCTTTTGGACTCAATTCTGATCCGGGGCCTAAGCCCTTGATATTTGCACCCCCATAATTACTACGCTAATTAAACATACACCCCATGTTTTAATTAAATATTTTATTTATTCAATTTAATTAATGAATTAATTTGTTTTATTTATCTATTCAATCTATTTAACTTATATATATTGTCTCATAACATTTTTAGCATATTGCATTAAAGTAATTTTTGCATTTATTATATAAATTATTTGATAAATAAGTATTGGATTATTATTAAAAATATTTAATATATTTTTAACAACAAGAAAATAATTATTTATTGATATTTTCTAAAATACTAACCATTTTTTCATAAATTCATCAAATATTATTTTATCATTTAAACTTTATTTTTCAAATTGCATCATACATTCTAAGATAACTAACCCATCAAATTTAATAATTTTTTCTACTAACATAATTCAAAATTCAAGTTTATTTCAAAAAAGGATTCTGGATATATTTTCTATTAACTGCGAACTGCGTCTACGACTACGTTATTTTCAAACCCATACAACGTTCAAGGATAATTCTAAACATTTCCACAATCCATAAAAAAACTAACCAAACACATACGAACTACGAATTTAGACTATGATTCTTCATAAGGAGATACGTAGGCACGCGGTTAAAACCAACGCGAGTTCACAACTAAAAAACTAAAATTCTTTTCTTTAAATATATGGAAACATTAACTGCTAAATACCCATTTTACCCTTAAACCTAAATATAGAGTCCCTTGAGAACAAGGGAGATAAAGGGTGCATAACACCTTCTCTTTATCTAACCAACTCACAAATTTAGAATCTCTGAAAAACTTAGGGTTATCCATTTTTTTCCGTCTTTAGGATAAAAAATAGTGGTGACGACTCTCCTATTTTTTTTCGGTTACGAAAACTTCTTGTTTTTTCTTTCATCATGAATTTCAAACACTTTCAAATGGATGTAAAGAGCGTCTTTCTAAACTGTTACATCCAAGAGAAAGTATATGTTGATCAACCTCATGACTTTTGCATTTATCTTCTTCTAATCATGTCTTTAAGTTGAAAAGGGATTTTTACGGTTTAAAATAATCCCTTGGTGCTTGGTACGATCGTTTGAACAAGTTTCTAGCTGAAAATAATTTTCAAAGGAAAGGTTGATAAACCTTTGTTTATCGAGAAATTTGAACATAATATTTTAATTGTTCAAATTTATTTTGATAATTTTATATTCGATGCTACTAATGAATTTTTATGTAAGAAATTTTTAAATGTGAGGCAAAATGAATTTAAAATGTTAATGATAGGTGAACTTTAATATTTTACTTTATCAAAGGAATCTTCATAAATCAAGCAAAATATTACAAAAAAAAACATTAAAAGACTTGGAATGGAAAAAAATAAAAAAAACCAATAACAATTCCCACGAGCACCATGTTACATAGATAAAGATAAGGGATTCACATTGGTAGAAGAAAATAAATATTGATATATGATCGGTTTCATTCTATATTTTATTGCATCTCATCCTAATATTATATTTGTTGCCTGCACCCCCTCAATATTAAAATGTTATACTACTTTTCAACGAGAGGCGGAGTCAAGTAAGACTTAGAGGGTGTAACTGCACCCCCTCAATATTAAAATGTTATACTACTTTTCTCCTTCTTTTTTTCTTAACATTTGCACCCATGGATATTTGGCTTTGCACCTCTTAAATTGATTTCAAAATCTGCAACTATAAATGTCTTCTCATGCCCATGCTTTTTCTCTTTCTTCTATTTTCTTCTATTAATGACCATCTCCCTTTAATTAATAGAACAAACACAAAGTTTTATTCTCCTCTACTTTTGTCACAATTTCTTTTCTATATTAAAAGAGAATTAATTTTAAAATAACTCCACAAAATGATACAATTAAGATTGAAATGTCACTACAAAATAAGTTGTGTTTTGTCACGTGACTCCCACGTCGCTAACACTAAAATCATGTCACAATTTTATTTTTGCCACCTGAAGAAACACATCGCTGGAGAGCGCGTGACAATATTGTTGCGACGTGGAAAACATGTCACAACGTTGCCACGTAAAATTCACGCCACAACAAACTTTATGGGATCAAAAGCAGTCAGAGCAGAGCAGAGATCAGAGCAGGTTTTATATTCACTTTTACGTTGTGTGTTGCGGCGTGTTTTTTATGTCACTAATTAGTTATGTGAAAAACACATCGCAACTTATTTATAAAAAAAAATTATTTTCTGTTTTAAATATAATAATTCTGATATAATAATTAATATTATTTTCTGTTTTATTAAATCTATAAATTAAATATTATAATTTATTTATTAAATTCAATATTATAAATTAAATTATCAAAAATAAAATTAAATATATCAAAATATATAAATTAATATACTTAATATAATAAAATTAATAAACTAAAATTTAAATTTAATATTTTTAAATATAAAATATGATTATAAATTTATATTAGTACACAAATAAAAAACTAAATAGAAAATAAAAATAAAACTAACCAGAAGGATCATTCGAGTCGTCAGAAAAGTCGCGAAGAAAGTTATCATTATTTTGGTGGTTATTATTTTGGCCACCATTGTTGGGATTTCCACCAAATGCTTGCATAAATTGTTGCATTTGCTCCTCCATATCAGCCTGCCTCTTCACCATTGCCTCCATTTCTCTATTATGTTCACCCCTCATTGCCTCCATTTGGGCCTTCAATGTCGCCTCCATTTGGACCTTCAATGCCGCCTCACGTTCTTCAGACTCGCGTCTAGCCAATTGTCTTACCGTTTCTAACTGATCTGGTGTCAAATTTGTTTGACGCGATCCTCCTTCAACGTTCGCAGCTCTCTGATACAGAGTTCTATCCCCACTCCTCAAGGTGCCCGCCAAATTTCCACCACCAAAAAAACACCCATTAGGCCCCTTTCCCCCAACAACTTGACTTCAAATATAGAAATCCACATCTAGATGAACCGATTTTCCCGGAAGAGGAGTATACTGAGGATTATGGGTCAGAAATTCTACACGCAAGGCCTGATAATCCTCCTACACATACAATAAAAAAATCAAGTTAAATATATAAGTAAAATTAATGAAATTAAATAAAATAAAAATAATAATAAAAAACATATAGCCACGTGATTGTAACGCCATAACTTATCAGTTGCCACTCAATTTTCACGCCACAACATCTCACTTGCTACGTGAAAATCACGTCACAAAATTGCTTTAAAAAAATATAAACATAAATTTACTTACCATGGCTTTTTTTGTACGCTCGTCAATAAATTCCCCCGATTTCTTTGTCTGAGTTTCGGTAACCAGCTCAGTCATCAATGGTTGTCTCCCCAAACGCTTAGTCTAAATAAAAATATTAACTTAAATTAATAATATATGTTATAAATCCAAATATGACTTTAAAAAGTGGTAATAATTACCATGCGTCGAGCATGCTCAGCAGTACTAATACTTCCAACAGCATTAAGGCAACCCCTTTTTTCCGATGTCCTCATCTTCTTTGCAATTTCAGATTTAGCCTTAAATTCATCTGATTCCCAATACTTAAGAAGTTGTTCAAAAACTTCTTTGCCTATCCATTTGGGACGAATGCCCAAAAGTTTCCAATTCTCTCTAACACGTCGTAGCATGTCAGAAAGTCGTCTTGAACTCCTGCCAAAATAATTTTTTTTTACTTTGTTATGGTTCAGTGGATCCCAAACACATTTCGCCTGCAATGTTGTATGACATTAAAATAATTAGTTAGATAAATTATAACAATAATGAAAAGGATATTTAAATAAAAATAACTTAAGAAATAAATTAATTATACCTGAAATTGCTTAAACCACTCGTCTTTATCCGAAACTTCTCTAAAACTCTTCAAAAATTTTGTATAATTCTGCTGAATTATATAATTTATAACCGTGGAAGCAGTCCGACTCGGCCCGAAACTAAAACAACAATAATTGAATTAGCATAATTAAGTATATAAAGTTATATTAAAAATGGAAATGTGTACTTATAAATAAAAATCAATAAATAAGAAACTTACGAGTTCCCTTCAGGGCAAATCCAAAATCTCCCATCAATGGTATGAATCTCACTCGGATCATCATCCCCTCGAAGATATCTCCCATCTATATGATCATCGTCCACACCAAGATTGTCATCATCCGACTCTGCATGATCATCGGATACAGGTACATGTGCGGGATGTGGGGTGCGACCAGTCTGTGTGGGTCGTGAAGAGGTGGATCCTCCAGGCTGCTGGACGGATAGGGGCATCTGTGTAGGAAGTGGGGTGATGGATCCTTCAGGCTGCTGCACGAATGAGGGTATCTGTGTGGGAAATGGAAAATTATGCTGGAAGGATGAGGGCACCTGTGTCTGCTGGAATGGTAAACCAGGTGGGGCCCCAGATGGACTAATAAAAGATGGACTCCCAGATGGGAACTGAAGAGGACTCTGAGAGGATAATAATGGCGTAAAAGGCATAGTACTGTTCATGGACATATGATGAACCTGAATCTGTGGGGGAGGACACATGGCTGAGTGAGGTGACTGACATACTACTACCCTTATACGCCTGGGCTTCCTACCACTATCACTAGGACCTTTACCCTTATTATTCTTGGATGACATTTTTACCTATTTATAGAAAATACAAGTTAACATATAATATATTTGAAAAGCACAATTCTCATGAATACATATTCATTAACTCATTCAAGAGATGGTTCATTAAGTAAAATTATAAGACACAATTCTCATGAATACATATTCATTAACTCATTCAATAGATGGTTCGTTAAGTAAAATTACAAGACACAATTCTCATGAATACATATTCATTAAGTCATTTAATAGATGGTTCGTTAAGTAAAATTACAAGACACAATTCTCATTAATATAGGTTCACTATTCTAAATCGTCATGCTCGTCATCCATATCATCCTTGTCATCTGATGTGATATTGTCCTCGGATCCAGAATCTTCATGATCTTCATCCTCATCAACTTGATTCCCCTCAACCATTGTATCAGACAAACTTGTAGTGTGTTCATCTGGAATCACATCATTAACTTCAACTTCATCAACTTGGTAAGCAACATCTTCCACTAGATCTTCAGTTTCAATATGACCCAATGGTTTTGTTTTTATTACAACACAACACCGTCGTTTACGTGGCACAAATGAAGGATAAGGAACATAATAAGCTTGCCTAACAATATTTGACATTATGAAAGGGTCGTACTCTTTGTACCTCCGATCCATTTGAATCTCAACAATACCATATGTCTTATCTATTTTTGTGCCTCTAGTTGGATCATACCATTCAAAATAAAACAAGACAACTTTATTTTCCGAGTCCAAGTAATTGTATACTAACTCGTAGATATGTTTAACAAAACCATATGAGTCATCTTCAACACCATCTGTAACTCCTTTCACAAATACGCCACTGTTTATGGTCTTTTTCCCTTCAGTCCATTCATGAGTGTGAAATTTATATCCGTTCACGAAGTATGTGTGCCATTTGTTTGTGCTTTGACGAGGGCTATTAGACAAGTTTCTCAAATGGAGTATTTCTGGAGTCGGTGCAACAACCCTATACAATTTCTCCTTGAACCATGCTGGAAATTGGGCATGAATGACACCGGATGTTGATTGTACACCGGTACTATCAAAATAGGCATTAAATTCCCTAAAAAGAAACACATTATAAGTTTCAAGATAATCAATTTTATATTCACACTGTAAAGAAAATTAAAAAGTTGGATTATACTTACTCAAGATATGGTTTAACTTCAATGCAGTTGATCAAGACATGAACATGTGCATATTGCATTTCTTGTTGGGTCAACCAATGCTCACCCTTCTTTCCAGAGGGACGACCTGGAAGCCCGAAGACTAATAAGGTGTACTGTCTTCTTTCGATAATATTTACAGAATTCCTTATGATTCTTGGAGTTAACATCAAGTGCTTGAAATAGTGATTGCAAAAATGTGAAGTTTCTCGATGCAAGTAATGTGCACATATTGATCCTTCAACTCTAGCTTTATTTTTCATTGATCGCTTTGAATCACCCATGAACCTTTCAAATGGATACATCCACCTATATTGAACAGGTCCTCCTAGATAAGCCTCATATGCAAGATGCACAGGTAGATGTTCCATGGAGTAAAAAAAACCAAGCGGAAATACTTGTTCCAACTTACAGAGAATGACTGGAATATTTTGGTTAAACTTAATGATGTCATCCACTCTTAAAGATGACGCACAAATATCTCTAAAAAATTGACTAATTCCAGTGAGTGGATTAAGCACATGTTTGGGTAGAGAACTGAACGCAATTGATAGCAATTGTTCCATAAAAACATGGCAATCATGACTTTTCATACCATGCAACTTCCCAGTGTTAGCATCGACACACCTTGCTAAATTTGAAGAATACTCGTCGGGCATTCTCAAACCTTTTAGCCATCCACAAACCACTTTAGCTTCTTGGGGGGTCAGACTGAAACAAGCTTTGGGTTTAAATAATTTTCCATTTGGTTGAGGCTTCAATTCCAACTCTTTACTATTACACCAAATTTCCATGTCTTGTCTAGCCTTCACATTATCTTTTGTTCTGTCTTTAACATCCATCACTGTGTTAAATACGTTATCAAAAAAATTCTTCTCAATATGCATAACATCAAGATTATGACGCAACAAATTATCTTTCCAATACGGGAGGTCCCAAAATATATTTCTTTTTGTCCAATTATTTGTGACCCCATATCCTTCAATTCTACATGCTTTGTCAGTATCTGTAAACTTTGGAAGTTCACAAACTTGGTTCCATATAGCAACTGGTGACAATCGAGGCGGAGGCAGATCTGTTACCCGTTCGTCCTTTTTGAAATTTGTCTTGTTTTTTTTAAAGGGGTGATTTGATGGTAGGAATCTGCGGTGACAGTCAAACCACGAGCTTTTTCCCCCTTTATCCAATGTAAACGCCTTAGTACATTTCATGCAATGCGGACAACCCATTCTGCCATGTGTACCTCAACCAGACAACATGTCATATGCTGGAAAGTCGTTAATGGTCCACATCAAGGCAGCTCGCATAGAAAAATTTTGCTTACGAAATACATCAACGCGTTGTTTTCTTTTTTTCTCCTCTATTTCGGTCATATTTTCTTTCCACTGTTAAAAGATAATTAATTTTAAAATAATTTCACAAAATGATATAATTTTTTTAACTCCACAAAATGCTACAATTTTTTTAACTCCAGAAAATGATACAATTAAGATTCAAACCAACATTTCATTGGTTAAACCTATTTACTTTGTGATAGACCAACAAATCATTTGTGAAACTTTTGCATTCTTATTCGTATATTTTACATATTTGAAATAAAATATGTAAATTAATATTTACAAATTATGATTAATAAAAAAAATAAGAATTATATATATATAAATTAATTCATCATCTCTATATACAAATATTATTATTATTAGTTTGCATCCGTTAATCTAGAGTTCTAACTCCACCACTGTTTTCAAACAAGCCATTGTTGTGAGTAGTCGTAATATGCACTTGAAATTTGAAACTATTCTGATCAAATGAGGAAATATAAGTGCTATAAATATAATAAAAATTTAATATTTCACTCTCATACTAAACACAATAAAATTATGCACTTATTTATTAGAGATCACATTAAAAAAAATGGATTGTAGAATTCAATTTGTAAATTTTCTAATTAAGTGACAAACATTTTTACTAAATTTCTTTCAAAGTGAAAATTTATTTATTTTTATCATGAATTAAGAATTTTGAATCAATGATACACAGATTAACTACTACTTCTCCTCCTCCATAATAATCATGAATCGTGATAATATCAATTGGGCAATTTACTAGAACTAATTACAATGGTAAACAAAAATATTTAACTCAGTGCTCCATCATTGAATTTGTTCACATATTTCTTTTTTCCCATATTGTGCTGTAATTTGCAATATATGAATCTTAGTGATAATTACGGAACCCAACGTGATTAATACTTAACAAATATTATCAATTGCCATGTATAGAAATATGAAAATGAAAATTAATTAATAGTTAGCGAGGAAGAGCAAACACGTGTATCGGTCTTCATTTGTAGCTGATATATTTTTTGAGAAAAGAATAGGGGACCAGAAGCTAACCTTCCATTAATAGGTATAGCTTTCACTAGAGGACTCTATAGTCCACATTTAAGTGGTCCTATTACTTAATTATCATTGATGAAAGTAAGGAATAAATGAAGTCTTACTTAATAAGTTGAAACATTAAATTTTATACGACCTAACATATCAATAATATTGCACAATAGTATTATGGAAAAAATATTTAGGAAAAAATATTTAGGAACAGTTGAGAAAGATATATAATTATGCTGGATCAGACGTTGTTATGTTATACATGTAATATTTATAATTATGGTTCAGTGACTGTCGTAGTAAACTAAAAAATGTGCGCCTTATAAAAATGGTTATTTATACTAATCACTATGATATAGCATATGAATAAATGTCAAATTTTCATATCAGTATCAACATTAAACCAATTTTTTATTGATATCAAAACTTATACTTACAAGTACATAATTTCATTAAGTAAATAATAAAATTTGAACAGTTCGAGATATGCAATCTTTCTAATTTCCAAGAGAAAAGAAAGCATATAGAATTAAAAAAACAATGATGAGCATCTTTAGTTTTTAAACTTCCAAAATAAGAAGATGAAGAGTCAGAAGGAACAACATAAAAGTGAAAGAATCAAGACACAAAAACAACTTCATCTAAAGGAATCAGCATGTGTTATCCTGCTCAAGCCACCAATAATGTTGAGAATCCAAATGTTGTAGAGGGTGATGTGGTGTCAAACCAACCTCATAATCAAGATGTTGCTGTTGAGGTCGGTGATGTGGTGTAAAACCATTATCAGATTCAAGATGTTGATGTAGAGGGTGTTGTGTTTAGACTAATGAGAACTCTCAGGGTGAGAAGAAGAAGAAGAAGAAGGTTGAGAAGATAAATGATGATTTTTTTTATTCTGGTAGTGGTGATGATGCTGACTATGATTGGTCTAACTCTATCTCAGCGAGAAGAGTTAGATTTGATTATGGTTTTTGATCATGTAATGAAAGTCTTATGTAATGAAGTTTTAATCTGCTTAACTCTCTTAAGGTTAACAACTTAAACATTCAACTTAACCTATCTCCTTAAACTTTAAAATATATAAAACAAATTATTGTAACCGAAAATTATTGCGATGAACTTACTTGTAAGAAACGGTATGTTAGTTGCATACTCCTGTCAAGTCCATTGCATCTTCAATTATTACATTTCATAAAAAAGTACAGAAAATATTAAACATAAAGGATATAAGATAACATAACATTTTCAAATTTCAAACCCTAATTCAACTATTATATTTTATAACAAAGTAAATATTAAATAAAGAGGAGATAAGAAAACATAACATCTTCAAATTTTCAGTAAATCTCTCTAGCTTCAGTTTGTTCTTCAAATTCTTGTTCTTCTTTTTTGAATTTGTATACATAACCTTCAAATACCCAACAGATTCTAATTCTGGCATCATAGTACTCTCATCTAACTTTTGTTCATCATTCTATATGAACAAATTACATGTTTCACCACTCTACTAATTTGGGCATCTCCAAAAAAGCATTCTTTTATTTTGATCCCTCTTGCATAGGAACAAAACCATATGACTGTCACAAGCACAACAATATTCAGATCAAGATTTTACACCGTTAGAATGAGACATTGAGACGAGACTGGACAATAAGAATGAGTGTGGTGTTATGGTTGTTTTCTTCTTCTCGACGGCGTTGGTGTCAGGGTTTGTTTCTTTTACCAGTAGAAGAATAGATACTTAGTGTTTAATATATACAAAGAATTTCCAATGTATATAACAATCATTGTACAAAAGAACCTAGCGAGATATCTATTATTTTTTTATTATATATAAATATAATTGAAAAAGCGTGCATTAAAGTTAAAGAAATAAATTATACGAAGAAGCTGGGAATCGAAATCAAAAAAGTTGAACTATATCACCATAATTAAGAAATTAACTATAATTATAAGTTTAAATTTTCAATTAAAAAAAATAAAAATAAAATGTTAACATATCAGTTTAGCACTGTCACTGTCACTGTCACTATACAGTAATTTTGGCGTTAAATTTTTTTTATATTCAACTTTATCTTTTATATACTTTGATTTTCTTGTAATGTTTTGTAGCAAAACTTCCTTTTCAGAGTTAATGAAATTAATTCATGCTAGTTTGGTGTCGGTTTGTGTCTCTCTTATGAGACGAGGTTTGTAAAATTGTAGTAAGTTTTTTTTTAATGACGAATAATAATATATAAGAATGAATAATCACCAAAGTACCAAAATACAATAAAGATAACCACAAATCACAAGAATCGTCAGAAGACAACAAATGAAAAAAATGTACAGTAAAAAATCATATAAAAAATAACCCAACCAATACTACACAGATTGAGATATCTATCTGCATATAAAAGCTCAAGTTACTATTAATTTGGTGCAAAATATTATGAGTTTAATTGTTATGTATTATGATTGATGAAAGTTTTATACTATTAGTATATAAACAACTTTTTATGATTATAATTTTAGAGGCAATTAAGAAAAACAAGTTAAACATGTTTAAAGTTTAGTAGCTATGATTGACGGACAATATATAAATTTTTTACATAAATAATGTATAGTTTCTTTTAAATTTTTTTTAAAAATAACTTATCTATAAAATTACATAAAAATAATATATGTACATTTTGAATACATTAATTGATAACTTTACTAATGTTAAGTCAATAAGAGTTGCAAATAATTTTTTTTAAGTGAGATTGTGAATGAATCATCCCTAAGGTGATCTTTTCCTTATATAGTGATTTTGACTCATCTTTTAAGGAGATCCGATTGAGGGCATTTAACATGATAGGTTGTGTTAATTATTTCCTCTTAATGATGAGTGAAAATCAAAATTTGATGGGTAACATTCTTGTATCTGATCTTTCCAATTAGCCATAAATTCTAATCTCAATCGTATATGGGCCGAAGATTGACCCCTGTCGGGATTGTTGCTATATCTCCGATCCACTAATAACTCTAGTCTGTTTTACGCCTTCCGGGCGGGCTGCTCTCGGTCCGAGTCCGAAGCTCGACTCAATATTAAAAAAGTGGGATCTATCCTAAAGTAAATATCGAAATGTGAACATTCCTCAAGCATGGGACACATGGGAACGAAATGCTTAAGGCAAAAGTTTTGATTCTATCTACTACAATTGAAGATGTAAAATTCGAAAGATACACAGTCCCTCAAGCATATGGCCCCTAGTGGCAAAATATTTAAAGAGAAGGTTATAATCTCATCTCTAAGAATTCGGGATGTACACAATCCCTCAAGCAAGAGACCTAGGATGTGAGATGCTTTTGATGGAAAAACGGGTGATCTTTGTCTCCCTATGGTATCTTACGATGGGAATTGATTGTCATATTGATTCACACTTGTCCATTTTGGGAGCATGTATCAAGGCTCTTCCTTTGTTTTCTCTCTAGG
Organism: Vicia faba; assembly: GCA_948472305.1. Taxonomy (NCBI): domain Eukaryota; kingdom Viridiplantae; phylum Streptophyta; class Magnoliopsida; order Fabales; family Fabaceae; genus Vicia; species Vicia faba. Next base: position 843,987,156 of record OX451739.1, read on the forward strand.
AAGGGGAGTTATAAACACTCAATGTATAACGGATTATTCGATCTTTAACTCTCCCTTGTCCTTTGATCTTCCATAGATGTTTGGGCTTAATGATTAAACCCGTTGGAACTCGCATATTGTTTGTTGTCATTTATTGTTCATATATCTCTATGATATTTAGCCTTAATGTGGCCATTTTTTCTACACGTCATCTAGCTTTATAAAAAACCCTAACTCCTCACATCTTCTCAGATTCTCGAATCAAATTTTGAGCCACCCTTTTTCTTTCATCAGAGTCATTTCCCCCATAATCCATTTTTCTTTCATCTGATTTATTTCCTGTTTTTCTAACAATAAGCTTATCCTAACGACCATTCTCTTCTTCTTCCACACTTCATCAGGTAATAATTTGACCTTTTCCTCTTTTGTGGCTTTATTTTCAAACATATTTATTCAGAAATGCAATGAGTTTGAGAACTTTGTAGAGCCTTAGACCGTTTCGGAATAAAATGAGTTCTGGAGGCGATACATAAAACTTCTAAATAAAACACCAAAAAGGTGGATTTGGGTTTCGTATGGAGGTAGGTGTGCGACATATCCTATAGTACTTATAGTGATAGTGAAATTGACTTAATATCTTCTACATTAGGTTCGATTAAATTTATCATGGACGTATCTGCCACTCCTCTTGGCTCCTTCTCCAAAGACATAATAAGCTTTGATTTTATATTTCTAAAAGATGACTAGATAAAGGATATTATAGTTGAGATATAAATAACTAATACAAAATGAGAAGATAACATTATTTAGAGACCTTGTTGAAGGGGCGAGAAGGTTTTCATGTGGCGACCTCTCGAGGTAGAGAATGAATTTTTCTACTTCTACTGGTGTTTTTGAGGATTTTTTGGTCGGATCCCCTTCACCCTCTTTAATTCTAACATCCTTAAGGAATTAAATTCCAATCCTTCATAACTTAATCCGAATAGTTGGGTGTTTGTGTGAGGATTTGAAATCATTTATTGGGGTCTAGACATCAAGCCCACCCCTGGCATCTTCCTTTCATTCTACGAAGCAAAAGGGATACCCCGAGGTTGGAAGGTATCATTAAGTTTAAGTATTGGCATCATTATCTTTGATTATAACAACACATAAGAACCTTGAGTTTTCTTTATGAGGCTGGATATTTATCCAGGTATATTACCATCATATGAGATTTTGAGAGTTTAAAACCACCAATGATCATTAAACCCTAAGTATTCACTTGAGAGTCATTGAACTACATTTTTTATTTTGAAAACATATCTTGCTTGATTCGGGAGGATAGCTTGATCAACCATCTTGTGAATATTTGACCATTTAAGCTATCTTAAGCAGTTGTTTGACTTTAAGTGTTGTCATCATCAAAACTAAGTTGTTACTAGTTGACTTGCATCTTTGTTATCCATAAGCTTTGCCATCTTGGATCACTTCTTAAATATATTTTCAAGCACATAGATCCATATCCTCCCTCATTTTTATGATGAAAACACATCTCTCAAAGATGTTAGAACATAGTTTGATTCTACAACCCTTAATTAGAGTTTTGATGATAACAAACACAAAGAACAAATATGCACTCTAAATTTGTGTTATTTTGTATGCAGAAGTTTTGAATGAAACAGCATAAGAAGTTAAGCTACAAAAGCTTTCAAGCTGAGCTAATCAGAATGTTCTGAAGAATGATGATCAGAATCTACATTAAAGTAAAAGATACTCTGAATCTGAGCAGAAGTCTATTATACCATCAGATCTTCATATCTCTGAGTCATCAAAGTTCTGAAGTAAAAGCAGCATGCAAGATTCTAGTTCTGAAGCGTTACTTTTCAATTAAGACAGTATCATATGCAACGACTTCATTCAGACAAGAATCTTCTCTATATGGAAATTGCATTAAGTGTCCATCATCACGCTTTATTTTGGACAAGATTTCCACGCTATATAAACAAGCTTAAAGGACAAATCGTTTACGATTTTGATACACGACTGCTCATACATCTTAAATGCTGCAAACATTCATATTCACTTATACGCTCAAATTGTGTAAAATCACAGTAGTGATACAATTTTTGTAACGGAAAACAACAGTACATAGTAAATTATTTTCTTTTGATTAAGCTAGTTTTCCTTGAGATAAACCGGGCTGTGGTTGTACTCAAGAAGACTTTGGCAGTTGTCAAAGTAGTATTGTAATCAGTTTTGATTAGTGAATTAAGTCCTCATTGGAGAGAGGCGAAATCACCTTGGCGGGTGGACTGGAGTAGTTTGAGATCAAACGAACCAGGATAAAAATATTGTGTTTACTGCTTTTGTTTTTAAGTTTCAATTCAACCCCCCTTCTTGTGTTTTTTACTTCTTTAATTGGAATCAGAGCGCCTGGTTCTGAGTTCATACACTTAACCGTGTCAGTACAAGATCCAAGCTTTAGAAAAACACTATGGTGGGACAAAGCCAAAACATCGGCAATAACTATCATGAGGACAAGGACAGAATCAGCGGCAAACCTCCAGTCTTTGATGGAGAAAATTTTGACTACTGGAAAGACAGAATTGAGAGCTTCTTCCTGGCTCATGATGCTGATCTATGGGACATGGTAATTGATGGATACATATATCCTGTGGATGAAAGTGGTCAGAAGATAGATAGAAAGAGGATGTCTGACCAGCAAAAGCGTGATTTCAAAAACCATCATAAAGCCAGAACAATACTTCTCAGTGCTATCTCATACTCAGAATATGAGAAGATCTCAAACAGAGAGACAGCCAAAAACATTTTTGACTCTCTGAGAATGACGCATGAAGGCAACATACAAGTTAAAGAAACCAAGGCCCCTGCGCTCATTTAGAAATACGAAGCATTCAAGATGGAAGACAGTGAATCCATAGAAGCAATGTTCTCAAGATTCCAAATTCTTGTTGCTGGGCTGAAAGTTCTTGACAAAGGATATTCTACTGCTGATCACATAAAGAAGATCATCAGAAGTCTACTAGAGCAATGGAGGCCAATGGTCACTGCACTTAAGTTGGCTAAACATCTAAACAAGATATCTCTGGAGAAACTTGTTAGCTCCCTCAGAAGTCATGAGATAGAGATAGAAGAAGACGAGCCTCAGAAGCAAGGTAAGCCTCTAGCATTAAAATGTAACAAAAAATATGATTATAAGGTTTTGCAGGCTATGGAAGAAACTTCTGATGGATCCTCATCAGAAGAAGACGAATTGTCTCTTCTCTCCAGAAGGGTCAAACAACTGTGGAAGCAGAGACAAAGATAATTTAGAAACCCGAGAAGATCAGAGAATCAGAATGAATCCTCCTCCAGATACAGAAAGTCTGAGTCCTCCTCTAGACACAGAAGATCTGAAGCTTCCTCCGGTCACAAAAAGTCAAATAACAAAGACATCACCTGTTATGAGTGTAATCAACAAGGGCACTACAAAAGTGATTGTCCAAGGCTTCAGAAGGAGAAGCCCAAAAAGAAGTTCTTCAAGAAGAAGAAGAAAAGCCTCATGGCAACATGGGATGATTCAGACACTTATGATGCTGACTCAGAGTCAGATGATGAAAGAGCCAACATCGCTCTTATGGAAAATGTGACAGAAGACAGCGAAGCCTTTGGTTCAGACTTAGAATCAGACACAGAAGAGGTATTCCCTGATTTCACTGTTAATTTTACTAAAGCTGAACTTGCAGAAAGTCTGAATGAAATTTTGGAAAGGTATCAGTAGATCAGAGTCAAATTTAAGAACCTGAAAAAGGATCTTGTCTCTGACTCTGAAAGAACTGAGAGTGTCAGATTAGAAAATTCCAAGTTAAAAGAAAAGATTTTAAAATTAGAAAATGATTTACAAAACTCTCATAAGGAAATAATCTCAGAGACTCCCAGTAATGTTGATAAGATCATCAAAGAGTATGATCACAGCTTTCAGAAGTTTCTGGCTAAAAACATAGATAGAAGCAAGATGGCTTCAATGATCTATGGAGTTAGCAGAAATGGCAGAAAAGGAATAGGATACCAAGGTAAGGTATCTCCACCTAAGAAAGTCATGGACCTTGTTATAAAACGCACATCACTAAAATCACTCTTCACATACGGGCACACACATGACATTAAATACACTAGGAATGATTATTCCGCCAAACCAAAATTCAAACAAAATTTTGGTAAAACTAACAAACCAGGACCCAAAAAGATATGGGTACCTAAGGGAAAAAAATATATGTAGCAGATATCATTAGCAGCAAGGCTAAAACACCAGTCATGGTACCTGGACTCTGGATGCTCTCAACACATGATGGGAAGAAAGCATATGTTCCAAAGCCTGGAACTTAAACCTGGAGGCTTTGTGGGGTTTGGAAGCAATCAAAGAGGGGAGATCATTGGCTCTGGAACAGTAGGTAATGGTAACCTTCCTTCTATTAATAATGTGTTGTTAGTTGATGGATTGATGCATAACCTGTTATCCATAAGTCATTTAAGTGATAACAATTATGATATAATATTTAATCAAAATTCATGCAAAGTTGTTAGTCAGAAAGATGGAACTATCTTGTTTAATGGAAAGAGGAAAAACAACATTTATAAGATAAAACTTTCTGAACTGAAGAGTCAGAATGTAAAATTCCTTCTTTCTGTTAACAACGGGCAATGGGTATGGCATAGAAGATTGGGGCATGTTAGCATGAGAAGAATATCTCAAACTAACAAACTCAATCTGGTCAGAGGACTTCCTAATCTGAAGTTCAGCTCAGATGCTCTGTGTGAAGCATGTTAGAAAGGCAAATTTGCAAAACCTGCTTTTAAAGCTAAAAATGTTGTTTCCAACTCTAGGCCATTAGAACTTCTGCACATAGACTTATTTGGACCAGTGAAAAATGCGTCTGTCAGTGGCAAGAAGTATGGGTTAGTGATCGTAGATGACTATAGCAGATGGACATGGGTAAAGTTCTTAAGACACAAGGACGAGCCACGTTCTGTGTTCGTTGCCTTCTGTAACCAAGTTCAGAATGAAAAGGATCTTAGAATTGTCAAAGTCAGAAGTGATCATGGTGGAGAATTTGAAAATAAAAAATTTGAAACATTTTTTAATGAAAAAGGAATTTCGCATGACTTCTCTTGTCCTAGAACTCCCCAACAAAATGGAGTTGTAGAACGAAAGAACAGAACATTGCAAGAAATGGCCAGAACCATGATCAATGAGACTAACATTGCTAAGATCTTCTGAGCTGAAGCAATTAACACAGCGTGTTATATTCAGAATAGAATCTCTATAAGACCTATTCTGGAAAAGACTCCATATGAATTGTGGAAGAACAGAAAGCCCAACATTTCTTATTTCCAACCTTTTGGATGCACATGCTTTATTTTGAATACTAAAGATCATTTGAACAAGTTTGACTCTAAAGCACAGAAGTGTATTATGTTAGGACACTCTGAATGCTCAAGAGGGTATAGAGTATACAATACAGGAACATAGATTGTTGAAGAGTCAATCAGTGTCAGATTTAATGATAAGTTTGGCCCTCAAAAGTCAAAGCAGAATGAATCTTTTGCAGATATAGAAGTTGAATTCACAGGTGTTGAAGGAAACTCATCAGAAGTTCCCAATAGAGACGCTCCAACAACATCAGAAGGAAATGTCACAAGCATTCCAGCACCTCCTGTTGATCAACTCTAGAAAAGGTTATCCAGAAGCAGCATAGCTCACCCTAAAGATAAGATTTTGGGAAAGAAGGATGATCCAATCAGAACAAGATCAACGTTCATAAATTCTGAAGAATCCCTCATAGGATTGGTATCTCTGATTGAACCAACAACAATTGATGAAGCTCTTCTAGACAATGACTGGATTCTGGCAATGCAGGAGGAGTTAAACTAATTCACCAGAAATGATTTATGGGATCTGGTTCCTAAACCAAAAGGATTCAACGTCATTGGAACAAAATGGGTGTTCAGAAACAAACTGAATGGACAAGGAGAATTCATCAGAAACAAGGCACGACTGGTTGCACAAGGTTATAGTCAGCTAGAGGGGATAGACTATACATAAACCTTTGCTCCAGTCGCCAGGTTAGAATCTATCATACTCTTAATCTCTTTTGCTGTAAATAATGGCATCACTTTGTATCAGATGGATGTCAAAAGAGCATTCTTAAATGGTTACATTGATGAAGAGGTATATGTTCACCAACCCCCTGGGTTTGAAAATTCCAAACACCCAGAATATGTTTTCAAACTAAAGAAGTCACTTTATGGTCTGAAACAAGCTCCCAGAGCTTGGTATGAAAGACTAAATAACTTTCTGTTAGAAAAGGAATTCACCAGAGGGAAAGTGGACACAACCTTGTTTTGTACGACATTTAAGAATGGCATTTTAGTTTGTCAGATTTATGTAGATGATATTATATTTGGATCTACTAAATTTTCTCTGGGAAGAGAATTTTCTAAGTGCATGCAGGCAGAGTTTAAGATGAGCTTGATGGGAGAACTTAAATTCTTTCTGGGCATTTAGATCAATCAGACTCCAAAAGGAACTTACATTCACAAGAGCAAATACGTCAGAGAACTTCTGAAGAAATTTGACCTCTCAGAATGTAAGCCATCAAAGACTCCAATGCATCCCACGTGCATTCTGGAAAAGGAAGAGGTAAGTAAAAAGGTAGAGCAGAAGATCTACAGAGGTATGATTGGTTCTCTCCTTTATTTGACAACTTCAAGGCCTGACATTTTATACAACATTTGTTTATGTGCTAGATTCCAATCAGATCCTAGAGAATCTCACTTAACAGCAGTTAAGCGAATTTTCAAGTATCTGAAAGGTACTACTAACCTGGGTTTGTTTTATAAAAAATCCAATGAATACAGTTTACTAGGATACTGTGATGTTGATTTTGCTGGAGACAGAGTAGAACGTAAAAGTACTTCTGGAAGCTGCCAGTTTCTGGGAGACAATTTGATCTCATGGACCAGCAAGAGGCAGTCCATAATTGTGTTGTCAACAGCAAAAGCTGAATACATTGCAGCTGATGGATGCAGCACACAGATGCTCTGGATGAAAAGTCAGCTTGAAAACTTCAACATATTCGAGAGTAACATCCTTATTTTCTGTGATAATACTTCTGCAATTTGTTTATCTAGAAATCCTATTTTGCATTCTAGGGCTAAGCATATAGAAATAAAACATCATTTTATTAGGGACTATATTCAGAAAGGAATTCTGACTTTAAAATTTATTGACACAGACCATCAATGGGCTGATGTTTTTACAAAACCCCTTTTGTAAAGATAGATTTAATTTCATTCTGAAACATCTCAGCATGAACTTATGTCCATAATAAGAAGTTTTATTTTCATATTCTGTAACTCTCAGAACTTTTTTTTTGTCTATGAACATCTTATCAACGTGTCTTCAGAAGTTAGGAGTACCATTGCTTCAAAATCTATCTATCAAGATCTGAACCTTTCATTTCAAAGATAGAGGCGTGCAGTTCACACCATTAAACATCTGTCATCCTCTCAATAGCTACCTTCTGAGGCTGAACACCCGTTCAAATTCTGAAGAGTCTAAGGCTCTGATTGGATGCATTGAGACAATTGTCAATGGTAACTGTTCAATATCTACACGCAATCCCCTAATTTCAGGTTTCATAATTATAATATAATCATTACCTTATTTTCTCTTTCTTACTGATTAAGTTTTCAAAATCGTTTATAAACTCACATTCACTATTTCATTCACTTCTTACTGCATCTATTATTCTCTCTTGCTCTCGTTTTGCAAAAACCCTTTTCTTAGTATTTTTCAAAACAAATCCGTGTGAACAATGGCATCCTCATCAAGCATCAAAAATCTCCATAGTGCTCTTGGTTCTTCTTCAACAGAACAGTATGAGGAACCCATAAGAACGTTGATCACTCCGGTCAATAATCTTGAAGTTCTATGTGAGTTAATCATTGATTTTGAGAGCTTAAAGGAAAATGGTTTTGATTTGTATGAAGATGTAACAGCTCAGAGCTGGAACAAATACTTTGATCGTCTGCTGGTTCCAGTATTCCCCATTCTTGTTAAGGAATTATGGATTCATGCTACTTCATCCAATCATCAGGTTACGTCATACGTTATGGGGAAGAAGATAGTGATTACATAAGACTTGATTGGGAAACTTATTGGGTACAATGGCAGAAGAGTTAGGTGCATTGACATGGCTTATAAGTGTTCTGACCTGAAATCTATTGCTAGAGTCATTTTCACTTCTCGACAGCCATCCAGCAAGATAAGAGACTTGAAAGATTATTACAGAATCTGGTCCAAGATCATTCTGGGATGCATCAATCACAGGAAGCCTACAACCTCCCCTGACTACATCAACATTGATCAGCAGTTTCTGTTGTACTTTATTTCAAAGAAGACCAAAATAAATCTTCCACACTTTCTCTTCAATCATCTGAGAACAATCGTGAAAGAAACAAGGGAAGAAGAAAGAACAAAGAGGGATTGGATTCCTCTGGGAAGATTGACTTTTGACATTTTGAAGGAGAACAAGATGATAGAGCATCTGACAGAGGCTCAGGAGATCAACACTCTGGAGGAAAGTGCTGGAAAACCACTAAATGCCAAGAATCTAAAGAAAATGAAGATTATTTAAAGCATTAAGAAGGAACCAACAGTTTCTTCTCATGAAGTCATCACATCTAGGAGAATCCCTATGAAATATTTTCCATTATTTTCTTAGATGGATGCTTCTCCAAAGATTGTGGTAAGATACCTTGAAGCTTGCAAAGAAGATGGAACTATTGCAGAACTCAACATCCGTGATCTGCACAAGCCAACTTCAGATGTTGTGCTGAAGAAATTCAGAAAGAGAAAGGCAGCAGGAGAAGGATCCTCTCAGAGGACACCCAAAGCTTCTAAAAAGAAAGGTAACACATCTTTTGTTTCTGTTGTAGAATCTATAGTTTTTCCAACATCTGAAACAGTTCCCCCTCAACCAACAGAAGATCCCTCACCACAAACATTTGAGGATTTTGACATAGAGTGTTATCCTTCTGTAACTCTTAGCAGCTTCTTAAATGAACCTCACTCCCCTAGTCCAAATCCAGAACAAAATAAACAAGAACTTCCAAGAGTTCTTTCTGATATTGAACTTTTTGATCAAGACTTTCAATCACCAATTCCCAAAAATCAAAACCTCAAGTCTCAACAACCAGAAAATCTACACCTTCATTCTCCACAACCAGAACATCCAATTCTCAACTCTCCTCAACCAGAAAATGAAAACCCTCACACTCCCCAAACTGAAAATCCAAATTCTGAAACCCCTGAACCAAAAAATAAACACGCTACCGCAAACCAATCAGAAGACTCTTTTACAGACTCTAATACCACTACCCATATTCCTGTAATAACAGAAGCTCTTATGGTTCGTCAACCTCTCTCCATACTTGACATTCCAGAAATTCCTTCACCATATCATTCCACACCACCAAACACCCCTCGCTCACCAATCCTAATTTTTTATTCTCCCTCTCCAATTAACCGTCTAGCTGATCATTTCAGAACAATTATTGATTTAGAAGCACTGGACCACCTTATTTCAATCACTAATAAAATTTCCATTCCTAAACCCAAACCAACCATAACTAAAATAGATGTTGGTAAGAACTTGTTGATTTTTGAAACTGAAATACAGGAATGGGTTAATTCTTTGAAGCAAGCGAGTCTAGAGATTTCAAATCTTGCTGTTTCTGATTATTTTTAGGATCGATTCAGAAAATGGTTCAACTATGAATCCTAGAGGCTGAAAGAATTAAGTTATGAAATGGCTCAGCATAACTTCAGTTATCAGCTGAAAGCCTTCAAAGACCAAGTTTCGAGTCACTAGGACAAGAAAGGAATTCTTCTGCTGGACAATGCTCCTTAGAAAGAGCACCAACCTTCAGAAGCTACTGAACCATGTTCTGTCAGTCACCCTCTGGACACTGTTCAAGAAAAGGAGAATGAAACTGAAGAAGCAGCTGAATCAAAAGATGTTACAGAGTGTTCTGAAAGACTTGCAACTTCTGAAGAAAATCCAGCTCCATCTCTGGTCATGCAAACTCTGGAAGAGCTGAAGAATGAGAATGCTATAATCCATGCAAGATTGGATAAGCAAGAAGAATCAAGCACTCAGATTAAGAGCTTGCTGGAAGCGTTATTCACACGACTTCCCCCTCCATCTTAGATTTTTTAAACTTGATTTCTGTATTCTTTATCTTATCTTCTTTGTTTCTGAAAGATGTCATTGCAATCTGTTTTTAGTACAACTCATCATTTTTTACTCTGATAATTTATGGTTATATTTCTTTTTGATACCTGACAAAAAGGGGGAGAATGTAAGATATTTTCAATAATAGTTTACCGGGACTAAGTCTCAAACATTCTGAATATCTTAACTTCTTGTTTTTTTCTGAAAGCATAAACAGGAACAAATTCTGATAAAGGCAGAAGGAGATACATCAAAGCTCTGATGAGAAGGAACTTCAGGGAAGTATTTCATCTCTATCTGAGTACTCAACTCAGGGGGAGACTCTCTTAAGATTTTTGTTATGTATATTTTTATTGAAAAATCATAGTTTTTGTCATCATCAAAAAGGGGGGGATTATTATAACATAGTTTGATTCTACAACCCTCATAAGAGTTTTGATGATAACAAACACAAATAACAAATATGCACTCTAAATTTGTGTTCTATGTTGTACCAATGTTTTGACTGAAACTGCGTCAGAAATTAAGCCACAGAAGCACTCAAGCTGAGTAATCAAAATATTCTGAAGTATGATGATCAGAATTTATGCTAAAGAGAAAGATATCCTGACTCTGAACGAAAGTCTAACAAGGTAACAAAACCTTATGATTCTGACTTCCCAAGTTCTGAAGAAAAGCAGCATGCAAGATTCCTAAGTTCTGAAGCGTTACTTTTCCATCAAGGCAGTATCATTTACAACGGCTACAATCAGACAAGGATCTTCTCAGTATAAAAATTGCATTAAGTGTCCACTATCATGTTTCCATTTGGACAGATTGCCACGCCTATATAAACAAGCTCAAAGGCTAAATCGTTTACGATTTTTCACACAACTGCTCCATACAATCTCAAAAATCTACAAAATTTATATTCATACTATACTCTAAAAACGTGTAATACATCACAGTAGTGATACAATTTTTGTAACGAAAAAAAATAGTACACAGTGAATCTCTTCTTTTGATTAGTGAATTTCCTTGAGATAAACCAGGTTCTGGTTGTACTCAAGAAGACTTTGGCAGTTGTCAAAGTAGAATTGTAATCAGTTTAATTAGTGAATTAAGTCCTCGTTGGGGAGAGGCAAAATCACCTTGGCGGGTAGACTAGATTAGTTTGAGATCAAACGAACCAGGATAAAAATCATCGAGTCTATTGCTTTTGATTTTTAAGTTTCAATTTACCCCCCCCCCCCCTTCTTGTGTTTTTCACTTCTTCATGACCATGACAGAAAACCGCAAGCCTTTTCTCGTCAAACAAATTTACCTGGTCCAGCCTAGTCTGAATCCACTCGTCTTTGTCTAAATCTACGTCTTTCATAATTCTTAGATAAGGAATATGGGCTTATATAGTTTGGACAACTTCCATACCGTAGACTATAGAGAATGGGGTTTCCCCAGTTGATGTCTGAGCTGAAGTGCAATAGCCATGAAGAGAAAATGGTAACATCTCATGCCAATCTTTACATGTCACTGTCATCTTCTGCATAATCTTCTTGATGTTCTTATTGGCAACTTCCACTGTGCCATTCATCTTTGGTCGATACGGAGAAGAGTTGTGGTGCTTGATCTTAAATTGCATGCAGAGTCCCGTGATCATAGTATTGTTGATATTGGTACCATTGTCCGTGATAATCCTTTCAGGGATGCCATATCGACAGATGAGGTTATGCTTAATAAACTGAACCACGACATTCTTAGTAATTGAGGCAAATGAGGGTGCTTCGACCCACTTCGTGAAATGATCAATAGCGACCAGGATAATACGATTCCCATTAGAAGCGGTAGGCTTGATCTCTCCAATCATATTAATGCCCCACTGTTGTACCCCAAAATTTGCCCTCCCATATTTCTCAAAACATTTCAAGAAAAATTCACAAGTCCAACCCGGCGCGTCATATTCAGGTGTTCTTTCGCCAAAATATCTCTGATAACGTATTCTCAAATTCAGGTTCGGCTCAAGAGTCAATTCTTTAAAGAAGGTATCCGAATGTGTGAGTTTTCTCGAAGAAATATGGTGAAAAAGTGTGCTGAAAGTGCAGTTTTTACGCGCTAAAAAATTCATAACTTGAAGATCGTGGCTCGTTTTGAACCCGTTCCGGTGGCCAAAATTCCGTCTTAACATTATCTACATTTTCATCTCTCACGGCTGGAAGCCAATTTCGATGAGAAGGTCTTCAAAAATGTGGATTTATCAAGTATTTTCTTACAGAAAATTTGTGACAGAAGTTTATTTGCGTCATGTTCATAAAATCATAACTTGGTCGATTTTCATTGTATCGAGCTGGTTCCGGCGCCAAAATTTCACAAATTGAGTTAACTACATTTTCACAGAAGGTATTGAGTTCAAACGGTATTCAAAAGGCCTTCGTTTTTTGCTCAGAGTGCGTGACACGCTGAAAATCCTGAATGCTGAATATTATTTCATCTGGGCCGAAACTTCGAAAATTCATAACTCGGTCAATTTTTATCGGATTGGGCTCATATTTTTACACAAGGTCACTGACTCAGATATATACAACTTTTCTTCAAAAGTAGAGACCAAATTATGCTCCGATCAATACCAGTTTTTTATTGAAGAACGTGTCAGAGTCGACACTGGAGCCCAAAATAAGTTTGTCTGAGCTGAAACTTCAAAAATTCATAACTAATTCACCGTTTATCCGATTGAGCCGATTTTCGGACAGGAGTTAGTTCTCGATATCAGCTACATTTTGTTTTCACATTTCAACTTCAAAAATTGCACTTTAGTCCCTGTGATTTAACCTGGAAAGTGACGAACTCAAGTGAACAGTGGAGGCCCAATTGCACATTCAAAGCCCATTTTCTTTACCCTAATTTCCATTATATAATCACCTTCTTTTCACACAAACCAGGGAGGAGAGAAAAAAAAACCTTGCCACAACACTGTCAGAATATCAAATTCTTTCAAGAACCCTAAAACCTTGAAATCCTTATTACAAATCCCTCTCTCACTACAAACAAGCCATCTCAGTTACAAACCAACATCCCACTACAAACAAGTCATCTCAGTTACAAACCAACATCTCACTACTTCTTCAGTAAGGGTAAGGCTGGCTTGATCTCCATGATCAAAAGGGCATAAAAGCATTCATGTCACTACTTTTACAGTAAGGGTAAGGTTGATTTGATCTCCATGATCAAAAGGGTATAATCATTCATACATGCCATATTGTGCCTAAACATTAAATTTCTTCAATTGGCTTTATTTGTATTTTATGATATATAGTAATTTATTTAATGTGTTCATGAGATTCAACACTGCAGATTTAGACAGGATCCCATGCAGGTTCATTAAGGAACGTTGAGGCCAAAACACAAATAGTTAAAAGCCAAAAGCCAAATGGCCAAAACATAACAGCTTACACATGACACCAATACATGGCGAGGCAGACATATTGAGAAGTGTAGTTGTTTAGGTATTGGCTTGCATTTTTGGTAAAACCCAAGTGTTTGTGTGAATGTCATGACTGATGTCATAACATTCTAGTTTAGTTTGTACTGACTCATTAGGTACCTTTGCAGAAAAATATTGTAAGTCAAGTACTGATGTTTATAAGTGTGTATCTGAGCATTTTGCAAAATGATCACATTTTGCTAAATCAGTAGACAGGTTTTCTCAGATGTCATAACAGATGTTATGACATCCTGTTCTGAACTAACAGGTTTGCAGGTTGGATAAGTCTGAGTTTTTTCAGGAAAATAACTCAGTCTTTCCTGAACAGAATCCTGCGTTTTTTGAGGGGTAACCTAGCTCAACCCTAACCTGGTTAATAAAGTCCTGTGACCTGGTCTTTAGGTCAAACGAAATTAACCCTAGGTTTTTGTGGAAACCCTAACTGAAGTTGCAGCTGCTATATATTCAACAGAGTTGCTGTTTTGCAAGGCATCCCTTTTATTGATCAGAAGATCATTTGTAATCTGTATAGGTTTGATTATTGTACTCCAAGCAATTATCATTGTGATAAGTGACTTGGAATAGGTTTCTAATTGTAAGGGCTGTGTAGCACTCAAAGCTTTGAAGCAAGAGTGTTTGAATGTTCCTTGACTAAAGCTGTGAAGCAGAGTCAAGTTAGTTGTGTGCATCACTCAAAGCTGTGAAGCAAGAGTGATTGTGTTGCTTGATTAAAAAGCTGTGAAGCTTAATCAAGTGTTTGTTTTTGAAGAGTGTCTTCATCAATTCTTAAGTCAAATTGGTTTATGTATCACTGCTGTGATTGAGGGGGAGTGAGTAGGAACTCAGGTTTAAGTTGTACTTAGATTGGAATTGCATTGGGTAGGTCTTAAGTGAAGGAGATAAACTGGTTGGTTTATTCCTGAATTAACATCTCTTATAGTGGATTTCCTCCCTGGCTTGGTAGCCCCCAGAGTAGGTGTTGTTGCACACTGAACTGGGTAAACAATTGACTGTGTTCTTTATTGCTTTTGTATTTACTGTCATATAGTAAGTCAGATACGGTGTCATAACATTGAACGTGACATTGAGTATCTGCAGCCAGAATTTCAATTGGTATCAGAGCAGGCACCCTGCCTGTATTACTGGGTGAGATCTCGGGATATCACTTTCTGGCACTATGGACAAAGAAGGAGTTTTTGGAAATAGACCACCCATTCTGGATGGAACTAATTATGACTACTGGAAACCTCGTATGATTGCCTTCCTAAAATCTCTGGACAAAAAGGCTTGGAGAGCTGCTGACAAAGGATGGATTCATCCCACCATAACTGAGAAAGATGGGACAATCAGTCTGAAGCCTGAGGAAGATTGGAGTAAAGAAGAAGATGAGTTAGCTCTGGAAAATTCAAAAGCTTTAAATGCCTTGTTCAATGGAATTGATAGAAACATTTTCAGACTAGTACATCAATATGAACTGGCCAAGGAAGTTTGGGACACTCTCAAAACTACTCATGAGGGCACTTCCAAAGTAAAAATGTCAAGGCTTCAGATGTTGACTACCAAATTTGAGAATCTAAAAATGATGGAAGATGAAACCATTCATGAGTTTCACATGAACATCTTGGAGATTGCCAACACCTCAGGAGCACTGGGAGAAAAGATGTCAGAAGAAAAACTGGTGAGGAAGATTCTCAGATCCTTGCCTAAAAGATTTGCAATGAAGGTAACTGCCATAGAGGAAGCCCAGGACATTAGCAAGCTGAAAGTGGATGAACTTATTAGGTCTCTTCAGACCTTTGAGATGGGAATCACTGATAATGGAGTCAAGAAGAACAAGAGCATAGCACTTATGTCCAACACTGATGTTGAAGAAAACATCTCAGAAGTTGTAGCCATGCTCTGAAGACAGTTCAACAAACTCATCAAAAGAATAGATCCAAAGTCAAGGTCTAATGTTCATAACATTCCCTCTGACATTGACAGTTCCAGCAGAAGACCAAGGTCAGAAGAGAAGGGAATTCAAGGCAGAGGAATTCAATGCCATGGTTGTGAAGGATATGGGCATATTCGAGCTGAATGTCCTACCTTTCTTAAGAAACAAAAAGGAATGACAGTTACTTGGTCTGACTGTGATTCAGAAAGTAATTCTGAAGAAGAATCTGCCAAACGAGTTATTGCTTTAACTGGTGTTTGTACCTCTGAAAGTGACATCAGTGATGAAGAGGTGACTTTTAAAGAACTGGCTGATACTTACAAGAAATTGTGTATCAGAAGTACTGAAGTCTGTGTGCAGAATGAGAAACAATCAAAACTCATCATAAAGCTGGAGGCTGAAAAAAGGGCAAACCTTGAAACTATAAGTCATCTAGAAGGAGAAGTTCAATTGCTGAACTCACAACTGAATCAAATGACCAAATCTGTCAAGATGTTGACCAATGGAACAGACAAATTGGAAGAGATCCTTCAGGTTGGACAAAATGTGGGAAATAAATCTGGACTAGGATTTATGGAAGCAAAGAAATCTGGTACTGGTAAGCAAATGTCAAAACAGATGTCTCAACACAACTCTCAACATCAGGAACAGAGACATATGAAGAAAAGGTACCAAAGATGGAGATGTCATCATTGTGGGAGATATGGCCACATAAAGCCCTTCTGCTTCAGACTACATGGATATCCTAATCAGAACTCAGGTGTCAAACCTAAGTCTAAAAAGGTACCACATGCTCCTAAATGGAAGAAAAAGGCTACTGCACTGATAGCTCACACTTCCCTGAGGGTCTCTGCAAAGGAAGACTGGTACTTTGACAGTGGATGTTCCAGACACATGACTGGAATCAAGAACCTCCTCAATAATGTTAAGCCTCACACCACCAGTTTTGTGACCTTTGGATATGGGGCTAAAGGTGAAATCAAAGGAGTTGGTGATTTGGACTGCCCTGGAGTTCCAAGTCTGAATGAAGTACTGCTGGTGAAAGGGCTGACCGCTAATCTCATTAGTATCAGTCAATTGTGTGATCTAGGATTCCAGGCAAATTTCTCAAAATCTGAATGCCTTGTAATCAATGAAAAACAAGAGATAATGATGAAAGGAGTCAGATCCAAAGACAACTGTTACTTGTGGGAGCCTGAGAACACTAATTTCTCATCTGTGTGTTCCATTGCAAGAGAAGAAAAAGAGGTGAAACTGTGGCACCAAAAACTTGGCCATCTTCATCTAAGGGGTATGAAGAGGATCATCTCCTTGGAGGCAGTCAGAGGGATTCCAAGACTGCAAATTGATGAAGGAAGAGTTTGTGGTGAATGTCAGGTTGGTAAGCAGACTAGGATGTCACATCCAAAGTCAAGACATCTGACCACCTCTAAGGTTTTAGAACTCCTCCATATGGATCTGATGGGACCAATGCAAGTAGAGAGTCTTGGTGGTAAAAGATATGCCTATGTGGTTGTGGATGATTTTTCCAGATTCACCTGGATTAATTTCATTAAGGAAAAATCAGATGTATTTGAAGTTTTTAAAGAATTGTGCAAAAGAATTCAAAGAGAGAAGGAAGGATGTATTGCCAGAATCAGAAGTGATCATGGCAAGGAATTTGAAAACAACAAGTTTGGTGATTTCTGCTCTTCAGAAGGAATTAGTCATGAGTTTTCTTCTCCTATAACACCTCAACAAAATGGAGTTGTGGAAAGAAAAAACAGGACCATACAGGAATCTGCCAGAGCAATGTTACATGCCAAAAGACTTCCTATGTACTTTTGGGCTGAGGCTATGAATACAACCTGCTATGTTCATAACAGGGTCACCTTGAGGAAGGGAACCTCATCCACCATATATGAACTCTGGAAAGGAAGAAAACCAACTGTGAAGTACTTCCATGTGTTTGGCAGCAAATGCTATATTCTGGCTGATCGTGAACAAAGAAGAAAACTGGATCCTAAAAGTGATGAAGGCATATTTCTAGGATACTCCTCAAACAGCAGAGCTTATAGAGTATTCAACTCCAGAACCAAAACCATGATGGAATCAATAAATGTTATAATTGATGACTGTCATGAAGAAATAGATGTTCCCTGTACTGTTGAGACATTCTTTGAGACTTCAACCCAACAGAATGACCTACCCAACTCCACCACAACAGAATCTGAATCAAAGGAAGCTAGCAAGATCCCTTCCATCAGAATTCAGAAGGATCATCCAAAAGAGCTCATCATAGGAGATCCCAATAGTGGAGTCATCACAAGATCTAGAGAAATCATCTCAAACTCTTGTTTTGTGTCCAAAATGGAACCAAGAAATGTCAAGGAAGCCTTAACTGATGAATATTGGATTGGTGCAATGCAAGATGAACTGAATCAATTCAAGCAACATGAAGTTTGGGAACTGGTTCCTTGACCTGAAGGAACTAACATCATTGGGACAAAATGGATATTCAAGAACAAGTCAGATGCTGAAGGAGTTGTCACCAGAAATAAGGCAAGACTTGTTGCTAAAGGATACACCCAGGTTGAAGGGGTTGATTTTGATGAAACCTTTGCACCTGTAGCCAGGCTGGAATCAATCAGACTCTTGTTGTCAATTGCTTGTCTTCTGAAGTTCAAGTTATTTCAGATGGATGTAAAAAGTGCCTTTCTAAATGGGTACTTGAATGAGGAAGCTTATGTGGAACAACCTAAAGGCTTTGTGGATCCAACCCACCCTGATCATGTCTACAAATTGAGAAAAGCCCTTGGCCTGCACTACAAACTGTTTCAGGGATCTCATGCTCCAGACATTGTCATAACATCAGCTGAGACATCGTCTGTGAAGACCCAGTCCAAGACATCAGATGTCATAGCTGTTTTAAAAGAAACTTGCAAAGAGCTGGATGCTAGAAAAAGGACCCTAGAAATTCTAATTGCCAGGCTAGAAAAGGAGGAAGCTGAAGAAAATAGAAGGGAAGAAGGTGTAGAAGCTGAAGGTCATCTCAACATTGAAGAAACTAGCTCCTCTGAGTTTGATGACAGTGCTTGAAGGTTGGTTGCTGTTTGGTGGTGTTGCTGGTTGGTGCTGATATCTGGTGGAGTTTGGAAGTGTGTTCAGTTCTTTTTGTTCTGCTGCTGCTCTTATTATGAACAAGTATCTTTGGCCCATTTGTGGCTAAAGAGGGGGAGAATATTTTGGTACTTAATATGTACTTGCTCAATTAGACATTCTATTTTTCTGCAATCATTTATTTCTGCTGCTATCTATCTCTGATTGCTTAGGGTCTTTAGCCAAAAATCTGCCAAAGGGGGAGTTTGTAGTTGTTTAGGTATTGGCTTGCATTTTTGGTAAAACCCAAGTGTTTGTGTGAATGTCATGACTGATGTCATAACATTCTAGTTTAGTTTGTACTGACTCATTAGGTACCTTTGCAGAAAAATATTGTAAGTCAAGTACTGATGTTTATAAGTGTGTATCTGAGCATTTTGCAAAATGATCACATTTTGCTAAATCAGTAGACAGGTTTTCTCAGATGTCATAACAGATGTTATGACATCCTATTCTGAACTAACAGGTTTGCAGGTTGGATAAGTCTGAGTTTTTTCAGGAAAATAACTCAGTCTTTCCTGAACAGAATCCTGCGTTTTCTGAGGGGTAACCTAGCTCAACCCTAACCTGGTTAATAAAGTCTTGTGACCTGGTCTTTAGGTCAAACGGAATTAACCCTAGGTTTTTGTGGAAACCCTAACTGAAGTTGCAGCTACTATATATTCAACAGAGCTGCTGTTTTGCAAGGCATCCCTTTTATTAATCAGAAGATCATTTGTAATCTGTATAGGTTTGATTATTGTACTCCAAGCAATTATCATTGTGATAAGTGACTTGGAATAGGTTTCTAATTATAAGGGCTGTGTAGCACTCAAAGCTTTGAAGCAAGAGTGTTTGAATGTTCCTTGACTAAAGCTGTGAAGCAGAGTCAAGTTAGTTGTGTGCATCACTCAAAGCTGTGAAGCAAGAGTGATTGTGTTGCTTGATTAAAAAGCTGTGAAGCTTAATCAAGTGTTTGTTTTTGAAGAGTGTCTTCATCAATTCTTAAGTCAAATTGGTTTATGTATCACTGCTGTGATTGAGGGGGAGTGAGTAGGAACTCAGGTTTAAGTTGTACTTAGATTGGAATTGCATTGGGTAGGTCTTAAGTGAAGGAGATAAACTGGTTGGTTTATTCCTGAATTAACATCTCTTATAGTGGATTTCCTCCCTGGCTTGGTAGCCCCCAGAGTAGGTGTTGTTGCACACTGAACTGGGTAAACAATTGACTGTGTTCTTTATTGCTTTTGTATTTACTGTCATATAGTAAGTCAGATACGGTGTCATAACATTGAACGTGACATTGAGTATCTGCAGCCAGAATTTCAATTGGTATCAGAGCAGGCACCCTGCCTGTATTACTGGGTGAGATCTAGGGATATCACTTTCTGGCACTATGGACAAAGAAGGAGTTTTTGGAAATAGACCACCCATTCTGGATGGAACTAATTATGACTACTGGAAACCTCGTATGACTGCCTTCCTAAAATCTCTGGACAAAAGGCTTGGAGAGCTGCTGACAAAGGATGGATTCATCCCACCATAACTGAGAAAGATGGGACAATCAGTCTGAAGCCTGAGGAAGATTGGAGTAAAGAAGAAGATGAGTTAGCTCTGGGAAATTCAAAAGCTTTAAATGCCTTGTTTAATGGAATTGATAAAAACATTTTCAGACTAGTACATCAATATGAACTGGCCAAGGAAGTTTGGGACACTCTCAAAACTACTCATGAGGGCACTTCCAAAGTAAAAATGTCAAGGCTTCAGATGTTGACTACCAAATTTGAGAATCTAAAAATGATGGAAGATGAAACCATTCATGAGTTTCACATGAACATCTTGGAGATTGCCAACACCTCAGGAGCACTGGGAGAAAAGATGTCAGAAGAAAAACTGGTGAGGAAGATTCTCAGATCCTTGCCTAAAAGATTTGCAATGAAGGTAACTGCCATAGAGGAAGCCCAGGACATTAGCAAGCTGAAAGTGGATGAACTTATTGGGTCTCTTCAGACCTTTGAGATGGGAATCACTGATAATGGAGTCAAGAAGAACAAGAGCATAGCACTTATGTCCAACACTGGTGTTGAAGAAAACATCTCAGAAGCTGTAGCCATGCTTGGAAGACAGTTCAACAAACTCATCAAAAGAATAGATCCAAAGTCAAGGTCTAATGTTCATAACATTCCCTCTGACATTGACAGTTCCAGCAGAAGACCAAGGTCAGAAGAGAAGGGAATTCAAGGCAGAGGAATTCAATGCCATGGTTGTGAAGGATATGGGCATATTCGAGCTGAATGTCCTACCTTTCTTAAGAAACAAAAAGGAATGACAGTTACTTGGTCTGACTGTGATTCAGAAAGTAATTCTGAAGAAGAATCTGCCAAACGAGTTACTGCTTTAACTGGTGTTTGTACCTCTGAAAGTGACATCAGTGATGAAGAGGTGACTTTTAAAGAACTGGCTGATACTTACAAGAAATTGTGTATCAGAAGTACTGAAGTCTGTGTGCAGAATGAGAAACAATCAAAACTCATCATAAAGCTGAAGGCTGAAAAAAGGGCAATCCTTGAAACTATAAGTCATCTAGAAGGAGAAGTTCAATTGCTGAACTCACAACTGAATCAAATGACCAAATCTGTCAAGATGTTGACCAATGGAACAGACAAATTGGAAGAGATCTTTCAGGTTGGACAAAATGTGGGAAATAAATCTGGACTAGGATTTATGGAAGCAAAGAAATCTGGTACTGGTAAGAAAATGTCAAAACAGATGTCTCAACACAACTCTCAACATCAGGAACAGAGACATATGAAGAAAAGGTACCAAAGATGGAGATGTCATCATTGTGGGAGATATGGCCACATAAAGCCCTTCTGCTTCAGACTACATGGATATCCTAATCAGAACTCAGGTGTCAAACCTAAGTCTAAAAAGGTACCACATGCTCCTAAATGGAAGAAAAAGGCTACTGCACTGATAGCTCACACTTCCCTGAGGGTCTCTGAAAAGGAAGACTGGTACTTTGACAGTGGATGTTCCAGACACATGACTGGAATCAAGAACCTCCTCAATAATGTTAAGCCTCACACCACCAATTTTGTAACCTTTGGAGATGGGGCTAAAGGTGAAATCAAAGGAGTTGGTGATTTGGACTGCCCTGGAGTTCCAAGTCTGAATGAAGTACTGCTGGTGAAAGGGCTGACTGCTAATCTCATTAGTATCAGTCAATTGTGTGATCTAGGATTCAAGGCAAATTTATCAAAATCTGAATGCCTTGTAATCAATGACAAACAAGAGATAATGATGAAAGGATTCAGATCCAAAGACAACTGTTACTTGTGGGAGCCTGAGAACACTAATTTCTCATCTGTGTGTTCCATTGCAAGAGAAGAAAAAGAGGTGAAACTGTGGCACCAAAAACTTGGCCATCTTCATCTAAGGGGTATGAAGAGGATCATCATCTCCTTGGAGGCAGTCAGAGGGATTCCAAGACTGCAAATTGATGAAGGAAGAGTTTGTGGTGAATGTCAGGTTGGTAAGCAGACTAGGATGTCACATCCAAAGGCAAGACATCTGACCACCTCTAAGGTTTTAGAACTCCTCCATATGGATCTGATGGGACCAATGCAAGTAGAGAGTCTTGGTGGTAAAAGATATGCCTATGTGGTTGTGGATGATTTTTCCAGATTCACCTGGATTAATTTCATTAAGGAAAAATCAGATGTATTTGAAGTTTTTAAAGAATTGTGCAAAATAATTCAAAGAGAGAAGGAAGGATGTATTGTCAGAATCAGAAGTGATCATGGCAAGGAATTTGAAAACAGCAAGTTTGGTGATTTCTGCTCTTCAGAAGGAATTAGTCATGAGTTTTCTTCTCCTATAACACCTCAACAAAATGGAGTTGTGGAAAGAAAAAACAGGACCATACAGGAATCTGCCAGAGCAATGTTACATGCCAAAAGACTTCCTATGTACTTTTGGGCTGAGGCTATGAATACAACCTGCTATGTTCATAACAGGGTCACCTTGAGGAAGGGAACCTCATCCACCATATATGAACTCTGGAAAGGAAGAAAACCAACTGTGAAGTACTTCCATGTGTTTGGCAGCAAATGATATATTCTGGCTGATCGTGAACAAAGAAGAAAACTGGATCCTAAAAGTGATGAAGGCATATTTCTAGGATACTCCTCAAACAGCAGAGCTTATAGAGTATTCAACTCCAGAACCAAAACCATGATGGAATCAATAAATGTTATAATTGATGACTGTCATGAAGAAATAGATGTTCCCTGTACTGTTGAGACATTCTTTGAGACTTCAACCCAACAGAATGACCTACCCAACTCCACCACAACAGAATCTGAATCAAAGGAAGCTAGCAAGATCCCTTCCATCAGAATTCAGAAGGATCATCCAAAAGAGCTCATCATAGGAGATCCCAATAGTGGAGTCATCACAAGATCTAGAGAAATCATCTCAAACTCTTGTTTTGTGTCCAAAATGGAACCAAGAAATGTCAAGGAAGCCTTAACTGATGAATATTGGATTGGTGCAATGCAAGATGAACTGAATCAATTCAAGCAACATGAAGTTTGGGAACTGGTTCCTAGACCTGAAGGAACTAACATCATTGGGACAAAATGGATATTCAAGAACAAGTCAGATGCTGAAGGAGTTGTCACCAGAAATAAGGCAAGACTTGTTGCTCAAGGATACACCCAGGTTGAAGGGGTTGATTTTGATGAAACCTTTGCACCTGTAGCCAGGCTGGAATCAATCAGACTCTTGTTGTCAATTGCTTGTCTTCTGAAGTTCAAGTTATTTCAGATGGATGTAAAAAGTGCCTTTCTAAATGGGTACTTGAATGAGGAAGCTTATGTGGAACAACCTAAAGGCTTTGTGGATCCAACCCACCCTGATCATGTCTACAAATTGAGAAAAGCCCATGGCCTGCACTACAAACTGTTTCAGGGATCTCATGCTCCAGACATTGTCATAACATCAGCTGAGACATCGTCTGTGAAGACCCAGTCCAAGACATCAGATGTCACAGCTGTTTTAAAAGAAACTTGCAAAGAGCTGGATGCTAGAAAAAGGACCCTAGAAATTCTAATTGCCAGGCTAGAAAAGGAGGAAGCTGAAGAAAATAGAAGGGAAGAAGGTGTAGAAGCTGAAGGTCATCTCAACATTGAAGAAACTAGCTCCTCTGAGTTTGATGACAGTGCTTGAAGGTTGGTTGCTATTTGGTGGTGTTGCTGGTTGGTGCTGATATCTGGTGGAGTTTGGAAGTGTGTTCAGTTCTTTTTGTTCTGCTGCTGCTCTTATTATGAACATGTATCTTTGGCCCATTTGTGGCTAAAGAGGGGGAGAATATTTTGGTACTTAATATGTACTTGCTCAATTAGACATTCTATTTTTCTGCAATCATTTATTTCTGCTGCTATCTATCTCTGATTGCTTAGGGTCTTTAGCCAAAAATCTGCCAAAGGGGGAGTTTGTAGTTGTTTAGGTATTGGCTTGCATTTTTGGTAAAACCCAAGTGTTTGTGTGAATGTCATGACTGATGTCATAACATTCTAGTTTAGTTTGTACTGACTCATTAGGTACCTTTGCAGAAAAATATTGTAAGTCAAGTACTGATGTTTATAAGTGTGTATCTGAGCATTTTGAAAAATGATCACATTTTGCTAAATCAGTAGACAGGTTTTCTCAGATGTCATAACAGATGTTATGACATCCTGTTCTGAACTAACAGGTTTGCAGGTTGGATAAGTCTGAGTTTTTTCAGGAAAATAACTCAGTCTTTCCTGAACAGAATCCTGCGTTTTCTGAGGGGTAACCTAGCTCAACCCTAACCTGGTTAATAAAGTCCTGTGACCTGGTCTTTAGGTCAAACGGAATTAACCCTAGGTTTTTGTGGAAACCCTAACTGAAGTTGCAGCTGCTATATATTCAACAGAGCTGCTGTTTTGCAAGGCATCCCTTTTATTGATCAGAAGATCATTTGTAATCTGTATAGGTTTGATTATTGTACTCCAAGCAATTATCATTGTGATAAGTGACTTGGAATAGGTTTCTAATTGTAAGGGCTGTGTAGCACTCAAAGCTTTGAAGCAAGAGTGTTTGAATGTTCCTTGACTAAAGCTGTGAAGCAGAGTCAAGTTAGTTGTGTGCATCACTCAAAGCTGTGAAGCAAGAGTGATTGTGTTGCTTGATTAAAAAGCTGTGAAGCTTAATCAAGTGTTTGTTTTTGAAGAGTGTCTTCATCAATTCTTAAGTCAAATTGGTTTATGTATCACTGCTGTGATTGAGGGGGAGTGAGTAGGAACTCAGGTTTAAGTTGTACTTAGATTGGAATTGCATTGGGTAGGTCTTAAGTGAAGGAGATAAACTGGTTGGTTTATTCCTGAATTAACATCTCTTATAGTGGATTTCCTCCCTGGCTTGGTAGCCCCCAGAGTAGGTGTTGTTGCACACTGAACTGGGTAAACAATTGACTGTGTTCTTTATTGCTTTTGTATTTACTGTCATATAGTAAGTCAGATACGGTGTCATAACATTGAACGTGACATTGAGTATCTGCAGCCAGAATTTCAAGAAGGTTAAGGAACGTTGAGGCCAGAACACAAATGGCCAAAAGCCAAAACACAAATGGCCAAAACAAAACAGTTTACACATGACGCCAATAACTGTTTCACCCCTCCAATCAGGCTCGTATACTCCTAAACTCTCTCTCTATTAACTCTCTCTCTATTTGTATTATGTTCCTTTAATTAATTAATCGTTATTATTTTTATTAATCACTAACCAATTAACATTTTTTCCTAATAAAATTAAAAACACAAAAAAAAAAATTATTTATTAAAATTAACTTCATCACTTTTATTTTTGTAAATAAATATTAATTCAATTAATTTAGTTTAATTAGGAAATAACTTTAATATTTTTTGCAATAATTAAAATTAATTTAGATGATTAGGTTTTTATTAACTTTGATCAAATTTATTTTTATTTCCTTAAATATCAAAAACTCCAAAAATATTTTAATTAATTAATTAGTTTATTAATTTAATTGGTAACTTAATTTAATTTCTTTTAATCCAAAAATAACGAAAAAACCACTTTCTTTCAAAAAAGGGTCAAAACCCCAAAAAACTCGCATCCGATTTAATTTCCCGCACGCGATCCATTTTATCATATTATTGTATCTGTTTCCCGGTTTGTAATAGATAATTAGGACTTTAATTATTTATCGCTTTATTTTACTTTCCGCAATTTAAATTAAAGGGTTTGTTTTTGGCGATGTAAATACCTGACGCCTTGTAATAGCGTAGATTCACTTTCCGCAATTTATTTCCCGCAAATTATTTAACTGTTAATTATGCATGCAAGACTTGTCTGAAAAATAAAATCAATTCGTAGCTCACAAATACATGTACAAGAAAATTTAACTGAAAAACAACACACATGCACATGCCACTCCTAGGGTACGCCTCACTAGTTGCCTCGAACGTGGTCGTCAAGTATAGGGTGTTTTAGAGGTCGCCCTCCTGTCTAAAGATCCCGTCGCCTCGAAACGGTTGCCTCGGATAAAAAGGATCTAGGACATTAGGGTTACTTCTAAGGTGTCCTACTATTGCTTTGGTGACCACATTGTCCCTATAATCGAATTGACCCGAATAACTCCAACGACGGTGCTACCTACTTCTCAATAGTGGGATAGTA
The DNA here is from genome assembly GCA_948472305.1 of Vicia faba. Classification (NCBI taxonomy): domain Eukaryota; kingdom Viridiplantae; phylum Streptophyta; class Magnoliopsida; order Fabales; family Fabaceae; genus Vicia; species Vicia faba. Next base: position 844,013,644 of record OX451739.1, read on the forward strand.
TTGTCTAAAGGACCCTTACACAGCCTAATTCCTTAGAGTAGGTAGATTTCTCTTGGGTACTTGCTCTTTCAAACAAACAAAAACATATTTTCGCACTCACACTTTCAAAAAGTTTTCAAACAAATATTTCATACACTCTTGAGGACAGATACAAGAGTTACCTAGAAATTTTTCAAACGAAACTTTTTCAAAACCCACATACACTTGAAAAGCAAACAATTTTTGAAAACATAAGAGCAAGTACCTAAGAGCCCATGGATAACCATGGATAGAAAGGGTGCTAACACCTTCCCTTTCTATAAATCTACCTCCCGAACCGAGAGACATCTCAATAAAGGAATTTTGCTGTGCTTTTGTCCTTTCCATGTTGGAGAACATAAAAGACGGTGGCGACTCTTGCTTACCGTGACATTTCGCGAACCAGCTTTAAACAGTCAGTTCTATTTCCACCGATCACAGAACTGGCGACTCTGCTGGGGACATTTAATAAGTGAGGTGTACCTTAGGATTAGACCACTCTTATGTTTTCAATTGCTTGATTTGTTTGCTTTAATATTGTGGGCCTGTTTTGGAGTTTCATAGATCCTAACCCGGATCTGGGGCACCCTTTTTAGGTAGCAATAAACTGTGAGGGAACTGTGCGGGGTATACCGACATGGTTGAAGCAGTTGCTACGTTGATGTGGCACTTTGGTGAGTACCGGTAACCCTTGAGTCAAGTCAAGGAGAGTACGGGGCCGTCGCGTGGTGTCGTGAAGCATCAACTGACCTTAGGAACCTTACTTGACCATCCTGGCCTCTTTAGGGGTAGTGAGATGACCGACTTTGGTGCAGTCTGAAGTTGGTAGATACTCGATACTACACTCATTGAGGGTTGTTTTCTTGGAATATTTTGATCGCCAGTTCAGTGGCTAAATCAAAACAATGAACACAGAAAACAACCCAATGATATTGAGCTCCTTAGAACCCGGTTACTTTTGATAGGACAGGTTTTTGAGCCCACCAACTTCAAGAGGGTAGTACCCCAAACTTCATGCTGGCCTAAACTCTAAGGGCTCTCTTGTGTGCCTTCATACTTGAACTACTTTCATACTTGTTATCTAACAACACGGGTTCCTTGCAGGTTTTGTTTACAGTCCTTAATTGAGACTCATTACAGGGCCTACTTACATCACTCCATGCATAGCATAACATCATACCATTGCATGCATCCTACATAAAGACTAACCCATTTCAAGGATCTAAAGGGTTTGTGATGCAGATCATGATGAATCAAATGTCTAGCAAGGGGCAAAGGGGATTTATTTTCCTCTAGCCAAGGTTGATAACTTGAGTCAGGGGCTATGACCCACTCGATATGGTGAGCTTTGACTCTTGAAGAAGGACTCTCAACAACATGAAGTTCCTTCAATCAAGCCACCGGATTCAAATTCTAACAATTTTTCTTGTTTACCCCGCGAGATCCTTGAAAACATTGCATGCATGCATACACATCATTGCATTACAGGTACCCTTTTGACAGGTCACTTATCTTCTTCGCTGTTTATTTCAGCAATCATCATAAATCCTGAATCAGCCAATGAACAAGCCATCAAGGCCCTCCAGGCCCAGAATGCCCAGTTCCAGGAGTTGGTTATGAGCCTAGCCCAGGGTCAATAGGAATTGAAGACTCTGCTTATGAAGAAGAAGAAGAAGAGGATTGTGCTGTTCAACCCTAGGCGCAGATCTGAGAATGGATCACAAAATGAGGTTGAGCTGACTACCTCATCTGTGGGCAAAGACAATCCCCAAGAGAGAAGGGTTCCTAGTCCCGTGGTCTCCGACAACGAGACGGATTTCAATGATGAACAGTACCCTCCAGCTGAGGACAGTAACAAACAGCTAGAAGACCGTCTAAGTGCTATGGAGATACAGAAAGTGCCCGGCCTGGATTTTGAAGATCTAGGTTTATCCTCTGAGGTGGTGATCCCTCACAAATTCAAAGCACCTGCTTTTGCAAAATACGACGGGGCATCCTGTCCTAAGCTGCATCTCAGATCATATGTGAGGAAGATCCAACCGTATACCGTTGACAAGAATCTATGGATCCATTTCTTCCAGGAAAGTCTTTCAGGGACTCAACTCGAATGGTTCTATCAGCTAGATGGAGCCAGTATTCGTAACTGGGAGGACTTGGCTACTGCATTCTACAAGCAGTATCAGTATAATTTCGACCTCGCTCCTACGCGTACCCAACTCCAGGGTATGTCACTAGGGACGGGTGAAGGATTCAAGGAATATGCGCAAAAGTGGAGAGACCTTGTTGGAAGGGTGCAACCACCTCTGACCGACCGTGAGCTCGTTGATATGTTCCTGGGGACCCTGTCTGGTCCGTTCTTCCACCATCTGATTGGTAATTCTTCTGCTGGGCTTACAGACCTGATTTTGATCGGGGAGAGGATTGAAGCGGGTATCAAAGCTGGAAAGATTCAAGAAGCTGCACCTTCTGATGCTCATAAAAAGCCTTACCATGGGAAAAAGGAGTCCAATGCTGTGCATGGTAAAAAGAGTCGTCATGATCAACATGTAGGGGCAACCCAGATCTCTAATCATATGCCTGCTCAGCAAAGACAGGGGCAGCAACGTAAGGAGGTCGCACCCAAATGACAGTTCACTAAGATCAACATGTCACTGGATCAAGCGCTACAGCAAATGTTGAAGGCAGGGCTGATTACCTTAAGGGCTCCTCTCCGGAATCCAAACACTTCTGCTCCTAACTATCATCCCAACGAAAGGTGTGCATACCATTCTGATAGCCCGGGGTATACTACGGACAACTGCTGGGCCCTGAAGAATAAGGTGCAAGACATGATTGATGCTAAAGAAGTCCAGTTTGAAGCACCAGAGACTCCAAACATAATCACTGCTCCTTTGCCAAATCATTGAAAGCTTTTGTTCTATTTGAATTTTCGAGTTGTATTTTTCTTTGCTTATACAAACAATTAATGTCATAGCAAACTCTTTTATTTCATTAATGCATCGCATATGTCTGTTTGAATTAATCTATTCGTGTTCATTATATTCAAAATTGCTTTCATGTTTCTGTGATGTTCAATTCTCAATTGCAAATTCTAAGCCTCTTGAGGGAGGATGACAAAAACGATACCACGATCTTTATAGTGTGCTTTTGAACAGACCCCGCTGATGAAGTACAGGCATTGTTTCAAATCCTAAACAGTGGAGTTATAAGGAAGATAATCCCTCGTCAACCCCTTTGAGCCAAAGAAGTTGGAGTTTTTTCTTTTCACAAATTAAAACCCTTAATTATAACCTGGGGCAGGGTAGTTTTCTCAGTTGATCCAGGTGCACAATGAATGGCATCAAAGAAGTCCTTCCGAGACAAAAGACAGTGATGGTTCCGTATAATCGTAAGGACAGGCAGTCATTGTCTCTCAAAATAAAAGCCCAATAAGTCAAAACCTATGAAGGAGACTTACAAAACTGGGGCATCCCGCTGACTGTAATCACAAAAAGGAACAGTTCAGGCAAAAACAGGGATAACAAAATCAAAAAAGAAAGAGGTCATACAAACCCTCGACGAAAAAAGAAATGACTGCCTATTCAAAATAAACTGTCAATGTCCGAACCATCACTGGTATATCAAGACAAAGACTCAAACAAGATATAACGCACGATTAGCTGAGTTTAGGATTGAAGAACATCACGAAGAGCGGGTGGATACAAATAAAATTTGAGTCTTTTCCTTTGTTTCTTAAACCGTGAACCAGGCCACGTTATAACCCTTAAAAGTCCTAGCTGAAGCATGGGTTAGTTCGAAAGCATACTGTTACGAAAGGTATCCTGACTCCTTAAGGCTTGCGGTAAACTAACGAGTTGACATCACAGTTTACAAAAAAAAATTCACTGGTTTTACTGAAAAAAATTCATTTTCAAAAACTTCAAGACAGACATAAGCTTTGCATTTTTAAAATAACATTGCTTGCATATGACGTTTTGTTTGAACAGCATAGAAGTTTGCACGAAGAATATCTAATGAACAAAAGCACTTCCAACCAAGGGGCAGACGTGATCATTGTCCATCATCTGGGGCAGTTAAGTCAAGATTAGGAGAATCTCTCAAAAGGCCAACCAACTTGGGGCAAATCTCCATCTGGATCACTTGGGGCATTGGACGATCAAACAAAGATCTTCTGGTAGTATGGAAACACAACACTACTGACAGTGACACCTCTCTATATCCTGAGGGAATGGACATAGTCGGAAAAATACTACGCATAATCAAAGACCCGCTAGGTTGACACACCTAGGCAAAAATAAGGGCTTCCTGGCGAACCAAAAGGGTTCGGGCAAAAATAAGGGATGAAATGAAAAAAATATGTACATCCGGCAAGTCGAAAACCTGAAAAGGCGGCTTGGGCAAAAATGGGTATCCCGGTGGACTGAAAACCCGAAAGGGTGGTCCAGGAAAAAGTTAGGGATCAAAGCGTACAACTATGTCCTGTCATCTCGTCACTTGCCTACCAGAAGAAGATTTGTCAAATCGGCAGTTATCAAGACCTCCACAGGTACCTTCTCCCACAGAAACAGGGGCAATAAGAATTATCTAAACGATCTAGTTGCTCTGTCCACCAAGGTACCAAGGTAAGTTCAGCTGAAGAACATGACCAAGTTACCTCCACTCCCCGCAGAGTAAGGACAGGTTTCCGCAATACTCCCCCCCCCCCCCCCCGAGCAGAGTTGGCCTCCCATAAGCCCCGAAGGCACAATATCTCCAGCAAGTCAGTGATACTCTCCCCAAGCAGAGTTAGTCTACTGTCAGCCTTAAGGAAGTTGGGTATCCCCAGAAGATCTCAATATTCCCCAGCGAAGTATACAGATGTTCCTAAGCAAGCATCCCCAGCAGTCTTGATCTAAGATTGTTCCCCGACGGAATACCAAACACCCCAGTGGAGCCATTCCCCAGTACAGTTCAAAAGTTTCCCCAGGAAAGTTGAATCAATCTCCCCAGTAGGTTTCTGGAAGCTTATCCCCAGTAGATTCTGGAAGCTTATCCCCTGCAGAGTACGAAAGCTTCTCCCCGGCTTTATTCAAAGGTTATTCCCCACCAGAGCTTATAACTGGGTTATCCTCAGCTAATTACCACGGAAATATCGTTCTCGGTGAAGTTCTTCTTATCCTCCAGCGGAGTTCATCAAATTCCTCAACAAAACATGTCAACGGAATCCCCAACGGAGTTCTCATCAAATCTCAGTAAAGTATCTCTTCCCACAGAGTAATTCCCCGCAGAGTAATCTCTCCAACAAGTTTATTCCCCAACAGAGTCATCTTCTCCTACCGGTTTATTCTCGCAATCATCATCCCCAGCGGAAACGAAGAGCTCTACTCTTCAACAGCAGCCCAGGATTCAACAAATTCTCGGCATTCGTCAAGGATTTATTTTCCCAGACGAAAATACATTCACAAACATCACATTTTCATACATCATGATACATGCATATACGCATCATATCACACAATCTCATTTATTTTGAGGACATCATGACATCATACATTTCATACATCATGACATTGCATATAACTGATGTTTTGCCTTTTCAGGAAAAAGGTCAATCCAAAGATGATTACTATCAACTGTCGCAGTTCCAGATTCGATATCTGCATCTAGCCAGGGCATATCTGTGAGTGTTTGATTGTAGATTCGATACTTGTATCCAGCCAGGGCACATCTGTAGACGACCAGTTTCCAGATTCGATACTTGTATCCAGCCAGGGCATATCTGTGAATGATTGATTGTGGATTCGATACCTGTATCTAGCCAGGGCATATCTACGTTAAAGAGATTAAAGAGATAGCTTGGAAATGCTCCAGATGTGGATGCTATTCTTTTGCTTATTCAGAGGTTCTTCTCAGAGATAGTTCAGATATGCTCCAAACCGGATGTTATTCTGTTGCTTATTCAGAGTTTCTTTTCAGAGATAACTTAGAGATGCTCCAACCACGGATGCTATTCTATTGTTTATTTAGAGATTCCTTCTAGATATAGTTCAGATGCGATCCAGACATGGCTACATTCTGATACTTATTCCAGATTCCCTTCTAGAGATGGTTCAGATGCGACCCAGATATGGCTACATTCTGATACTTATTCCAGATTCCCTTCTAGAGATGGTTCAGATGCGACTCAGATATGGCTACATTCTGATACTTATTCCAGATTCCCTTTCAGAGATAGCTTAGAGATGCTCCCGACGCGGATGATATTCTATTGCTTATTCAGATTTCCTTTCAGAAACGGCTAAGAGATGCTCCTGACCCGGATGTTATTCTACTGCTTATTCAGATTTCTCTCCGGAGATGGCCTAGAGATGCTCCAGATCTGGATGTTATTCTATTGCTTATTCAGAGATTCCTTCTAGAGGTAGTTCAGTAGTGACCCAGGCATGGCGACTTTCTGATACTTATTCCAAAGTTTCCTTTCAGAGACAGCTTAGAGATGCTCCAGACCCGGATCCTATTCTATTGCTTATTCAGATTCAAACTTCTAAAGACAACTTAGAGATGCTCCAGACCCGGATGTTACTCTATTGTTTAGTCCAGATTCATTCGAAAGACAGTCCAGATACGATCCATGTTCGGATGACATTCTGCCACTCATTCAGATGCAGTATGGATATACCCCAGACGCGGCGGTCATTCTACTACTCGTTCAAACGTCAACAATTAGATATAGACTAGATATGCTCCAGACACGGAAGCCATTCTATTTCTTATTCAGATTCAACTATCCATGACACTTCCAAATGGCATCTATAAGCCCATTCCCGACAAGATTCTGTCACATCTCTAGATGGCATCTATAAGCCCATCCTCATATCCATCATATCTCCAAATGGCATCTGTAAGCCCATTCCCGACATCACATTGCTGATACTACACTATGTGAGTGCAAATTTCTAGGCACTCTAGTGTTAAATCATCTTCCACCTTCGGATCACGAAAGGCACGCAAGCCAATCTACATCCTCAGGTTTAAGAAGATTGAACAGGGGCAACTGTTGTACCCCAAAATTTGCCCTCCCATATTTCTCAAAACATTTCAAGAAAAATTCACAAGTCCAACCCGGCGCGTCATATTAAGGTGTTCTTTCACCAAAATATCTCTGATAATGTATTCTCAAATTCAGGTTCGGCTCAAGAGTCAATTCTTTAAAGAAGGTATCCGAATGTGTGAGTTTTCTCGAAGAAATATGGTGAAAAAGTGTGCTGAAAGTGCAGTTTTTACGCACTAAAAAATTCATAACTTGAAGATCGTGGCTCGTTTTGAACCCGTTCCGGTGGCCAAAATTCCGTCTTGACATTATCTACGTTTTCATCTCTCACGGCTGGAAGCCAGTTTCGATGAGAAGGTCTTCAAAAATGTGGATTTATCAAGTATTTTCATACAGAAAATTTGTGACAGAAGTTTATTTGCGTCATGTTCATAAAATCATAACTTGGTCGATTTTCATCGTATCGAGCTGATTCCGGCGCAAAAATTTCACAAATTGAGTTGGCTACATTTTCACAGAAGGTATTGAGTTCAAACGGTATTCAAAAGGCCTTCGTCTTTTGCTCAGAGTGCGTGACACGCTGAAAATCCTGAATGCTGAATACTATTTCATCTGGGCCGAAACTTCGAAAATTCATAACTCGGTCAATTTTTATCGGATTAGGCTCATATTTTTACACAAGGTCACTGACTCAGATATCTACAACTTTTCTTCAAAAGTCGAGACCGAATTATGCTCCGATCAATACCATTTTTTTATTGAAGAACGTGTCAGAGTCGACACTGGAGCCCAAAATAAGTTTGTCTGAGCTGAAACTTCAAAAATTCATAACTAATTCACCGTTTATCCGATTGAGCCAATTTTCGGACAAGAGTTAGTTCTCGATATCGGCTACATTTTGTTTTCACATTTCAAATTCAAAAATTGCACTTAAGTCCCTGCGATTTAGCCTGGAAAGTGACGAACTCAAGTGAACATTGGAGGCCCAATTGCACATTCAAAACCCATTTTCTTTACCCTAATTTCCATTATATAATCACCTTCTTTTCACACAAACCAGGGAGGAGAGAAAAAAAAACCTTGCCACAACACCGTCAGAATATCAAATTCTTTCAAGAACCCTAAAACCTTGAAATCCTTATTACAAATCCCTCTCTCACTACAAACAAGTCACCTCAGTTACAAACCAACATCCCACTACAAACAAGCCATCTCAGTTACAAACCAACATCTCACTACTTCTTCAGTAAGGGTAAGGCTGGCTTGATCTCCATGATCAAAAGGGAATAAAAGCATTCATGTCACTACTTTTACAGTAAGGGTAAGGTTGATTTGATCTCCATGATCAAAAGGGTATAATCATTCATACATGTCATATTGTGCCTAAACATTAAATTTCTTCAATTGGCTTTATTTGTATTTTATGATATATAGTAATTTATTTAATGTATTCATGAGATTCAATACTGCAGATTTAGACAGGATCCCATGCAGGTTCATTAAGGAACGTTGAGGCCAAAACACAAATGGCCAAAAGCCAAAAGCCAAATGGCCAAAACAGAACAACTTACACATTACACCAATACATGGCGAGGCAGACATCTTGAGAAGGTTAAGGAACATTGAGGCCAGAACACAAATGGCCAAAAGTCAAAACACAAATGGCCAAAACAAAACAGTTTACACATGACACCAATAACTGTTTCACCCCTCCAATCAGGCTCGTATACTCCTAAACTCTCTCTCTATTTGTATTATGTTCCTTTAATTAATTAATCGTTATTATTTTTATTAATCACTAACCAATTAACATTTTTTCCTAATAAAATCAAAAACACAAAAAAAAAATTTATTTATTAAAATTAACTTCATCACTTTTATTTTTGTAAATAAATATTAATTCAATTAATTTAGTTTAATTAGGAAATAACTTTAATATTTTTTGCAATAATTAAAATTAATTTAGACGATTAGGTTTTTATTAACTTTGATCAAATTTATTTTTATTTCCTTAAATATCAAAAACTCCAAAAATATTTTAATTAATTAATTAGTTTATTAATTTAATTGGTAACTTAATTTAATTTCTTTTAATCCAAAAATAACCAAAAAAACCACTTTCTTTCAAAAAACGGTCAAAACCCCAAAAAACTCGCATCCGATTTAATTTCCCGCACGCGATCCATTTTATCATATTATTGTATCTGTTTCCCGGTTTGTAATAGATAATTAGGACTTTAATTATTTATCGCTTTATTTTACTTTCCGCAATTTAAATTAAAGGGTTTGTTTTTGGCGATGTAAATACCCGACGCCTTGTAATAGCGTAGATTCACTTTCCGCAATTTATTTCCCGCAAATTATTTAACTGTTAATTATGCATGCAAGACTTGTCTGAAAAATAAAATCAATTCGTAGCTCACAAATACATGTACAAGACAATTTAACTGAAAAACAACACACATGCACATGCCACTCCTAGGGTACGCCTCACTGGTTGCCTCGAACGTGGTCATCAAGTATAGGGTGTTTTAGAGGTCGCCCTCCTGTCTAAAGATCCCGTCGCCTCGAAACGGTTGCCTCGGATAAAAAGGATCTAGGACATTAGGGTTACTTCTAAGGTGTCCTACTATTGCTTTGGTGACCACATTGTCCCTATAATCGAATTGACCTGAATAACTCCAACAACGGTGCTACCTACTTCTCAATAGTGGGATAGTACTGTCTAAAGGACCCTTACACAGCCTAATTCCTTAGAGTAGGTAGATTTCTCTTGGGTACTTGCTCTTTCAAACAAACAAAAACATCTTTTCGCACTCACACTTTCAAAAAGTTTTCAAACAAATATTTCATACACTCTTGAGGACAGATACAAGAGTTACCTATAAATTTTTCAAACGAAACTTTTTCAAAACCCACATACACTTGAAAAGCAAACAATTTTTGAAAACATAAGAGCAAGTACCTAAGAGCCCATGGATAACCATGGATAGAAAGGGTGCTAACACCTTCCCTTTCTATAAATCTACCTCTCGAACCGAGAGACATCTCAAAAAAGGAATTTTGTTGTGCTTTTGTCCTTTCCATGTTGGAGAACATAAAAGACGGTGGCGACTCTTGCTTACCGTGACATTTCGCGAACCAGCTTTAAACAGTCAGTTCTATTTCCACCGATCACACCCACATTTCAAATGACCAAGGAGCAGTTAAGACATTTAGATGAACTGGAGGCACATGTATTTTGTCGGTATAAATATGGCATTTGTAACAGGTTCTGGAGTGATGGTGTAAATCAGTTTCCATAGTCGACCAATAATAACCTGCTCTTAGAATTTTCTTAGCCATCGTGTGCCCACTGGAATGAGTACCAAAGATACCTTCGTTCATATCTTCCATAATCTTCTCAGCTTCCTTTTTGTCTACACAACGAAGCAGAGTCGAATCTTGATTGCGTTTGTACAAAATTCCGTTGCTAAGAAAGAATTTAGCAGAGAACCTCCATAGAAATTTCTTGTCGTTTATAGATTCCCCCTCGGGGTATTCTTTAGCCTCGAGGTATCTCTTCACTTCACGAAACCAATGTTTTTATTCTACTCCGTCAGTATCAACTTCGTACCAATGTGTCGGTTCGTCTAGTCTCTCAATGGTAATTCGAGGAGTTTCCTTGTCCCATCAGACTTTGTAAATAGATGACATAGTAGCTAGTGCGCCTGGCAATTGATTCTCTTCTCGTGGGATATGCTTAAAAATGATTTCCTCAAAGTACAAAATTAAGGTCAACACATTCTCTCGATAAGGAATGAGATTCAGATGCTTTGTATCCCATTCTACTTTAATCTGATTGATTACCATGGTTGAGTCCCTATATACCTTCAAGGACTTGATTCTCATATCAATAGCAGCCTTGATACCCATGATGCACGCTTTGTATTAGACCATGTTGTTGGTATAGTCAAAGTATAATCTGGCGGTGAAGGGTGTATGGCAACCCCTGGGAGAGATAATAACATCACCGATTTCGTTTCCAAGTGTGTTAGAAGCTCCATCAAAAACCAAAGTGCATCCGGATCCTGACTCAGGTCTTTCATATGGTCCAGGCTCTTCACAATTTGTAACTAGCATGGTATTCTCATCCGGGAACTCGAAAATCATAGATTGATAGTCATTCCCAGCTTGATAAGCCAAATGATCTGCCAATACACTTCCTTTGGTTGCCTTCTGAGTGTTGTACTGAATGTCGTATTCTGTTAAGACCATTTTCCATTTGGCTATCCTTCCGGAGAGAGTCGGTTTCTCAAATATGTATTTTATAGGATCTATTTTAGAGATCAACAAAGTAGTATGGGTCAACATATATTGTCTTAGTCGGTGAGCAGGCCATGCCAAAGCGTATCAAGTTTTCTCGAGCAGTGAGTATCTTGTTTCACAGTCGGTAAACTTTTTGTTAAGGTAGTATGTTGCACTCTCTTTTTGACCAGACTTGTCATGTTGGCCCAATACACACCCCATTGAGTTCTCTAACACTGTTAGGTACAAGATCAGAGGTCTTCCTTCAACCGGTGGCATCAGAATTGGAGGTTCATGGAGGTACTCCTTGATTTTTCAAAGGCTATCTAGCAATCGTCGTTCCATTTCACTACTTGATCTTTCTTTAGTAACTTGGAGATTGGCTCACAAGTAGTGGTCAGATGGGAAATAAATCTGGCAATGTAGTTTAATTGTCCCAAGAAACCTCTAACTTCCTTCTTAGTACGGGGAGATGGCATTTCTTAAATAGCTTTAACCTTGGCAGGATCAACTTCAATACCCTTACCACGGACAACGAAACCCATGAGATTGTCGGATCTCACCCCAAAGGTGCACTTGTTCGGATTCAACCTCACCTTGTACTTCTTCAATCTCTTGAACAACTTGTGTAAGTGGTAAAGATGTTCTTCTTCAGTCTGAGACCTGGCTATCATGTCGTCGATGTAGACCTCTATTTCGTGGTGTGTTATGTCATGGAACAAAGCTACCATCGCACGCTAATATGTTACGCCGGCGTTCTTCAAACCGAAAGGCATAACTTTGTAACAGAAAGTTCCCCACTATGTAAAAATAGTATTCTTTTAGATGTCTTCAGGTGCCATATTGATCTAATTATAACTTAAGAAACCATCCATGAAAGATAATACTTTATGTTGAACGGTGTTATTAATCAAAACATCAATATGTGGAAGTGGAAAGTCATATTTGGGGCTTGCCCTATTCAGATCCATGTAATCTACAAACATACGCACTTTTCCATCCTTCTTAGGTACTGACACCACATTTGCAACACACTGAGGATAGGATGTAACATCTAAGAGACTTGCATTGAATTGATTCATATCCTCAGACTTGATCTTTTCGGACATTTCGGGATGCATACGACGAACCTTCTGCTTTACTGGAGAATAACCTTCTTTCATCAGCAGACGGTGAACCACAATATCAGTATCAAGCCCTAGAATGTATTTGTATGACCAAGCAAAGATCTCAACATAGTCGCGCAACATCTGGATTAATATATTCTTGACATTGTCTTTAAGGTTGGCACCTATCTTGACTTCTTTTTTGTCTTCTTCAGTAAGCAAGTTCACAACCTCAATTGGATCTTCATGCGGTTGTATAGCCTTTTTATCTTGAATTAATAGTATGGAAAGCTCTCCAGGTACTTCACAATCTTCCTCACCTTCGTCGTTGGCTTGGTAGATCGGATTTTCAAAGTCATAAGTGGCAATAGCAGAATTGTTGTCAATGGGATCCATAGTGGATGTGGGTCTGCAATTTATTGTGTGGGTGCGTGTAAGAACACATAACTATTTTGAAAGTAATAAAATAAAATAAAGTCAAAGAGCGCAAAATTTGAATTCAAAACGTCCAATGATTTATTGGATGATAATATGTTAATGAAATAACAACCCTAACAAATGGACCGTTGTGCCCTGGATAAGGCACAAGGCTTAAAGTTATTGTTCAAAAATTACATACATAAAACTTTGAAAGCAAAAAGAAATAGAAAATAGCATTTACTGCTGACTAAAGGATATTGTTATAACATCTTCCATCTTCCAATTACTGAGCCCATTGTCGGTGGTAGCCACTGTCAGCATCTTCTACCGTGTTGATTCCATTGTTGCTGACGCAGAATGGTGGTCTTCCAGCACGAGCACGACGAACAACCCTCTGAGCCTCTGTAGTAAAACCTAAACCAAATTTGTAATACTTTTAAGGAATGTCAAGAAGCTGACCCTAAGTAGTGCAACCACCTTCTTCTACTACAACTCTAGCATCCTTTAAAGAAGCCATTCTGGGCGGGACCTTGGTAACTTTGGGAATAGCAAAAACGTCTTTAGTGGCGGTAGTCATTCGGGGAATAACTTCAAAAGTATGGCAGGGGGTTTCGATGAATTTGCCGTCCATCTTAACATACTTGAATGAGTTCAAGTGACTCACCATATACTCTTCTTAACCACAACTGTAACAACCTTTCCTTTCACGGGATATTTCAGCTTTTGGTGCAGGGTTGAAGTAACAGCGCCTGCCCCATGAATCCAAAGGCATCCATGTAAACAAGAATAGGTCGGATGAATGCCCATCACATAGAAAGTTGAGTCGAAGACCTGAGTACCTACTTTGATCGGAAGATCCACCTCTCCATACACCATCCTTTTTTATCCATGAAACACTCTGACCATAATATCACTGGGTTTTAGCATAATCCATTCACAGTCAAGCCTATCTAGAGCACCCTTCGGTAAAACATTCAACGAGGAACTCGTATCAATCAACACATTAGCTTAGGTAGTGCCCATGCATTCAATAGAGACATGCAGGGCCTTGTTATGGTTTTTTCCTTCGGGAGTCAATTCAACATCAGAAAAGTCTAGCCCATTATCAGTCATTAGGATAGCGACATAATTTTCAAATTGGTCAGCATAAATTTCTTGTGGCACGTGCACAAATTTTTAAGAACTTCACTAAAGCCTGAGCATGGGCTTCTGAACACAATAACATGGATAACATATATATCTTGGAGGGAGTATGTCTAAACTTTTCAACAATCTTGTAGTCACTTTTGGCCCGGTAGAGGTCACACGAAATGGTGTGGTGACAGTCTTCGAAGAGATTTCTAGAGAGAAAACCCTTACACTTCTAGTAACTTTACTGGTCCCAGCAATATTGTCAATTTTGGGATCAGCGGATTCAGTATCTTCATTTTCAGTAGTCAATAGTTATTGCTTGACGCCATGGTAGTAGGCGTCGGCTCCATAGTTCCAAGGGATAGCTTTGTCCGAGGAGTATGCAATTGGTCTGGGTGCTGTGATTATTAGAGGAGCAAATCTGGGTTTGGCAATAATTTTCACGGGGCCCTTGGAAATGATCCTGATAGGATTACTAGAAATTACAGATACCTCTTCCAGCTCCAAGTCTTGAAACAAATTCTCCACAGAGGGGGTCTTCTCAACTAGAATTATGTGGTTGTCCATCATACGCTGAATACCTTCTTTCAGCATCTTACAACCATTGGATTAGGTTGTGCAGCAATAGCACCTTTCAATACAACCCAGAAATAAATCGGCTTGCAATAGATTCTTCTTAATAGTTGTCAGGGGAGTAATCAAGTCACATATAGTAGAAACATATGAAACATCACCAATAGCAATGATGCCTTTGTCGTGCTTAGGCATAGGTGCTGTAATCACATTGGGGGTATCAGGAGGATCAAACTCAATCTCTTTATTGTCAATCATATCTTGAATTTTGTTTTTCAAGGCCCAACAACTATTGGTGTCGTGCCCGGGGCTATTGGAATGGTAGGTACATTTCACATTAATATTATAACTAGGACAGGAGTTGTTGGGATTTTGGGGAGGATCCCTTAAATTTATTAACTCTAATTTCAACAGATGTTGTAATGCTAAGACAACGACATGTTGATCTTTGTAAATTGTCTCCTGGGTGCGTCTGACCTACATTGATTTCCCTGCTGATGTTGTTGTACTGATGCATGATTAGAAATTAGCAAAGCTCCCACAGACTGGTTGAGGTCATTTCTAGCATGACCCTTTTGGCCATACACAACATTAGTTTCCATCTTTCCATTGAACATCTTCTTCAAAGTACTTAAAGACACAACCACTTAAATTTTTTCCACTCCTGATTCCACCTTCAACATGTTCCCCTGTTAATATCAGCTTGGTGAATCCGGCTGAAGAGCTTCCGATCAGATGATTAAAGAAAGGACATATCAAAGTTCCTATAAACATATCAACTAGCTCCCTATCAGATAAAGGAGGTTGAATTCTTCCAGATATATCCCTCCATTTATGGGCATACTCTTTGAAGCCTTTTTTCGAGCCCATAGTCATACTTTGTAATTGCATACGGGTTGGTGCAAGACCAACATTGTACTGGTATTTTTTGTAAAAATTAGCAGCCAAGTCTTCCTAAGTACGAATATTAATCCCTTCCAGCTAATAGAACCACTCCAACTGTGTTCCCGCCAAGCTTTCATGAAATAAGTTCACCCATAACTTCCTGTCAGCGGTATGGGGTTGAATCTTTTAAACATATGACCTTAAATGAAGTTTTGGACATGAAACACCATCATACTTCGCAAAGGTATGGACCTTTAATTTGTGAGGAATTAAAACTCCCGAGATCAAACCCAGATCTTCAAAATCCAACCCAGTCACTCTCTAAATCTCCATAGCATTGAAACGATCTTTCAGTTGTTTGTATTTGTCATCAGTCGGAGGATACTGTTCATCTGAATTGTCTGCTTCCTCTTTATCAGAACCCTAATTGTTATTCTCCACATCTTCACACTGTTTTACCCCAAAATTTGCCCTCCCTTTTCTTCAATACATTTCTCACAAAGGTTCTCAAATGCTCAAGGATGCTCAACAGTGGATCAAACAAGCTCACCTCCTAAGCACTGAGTCCACAATTATGGTTTTGGTTTTCTCAAAGAAAATTGGACTTCTAATGCCCCAAGTGACTTTCATGGTTCATTATAGGTCTCCAAGAATTCTTATATCAAGTTTCAAGTCTTGCATCACAAATTGGCTCAATCAATTGCTCAAATGACTGAAAATCAACTATATTGGGTAAAAAGGTCAATTATGGTCAACATACAGTCAAGCTTCAAGATTTTTTGCCAAAATCAACATTTTGAAGTTATGTTCATCATTTTATCAATATTTAATCATAAATCCTCAAGAAAAGCACTTAAATCATCAAAGGGGCAAAATTGTCAAAATTAGGGTTTTGATTGAGAATGACTGATCATTGACTTTTGACCTAGTACATGACCTAATGACTTGGAGCATGATATTAAGGAGTGAAACACAATATCTTGATCTAATTTCATGTCTCAAATCATTTCTAAAGATCAAGGGATTGATAATTGGAATTTGGATCAACTGATGAAAAGCTAACAGTCACACAAAAAGTCAAACTTTGACTTTTTGGTCAACATTGAATTTCAAAGATCAAGAATCATCAATACATTCAAAAATATCAAACTTGATCATCAATAATCAAGAAAATCAAGAAAAGTCAACAAAAAGTCAAGATTTCCAATACTTAGAAAAATTCTAAGTATTTTTTACCTTGATAATTTCACTACTTCATGACTATTTTTCACTATGATGCAATATGATTCAAGGAAAAGTTTTAACATGAAAGTTGTAGATCATGATGAATTCTACAACTTTTTCCTTGAGGATTGATATCCAAAAAATGCTTAAATTAAGAGATATAGGCCCATGAGGTCATGACATTTGTAACAAAACACTTAGTGAAATTTTCAACAAGTTTGGTCAGATTTTTGTCCCAAATCCTTGGCAATTTTTCACCAAGTTCCAAGTTTATTTAGCCAAAATGGTAAACATGAAGGTTGTAGAAAAAGTTTCAAACTTTTCAAAATGTCCAATAACTTGAAGAGATCATTTTTTAGCTAAGAGATTCGAAGAGATGAAGTTGAGCATTCATTCTTGAATTAAAAGGCATTTTTATGAAGAACACATGATCAAATCTCAAACCAATGCTGCATAATCTTGCTTTGCAGGCTTCTAACTTGAAAATCACTCCATAATTTAATGTTTATATAATTTATTGAGATATGATCCAAGTGATTAAGCCTTTGTCTAAACCAATTTTCCATTTCTGGAACAAAGTTACCATTGCCATTCTTGTAAAGTTGCTTTAATCACAAAGTCAACTTGTCATGAGCCTCTAACATGTTCTTCAATGTTGCTTCAAAATTAAGTAACCAAGCCATAACATATTACTTTGTGAACCAAGCCATACCAGCCTCTAAAACCTTCCCTTTATAAATAGAGGAAGTATTTGCAAACCAATTCACGATTGGACAATCCCTCTAAGCCTCTCAAACTCCCTGAAATCAGAATTGGCATTCAAATCCTCCATTGTTGCAAGTTCTGACCTCAAACTCGAAACACTCAATCCACTCGTGCGTTTTCACTCTAAATAATTTACAAAGCTTATATAACTCATATAGAATATATCCAAACACTTGCTACACAATTGTAACACCATATTCATCATCCTCCATTTCCAAAAACAGCAACCTGCAACTTGACTTCTCCAGAAAGTTCCAGACCCCTTCAGCGCAAAGTAAGGATTGCAATAGCTTCCTAGGAGTTTAGTGAAGCTAAAAAAATCATCAAAACATCTCCAAGAATGCTACAACTTCAAACACGATTTCCAATTTAGAGGTAAGTTTTCTCAACTTTGAACTTCTTATACAAGAATCATTAATGGTTACTTTGTGAATAAAAAATGTAGACATCATTGCCCTAGAGCTAACCATGCCTTTAGTTTTCATTTATATTTCCTAAGTGAGGTGAATTTTGAAGTTGAACATTCTGAAAAATTAGGTTTTAATTTGGTACCAACAAAAATCCATGTTCATCTTTGAATGTTATCTTAAGTTATTTACATGGTTGGATTCGTGGTGAAAAAACAAGCAAGTTTCATGTTTACACTTTTGAAAATGGTTGAGAAATGAGCAAGTTTGAAAATTCAACAATGTTGTTGTTGTTTGTTGCAAACACACGCGAGGAAGAAGATGAAGTCAAATTTGAAAAATGATTTTACTTTATATATATATTGCAACTTGTTTTACCACCGGATGTAACAGCCGCCGCAGTAGTAAAAAAGCGCGCGCTAAGTCATTTATCTATAGGGACCTGGGTTCAAGCCCCAGTGGTACCCTTTTTTTCATATTATTTCCTTACAGATCCAGTATGAACCACCCAACGCGCATGCTATACACCCTCATTCCCTCTCCATGTGATCATCATAAAGTCAAATCCAACGCATCCAAGTGCCAGCCTATGGTGCACTCCAAGAAATCATTCACACATGATTATTACAGGCGCTGGACTTTCGCTTATGAGCTTTGACTAAATTTTCTTCATACCCCCCCCCCTCCCCCCCCCCCCTCCCCCCCCCGTTTTACCTATTATACTCAGGCCCATCTTTTATTTTATTTTCTGATTCAATAAAAAAAATTGTTTGGGCCTAACAAACATGATTTCTCACCCCCATTTTTCTATTCAGCACCTAGACCCAACATTTTTCATATTCTTTATATTTTCTTTATTTTTATTTATTTATTTTATTTAATAAAAAATAAAATAAAATATATTTTCTTAAATAATTAAATTAAAAATATTTTAATTTAAGCATTTTATTTTTTATTAAATTTTATTATTTCTTTTACATCATAAAGTATTTTCTTTTCCAAATTGATATTAAATATCCAAATTATTTTCTAAACAAATCTTTAAACTTAGGTTTTGTGTTATCCTTAATTTCAATTAGTTTATATTTTTAGGGTTTGTTAAATAATTAATTAATCTCTCTTATAATTAAAATTAATTAATTTAATTAGGTTAATTACAAACCCTTTTCGTCAAAAGATCATCAAAACAATTTCTTTTTTCTTTTTCCTCTACTTTAAATTTTGGTGCATTTTATTATTATTCATATTCAATGGTTTATAATAGATAATTAGAATTTATTGCTTTCTTCCCCTCATTGACAAACTTGTACCCCCACTCCCAAAGCATTTTAATAGCTTAGGACATTTAAATTCTGCAATTTATCGCTTTCCTTTTTATTGTTAGTAATTAGGGTTTGCATGACAAGATTTAAAATAAAACATTATACAACCCTAAATACAAGACATATACTTGAAAATAACACACTTTGCACACATACATATCTAGGGTAACTCACACTTGTTGCCTCGGATAAAAACAGTCATGTCCCTCGAACGTGGGATGCTTTAGCAAAGACCCTCAATTAAAATATCGTAGTCCCTCAATGACCCTTAGATTTTGCCTTTGAAAAACGATCTTAGTCCCTTACGACAATTGCTATAACATCTTACAAGTTTCCTTCTATGACGTTACGATGACCCACGCATGTCCCTCACATCTGATGATATGGATCCTTACCAACCAATGGTAAAAAAGCACTATCTAAAGGAAGAGGAAAAGAATAAAGACTTTTTTGAGTAGGTAGATTTCTCGTAATTGCTTGCTTACAAAACCATTTTCACACCTCACACTTTCAAAAACAAACATATTTTTAAACACTCTCTTTCCAAACAAATATTTTTAAAACAAACACTTTGTATGCGTTCTCAATGATACGAGAATCATTAAAAAGTTTTTCGTACTAAGTCGTTTTCAAAATATTTCCAAAACAAACATTTTGCATACATTCTCAACAATATGAGAATCATTACAAAACTACCACTTTCAAAATATCTTCAAACATTTTCAAACATACGCAAACATAAAGCACTTCAAAGTGAGCTAGCAATTAAGAGCCTGTAGGTAACTACGGATGAAAAGGGTGTTAATACCTTCCCTTTTCATAACCTACCCCTGAAACTCAAGAAAATTCTCAAAAGGTCTTTCCTGTTATTTTCACCCTTTCCTTTATTGGATAAAAGAAAAGTCAGTGACGACTCTTGCTATCCGCAACATTTGCGATAAATGGCAAAACACTCAAGTCAGTTCTTCCACCGTATTACAGAACTGGAGACTCTGCTGGGGAGGATAAACTAAAAGTGGGGTTACCTTAAGAGCTATATCATATTTATTTCTTTACATGTTTGCCTTGTTTTCTTTACATTTTTTGGGTTATGCTTGGGATTATTTCTTGTATAGATCCTATGCCTGAATCTGGGGAATTTTAGGTAAGTAGCAATAGATCGTGGAAATTATACGGTGTAGACCAATATGGTTGAAGAAATGGCTACATTAGTGTGACACATTTATTGGTACCAGTGTCCCTTGAGTTCAATCAAGGAGAATACGGGGCCGTTGTGTGGTGTCATAAAGCACTAACTGGCTGTAGAACCTTAGTTGAACAACTTGGACATTAGAAAGTAGTGAGATAGCTGGCTTTGGTGCAGACTGAAGTTGGCTGATACTCGATACTACACTCATTAAGATCGAATGTTCAGGATATTTCGGTTGCAGTTTGATGCTTGTGCTGAAACAATGCTCGATGAAGAAAGATTAATGATATTGAGATTCCTTATAACCCGGTTACTTCTTTTAGGACAGGTTGAACCAACTAAAACTTCAAGAGGGTACTTACCTATAAACCCCATGCAAGACTAAACCTAAGGCCTTGTATGCTTTATTTGTGATTAATTATTCATGACATCATAAACATCATTACATCATGCCATAGCATTTTATTTCAAGGACCTAGGGATTTATCTTTATTCTCTTTTGCAGGATATGGCTTCTACTCGCAGAAATACCATCTGAATTAGATTTGTAAGGGTGCCTCCTCAACTCAAAGAGTTAGCATCAAGGGTTTCTGAAAAATCCCCATTCACCAAGATATATGGTCGACTTCTCAATCTATTTACCTCAAGCTTTGAAGAAGACATGATGTGTGTGCTCTTTCAGTTCTTTGATCTTGTACATCATTGCTTCACCTTTCTTGATTATAAATTGGTGCCCACAATGGAAGAATTCTCTCAATTATTAGGAGTACCCATTCTTGATAAAATTCCCTTCACCGATTTAGAGGAAGATCCACATCCTAGAGAGATTTCATCAACCTTACATTTGAAGCGGTTTGACATTGTAGCTAATTGGGAAACAAGGAGTGGAGTCAAGGGTTTTCTAGCTACGTTTCTGTTAGAGAAGGCTCGACTATTCCTGGATGCTTTGGACTTGCAAGCTTTTGAAGAAGTCTTGGCTCTTCAAATATATGGTTTGGTATTGTTCCCTAATTCAGACCAACTCATAGATGTGAGTACTGTCAAAATCTTCCTTTCTCGTAACCTTGTGCCTACTTTGCTCAGAGACATTTGGCATTCTCTTCACACTCGTACTATGAGGAGGAAAAGGGCTCTTATGTGTTTCATACTGTTTCAGTCTAGGTGGTTTATTTCGCACCTTCCCCGGTCATTATTGAAGAATGAACAAGGTTTGAGGTGGTCTCAAAGGATGTTGTCACTCTCTCATTCTGATATTTATTGGTGTCCCCGATCTTTGGAGGATGTCACTACCATTAACCGTTGTAGGGAATTCCCTAATGTTACTCTCTTTGGCATTAGGGGAGGTATTACTTATAACCCTTCTATGGATCTATGATAATTTTGTCATGCTCGAAGATATGGTCCTCATGATGCGCTTATCCAGGTATTGTATTCGACTATGAGAATGTTGTTCAAATTTATCGACAAAGGTTTGTACGATCTTGGGGAATGGTAAACAAGGTTGATAGCAATACTTTGGGACACAAGAATTCTATCCCCTTGGAGCTTTATCTCAAATGGGTGCGAGCTCGCGCTCAAAACCTTATGATGCCATATCCAGCCATCCTACCAGTGGTTGTGGAGCCTGTTGCTGAAGGGGATATCCCTTATACCATTCTCCATCCTGACATGCTACTGACCTTGATGAATTGAAAAAGTCGTGGATTCAACTCAAGGGAGAACGAGACACCTTTGAAGCTCGATTCTATGTAAGCGATAAGAAAGTGTTGGATCTCACGAAGCAACTTCACGAGGAGAAAAGCCTGAATGCCTGCATCGACACAAAGAGGAAACGTCGGTGGGAGACTTGAGCTCTTTGTTTTAGGAGTTCATTTTGTTGTCTCTTCGAGACCTTTTGCTTTTTCATTGTAAGCCCAAGGGGAATTGTAATTTTTAAACCTATTAATGCAATTGTTGTTTTTGTTTCCTTTTTGGCTAGCAAATTTAAATCTCCTTACGTCCTTGAAAACATTGCATCCACATAGCAAGCATCATGTCATAAGCAGGTGTTTCGATACAGGTTTCCTCATCTATTTACTGTTTATTTCAGTATAAGATGGCTCTAGAGTAAACCGTCAAAGATCGGCAAACTCAACACGCACAGTTCCAAGAAACTCTCCTGAACCTAGCCAAAGGTCAACAAGAAATGATGGCGCTCCTCGTCATAAAAAATAAGACTAAGAAACAGGTTATTATCCTAAACATAGGAAGAAGGTTCAAAGGTCCTGCCGGACTGGCTCAAGTAGAAGATGTTTCCTCTGAGGAGGAGGACTATCAAGAAAAGGATGTAAAAAGAACAAGGGCCGGGGTGGAAATAACCAGATTTCTGAGGATGAAGACTACTCCGAAGAGCAGTACCCATCGGCAAATGAAAAATACAAACAGCTAGAAGACCGACTTAAAGCCGTGGAAATTCAAAAAGTTCCTGATTTGGACTTTGGAGACTTAGGTTTGGTCCATGGGGTTGTCATCCCTCATAAATTTAAGGTCCCTGTCTTTGAAAAATATGATGGGATCTCTTGCCCGAAACTCCATTTAAGGTCATATGTCTGCAAGATTCAATCACACACCACCGATAGGAAGCTATGGGTTCATTTATTCCAAGAGAGCCTATTTTGAACACAATTGGAATGGTTCTATCAACAAGAAGGGACTAATATCCAAACATGGGAGGATTTGGCTGTTGCCTTCTACAGACAATACTAATATAATGCTGACCTTGCACCAACTCACGTGCAATTACAAAGTATGACTATGGGCTCGAATGAAGGCTTTAAGGAGTATGCCCAGTGTTGTACCCCAAAATTTGCCCTCCCATATTCTTCAAGGAATTGCCAAGTCAAGCTTCAAAATCTCCCCAAGGGTTGCACAGTGCAAGGGCCTCCTAAACAGTCAAAATTAGGGTTTTGGTTCTGACAAAGTAAATGAAGTTTCCAAGGGTCCAATCAAGTCCCACATGCCTACAAATATGGTCAAGCATCCTCATACCAAGTTTCAAGACTTTCAGCACAAAATTGCACAGTCAAAAACCCTAATTGCACTACAGTCAACTACTGTAGGGGCAAAATGGTCATTTGACAGTCAAAAGTTCAAATTTTTAACCAACATCTCATTTTGAAGCCACAAACATCATTTGATCAATGCTTGATCATGATTCTCAAAGCTTGGTTCAAAAATCATCAAGATGCAAAAGTTTCCTCATTTGGACAGCTGAAAAAGTCAACTGTAAATTGACCAGGGCATAACTTTCACATGGATTATCAGAAAAATTCCATCCAAAGCTCATTTTGAAGATAAAGACATTTCCTACAACTCCTCTTCACACTTCAAGTTAAAGAAATGCTCCCACAAAAAGTTATCAATTTCAACATTATAGGTCATTTTCAAAAGTCAACAAAAAGGGACTTTAAGTCAAAGGCCATAACTTGATATTGGTAAATCAAAATGACATGGGACCAAAGGCATTGGTTAGAGGACTCAAAGACCTTTCCAAAATGTCCAATAACATGGGCAAAGCTTAAAAATTGAGCAAGTTATGCCTTGTGGAAGTTGGGAAATTTTTGGATATTTTGAAAAGTCAACATTGATTCAAATGACCTAAAATTGCTAATGGGCCTCTTTTTCTTCCACAATTCATCATCCAAGGCATGTGCACGACCACTTGGCCCAAAGGGAAGTTTTTCTTCATTTTTATTTATTTATTTGGATTTTTATTATTAATAATTCATTTAAATTAATTAAAATACATGAAAAATATTAAACCTAATGTTTCAAATCTTTTTATGCATATAATATCTCCAAGATTTTGTGTAAGTCAGATTAGGAAAGAATTGAAGCTAATTGGACATGATTTGGTAGCAAAAACATGTGAAAAAGATTGCAAAATAATGGCTTGAAAATCAAATATTGCATAATCAATTCCTTGATTCTTTTGATCAGATTCTTGACCTAAATCATTCTCCTATACATACACAAGCAAACCCTCATGCCCATTACCAAAAAGCTGCGCAGAAAAAAACATATGCAAACTTGAAATTTATCAAGAAAACTCAAATCTGAAAACACACTTGCAGGTCGATTCAAGCCAAGAAATTCATCCCATTACCTTCCTAGGACATCACTGAGTCTAACTGGATAGCTTTCCATACGCGTAGCCCTTTGAATTGGTATACAGAAATCAAGTTTTTTCACTTTTTTCTCATAATCGTGTTTTACAATTCAGGCATATTCATTGCATTTTATTTGTGGATTTGTGCTAATTAAACCTTTCTGAAGCTAACTGTGATCGGTGGATCTGGAACTGACTGTTTAAAGCTAGTTCGCGAAATGTCGCGGAAGCAAGAGTCGCCACCGTCTTTTATTTTCTCCAAATGGAAAGGACAAAAGCACAGAAAAATTCCTTATAGAGATTGCTCTCGGTTCGGGAGGTAGATTATAGAAAGGGAAGGTGTTAGCACCCTTTCTATCCATGGTTATCCATGGGATCTTAGATACTTGCTCACTTGTGTTTTCAAAAATGGTTTGTTTGCTTTTCAACTGTGGGTTTTAAAAAGTTTCTTTGAAAATTCCAGTTCGACTCTTGTATCGGTCCTCAAGAGTGTTTGAAAAGTTGCTTTCGAAAGCTTTTTGAAAAGGTGTCGGTGTGAAAAGTATTTTTGATTTGTTTTGAAATTTAGAGCAAGTATCTTAGAGTTGTCTACCTACCCTAAGGAATTCGTCTGTGTAAATGTCCTTTAAAGTAGTGCCATCCCACCATTGAGAGGTAGGTAGCACCACCGTTGGAGGTGTTCGGGTCAATTCGAGGTTCGGGAAATGGTGATCACCAGAGCAATGGGAAGACACCTTAGAAGCTACCCTCATGCCAGGTTCCCGGATCATGAGGACTTACTAAAACATCCTCTACTCGACGATCACCTTTCGAGGCAAGGCAACAGTGAGGCGTACCCTAGGGGTGGTGTATGATTCGTGTGTCATTTTCATTTGTATTTGTCTTGTCATGTTAAAGTGTTCTACGCTTGTTTTTATTATGGCCATTCATTCTTGCATGCTTTGTTTAACAGTTAAAAGTTGCGAGAAAGTAAATCTAAAGCAATTACAAATGGCGCGGGTCCACATCGCCAAAATTAAACCGGACCCGATTTGACAGAAAAGTAAATAAAGCAAAAGAAATAAAAGTGCGAGAAGTAAATGTTATAAAGCTTCGGGAGAGATACATAATTATTTAAGCGGAAAAAGAAATAAGTATGCGAAATTAAACAGTTAAAAATATGGGCGTTGGACCCTTTCGCAAAAATTAAAATTAATAAGGAATTAAAATTAAAATTTAAAAGAAAATGTTTTTTGGGTTTTTTAGGTTTTTTAAGATTTAATAGAAAAAGAGAATTAATTAAAACTAAAATAAAATGTTAAACCTAGTTCTAATTATTTTTTAAGTTATTAAGAAAACATTACAATCTAACCTAAATTAAACCCTAATTTATTTATGTACCATTTAATTATAAAAACAAATAAAATAAATATTATTATGAGAAAGAAAAATAAAATAAGGAATAAAATTTATTAAACCTAATTCTACATTTTTTAGATTTTTGTTAAAAGAATTAAAGTTAAAACACCTAATTTAAATTAATTTATTTACATGCAAGTTTATTTATAAAAATACTAAAATAAGTAATATTTTATTATTTTTTCCTTTTTCTGATTTTTATGTGTTTTCATATTTTTGTGAGAATAATTAATTAAATTAAACAAATAAAGAAAATAAAACAATAATAAAAAATAAAATATAAGAAGAATATGAAAAATTGCAAACCAGGGGGGTTTCAGTCCCAATATGGAGGTTAAGTTTGTGAAATTCTGGCCCATTTAGTATAGCCTTCTTTGACTTTTTTGCTAGCACGCTGATGTGTTGACTGGAGCGTAGCATGTTCTTGAGATCCATACCCTTGATTTAATCTCCCAGGACGCGTGGCTGGCTTGATGATGGGGGTGTACGCTATGCCTTGACATTGAAAACGCACATGAATTCCTGTGGAAAAATAATATGAAGAATAACACAGACCTGGGGCTCGAACCCAGGTCTTGGATGTTGAAGCAATGAGCGTTTGCCAGCTGAGCCACTGAACCTTTTTGATATATTAGTAACAAATAAATAATATAAAAGAAAAGAAAAACATTAGTGGATTTGTGATACGGTGGGAGAACTGACTAGTGTTTTGCGTTCGTATTCGCACTTGTGCGGTTAGCAAGAGTCGCCACCGACTTTTTATTTTATCCTAAAGGAAAGGTTAAAAAAGCACAGCAAAAACCTTTTGAGATATTTCGTGGGTTCGGGGGGTAGATTATGAAAAGGGAAGGTATTAGCACCCTTTTCATCCATGGTTATCCATGGGCTCTTAGTTACTTGGTTTTTTAGATCACTTGCCTTGTTTTTTCGATTGCTTTGAAAATGGTGTGTGTGTGGGTGCTTTTTGAAAATGTTTTGGAAAAAGATGCCTTGTTTTAGGCTAACCTTGTAATAATTCTTTACTCGAATGTTTTACAAAGGTGCATATCTTTTCGAAAAGATGTTTCAAAAGTTTGAAAAGTTGATTTTTGAAAGTGTTGTGGATTGTGGTTTTTGAAAAGAAGGCGAGTGTTTTTGCAAGTTTGATCTCAAGTAACTAAGAGTCTTGTCTACCCTATTGTACTCAAAGGTTTTTGTCATGTTTCAACCCCTTTTAACAATTTTGTTCCATCATTGAAATTGATGGACAATCTTGCGTTTAGGAAGTTTATTCGGGACGGGCGCGGGTCATCGTATGGACCATGAATGCAATGGTGCCAAGTGTCTTTGGCAATTTGCTTGAAGGGACTTGATCATTTTGATAGGCGACTTTCGAAAGCGTCATCGAGGGACTTATGATCATTTGATTTTGTTTTGCCAAAGACATTCGACGTGCAGGCATGGCCCATTTGGAAGGCAACATGTGGGATTACCCTAGGGGGTGCAAGTGTGATTGTGTATTTGATTACATGTATTTGTCTTGTATTAGGTTATCTAGCGTTTGATTTTATGTACATACAAACCCTAGGTCTAAACATGGTATAATTGGAAAACTGTAAATTGCGGAATGTAAATCTACGCTATTAC
The DNA here is from genome assembly GCA_948472305.1 of Vicia faba. Taxonomy (NCBI): domain Eukaryota; kingdom Viridiplantae; phylum Streptophyta; class Magnoliopsida; order Fabales; family Fabaceae; genus Vicia; species Vicia faba. The sequence goes on from OX451739.1 coordinate 844,041,172, forward strand.
AAAATAATATCCAGGAGTGGGGGTATAAATGTACAAGGGGATGAGACTTATAGTACCCAATAATTTACAACCAAATCGAATGTCGCGATCAAATGAATATCAAATATAAATGTAAGATAAACATGTGTATAGGATAATGTGAATGTATTTGTGTAAGTGTACAAATGTATATGTATGTGAATTGTGTATGTGTAACTATGTACAAGTGCGAAATGTGAAGTTGAGCGTATTAGGGTTTTGACCTAAATACATGTATGAATCTTTGATTTTTTGATGTTTAATTATGTACAAAGAGAAATGAAGTGCTTTGATTAAGTGTTAAGTTTCTAATTGGAAAGTATTTTAGTCAAAATGTTTGTGAGTTTAATATTTAGAGAAAATGAATGTATTGAATTATTATGTACAAAAAGAATGTTAATTAAAAGAGTTTAATTTTAATTATGTATGAAAATGTATAATATGTATTTTAATCAAAAAAAGTATTTTCAATTTAATTGGTATAAAAAGTATTTTGTTATCGTTATGTACAAAAGTGGTGAATTAAAAAAAAGATGTTTTAAACATATGATGAAAATGTAATTTATTCAAGTTAGTATTTACAAAATAAAAAAAGTGAACATTTTTTATAAGATAAAAAGAGGGTTAGGCATTGTTTCAGAACGAAAATTAGGGTTTGTGAGGTGTGACGGCGCCATGTTGATTTCTGTTCATCTTCGTCTTCTACGCGAGCTTCCACGCCTCTTTGCCTGAGCCACCCCGCTACCGCCTCTCCTCCTCTCACACGGACTAGACAGTCCTCAAATGACGGTTAGTGCATCGTTTCGATTTGGTTTAGGCATTTTGTTTTAGACTCTTGCATGTCCTGATTTATGTGCTTTGTTCTTTATATTTGTTGTGTTTGTTTTAACAAGATGATGAGAAGAAAGATGAGGAAGGAAATGTACTACCTTTGAGGTGGAGGAGAGGGCGAGGAAGCGCTTGAGGAGGCTTAGTGGCGAAGGGAGACGCTTGCTACGCTTCTGACTTTTCCTGGTATTTTCGTTTTCGTTGCTTATGATTAAGGTTTTTGATGATGATACGTACTGAGAAACCCTAATTCACTTCCTTTTTATCTTCTTCTTCCACTGTGATGCCTTTATATGGTTGCTTGAATATTTGCTTCTGAGTATTGTTCCACTTTCGTTTTTCTGATGTGCCTATGTGTGCTTGCCTAGAACTGTTGCCTCAAACGTTTTGCCTTGAATTTGCCCCATGATGTGTTTCACTGAGGGCTTAGGTTACCTTTGAAAATTCGTTGCTAGATGCTATGGTTGAAACAACTCTTGTTTTGATTAGCCTCTTATTGTTGCCTTTGTGTTGTTGCCCTGTGATGACCTCAAAGGTCTGAGGGTCTCAGTTGCCTTGAATCTTTACCTCTTCCACCTTCGTCCCTTTTGAATTGTTGAATGCTTTTTTGGAACGATTTTGAACAGTTATTGCCTTGAGTGTGGGTTGGAATATGATGCTTGTTTGATGCCCAATGATGCTTGTACTGAGGGCTTATGTGTTTGATTATGCTTGACAGTTTGGGTTACCTTGAATTTCTGTTGAGGGGATAGTTTGACAGTATGGTGTTTTGGTGATTGAACAGGATGTTGAGGTTTGTATGATTATGGCATTGTGTTTCTGGTTATGTTAAGGCACTAGCAGGTTATTGCTTCAGTTTTTTACTGATGCAGGTTTAATGGTTTAGGGGTTAGACAGGTTTGAGGTGTTTGTGAGGAGGATGCAGGTTGGTTTTTGGTATTGGTGCTTATGCTGGTTCAGTTTTGTATATCAGGTTTTTAGGCTTTGGTTTAAGATGTGCTATGTGTTTTTTGCCATTCTGGCGAGTAGGCTTTGGCTTGAGTTTGTATATATCTCTTTGAATTGCCTGCTGAACTGTCTTGGCCTTGCCTATGCTTGCTTTGTACTGGCTAGCTGCCTTCTGCCCTGCTGCTACTGAACTGTCTTGTATATTTCCTTTTCTATCTTAAACCTTCTTACTGTCTATTGGCTTGTGTATATCCTGTACTGAGGCAGAGTTGGCGTTTTGTATATTTTTCCTCTGTATCTCCTGCCTACTGTCTGCTGTGCTGAACTGCCTATGCTTTATCTCTCTTTTCTCTCTCTTAAAGTACAGTCCAAGAATTTTATATGTTTTTTATTCTGTACTTGCTCTGAAGGGGTTGACTAGGGAAATGATGAAAAAATCTCTTGCATAAAACACCATTGCATCTTTATCTCCAGCTTTTGTGCTTTTCTCTGACTTTGCATTTCTTTGATATCTTGGGACTTTGTGATATGTCCCATATCTTTCTTTGACAGCCTGTATGCTTGTGACAGCAAATGCACTTTTGAAACCTTTGATACCTTTGGCATTGGACTTTCAGTTTAGTTTTGAATGGGAAGTTTTGCAATTTAGTTTGAATTGGAAGCTGAGGTTCTATGCAGTCTTGAATTCGTAACTTATGCATTTTTTGACATTTGCATTTCATGAAATAAAAATAATCTTCCCTCTCTGTGAACCGGGAGAAATCCCGTGATTTGCAGAGAGGGTCAACTGATCCCAGTCAGTGGCCCCTAATGATGAGCAACTTTTTATCTGTCTTTTAATTAAATGCTTTCTGACTTTTCTTGTTTCTTTTTGCAGATGAAAAACGGAATACCGGAGCGGAATGAAGAACGAAGAATATTTAGAAAATAGGATAGTTTTTCATTCTATGTAATATTTAAATTAAATGTAAATTATTGTTTGTAACAACAATTTGTACAAATAATTCGAATATCAATAAAAATCAAATTATCCAATTGGTTCTAACTTTCTTTATTGCTTATTTATTTATTTAAAATTCTTAGAATTAAAACAATTGAAAAATAAATTCAATCATTTAATTTTAGAATAATAAATAACTAAAATAAAACAACATTGATCCAGTAAACCTGTCTTATCCAACATCCAAAGCAAAGCAGCAATTAACCCAGATAGACTGATCAAACACATGAACACTGTGAATCCAATACTGCATCTTGTATATGACTGGCCCAATCAAAACGTACTGAATTCAAAACCACTGTCTCTTTTGCTGATTAAACCAAGATAACGCGAATTTTAATCCGAATCTTGAAATAAACCGCAAAGTGCTGTGGAATTCAAATTCTTCTGAGAATATGCCCATAAAACCCTAATTCCCGATTAAATGCCAAATCACGCTCGCTTGATCAAAATTGAACCAAAAATCAATCAAACCCTAGGCCCACTGTATGAAACAATTCGGAGCTCTGAAAATCAGTAAAAACCCTAATTCTGCTTGACTGTCAAGAAAAGTCCGTTTGTCCGATTCTTGAGCCAATTTGAAAAGTCAGGAAATGTTTGAAGCTGAGATTTCTTGTGGAAAAGTGCGAGGGCAAATTTTGGGGTACAACAGTTGCCCCTGTCCAATCTCCTTGGACCTGAAGAGTTAGATTGGCAAGTTTGCCTTTCGCGACTTGAAGGTAAAAGGAGATTGGACACTAATGTGCCCAGGAAATTTGCGCTCGTCGATGTGACGGTGGAGGTGAATGGGCTTAAAGATGCCATCTGGTGCGAGAGAATTTTGTCGGGGGATGGGCTTAGAGATGCCATCTGAGAATGGGCTTACAGATGCCATTCGGCGACTGCTGGTAGGAGGATGGGCTTATAGATGCCATATGGTGATGTTGAACTGTAGGTCGATGGTGAGTGGACGAGTATCAGAAGGGCATCCCTGTTTTGGAACGTCTCTGAATTGGGGTCTGAACAAGCAATGGAGCAGCATCCGTTGTTGGGAAGCGTCCGTAACTTATTTTCAAAAATTGAGAAGAGTCTGAACCAGTTGGTAGATTGACATCCGTTGTAGGGAAGAATCCATGAACTGAATTCAAAGGTTGAGAAGAGTCTGAACAAGCCGATAGATTAACATCCGTTGTTGGGAAGAATCCGTAAACTATTTTCAGAAGTCTTGAAGAAGAATCTGAACAAGTGATAGGTTAACATCCGTTTACTTGGAGAACCCGTGAACTGTTTTCAGAAATCTTGAAGTTGAAGAGGAACAGGTGTAGGGTTTCTTGATGATGCGTCTGAATGGATCTAGAATAAGTATCAGAATGTCGCCGTGTCCGGGTCACATCTGAACTATTTCTGGATGAATCCTGGGAGTTGATCTGCGTCTGTCGACTGATCTTACCTGAAAAGGTGAAGGGTTAGTTGTATGCAATGTTATGATGCATGATGCAATGTATGTGACATTAATGTTTACGATATGAATGTAATGAATGCGCTTGTAAGCTGATGAGCTAATCCTGCCGAGGATACATGAATCCGAGATGGCTGAAGATAAAAACGTCTTGACTGCCGCCGGGGAAAATAAATCCTTGGCTGTTGCTGGGGAAGAGAATTCCTGATGACCTCTACTGGGGAGTTCCAACTAGTAAACTCATGCTGGGGAGGTCAGACTTGAGAATCGTCAGCTTGATGGGAGGTAACTCTGGAGACCTCGCTGGGGAACTCAAGATTTGTCCTTCCAAAACTCTGTGGGGAGAAGGTTTAAAAGTCTGACTCCGTTGGGGATTGCCCACTTGAAGCTCTTGATCTGCTGGGGATACTGAAGCTTAAACTCTGAGGGGGATTGAATTCCTGAGGATTCCCTGGCTGGGGATTTCCAAAGATAAGTTACTGCTGGGGAATTTTGATGAACTCCGCTGGGGATGGGAAGAATATTTGATTGTAGTAGGCACTTGATCTCGGGAATGGGCTTACAGATGCCATTTGGAGGTAGGATGGATAATCACTGGAGACGTGTTGAATTGTAAGCTTGAAAGAAGGAACCTGTGTAGGGTTTCCTGATGATGAGTATGCGTAGAACTGCAATCGGGTTTTGAGAAGGAACCGGTGTAGGGTTTCCTGATGATGATTCCGTGTAAAACTGCATCGAGAACTTGAGAAGGAACCTGTGTAGGGTAGCTTCATGATGAGTCCGTGTAAAACTGCATCGGGAATTTGAGAAGGAACCTGTGTAGGGTAGCTTCATGATGAGTCCGTGTAAAACTGCATCGGGAATTTGAGAAGGAACCTGTGTAGGGTAGCTTCATGATGAGTCCGTGTAAAACTGCATCGGGAATTTGAGAAGGAACCTGTGTAGGGTAGCTTCATGATGAGTCCGTGTAAAACTGCATCGGGAATTTGAGAAGGAACCTGTGTAGGGTAGCTTCATGATGAGTCCGTGTAAAACTGCATCGGGAATTTGAGAAGGAACCTGTGTAGGGTTGCTTCATGATGAGTCCGTGTAAAACTGCATCGGGAATTTGAGAAGGAACCTGTGTAGGGTAGCTTCATGATGAGTCAGTGTAAAACTGCATCGGGAATTTGAGAAGGAACCTGTGTAGGGTTGCTTCATGATGAGTCCGTGTAAAACTGCATCGGGAATTTGAGAAGGAACCTGTGTAGGGTAGCTTCATGATGAGTCCGTGTAAAACTGCATCGGGAATTTGAGAAGGAACCTGTGTAGGATTGCTTCATGATGAGTCCGTGTAAAACTGCATCGGGAATTTGAGAAGGAACCTGTGTAGGGTAGCTTCATGATGAGTCCGTGTAAAACTGCATCGGGAATTTGAGAAGGAACCTGTGTAGGGTTGCTTCATGATGAGTCCGTGTAAAACTGCATCGGGAATTTGAGAAGGAACCTGTGTAGGGTAGCTTCATGATGAGTCCGTGTAAAACTGCATCGGGAATTTGAGAAGGAACCTATGTAGGGTTGCTTCATGATGAGTCCGTGTAAAACTGCATCGGGAATTTGAGAAGGAACCTGTGTAGGGTAGCTTCATGATGAGTCCGTGTAAAACTGCATCGGGAATTTGAGAAGGAACCTGTGTAGGGTTGCTTCATGATGAGTCCGTGTAAAACTGCATCGGGAATTTGAGAAGGAACCTGTGTAGGGTAGCTTCATGATGAGTCCGTGTAAAACTGCATCGGGAATTTGAGAAGGAACCTGTGTAGGGTTGCTTCATGATGAGTCCGTGTAAAACTGCATCGGGAATTTGAGAAGGAACCTGTGTAGGGTAGCTTCATGATGAGTCCGTGTAAAACTGCATCGGGAATTTGAGAAGGAACCTGTGTAGGGTTGCTTCATGATGAGTCCGTGTAAAACTGCATCGGGAATTTGAGAAGGAACCTGTGTAGGGTAGCTTCATGATGAGTCCGTGTAAAACTGCATCGGTTTTGAACACTTTTGACATTCGAATGCCCCAAGTGGTGAAGAAGGAATCTTGAATCAGATTACTCTGCATATTGAGAGATTTCTTGAAATCTTGACTGGACTGCCCCAGGTTAATTGAATTGTGACATGTCCTGCCCCTTGTTGATAGGAGATTTGTCGTTGGAAGTGTCATCCCTTTGTTTTTGAAGTGATTTTGCTCACTGAGAGAGTTTTCGTTCCTCCGAACATTCGCTGTATGAATTTCTTCGCTGTCAAACAAAAAGTCGAATGCAGGCAGTGATATTCAAATAGTGCAAAGTTTTATGTTTGTCTCGAAGTTTTGAAAAATGCGTTTTTTAGCAGAAAACTTTTCGCAAGACAGATCAACACAAGATTTAGAGCAAAGCCCTACAGGAGTCAGGATACCCTTTATAACAGTATGCTTTCGAAGTAACCCATGCTTCAATTAGGACTTTTGAAAGGGTTGTAACGTGGCCTGGTTCACGGTTTAAGAAACAAAGGATAAAGGCTCAAAGTGTATTTGTACCCACCCGCTCTTCGTGATGTTCTTCAACCTAAGCTCAGTTAATTGCGCGTCGCACTCTGTTTTGAGTTTGGAACGACTTTTGGGCGATGGCTCACCAGTTTGAACTTGGGAGACAGTCATCATCTCCTTTTTATTTTTCAACACTTTTCATGTTGTTGAGGGTTTTGTAATGACCTCACTATTTTGATTTTGATTTGTTATCCCTAACTTTTGCCTGACTGTTACCGTTTTCGGGATTACTGTCAGCGGGATGTCCCAGCTTTCTTAAGCCTCCTTTATAGGTTTTGGCTCAGTGGGCTTTTCTCTTTTGAGAGATTGACTGTCTATGTGATAGGGGACCACCCTTGTCTTTTGATTCCAAAGGAATGCTTTCCTTTTTTGACGTCGTTCGTTGTATTACGAACTGAGAGTTTGTGACCTCGATGCGCATTTTCTTTTGAATTAACTGAGATACTACCCTGCCCCAGGTTTATATCAAAGGTTTTGATTGTTTAGAACAGGAAACTCCTACTTCTTTGGCTCGAAGGGGTTGACTAGGGATTAACTTCCTTATAACTCTAGTGTTTGGGAATTGAAAGAAATGCCTGTACATCATCAGCAAGGTCTGTTCAAAAGCATACTGTATAAGATCACGGTATTATTTCGTCATCCTCCCTCTAAAGGCTTGTAGCTTTTTATCAAGAGTCAAATATCATAAAGAAAAGCATAAGAGTAGTGAAACGAATGGATGAATTCAAGACAAACATATGCAATGCATTAATGAAAACAGAGTTTAACATCAACAGATAATTGTTTGACAGCAAAAGAAATTACAACTTTGAAAACTCATAATGAAACAAACGCAATCTCAATGAGCTGGCACAAGAGCAATGATCATGCTGGAGTCTCTGGAGGACCAAACTCGATCTCCTTGGCGTCAATCAAATTCTGAATCTTATACTTCAAAGCCCAACAATCGTCAGTGTCATGCCCGGGACTGTCAGAATGATAAGCACAAGTTGCATTAGGATTGTAGTTAGGAGATGAGGTCTTGGGGTTGGGATGAGGCCCTATCAATGCAATCAGATTCATCTTCAACAAGTGTTGCAGTGCTTGAGACCATGGCATGTTGATGTTGGTGAACTGTCTCTTAGGCTCGTCTGGTCGTTGTTGACTACCCCTTGGTTGTTGTCGGCGTGATGTAGAACCAGAGATCAGGACTGCCCCTGCATCATGACGACTCCTTTGACTGTTCCCAGCATTAGACTCTTTCTTTCCGTTGTAGGGAGTTATCTGAGTATCGGAGGTTGTAGCTCCCGGGATCTTTCCACTTTTGATGCCAGCTTCGACCCTTTCGCCGGTTAGTATTAGCTCGGTGAACCCGGCTGAGGAGCTTCCAATTAAGTGCTTGAAGAAAGGCCCTGTCAAAGTTCCCATGAAGATGTCAATCAGCTCTCTGTCAGTTAGAGGGGGTTGCACTCTACCAGCCAGATCTCTCCATTTTTGAGCATACCCTTTGAAGCTCTCGTCAAAACCCATGGTCATGTTCTGCAACTGCACACGAGTTGGTGCGAGATCAGCATTGTACCGATATTGTTCGTAAAAAGCCCCGGCTAGACCTTCCCAGGTGTGGATGCGAGAACTCTCCAATTGATAGAACCACTCGAGATGAGCCCCTACTAGACTTTCTTGGAAGAAATGGATCCAAAGCCTCTTATCAGCTGTGTATGGTTGAATCTTGCGGACATAAGACCTTAGATGCATCTTAGGGCAAGAAACTCCGTCGTACAGAGCAACGGTAGGAACTTTGAATTTTGGAGGGATGACCAATCCAGGAACCAGCCCCATGTCTCCTAAATCCAAGCCAGGTATTTGTTGGATCTCCATAGCATTGAGGCGATCCTCCAACTCTTTGTACTTGTCATCAGTGAGAGGATAATGTTCCTCAGAGTAGTCAGCTTCACCAATCTCCACATTGTGGTCTTCTTCAAGACTAACCACTGTGTTGGATGGAGTTGCAAGGTCTTGGGTCTTGGGCCTTCTCCTCAAATTCAGGATGCGGGCTGCCTTCTTGGACTTCTTCTTTTTGTCTTTGAGAAGGAGAGCTGTCAGATCCTCTTGCCCCTTACCCATAGCCAGCAGCATTTGTTGGAATTGAGCATTTTGAGCCTGGAGCTCTTTCACCGTTTGCTCCATATCCGTCTTACTGAAATAAACAGTAGGAAGAATAAGGAGACCTGTAGGGGAGAAACCTGTTATGCAATGATATGTGTGATATATATGCAATGTTTTCAAGGATCTCTTGGGGTATACACAAGAGAATGTTAGAGGTTGAACTTCAATCTTTGATTGGGGAACTTTGCACCGGTGGACGTCCTTCCCCGAGAATCAAGCTCACCATGTCGAGTGGGTCATAGCCACTGATTCAAGTTGTTGTACTTGACCTTTTGGTTGGAGAACTTTGTATCGGTGGATGTCTTTCCACGAGAATCAAGCTCACCATGTCGAGTGGGTCATAGCCATTGATTCAAGTTGTTGTACTTGATCTTTGATTGGATTGGTTAGAGGAGAGACCTCTTGCCCCTTGATAGATGTCTGGTTCAACGTAACCCTGCATCAAAAGAACCCTCGAGATCCTTGAAATGGTTATTGAAAATGCTAAAATGCTATGGTATGATGTCACGATGTTATGTACATGTATGCACAAACAAGTAAGTGTATATACAGGCAGACAATATTCACACAAAGCACACAAGGCCTTAGGTTTAGGCTTGCATGAGGTCTGGGTATTACCCTCTTTCAGTTTGTTGGTTAAAACCTGTCCTACCAAAAGTAACCGGGTTCTAGAGGTCCCAAACATCACTGGATTGCTTTCATTGTTCATCGTTTCGATTTAGCCACTGACTGGCGATCAAAATATCCCAAGAAAACAACCCTCAATTGAGTGTAGTATCGAGTATCAACCGACTTCGGAGTACACCAAAGTAGTCATCTCACTACCCTAAAGAGGCTAAGATGGTCAATTAAGGTTCTAAGGTCAGTTGATGCTTCACGACACCACGCGGCGGCCCCGTACTCTCCTTGACTGAACTCAAGGGTTACCGGTACACACCAAAGTGCCACATCAACGTAGCAGACTGCTTCAACCATGTCGGTATACCCCGCACAGTTCCCTCACAGCCTTGTTGCTACCTAAAAAAGGTTTCCCCAGATCCGGGTTAGGATCTATAAAACTCCGATACAAAGCCCACAAATGTAAAGCAAACAAAGCAATCAATTGAAAGTAAAGGTGATCTAAACCCTAAGGTAACCCCACTTTTAAGTTCTCCCCAGCAGAGTCGCCAGTTCTGTGATACGGTGGGAGAACTGACTAGTGTTTTGCGTTCGTATTCGCACTTGTGCGGTTAGCAAGAGTCGCCACCGACTTTTTATTTTATCCTAAAGGAAAGGTTAAAAAAGCACAGCAAAAACCTTTTGAGATATTTCGTGGGTTCGGGGGGTAGATTATGAAAAGGGAAGGTATTAGCACCCTTTTCATCCATGGTTATCCATGGGCTCTTAGTTACTTGGTTTTTTAGATCACTTGCCTTGTTTTTTCGATTGCTTTGAAAATGGTGTGTGTGTGGGTGCTTTTTGAAAATGTTTTGGAAAAAGATGCCTTGTTTTAGGCTAACCTTGTAATAATTCTTTACTCGAATGTTTTACAAAGGTGCATATCTTTTCGAAAAGATGTTTCAAAAGTTTGAAAAGTTGATTTTTGAAAGTGTTGTGGATTGTGGTTTTTGAAAAGAAGGCGAGTGTTTTTGCAAGTTTGATCTCAAGTAACTAAGAGTCTTGTCTACCCTATTGTACTCAAAGGTTTTTGTCATGTTTCAACCCCTTTTAACAATTTTGTTCCATCATTGAAATTGATGGACAATCTTGCGTTTAGGAAGTTTATTCGGGACGGGCGCGGGTCATCGTATGGACCATGAATGCAATGGTGCCAAGTGTCTTTGGCAATTTGCTTGAAGGGACTTGATCATTTTGATAGGCGACTTTCGAAAGCGTCATCGAGGGACTTATGATCATTTGATTTTGTTTTGCCAAAGACATTCGACGTGCAGGCATGGCCCATTTGGAAGGCAACATGTGGGATTACCCTAGGGGGTGCAAGTGTGATTGTGTATTTGATTACATGTATTTGTCTTGTATTAGGTTATCTAGCGTTTGATTTTATGTACATACAAACCCTAGGTCTAAACATGGTATAATTGGAAAACTGTAAATTGCGGAATGTAAATCTACGCTATTACAAAATAATATCCAGGAGTGGGGGTATAAATGTACAAGGGGATGAGACTTATAGTACCCAATAATTTACAACCAAATCGAATGTCGCGATCAAATGAATATCAAATATAAATGTAAGATAAACATGTGTATAGGATAATGTGAATGTATTTGTGTAAGTGTACAAATGTATATGTATGTGAATTGTGTATGTGTAACTATGTACAAGTGCGAAATGTGAAGTTGAGCGTATTAGGGTTTTGACCTAAATACATGTATGAATCTTTGATTTTTTGATGTTTAATTATGTACAAAGAGAAATGAAGTGCTTTGATTAAGTGTTAAGTTTCTAATTGGAAAGTATTTTAGTCAAAATGTTTGTGAGTTTAATATTTAGAGAAAATGAATGTATTGAATTATTATGTACAAAAAGAATGTTAATTAAAAGAGTTTAATTTTAATTATGTATGAAAATGTATAATATGTATTTTAATCAAAAAAAGTATTTTCAATTTAATTGGTATAAAAAGTATTTTGTTATCGTTATGTACAAAAGTGGTGAATTAAAAAAAAGATGTTTTAAACATATGATGAAAATGTAATTTATTCAAGTTAGTATTTACAAAATAAAAAAAGTGAACATTTTTTATAAGATAAAAAGAGGGTTAGGCATTGTTTCAGAACGAAAATTAGGGTTTGTGAGGTGTGACGGCGCCATGTTGATTTCTGTTCATCTTCGTCTTCTACGCGAGCTTCCACGCCTCTTTGCCTGAGCCACCCCGCTACCGCCTCTCCTCCTCTCACACGGACTAGACAGTCCTCAAATGACGGTTAGTGCATCGTTTCGATTTGGTTTAGGCATTTTGTTTTAGACTCTTGCATGTCCTGATTTATGTGCTTTGTTCTTTATATTTGTTGTGTTTGTTTTAACAAGATGATGAGAAGAAAGATGAGGAAGGAAATGTACTACCTTTGAGGTGGAGGAGAGGGCGAGGAAGCGCTTGAGGAGGCTTAGTGGCGAAGGGAGACGCTTGCTACGCTTCTGACTTTTCCTGGTATTTTCGTTCTCGTTGCTTATGATTAAGGTTTTTGATGATGATACGTACTGAGAAACCCTAATTCACTTCCTTTTTATCTTCTTCTTCCACTGTGATGCCTTTATATGGTTGCCTGAATATTTGGTTCTGAGTATTGTTCCACTTTCGTTTTTCTGATGTGCCTATGTGTGCTTGCCTAGAACTGTTGCCTCAAACGTTTTGCCTTGAATTTGCCCCATGATGTGTTTCACTGAGGGCTTAGGTTACCTTTGAAAATTCGTTGCTAGATGTTATGGTTGAAACAACTCTTGTTTTGATTAACCTCTTATTGTTGCCTTTGTGTTGTTGCCCTGTGATGACCTCAAAGGTCTGAGGGTCTCAGTTGCCTTGAATCTTTACCTCTTCCACCTTCGTCCCTTTTGAATTGTTGAATGCTTTTTTGGAACGATTTTGAACAGTTATTGCCTTGAGTGTGGGTTGGAATATGATGCTTGTTTGATGCCCAATGATGCTTGTACTGAGGGCTTATGTGTTTGATTATGCTTGACAGTTTGGGTTACCTTGAATTTCTGTTGAGGGGATAGTTTGACAGTATGGTGTTTTGGTGATTGAACAGGATGTTGAGGTTTGTATGATTATGGCATTGTGTTTCTGGTTATGTTAAGGCACTAGCAGGTTATTGCTTCAGTTTTTTACTGATGCAGGTTTAATGGTTTAGGGGTTAGACAGGTTTGAGGTGTTTGTGAGGAGGATGCAGGTTGGTTTTTGGTATTGGTGCTTATGCTGGTTCAGTTTTGTATATCAGGTTTTTAGGCTTTGGTTTAAGATGTGCTATGTGTTTTTTGCCATTCTGGCGAGTAGGCTTTGGCTTGAGTTTGTATATATCTCTTTGAATTGCCTGCTGAACTGTCTTGGCCTTGCCTATGCTTGCTTTGTACTGGCTAGCTGCCTTCTGCCCTGCTGCTACTGAACTGTCTTGTATATTTCCTTTTCTATCTTAAACCTTCTTACTGTCTATTGGCTTGTGTATATCCTGTACTGAGGCAGAGTTGGCGTTTTGTATATTTTTCCTCTGTATCTCCTGCCTACTGTCTGCTGTGCTGAACTGCCTATGCTTTATCTCTCTTTTCTCTCTCTTAAAGTACAGTCCAAGAATTTTATATGTTTTTTATTCTGTACTTGCTCTGAAGGGGTTGACTAGGGAAATGATGAAAAAATCTCTTGCATAAAACACCATTGCATCTTTATCTCCAGCTTTTGTGCTTTGCTCTGACTTTGCATTTCTTTGATATCTTGGGACTTTGTGATATGTCCCATATCTTTCTTTGACAGCCTGTATGCTTGTGACAGCAAATGCACTTTTGAAACCTTTGATACCTTTGGCATTGGACTTTCAGTTTAGTTTTGAATGGGAAGTTTTGCAATTTAGTTTGAATTGGAAGCTGAGGTTCTATGCAGTCTTGAATTCGTAACTTATGCATTTTTTGACATTTGCATTTCATGAAATAAAAATAATCTTCCCTCTCTGTGAACCGGGAGAAATCCCGTGATTTGCAGAGAGGGTCAACTGATCCCAGTCAGTGGCCCCTAATGATGAGCAACTTTTTATCTGTCTTTTAATTAAATGCTTTCTGACTTTTCTTGTTTCTTTTTGCAGATGAAAAACGGAATACCGGAGCGGAATGAAGAACGAAGAATATTTAGAAAATAGGATAGTTTTTCATTCTATGTAATATTTAAATTAAATGTAAATTATTGTTTGTAACAACAATTTGTACAAATAATTCGAATATCAATAAAAATCAAATTATCCAATTGGTTCTAACTTTCTTTATTGCTTATTTATTTATTTAAAATTCTTAGAATTAAAACAATTGAAAAATAAATTCAATCATTTAATTTTAGAATAATAAATAACTAAAATAAAACAACATTGATCCAGTAAACCTGTCTTATCCAACATCCAAAGCAAAGCAGCAATTAACCCAGATAGACTGATCAAACACATGAACACTGTGAATCCAATACTGCATCTTGTATATGACTGGCCCAATCAAAACGTACTGAATTCAAAACCACTGTCTCTTTTGCTGATTAAACCAAGATAACGCGAATTTTAATCCGAATCTTGAAATAAACCGCAAAGTGCTGTGGAATTCAAATTCTTCTGAGAATATGCCCATAAAACCCTAATTCCCGATTAAATGCCAAATCACGCTCGCTTGATCAAAATTGAACCAAAAATCAATCAAACCCTAGGCCCACTGTATGAAACAATTCGGAGCTCTGAAAATCAGTAAAAACCCTAATTCTGCTTGACTGTCAAGAAAAGTCCGTTTGTCCGATTCTTGAGCCAATTTGAAAAGTCAGGAAATGTTTGAAGTTGAGATTTCTTGTGGAAAAGTGCGAGGGCAAATTTTGGGGTACAACAGGATTAAAGCGCGAAATATTCAAACGTGCCAATCAGCGTTCGCCAACACATCGTCTTCCTCACGTGTTTTCTTTTTTTCTGAAACAAGAACATATGGCAACGGTTTTAGACGCGTTTCCTTAGGCTAGCTATTCAAAAATAGCGATTAGCTCTCAAGGGTTCATAAATTGAGCGCGAGCATGTTGTTTTCTTCGTCCAAGCTCCCTGAATCCATCCATGGCATTGTGGTGGTCGAATTTTACGTTATTAGGAAACCCCTAATTGGGAGCCCAAGAAACCCTAGACTGCATCAATGGCAAAATCACGTATATAGCACAAAAACGCAATTAATTTGCATGGTTAGTTTCAGGAACTCATAACAAACATGAATCAATGAATAAAAATTGCAAAGTATGCACAAATCATGATGCGCGATTCTGAAAATTTCTTGACACAGTTTGTATTAGTGTTACCAATTCTTGGAGTTTTGATGGATGATTCTGATTGGAATACACTCAATAGACCTTGAGCAAGCTATTGGAATGAAAATTAGGCTTTGAATCGCCCTGGAATGATGATTTCAGTTTTGGCTTTTTTCAACAATTTTCCAAGTTTTTTCTTAGTTCTTCTGCGCAGCTTTTTGTCTATGTCCATTAGGGTTATGATCCTGGCATATATATGAATCAATTAGGTTAACAAATTGGATCCAAATCTCTTGTAATCATTGATTGAATATTTGATTTTTTTAAGATCTTTTTCCATATCTTTTCCACATGTCTTTGTATCAATTAGCATCCAATTAAGCCAAATCTTTCCATAATTGTGCAAGCACGAAATATTGAGTTCAAAACATGCATGAAAAGATTTATTAGGTCAAGTTATATATTTTTCACATATTTAAATGATTTAAATGAATTAATATGAATAATAATTCAAATAAATAAATAAAAAATGAGAAAATACTTCCCTTTGGGCCAAGTGGTCGTGCACATGCTTGGAATGATGAATCATGGAAGAAAAATGGGCCCATTAGCATTTTTAGGTCATTTGAATCAATGTTGACTTTTCAAAATATCCAAACATTTCCCAATTTCCACAAGGCATAACTTGCTCAATTTTTAAGCTTTTCTCATGTTCTTGGACATTTTGGAAATGTCTTTGAGTCCTCTAACCAATGTCTTTGGTACCATGTCATTTTGATTTACCAATCTCAAGTTATGGCCTTTGACTTAAAGTCTCTTTTTGTTGACTTTTGAAAATGACCTATAATGTTGAAATTGATAACTTTTTGTGAGAGCATTTCTTGGACTTGAAGTATGAAGATGAGTTGTAGGAAATGTCTTTCTCTTCAAAATGAGCTTTGGATGGAATTTTTCTGATAATCCATGTGAAAGTTATGCCCTGGTCAATTTCAGTTGACTTTTTCAACTGTCCAAATAAGGAAACCTTTGCATCTTTGATGATTTCTGAGCCAAATTTTGAGAATCATGATCAAGCATTGATCAAATGATGTTTGTGGCTTCAAAATGATATGTTGACCAAAAATTTGAACTTTTGACTGTCAAATGACCATTTTGCCCCTACAGTTGACTGTAGTGCAATTAGGGTTTTGACTGTGCAATTTTGTGCTGAATGCCTTGAAACTTGATATGAGGATACTTGACCATATTTGTAGGCATGTGAGACTTGATTGGGCCTTTTAAAACTTCCTTTTCTTGATCAGAACACAAACCCTAGTTTTGACTGTATAGGAGACCTTTGCACTGTGCAACCCTTGGGGAATTTTGTGACTTGGCTTGGCAATTTCTTGGAGAATATGGGAGGGCAAATTTTGGGGTACAACAGTTGCCCCTGTTCAATCTTCTTAGACCTGAGGATGCAGATTGGCTGACGTGCCTTTCGTAATCCGAGGGTAGAAGATGATTGAACACTAGAGTGCCCAGAAATTTGTGCTCACATGGTTGCAGTGTGGTGGGGGAATAAGCTTATAGATGCCATTTAGAGGTTGCTGGATAGGATGATGGGCTTATAGATGCCATCTGGATGTCGACCGTGTAAGAGATTCCTTAGCGAGAACCTGCATACCTGCAAAAGAAAAAAGAGTACCTGACACGTTGCAGGAGTTGATTTCAGATGCTTAGCATAGATATGTCCTGACTGGTTACAGGAGCTGAGTCTGGAGCTTCAAACGGCGATGAATGAACCAGGGATGGTTACTGTCTTAGCATGAATGGTAAGAGAACCTTGGGTGACTTTAACTTCAACAACGCTCGTTGAGAAAAATCTTGGGTGTCTTCTACTGGGATAAGAATCAGGGAGATCTTAGGGTCGATCTGACTGAACCAGAGAAGGCCTTTGACTGGATAAGCATCAGGAAAATCTTAGGGTCGACTTAACTGAACCAGACAAGGTCTTGAAATGTCTTCAACTGGATAAGCATCAGGGAGATCTTGGGGTCGATCTGACTGAACCAGAGAAGGCCTTTGACTGGATAAGCATCAGGAAAATCTTAGGGTCGATTTAACTGAACCGGTCTAGGTCTTGAAATATCTTCAACTGGGTAAGCATCAGGGAGATCTTAGGGTCGATCTGACTGAACCAGAGAAGGCCTTTGACTGGATAAGCATCAGGAAAATCTTAGGGTCGATTTAACTAAACCGGACAAGGTCTTGGAATGTCTTCAACTGGATAACCATCAGGGAGATCTTAGGGTCGATCTGACTGAACCAGAGAAGGCCTCTGACTGGATAAGCATCAGGAAAATCTTGGGGTCGATTTAACTGAACCGGACAAGGTCTTGGAATATCTTCAACTGGGTAAGCATCAGGGAGATCTTAGGGTCGATCTGACTGAACCAGAGAAGGCCTTTGACTGGATAAGCATCAGGAAAATCTTGGGGTCGATTTAACTGAACCGGACAAGGTCTTGAAATATCTTCAACTGGATAAGCATCAGGGGAGATCTTAGGGTCGATCTGACTGAACCAGAGAAGGCCTTTGACTGGATAAGCATCAGGAAAATCTTAGGGTCGATCTAACTGAACCGGGCAAGGTCTTGGAATATCTTCAACTGGGTAAGCATCAGGGAGATCTTAGGGTCGATCTGACTGAACCAGAGAAGGCCTTTGACTGGATAAGCATCAAGAAAATCTTAGGGACGATTTAACTGAACCGGACAAGGTCTTGGAATGTCTTCAACTGGATAAGCATCAGGGAGATCTTAGGGTCGATCTGACTGAACCAGAGAAGGCCTCTGACTGGATAAGCATCAGGAAAATCTTGGGGTCGATTTAACTGAACCGGACAAGGTCTTGGAATATCTTCAACTGGGTAAGCATCAGGGAGATCTTAGGGTCGATCTGACTGAACCAGAGAAGGCCTTTGACTGGATAAGCATCAGGAAAATCTTAGGGTCGATTTAACTGAACCGGTCTAGGTCTTGAAATATCTTCAACTGGGTAAGCATCAGGGAGATCTTAGGGTCGATCTGACTGAACCAGAGAAGGCCTTTGACTGGATAAGCATCAGGAAAATCTTAGGGTCGATTTAACTGAACCGGTCTAGGTCTTGAAATATCTTCAACTGGATAAGCATCAGGGAGATCTTGGGGTCGATCTGACTGAACCAGAGAAGGCCTTTGACTGGATAAGCATCAGGAAAATCTTAGGGTCGATTTAACTGAACCGGTCTAGGTCTTGAAATATCTTCAACTGGATAAGCATCAGGGAGATCTTAGGGTCGATCTGACTGAACCAGAGAAGGCCTTTGACTGGATAAGCATCAGGAAAATCTTAGGGTCGATTTAACTGAACCGGTCTAGGTCTTGAAATGTCTTCAACTGGATAAGCATCAGGGAGATCTTAGGGTCGATCTGACTGAACCAGAGAAGGCCTTGGAACATAGCTAAGCATTTAACTGGATCTTTCCTGAAAGGTAAAGGTCAGTCATATGTTATGCATGATATGAATCAAGCAATGATGTTCTCAATATAAATGAGACTTGTATGATATGATGTGTCTATGCATGTTGTAATGATGTATGTGATATTTTATGTATGTGTTTTTCGTCTAGGAAAGTGAATCCTTGACAGGTGCCGGGAAGTCGTATCCTGGGCTGATGTTGAAGAATAGATTTTGCTTCCGCTGGGGATGATAACTGCAGGAGTACCGGTAGGAGAAGATGACTCCGTTGCGGAATAAACTTGGCAAAGGGAAGATTCTGCGGGGAGAAAAGATACTCTAGTGATCATGCTGGGGATTGATACTCTGTGGGGATAGAGATGCTTTGCTGAATTGTTGATAATAGTTTGCTGGGGATAGGAAGACTTTGTCGACGACGCTCTTTCCGTGGCTTTTGGCTGAGGATAACCCAGTTATATCCTGTTAAGGAAATAACTCTTTAAATCAAGCCGGACGACGTGTTCGTGTTCTGCGAGGAGATGAGCTTCCAGAATCTACTGGGGATAAGCTTACTGCTTGGGGATATGAATTCCAACTTTCCTGGGAAATTGGATTGGACTCTCCTGGGGAGTTTTGAACTGCGTCGAGGAAGGGATTCCTTTGAATGTTGGTATACCGCCGGGGAACAATCTTTAGACCAAGACTGCCGGGGATGCTTGTTTGAGAACATATGCTGCTGGGGAATGTTGATATCTGCTGGAGGATACCCAACTTCTTTGAGATTTGATAATTTTGCTTGGAGAAGAATGTATTTTTTTGCTTACCCTCTGGGGAATTAAGGTATCTGGTTATGTTCTTTAGCTGAACCTTACCTTGGTACCTTGGAGGACAGAACAATTAGACTGCTCAGACAACTCTTTATTGCCCCCGTTTCTAGTGTCACCTGTAATTAATTCCTTTGTTTCGTATGCAAATATTTATGAGTTAGCAAATTATTGTCAATGCATATATCACAAATTGAACCTTGGACGTTCTTCGCAAAACAAAACAGAAAAAGCAAAACACTTGGCACGTTTAACTGAAAATATATTTGTATTGATTTTTGAATGGCCTGAAAGATAGGCGTTTTGTGTACAAGAGGCTGACGTCCTAGTAAGAGGAACGCCGCTGAATAAGAGAGTTTATACAAATTTTGTACAAAAGAAAATAAAACAGCTGTGTGAAGTGAATGATCCCACTGGGTTTCAACTCTGCTATTGCCTTTATAACTCCGAGCGTCTCATCACTTGATGACCTTGGTTGAAGGTGAAGCTGACTGATCGATGCCGTCTGAACTTGATGTAGATACCGGATTCTGGATGCAAAGTGATTAATGAGACATAGTATTACGCTTTTATCCCTAATTTTTGCCTGGACCGCCCTTTCGGGTTTTCGGTCCACCGGGATACCCATTTTTGCCCAAGCCGCCTTTTCAGGTTTTCGACTTGCCGGGTGTACAGATTTTTCATTTTCATCCCTTCATTTTGCCCGAACCCTTTTGGTTCGACGGGAAGCCCTAATTTTTGCCTAGGCATGTCAGCCTAGCGGGTCTTTTTTATGCGTAGTATCTTTTTACTATGTCTGCATTGGCGGGGTGAGGAAGGTCGTCACCATCCATATTGGTCAATATCATGGCTCCTCCTGAGAACACATGTTTAACCACAAATGGCCCTTCGTACGTAGGGGTCCATTTGCCCCTTGGATCACTCTGAGGAAGGATGATTCTCTTGATTACCAGATCCCCAACTTGATATTCCTGTGGTCTGACCTTTTTGTTAAATGCCTTGATCGTCCGTTTTTGGTACGTCTGACCATGACAGATAGCAGCAAGTCTATTTTCGTCAATGAGGTTGAGTTGATCAAGTCGTGTCTGGATCCAATCATCTTCGTTCAGATTTGCATCCTTCATTATCCGGAGAGAGGGTATTTGTACTTCAATCGGCAAGACTGCCTCCATACTGTAAACCAGAGAGAACGGAGTTGCCCCGGTTGACGTCCTAGCTGAGGTTCGGTACCCATGCAGAGCGAACGGTAACATCTCGTGCCAATCTTTGTAAGTCACTGTCATCTTTTGCACGATTTTCTTGATGTTCTTATTTGCTGCTTCTACAGCCCCATTCATCTTCGGTCTGTAAGGAGAAGAATTGTGGTGCTGTATTTTGAACTGTTCGCAGAGCTCAGCGATCATCTTATTATTCAGATTGGTACCGTTGTCTGTAATAATCCGCTCAGGGACGCCGTACCGACAGATCAGGTTATGCCGAATGAACCGTGCCACAACAGTCTTGGTTACCGTAGCGTAGGAAGCCGCTTCAACCCACTTCGTGAAGTAATCAATCGCTACCAGGATGAAGTGATGCCCGTTAGATGCTGTAGGTTTAATCTCACCTATCATGTCTATGCCCCACATTGCAAATGGCCAAGGCGCAGTCAGAACATTCAGGGGAACCGGAGGAACATGCACCTTGTCTGCATAGATCTGGCACTTGTGGCATGTCCTGGAGTGTTGGTAACAGTTGGCTTCCATTGTGGACCAGTAATATCCTGCCCGTAGGATCTTCTTAGCCATAGTATGTCCACTAGAATGCGTACCAAAGGTCCCTTCATGCAGCTCTTCCATGATCCTTTCTGCTTCAGTCTTGTCCACACAACGCAGTAAGGTTGAATCATGATTTCGCTTGTACAAGATGTCGTTGCTTAAGAAGAACTTGGCTGCGAACCTTCTCAGGAATTTCTTATCGTTGACAGAGGCACCTTCAGGGTATTCCTGAGCTTCCAGATATCTCTTCACTTCGTGGTACCAAGGCTTCTCAGTCACCAATTCAGTTTCAAGATCACAACAGTATGCCGGTTCGTCCAGTTTCCATATGATGATTCGGGGAGCCTCGTTATCCCATTTGACCTTGAACATTGAAGACATTGTAGCTAACGCGTCCGCTAACTGATTCTCTTCTCTTGGAAAGTGCTCAAAGGTTATCTCTGTGAAGTGGGGGATCAGGGTCAACACACATTCTCTGTAAGGAATCAGGTTTGGATGTTTCGTATCCCACTCTCCTTTGATCTGATTGATCACAAGAGCGGAATCTCCGAAGACACTTAGAAATTTGATCCTTAGGTCGATCACAGCTTGAAGACCCATGATACACGCCTCATACTCCGCCATGTTGTTGGTACAGTTGAAACATAGCCGGGCAGTGAGTGGAGTATGAGTACCTTGAGGTGATATGATTATGGCGCCGATACCATTTCCCAAAGCATTGGAGGCCCCGTCAAAGTGCATGGACCATCGGGATCCTGGTTCAGGTCCTTCATCCGGTCCAGGTACTTCACAATCTGTCACTATCATGATGCTTTCATCCGGAAACTCGAAGTTCATTGATTGATAGTCATCTACAGCTTGATGTGCCAGGTGGTCTGCCAATACACTTCCCTTGATGGCTTTCTGGGTTGTATATTGAATGTCGTATTCCGTCAAGATCATTTGCCATCTTGCAATTCTCCCAGACAGAGCAGGCTTTTCGAATATGTATTTTATAGGATCCATCTTTGAGATCAACAAGGTAGTGTGAGTCAGCATATACTGTCTCAGCCGGCGAGCAGCCCATACCAAAGTGCAGCAAGTTTTCTTAAGCAGTGAGTATCGGGTCTCACAGTCGGTAAACTTTTTGCTAAGGTAATAAATGGCATGCTCTTTTCGGCCAGACTCGTCATGCTGCCCCAGCACACACCCCATTGAGTTGTCAAGCACTGTTAGGTATAGTATCAGAGGTCTCCCTTCCACCGGTGGCATAAGGATAGGTGGTTCTTGGAGATACTCTTTGATTCTGTCAAAAGCAGCCTGACATTCATCGTTCCAACGTACTACCTGATCTTTCTTCAGCAGCTTGAAGATTGGCTCACAGGTAGCAGTCAGATGTGAGATGAATCGAGCAATGTAATTCAGGCGTCCTAAAAAGCCTCTGACTTCCTTCTCTGTCTTAGGAACTGGCATCTCTTGAATAGCTTTGACCTTAGCAGGGTCCACTTGAATTCCCTTGTCACTGACCACGAAGCCTAGCAACTTCCCAGATCTTACC
This sequence comes from Vicia faba, assembly GCA_948472305.1. Classification (NCBI taxonomy): domain Eukaryota; kingdom Viridiplantae; phylum Streptophyta; class Magnoliopsida; order Fabales; family Fabaceae; genus Vicia; species Vicia faba. The sequence goes on from OX451739.1 coordinate 844,063,660, forward strand.
CCGAAGGTGCACTTGTTCGGGTTCAATCTCAGTTTATACAGTTTCAGACGGTCAAACAACTTCTGCAGATGATCTAGATGCTCTTCCTCAGTCTGGGACCTTGCGATCATGTCGTCCACATACACTTCTATCTCATGATGGATCATATCATGAAATAAGGCAACCATGGCATGTTGGTAGGTTGCCCCAGCGTTCTTTAATCCAAATGGCATGACCTTGTAACAGAAGGTGCCCCACTGAGTAACAAACGTAGTCTTTTCCATGTCTTCAGGTGCCATCTTGATCTGGTTGTAATCTGAAAAGCCATCCATGAAAGAGAACACTTTGTGCTGAGCCGTATTATCAACAAGGACATCAATGTGAGGTAAGGGGAAGTCATCCTTGGGGCTAGCCCTGTTCAAATCCCTGTAATCGACACACATTCTGACCTTACCGTCTTTCTTAGGTACCGGCACCACATTAGCAACCCACTGAGGGTAAGAAGTTACTGCAAGGAACCCCACATCAAACTGTTTCATGACCTCGGATTTAATCTTCTCGGACATCTCTGGACGCATCCGACGGACCTTTTGCTTAACTGGAGGGCAGTCTTCCTTAGTTGGCAAGTGATGGACCACAATATCGGTATCCAACCCGGGCATGTCTTCGTAGGACCAGACAAAGATCTCCATATAATCATGTAACATCTTGGTTAACCGTTGCTTCACGCTGAGCTCTAGGTTGGCACCAATCTTTACCTCTTTCCTGTCTGTCTCTGTACCCAGGTTTATGGTTTCCACTGGCTCTTCATGGGGTTGAATTGCCCTCTCTTCCTGAAGCAACAATCTTGCAAGCTCGCCAGGCACTTCGCAATCATCTTCACCTTCGTCTTCGGCTAAGTTGATCGGATTTTCGAAGTCATAATTGGCAGTAGCAGAGTTGTTATCAGCGAGATCCAGAGTGGATTGAAACCTGTATGAGTGAGTGTGTGTGTAAATACAGCTGTTTTGAAATATATGTAAAGGAAAAGAATGACAGAAAAGGAGCACAATATTTGCAATGCGAAAAATACGTCCAAGATTTTCATTCATGATATATGAAATGACAGTTTGTATGCCCTCACAAATAGAACCACGGTGCCTCGGGTAAGACATCGGGCCATAGAGTTTATCATTGTTTATTACAAAATAACGAAACATAGGAATTCATTACTCAATAACAAGAGAAACAGGGAGATTTTCTTTTGCACTCCAATTGTTAAGTCCACCGTCGGTTGCTGGATAGATCCAGCTATCAAACTCAGCTTCATCAACTTCCTCTTCGTCCCCAATAGCATTAACCCCATGAGCAGGTAGGGGAGCTGTCACCACATTAGGCTTCTCAGATGCCTCGAACTGTACCTCCTGGGCATCAATAAGGTCCTGTAGCTTGTTCTTTAGCGCCCAACAGTCATCAGTAGAGTGCCCCGGGCTATCTGAATGGTAAGCACAACGAGCATTCGGGTTGTACTTAGGAGATGCAGTATTTGGGAACTTCGGTGCCTCCCTGACAGTCACCAAATTGGTTGAGAGCAACTGTGGCAGGATTTGCAATAGGGTCATGCTTAACCGGGTGAATTCTCTCCGGGGCCTTTCAAACTTTTGAGGATTGTTTGGCCGGGGAGCGGCAGCAGGCTTAGCAATCATCACCGTACTGACAGATTGGCGGTGCTCAGGTCTCTCTGATTTCCTGGAACCATATATAGCGCTAGATTCCTTCTTGAAGGGTTTCTTCTCAGAACTAGATGATGTACCCTTCGGAATTTTTCCAGACTTTAACCCAGCTTCAATCCTCTCTCCAGTCAAGATTAGATCAGTGAACCCTGCAGACGAATTCCCGATGAGATGGTTGAAAAATGGCCCAGATAGGGTCCCCAAGAACATGTCTACCAACTCCCGATCAGTCAACGGAGGCTGCACCCTGCCAGCCAGGTCTCTCCACTTTTGAGCGTACTCCTTAAAACCTTCGCTTGCACCTAGCGACATACCCTGGAGTTGGGTACGTGTAGGGGCAAGGTCGGCATTATATTGATACTGCTTGTAGAAAGCAGTAGCCAACTCCTCCCAGTTACGAACCTTGGTCCCATCCAGCTGATAGAACCATTCGAGATGAGTCCCTGAAAGACTCTCTTGGAAGAAGTGGATCCATAAATTCTTATCCGCAGAGTACGGCTGAATTTTCCGAACATAGGACCTTAAATGCAGCTTGGGACAAGACGCCCCGTCATACTTAGAGAAGGAGGGTGCTTTGAACTTATGAGGGATGATCACACCAGTTGACAAACCCAGATCTCCGAAATCCAGCCCAGGTACCTGCTGAACCTCCATAGCCTTCAACCTATCCTCCAGTTGCTTGTATTTGTCGTCTGCGGGAGGGTACTGCTCTTCATTGTAATCGGTCTCGTTGTCGGAGACTACCGGACTAGGAACCCTTGCTTCTGCCGGAGGAGTACCCTTGCCAACAGAAGAACCAGCCTCTTCATGCTGCAGCGTATTGCCAAACCTTCGGCCCGAGTTGAACAGAACAGTTCTTCTCTTCTTCTTCTTCTCCTTCTTCAGGAGCATAGCCTTCAGTTCTTCTTGGCCCTGAGCCAGACCCTTGATTAATTCCTGGAATTGTGCATTCTGCACCTGAAGAGCCTTGATTGATGTCTCGGTTGATGCAGATTCGGGATTCATGATGCTGAAATAAACAGCGAAGAACTGTAAGCAACCTGAAAAGAGGAAAAACCTGCTATGCACATGATGAATGAGATGTGTTCATGCAATGCATTCAAGGGTTCGAAAATTCAACTTTGTTGTAGACAAAAAGGAACACACGTTATCATTAGAGAAATCATTGTTTAATACATTAAGGCCTCATGGGTAAAAGTACAAAAAATCAAATCAATCCCAAAATACACTGCGCATCCTCTTTGGAGCTATGTAGGTGTTGAGATTCCTCTCCTCATGCAACAGGCGGGTGAGCTCCAAGACCTTCTTTTCACTGGCACGTAGACTGGTCTCAAGAGAATTCCTTTCCTCTTTAAGCTGGACCCAACTCTTCTGCATCTCTTCCCAGGATGTAGGCATATCAGGGTGCTGGATAGTGTGGGACACTTCCCCTTCCAAGACTGGTTCTTTGATTACTGGGAGCATATGAGGATAAGGCATCACTAACTTCTGGGAGCGGGCGCGTACCCACTTGAGGTAAGGTTCCAACGGGATGGAGTTCCTGTGCCCCAGTGTCTTGCTGTTTATCCTACTGGGCATCCTCCAAGCTCTGATAAATCTCTGGCGAAGTCCTTGAGTATCGTTGTCGAAGTCAAAAACTATGTCAGGAATTAACATGTCATGAGGACCATCCCTCCGAGCATAACCAAACTGTCTCCAAGCCAGGCATGGGCTATAAGTAATACCTCCTCTAATTCCAAGTAAAGGAACGTTAGGGTACTCCCCGCAACGATCAATGATAGTGACATCTTCTCTGGACCTAGGGCACCAATGTATATATGCATGTGTAAGAGTCATCAACCGTTGTGACCATCTCAAACCCCGCTCATTCTTCAAGACTGATTGTGGAAGGTGCGAAATAAACCACCTTCCCAGGAGAGGAGTGCAACACATAAGGACGCCTCTTTTTCTCATGGTTCGAGTGTAACATGAGTGAAGGATGTCCCCCAGCAATGTAGGTATGGGATTCCTGGACATAAAGATCTGGACAGCACTGATATCAATAAGCTGATCTGGGTTAGGAAACAACACCAAACCATAAACAAGAAGGGCCACAACCTCTTCAAAAGCTTGCAAGTCAAGGGAGTTCCAACATTCAAGGGCCTTTTCAAACAGAAACCTGGCTAAGAACCCTTTGATACCACTTCTAACTTCCCAATGTCCTTTGAGGTCAGATGACTGTAGGTGCAAGGCTTTAGCAATCTCTTCAAGCTTAGGTTCCTTTTCTTTACCGTTGAAGGGTAGCTGATCAAGGATAGGGATCTTCAGGAGCCGGGAGAACTCCTCCAATGTAGGTACCAACTGATAGTCCAAGAAGGTGAAACAGTGATGCAGAGGGTCAAAGAATTGAAACAAGACCTTTATCATATCTTCCTCAATGTTGGTGTTGACCAAACTGATGAGGCTTCCATGTCTTTCACTGAATGAAGAGTTCTCGGGAATCCTGGATATGAGCTCCTTAAGCTGAGGAGGGATCCTTACAAGACTGATTTGAATTGTCTTTCTACGAACAGTTTCCATGTCCTACAAAACAAGAACAAAGATGAAAATTCGAACCCCTGAAATGGTTAGTCAATGCATATGATGCTGGATGATGTCATGATGCTATGATTAAACACACCACAGATATTTACAAAGACAAACATGTAAGGCACACAAGGCACACAAGACAAGCCCTTAAGGTTTAAGGCCAGCATGGGGTCTGGGTAGTACCCTCTTGAAGTTGGTGGGTTCAACCTGTCCTAATCAAAGTAACCGGGTTCTAAGGTTCCCAATATCACGGGATTGCTTTCATTATTCATCGTTTCGATTTAGCCACTGAACTGGCGACCGAAATATTCCAGGAAAGCAATCCTCAATTGAGTGTAGTATCGAGTATCAACCAACCTCGGACTGCACCAAAGTCAGTTATCTCACTACCCTAAAGAGGCCAAGATAGTTCAATTAAGGTTCCTAAGGTCTGTTGATGCTTCACGACACCACGCGGAGGCCCCGTACTCTCCTTGACTGAACTCAAGGGTTACCGGTACACACCAAAGTGCCACATCAACGTAGCAGACTGTTTCAACCATGTCGGTATACCCCGCACAGTTCCCTCACAGCCTTGTTGCTACTTTCTAAGAAGGTATCCCCCAGATCCGGGTTAGGATCTATAGAACTCCCAAGCAACCCACAATTTAAAGCACACAAGGAAAGCAACTGAAAACACAGTGATCTTAGTCCTAAGGTACACCTCACTTTATAAGATTTCCCCAGCAGAGTCGCCAGTTCTGTGATCGGTGGATCTGGAACTGACTGTTTAAAGCTGGTTCGCGAAATGTCGCGGAAGCAAGAGTCGCCACCGTCTTTTATTTTCTCCAAATGGAAAGGACAAAAGCACAGAAAAATTCCTTATAGAGATTGCTCTCGGTTCGGGAGGTAGATTATAGAAAGGGAAGGTGTTAGCACCCTTTCTATCCATGGTTATCCATGGGCTCTTAGATACTTGCTCACTTGTGTTTTCAAAAATGGTTTGTTTGCTTTTCAACTGTGGGTTTTAAAAAGTTTCTTTGAAAATTCCAGTTCGACTCTTGTATCGGTCCTCAAGAGTGTTTGAAAAGTTGCTTTCGAAAGCTTTTTGAAAAGGTGTCGGTGTGAAAAGTATTTTTGATTTGTTTTGAAATTTAGAGCAAGTATCTTAGAGTTGTCTACCTACCCTAAGGAATTCGTCTGTGTAAATGTCCTTTAAAGTAGTGCCATCCCACCATTGAGAGGTAGGTAGCACCACCGTTGGAGGTGTTCGGGTCAATTCGAGGTTCGGGAAATGGTGATCACCAGAGCAATGGGAAGACACCTTAGAAGCTACCCTCATGCCAGGTTCCCGGATCATGAGGACTTACTAAAACATCCTCTACTCGACGATCACCTTTCGAGGCAAGGCAACAGTGAGGCGTACCCTAGGGGTGGTGTGTGATTCGTGTGTCGTTTTCATTTGTATTTGTCTTGTCATGTTAAAGTGTTCTACGCTTGTTTTTATTATGGCCATTCATTCTTGCATGCTTTGTTTAACAGTTAAAAGTTGCGAGAAAGTAAATCTAAAGCAATTACAAATGGCGCGGGTCCACATCGCCAAAATTAAACCGGACCCGATTTGACAGAAAAGTAAATAAAGCAAAAGAAATAAAAGTGCGAGAAGTAAATGTTACAAAGCTTCGGGAGAGATACATAATTATTTAAGCGGAAAAAGAAATAAGTATGCGAAATTAAACAGTTAAAAATATGGGCGTTGGACCCTTTCGCAAAAATTAAAATTAATAAGGAATTAAAATTAAAATTTAAAAGAAAATGTTTTTTGGGTTTTTTAGGTTTTTTAAGATTTAATAGAAAAAGAGAATTAATTAAAACTAAAATAAAATGTTAAACCTAGTTCTAATTATTTTTTAAGTTATTAAGAAAACATTACAATCTAACCTAAATTAAACCCTAATTTATTTATGTACCATTTAATTATAAAAACAAATAAAATAAATATTATTATGAGAAAGAAAAATAAAATAAGGAATAAAATTTATTAAACCTAATTCTACATTTTTTAGATTTTTGTTAAAAGAATTAAAGTTAAAACACCTAATTTAAATTAATTTATTTACATGCAAGTTTATTTATAAAAATACTAAAATAAGTAATATTTTATTATTTTTTCCTTTTTCTGATTTTTATGTGTTTTCATATTTTTGTGAGAATAATTAATTAAATTAAACAAATAAAGAAAATAAAACAATAATAAAAAATAAAATATAAGAAGAATATGAAAAATTGCAAACCAGGGGGGTTTCAGTCCCAATATGGAGGTTAAGTTTGTGAAATTCTGGCCCATTTAGTATAGCCTTCTTTGACTTTTTTGCTAGCACGCTGATGTGTTGACTGGAGCGTAGCATGTTCTTGAGATCCATACCTTGATTTAATCTCCCAGGACGCGTGGCTGGCTTGATGATGGGGGTGTACGCTATGCCTTGACATTGAAAACGCACATGAATTCCTGTGGAAAAATAATATGAAGAATAACACAGACCTGGGGCTCGAACCCAGGTCTTGGATGTTGAAGCAATGAGCGTTTGCCAGCTGAGCCACTGAACCTTTTTGATATATTAGTAACAAATAAATAATATAAAAGAAAAGAAAAACATTAGTGGATTAAAGCGCGAAATATTCAAACGTGCCAATCAGCGTTCGCCAACACATCGTCTTCCTCACGTGTTTTCTTTTTTTCTGAAACAAGAACATATGGCAACGGTTTTAGACGCGTTTCCTTAGGCTAGCTATTCAAAAATAGCGATTAGCTCTCAAGGGTTCATAAATTGAGCGCGAGCATGTTGTTTTCTTCGTCCAAGCTCCCTGAATCCATCCATGGCATTGTGGTGGTCGAATTTTACGTTATTAGGAAACCCCTAATTGGGAGCCCAAGAAACCCTAGACTGCATCAATGGCAAAATCACGTATATAGCACAAAAACGCAATTAATTTGCATGGTTAGTTTCAGGAACTCATAACAAACATGAATCAATGAATAAAAATTGCAAAGTATGCACAAATCATGATGCGCGATTCTGAAAATTTCTTGACACAGTTTGTATTAGTGTTACCAATTCTTGGAGTTTTGATGGATGATTCTGATTGGAATACACTCAATAGACCTTGAGCAAGCTATTGGAATGAAAATTAGGCTTTGAATCGCCCTGGAATGATGATTTCAGTTTTGGCTTTTTTCAACAATTTTCCAAGTTTTTTCTTAGTTCTTCTGCGCAGCTTTTTGTCTATGTCCATTAGGGTTATGATCCTGGCATATATATGAATCAATTAGGTTAACAAATTGGATCCAAATCTCTTGTAATCATTGATTGAATATTTGATTTTTTTAAGATCTTTTTCCATATCTTTTCCACATGTCTTTGTATCAATTAGCATCCAATTAAGCCAAATCTTTCCATAATTGTGCAAGCACGAAATATTGAGTTCAAAACATGCATGAAAAGATTTATTAGGTCAAGTTATATATTTTTCACATATTTAAATGATTTAAATGAATTAATATGAATAATAATTCAAATAAATAAATAAAAAATGAGAAAATACTTCCCTTTGGGCCAAGTGGTCGTGCACATGCTTGGAATGATGAATCATGGAAGAAAAATGGGCCCATTAGCATTTTTAGGTCATTTGAATCAATGTTGACTTTTCAAAATATCCAAAAATTTCCCAATTTCCACAAGGCATAACTTGCTCAATTTTTAAGCTTTTCTCATGTTCTTGGACATTTTGGAAAGGTCTTTGAGTCCTCTAACCAATGTCTTTGGTCCCATGTCATTTTGATTTACCAATCTCAAGTTATGGCCTTTGACTTAAAGTCTCTTTTTCTTGACTTTTGAAAATGACCTATAATGTTGAAATTGATAACTTTTTGTGTGAGCATTTCTTGGACTTGAAGTATGAAGATGAGTTGTAGGAAATGTCTTTCTATTCAAAATGAGCTTTGGATGGAATTTTTCTGATAATCCATGTGAAAGTTATGCCCTGGTCAATTTCAGTTGACTTTTTCAGCTGTCCAAATAAGGAAACCTTTGCATCTTTGATGATTTCTGAGCCAAATTTTGAGAATCATGATCAAGCATTGATCAAATGATGTTTGTGGCTTCAAAATGATATGTTGACCAAAAATTTGAACTTTTGACTGTCAAATGACCATTTTGCCCCTACAGTTGATTGTAGTGCAATTAGGGTTTTGACTGTGCAATTTTGTGCTGAATGCCTTGAAACTTGATATGAGGATACTTGACCATATTTGTAGGCATGTGAGACTTGATTGGGCCTTTGAAAACTTCCTTTTCTTGATCAGAACACAAACCCTAGTTTTGACTGTATAGGAGACCTTTGCACTGTGCAACCCTTGGGGAATTTTGTGACTTGGCTTGGCAATTTCTTGGAGAATATGGGAGGGCAAATTTTGGGGTACAACACTAACCAAATAGTTTAATTGTGTTTTTGTGCATTATTGGAGAATCTGCCATTGTTATATTCTAGGGTTTTGCAAGCTTGGAATTGGGCGTTTTTTAACGCTGTAAAATTAGAGGACCTCGATGCCATGATCATGTTCAGCGCACTTGGACGAGAAAGATAGGACCCTCGCGCCTAATTTATGAGGCCACACGGCCTATTCGCTATTTTCTGGAAGGGCATATTCTGGAACGGTCCAAAAACCGTTGCTTATAGTTTTGTGTTTCAGGAAAAATAAACGAAGAAGAAGAAGATGATGCGTGGAAGAATACCATTGGGTGATTCAAATAATTAGCGCGTTTTTTTTATTTGTCCACTAATCCATTGTTTTCTTATTATATTATTTAGTGTCCATTAGATTAAATAATAAGCGCGCTGGCTTGAGTGGTAGGGAAGACGCTTGGTAAATCACAGGACCTGGGTTCGAACCCCAGGTCCTCACCCCCCTTTCATATTATTTTTCATATAATGTTCATATGCAGTTTCAGCGCTAAGGTGTACCATACGTCCTCAAAATCAAGCCTTTCACGCATATGATGAGATCAATCCAAGGGCTGTCGCTGGAAGCACATCATGGACATGAGTCAAAAACGTTGCACGCTAGTGAAAAAGTCTACGAGGCCTGAAGCTTATTGGGCCCAAATTGCTAAAGTCTCACCTCCAAATTAGGGGCAGAACCCCCTAGGTTTGAATTTTTATTTCTTTTCTTTATTTTACTTATTTCAAATATTTTTTTTTAATTAGTTTCCTTAATTTAATTATTTTCATAAAAAACAAAAAAAAAAACAAAAAAAATCAGAAAAAGACAAAAATTAAAATACATTTATTTAATTAATATTTTTTTTGTAAATAAAATTCATTAATTCCCTTAGTTTTAAATTTAGGTTAACCTTAACTTTTTTTAATAAAAATCTAAAATTGGTAGAATTAGGGTTTGAATAATAATTTTTATCCCTTTTTCTTTTCTTTCATAATAATTAAATATTTACTATTATTTATTTTTTGTAATTAAATTGCATGTAAATAATTAGATTAATATTAGGTTAAAATTTAATGCTTTCTTAATAAACTAAAAACAATTAAAATTAGGGTTAATCTTTTAATTTCATTTAAACCTTTTTCATTAAAATCATAAAATACAAAAATACCAAAAAACAATTTCTTTTCATTTTAATTTCATTAATTTAATAATTTAATTTAGTTTCATAAAAAAGGGTCCAACGCCCTCGTTTCAACTTTTATTCAATTCGCATATTTATTTCTTTTCCTTTTAATATTTATGTACCTCTCCCAAAGCCATGTAACATTTATATTTCGCACCTTATTTTATTTCTTTATTTATTTTCTGTCAAATCGGGTCCTGGAAATTTTGGCGATGTGGACCCGCGCCTTTTGTAATAGCTTTAGAACTTTTATTTCTCGCAATATTTTAACTATTAACAAATGCATGTAAGAATGAATGTCAAAATAAAAATAACGCGTAGATCACCCATGACATGAATAAGACAAAAATAAATGAAAACGACACACAAGTCACACACCACCCCTAGGGTACGCCTCACTATTGCCTTGCCTCGAAAGGTGATCGTCGAGTAGAGGATGTCTTAGTAAGTCCTCATGATCCGGGAACCTGGCATGAGGGTAGCTTCTAAGGTGTCTTCCCATTGCTCTGGTGATCACCATGTCCCGAACCTCGAATTGACCCGAACACCTCCAATGGTGGTGCTACCTACCTCTCAATAGTGGGATGGCACCACTTTAAAGGACATCTACACAGACGAATTCCTTAGGGTAGGTAGACGACCCTAGATACTTGCTCTAATTTCAAAACAAATCAAAAATACTTTTCACACCAACACATTTTCAAAAAGCTTTCGAAAGCATTTTTCAAACACTCTTGAGGACCGATACAAGAGTCGAACTGAAATTTTCAAAGAAACTTTTTTAAAAACCCACAGTTGAAAAGCAAACAAACCATTTTTTGAAAACACAGATGAGCAAGTATCTAAGAGCCCATGGATAACCATGGATAGAAAGGGTGCTAACACCTTCCCTTTCTATAAATCTACCTCCCGAACCGAGAAACTATCTCATAAGGAATTTTGCTGTGCTTTTGTCCTGCCCATGTTGGAGAAAATAAAAGACGGTGACGACTCTTGCTTCCGCGACATTTCGCGAACCAGCGTTAAACAGTCAGTTCTAAATCCACCGATCACACCCAGAAATGGAGGGACCTGGCTGGAAGGGTGCAACCCCCTTTGAATGATCGAGAATTTATGGACATGTTCATGGGCACTCTAACAGGTCCAGTCTTTAATTTGTTGATTGGGAGTTCTTCGTCAGGGTTTACTCAGCTGATTTTGAATGCGAACAAGTTGAAAGTGGAATCAAAAGCGGGAAGATTCTGATGGCTACATCCTCTAGTACTGTGAAGAAACCATTTTCTAGTAAGACAGAGACTAATATTGTTTATGGACAGAGGAGTCATATCAAGAATGATCATCATCAGTCGATAGGAGCAGTATTGATTTCTAACCTAACCCTAGTTCAACGACCATAAGAACCAGGAAATCATCGTAGGTCAGACGCTCCGAGGAGACAATTCACCAGGATTAATATGCCATTGGCTCAAGAATTACAACATCTGTTGAAAGCACAAATGATAACATTGCGGGATAACCCAAATTCAATGTGTGCATACCATTCCAATAGTCTTGGGCACGACACCAATGATTGTTGGGCCCTAAAATGTAAAATCCAAGATTTGATTGATAACAAAGTGATTGAGTTTGACCCTCCAGAAACTCCTAATGTGATTATTGCGCCAATGCCCATTCATGGTAAAGGTATTAATGCTATTGACGATGTTTCCTATGTCTCCACCATAAGTGACTTTACCAATCCGTTGATGATCGTTAAGAAGAATCTGTTAAGAGTCAGTTTATTTCTGGGCTGCCTTGAAAATTGTTACCATTTTGCTTCCTAAATTAATGGTTATATGTGACTGAAGAAGGGTATTCAATGCCTGATTAATAGCCATGAAATTATATTCGAGAAAACTTCGTCCATGAAGAGTTTTCTTGAAAGTATATCTCAATAGCTAAGACTTGAAGATGTTTCTATAATCACAATTTCCAACACTCCTATAAGGATCACCTCTAGAGGCCCTATAAGGATTCTTGTTGAGCCAAGAGTGGCTCCCCTGATCATCACTGCACCGAGGCCAGTCCCGTATTCCTCCGACAAAGTTGTGCCTTGGAACTATGGGGCAGAAGTTTATTATCATGGTGTCAAGCAAGAGCCATGGATTACTGAAAATGAAGATCCTGAAATTACAAACATTGTTGGAACTAGTAAGGTTACTAGGACAAGAAGAATATTATCTCCAGAGATCTCTCCTCCAACACCTACTACAACACATGTTCATATCCCTGCTGCTGGGACAACTACTGACGCCCGAGGTAAAGAGAAGTTGATTGAGCCTGCCCAGATGAAAGCACCCTCAAAAGATGTCATAATTGAAGACCCTTCTAGACAAGAGATGGAAGAAATTCTGAAGATCATTCGTAAAAGTGACTACAAAATAGTTGAATAATTGGGGCAGACACCCTCAAAGATATCCATGTTGTCCTTGTTATTATGCTCTGAAGCACATGCTCAAGCTTTGTTGAAATTCCTGAAGAATGCCCATGTACCACATGAGACCATTGATGATCAATTTGAGAATTGTGTGGCAAGCCTAACTACTGATAATGGTTTAGGCTTTTTTGATGTAGATTTGACTCCGGCGGGAAAGAATCATAACAAGGCACTACACATTTCTATTGAGTGCAAAGGCACTGCTTTGGCGCATGTGTTAGTTGATATAAGTTCCTCCATGAATGTTTTACCCAAGTGTGCTTTGGATATGCTGGATTATGATGGGCTGGTGCTGAAACCCATCAATATTGTGGTAAGAGCCTACGATGGTTCAAAAATAATGGTCCACTAAGAGGTTGATCTTCTGATCAAGGTGGGATATCAAGTCTTCAATTAAACTTTTTATGTAATGGATATCCGCCCGACCTATTCCCGCTTGCTCAGACGCCCATGGATTCATGGGGCAGGTGCGGTTACCTCTACCTTACATCAAAAGCTGAAGTACCCAATGAAAGGGAAGATTGTCACAGTCTGTGGAGAGGAAGAATATATGGTCAGTCATTTGAATTCTTTCAAATATGTCGAAATGGACAATGAATTCATTGAAACCCCCTTCCAGACATTTTAAGTAATCCCTCTGACGATTGTTGTTGCTAAAGCTACTCTTACTACTCCTAAGATTACCAAGGACGCACCGAGAATGGCCTCTCTGAATGATTCTAGGGTTGTGCTAGAAGATAGAGGTTGTACTATCTGGGGAGAACTTCCTAATATCCCCTACAAATCTAACAAATTTGGATTGGGTTTCACTTCAAAAGCTAAGAAAGAGGTTCGTTGTGTTCGTGTTGGAGGACCACCTTTCCATATTAGCAACAATGAAGTCAATGCTCTGGAAGACACTTATAGTGATGGTGACTTGGACGAATGGATATTCCCTATTGTTGACAGAGGACTCAATAATTGGAATGCCAAAGACTTTGTATCAATCTCCTTCAGCCAGGAGTAATTTCTATTTCCTATTTTTATTACTTTAAGAAGTTTGTCTGTATAATTTATTTTAAAATAATGACTTTAAACCTTGTGCCTTACCCGGGGCACAAAGGTCCATTTGTTAAGGGTTTCCATTTCATATATCACATGCTCATTTAATGAAAATATTGGACGATTTTACATTCAATTTTTTCACTCCTTGCCTTTCTATTACTTTACTGCATTTTCAAATAGCCATGTGATTTTACATGCACACACACACACGCATTTGCAGATTAACATCCACTCCGGATCTCATTGACAATAATTCTACTTTTTCCATTTATGACTTCGACAATCCAACCTATCAAGTTGAAGATGAAGGTGAAGAAGATTGTGAGATGCTTGGAGAACTCACCATACTCCTGATACAAGAGGAAAAGGCTATCCAACTGCATGAAGAGCCAGTCGAGGTGATAAACTTGGGTACCGAGGCAGATAATAAAGAAGCCAAGATTGGCGCCAACCTGGAAGATAGTGTCAAGAGCGGATTGGTTCAGATGCTGCACGAATATGTTGAGGTATTCGCTTGGTCATATGAAGACATGATAGGGATCGATACTGATATCGTGGTTCATATTTTGCCAATGAGAGAGGGTTGTTATCCGATCAAACAAAAGGTTTGTCGCATGCTCCCTAATATGTCAGAGAAAATCAAGGCCAAGGTAATGAAACAGTTCAATGCAGGTTTCTTAGCAGTGACGTTGTATCCCCAATGGATTGCAAATTTTGTTCTAGTGCCAAAGAAAGACGGTAAAGTCCGTATGTATGTAGAATACATGGATTTAAATAGGGCAAGCCCTAAATGTGACTTCCCCCTCCGACATATTGATATCTTGGTTGACAACATCGCTCAACAGAATATATTCTCCTTCGTAGATGGCTTCTCAGGGTATAACCAAATCAAAATGGCACCTAAAGACATGGAGAAAACTACATTTGTCACACAGTGGGGCACCTTCTGTTACAAGGTCATGCCTTTTGGGCTGAAGAACGCAGGCGTAACTTATCAACCGGCTATGGTGGCTTTATTTCATGACATGATTCATCATGAGATAGAGGTCTATGTCGATGATATGATATCCAGATTTCAAAATGAGGAAGAACACCTTGACCATCTACACAAGTTATTTGAAAGGCTGAAAAAGTACAAACTGAAGCTGAAGCCAAACAAATGCATCTTTGGGGTAAGGTTTGGAAAACTCCTAGGTTTCGTCGTTAGTGGTAAAGGTATTAAGGTCGATCCTGCGAAAGTTAAATCTATCCAAGAAATGCCAGCTCCCTGTACTGAAAAGGAGCTCAGAGGTTTCTTGGGATGACTCAATTATATTGCCTGATTCATCTCTCAGTTGATTGCTACTTGGGAACCAATTTTCAAGCTGTTGAAGAAAAATCAAGTGGTCAGATAGAACGAAGATTGTCAAATGGCTTTTGATAAAATCAAGGAGCACTTACAAGAACCTTGAATCCTGATGCCACCAGTTGAAGGAAGACCATTGATCACGTACTTAACTGTGTTAGAGAATTCAATGGGGTGTGTTTTGGGGCAGTATGACGAGTCTGGTCAAAAAGAGCATGCAATATACTACCTTAGCAAAAAGTTTACCGAAGGTGAAAAAGATATTCACTACTCGAGAAAACTTGTTGCTCTTTGGCATGGGTTTCTCTCCGACTAAGATAGTATATGTTGACTCATATGACTTTATTGATCTCTAAGATGGATCCCATCAAGTACATCTTCGAGAAGCCAGCTCTCTCCGGAAGGATAGCCCGGTGGCAAATGATCTTAAATGAATATGACATCCAGTACACCACACAAAAAGCAATCAAAGGAAGTATACTGGCAGATCATTTGGCGCATCAAGCTATAGATGACTATCAGTCAATGTACTTCAAATTCCTAGATGAGAATATCACGCTAATAGAAAATGGTGAAGAACCTGGGCCGTATGAAGGACCTGAATAGGATCCCGATGGACTATGGTTTTTTATGGAGCTTCTAATGCACTTGTCAACGAAATTGGTGTTGTGATCATTTCCCCCAAAGGTTGCCATACACCTTTCACTGCCAGACTTTGCTTTGAATGTACCAACAACATTGCTGAATACGAAGCGTGCATCTTGGGTCTTAAATTTTCTATTGGCCTAAGAATCAAATTATTAAGTGAATATAAAGACTTAGCTTTGGTAATCAGTCAAGTTAAAGGAGAGTGGGATACAAAACATCCAAATCTTATCCCTTACCGAGAACTTGTGCTAACCTTGATATCCTACTTTAAAGATATCACCTTTGAACATATCCCAAGGGAAGAGAATCAGTTGGAAGATGCTTTAGCTACCATCTCATCTATGTTCAAGGTCAAATGGGTCAATGAAGCTTCGAGAATTACTGTCGAAATATTTGATGAACCGACGTACTGCTTTGAGATTGACACTGATGGAGTAGAGGAGAAGCCTCGATTTCATGAAGTGAAAAGGTACCTTGAAGCGCAAGAGTACCATGAGGGATCATCAGTCAACGATAAGAAATTCCTACGGAGGTTCTCTGCCAAGTTCTTCCTGAGTAATGGGATCTTTTACAAACGCAACCATGATTCAACCCTGCTTCGTTGTATGGACAAGAAGGAAGCAGAGAAAATTATGGAGGATATGCATGAACGAATCTTTGGTACTCACTACAGTGGATATAATATGGCCAAGAAGATTTTGAGAGCTGGTTACTATTGGTCGACCATGGAAACCAACTGTCATCATCACTCGAGGACTTGCCATAAGTTCTAGATCTATGTTGATAAAGTTCATGTACCTCCAGTTCCTTTGAATGTCATGACTGCTCCTTGGCCATTTGCGATGTGGGGCATTGATATGATCGGAGAAATCAAGCCTACTTCCTCTAATGGACATTATTTCATTCTTATCGTCATTGACTACTTTACCAAATGGGTTGAAGCAGCTTCATTTTCCTCAGTTACCAAGAGTGTTATGGCTCGTTTCATTAAGCATAATCTCATATGTCGATATGGTATCCCTGAGAGAAGCATCACTAACAATGGTACCAACCTCAACAACGTCATGATCACTAAACTTTGCACACAATTCAAGATCCAACATCATAACTCTTCTCCATATCATCCAAATATGAATGGCGCAGTGGAAGCTGCCAACAAGAATATAAAGAAGATTGTGCAAAAGATGGTGGTGACCTACAAAAACTGGCATGAGATGTTACCATTTTCTCTTTATGGCTATCATAATCAACTGGGGAAGCCCTTTTATCTTTGTTCTATGGCATGGAAGTTGTCCTGCCTGTCGAAGATCAAATCCCATCTCTAAGGATTATTAAAGAAGCAGACATAGAGAAAGTCGAGTGGATTCAGAATAGGTTGGGTTAGTTGAATTTGATTGACAAAAAGAGGCCAGCGGCTGTCTGTCATGGACAGATGTACCAAAAACGTATGATCAAGGAATTTAACAAGAAGATCAAGCATTGGGTATACTAGGTTGGTGACTTGGTAATGAAGTGCATCATTCTACCATAAGGTGATCCCAGGGGAAAATGAACTCCCATCTACGAAGGTCCATTTGTTGTCAAGAAAGTATTTTCGGGTGGTGCCATGATACTAACCACCATGGACTGTGAAGATTTCCCACACCATGTGAACACAAATATACTCAAAAAATACTACGCATAAGAATGACCTGCTAGGTTGACATACCTAGGAAATAATAAGGGCATCATGGTGAACCAAAAGGGTTCGGGGAAAAATTAGGGATATATACAAAAGATTGTACACCTGGCAAGTCGAAAACCTAAAAAGGCGACTTTGGCAAAAAAAAGGGTATCCTGGTGGACTGAAAACCTGAAAGGGAGGTCCAGGAAAAAATTAGGGATTAAAAGCGTACAAATATGTCCCATTGGATCACTTACATGCATGCTTTATTACCAAATTTGAAAGTTAAAATGGTTCAATCAACTTCTTACAATGGCAAGGGACGAGATGTTCGAAGACATTGG
Source organism: Vicia faba (assembly GCA_948472305.1). NCBI lineage: Eukaryota > Viridiplantae > Streptophyta > Magnoliopsida > Fabales > Fabaceae > Vicia > Vicia faba. The sequence goes on from OX451739.1 coordinate 844,081,102, forward strand.
GGAAATAACAGAGTTTGGAACCCAATGATATCACTTTCACATGGCTATACATTTTTTTCCACTTTTTACTCTTTTCATTTCACGACGACTTCCTTTTACTAGGATTTCTGTCTCTTTGTACAAAATCGCCTGTTTATAGGCAAATTATCAATATAAATATATCTTAAAGTTGAAACTCTTGGCTTTTTTTGTTTTGTTTGCAAAAATGTCCAATGACTAAATTGAATGAACATATGCATATGAGCATGATTAACTGTTAACAAATATACACATAAGAATAGGAATAAGCATTTACTCAAGATTCTAGGAGCTGGAATGACACTCAAGTTGTCCATAAATCCCCACAGAGTTACTTCCATGAGATTATCCCCACAGAATAATCTTCATAGGATACACTCCCCGCAATTTCCCCAACCTACGAAGTTCCAATCAATACAGCTCATGGAAATTCTATTTCCCAACTGAGTTTAAAAACTGTAAAACCCCTGCAGATTTCTTCTCTCTAGCAAAATTCAATTCCCCCAAGAGCGTTTGTTTCCTCAGCAGAATATTCTAACAGGGTTTATTTCCCCAACAAACTACAATTTCCCCATCTCGAGTCTATTCTTTAAATTACTATGAATCACCACCAAAATTCCTCTTCACAATTGAAGTCACCACTATCCCCAGAAAATTGTTGTAACACCTAGAATCAGACTAGATATCAGTCAACTTTATCCTCCCCAGACAAGTCGGAAGATTATCCATTTCTTTTATCCCCAATCAGGGTAAATAGGAATTATTCTTCCCAGATGAGTCCGAAGGTTATCCATCTCCTTTATCCCCAGTCAGGGTATATAAGAATTAAATTTCCCAATATAACAATGAACAACCAATGTTCCTAAACTCTACTCACAAAGTAGGAAGTCCACATCCCTTGCAAAGTTTCCTCAAACAAATAAACAAGAATCCCTAGCAGAATCATTCTGGACAAAATTGAAGATACACGTTCTCTTCATCCCCAACAGTAGTCAAGGATTTATTTTCCCAGAAAAATACAGCACAGGCTTACAAATACACTTCACAACATATTCATATGTCATAACATATGCATATGAAACGTATCTAGCACAATATCATTTATTTTGAGAACATTATTACGCAATGCATTTCATACATGACATTAAATATAATTAACTCTTTACCTTTTCAGGAAGAATCAATCGACAAACCGATATCATCAACAAAACCTCAAAACTGATTATAGGTCATTCCTTGAAATAAGATAGGGCAAATATCTACATGATGTACACTCCCTTCAAACATCTGCTGGCTCAGATTAAATCGACCAAAGATTTATTTTGATACTTCTCTCAATAGACCTTTTCTGGATCAGATTAAATAGACCAAAGATTTATTATGATACTTCTCCCAGTTAAAGATTTAAAGACCTCTGTTGGCTCAGATTAAATCGACCAAAGATTTATTCTGATAATTCTCTTAGTAGACCTTTTCTGGCTCAGATTAAATCGACCAAAGATTTATTCTGATACTTCTCTCAGTAGACCTTTTACAGCTCAAATTAAATCGGCCAAAGACTTATTTTGATACTTCTCCTAGTTAAAGATTTAAAGTCCTCTGCTGGCTCAGATTAAATCGACCAAAGATTTATTCTGATACTTCTCTCAGTATACCTTTTTCAGGCTCAGATTATATCGACCAAAGATTTATTCTGATACTTCTCCCAATTAAATACGTACGTAGATATCTTCTGGCTCAGATTAAATCAACAAAAGATTTATTCTAATACTTCTTCCAGTAGACATTTTCTGGCTCAGGTTAAGTCAACCAAAGATTTATTCTGATATTCGTTCCAGTAGACATTTTTTGGCTCCGATTAAATCGACCAAAGATTTATTCTGATACCTCTCCCAGTTAATGTTGTTCGTAGACTTAGTCTAATTTCTCTATCAACATTTACTTTGGATGCATATATAAGCCCAACTCTGAAAACTCTTTAAATCCTCTCCAAATGGTATCTTTAAGCCCATTCCCGACATAATTAACCAACAACATTACTTCGTGCAAAAGCGAGTGCAAATTTATGGGCACTTATGTGTTCAAACATCTTCCACCTTCAAGTCACAAATGACTGACATGACAATCTAACTCTTCAGGTTTAAGAAGATTTAACAGGGGCAGCTGTTGTCCCTTCCTTTTCTTCTAGACATTTCTCACAAAGGTTCTCAAATGCTCAAGGATGCTCAAGAGTTGACTAGACAAGCTCACCTCCTAAGCACTGAGTCCATAATTAGGGTTTTGGTTTTCTCAAAGAAAATTGGACTTCTAATGCCCCAAGTTACTTTCATGGTTCATTATAGGTCTCCATGAATTATCATACCAAGTTTCAAGTCTTTCATCCCAAATTTGCTCAGTCAATTGCTCAGATGACTGAAAATCAACTATATTGCGTAAAAAGGTCAATTATGGTCAACATACAGTCAAACTTCAATATTTTTGGCCAACATAAACATTTTGAAGTTATATTCATCATTTTATCAAGGGTTGATCATAAGTCCCAATAAAATCACTCAAATCATCAAAGGGGCAAAATTGTCAAAATTAGGGTTTTGACTGAGAATGACTGATCATGACTTTTGACCTAGTACATGACCTAATAAATTGGAGCATGATATTAAGGACTCAAACACAATATCTTGATCTAATTTCATGGCTCAATTCATTTATAAAGATCAAGATATAGTTGGAATTTGGATCAATTGATGAAAAGTCAACAGTCATACAAAAAGTCAAACTTTGACTTTTTTGGTCAACATTGAATTTCAAAGATCAAGAATCATCGAGAAATTCAAAAATATCAAAATTGATCACCAAGAATCAAGAAAAATAAAGAAAAGTCAACAAAAAGTAAAGATTTCCAATACTTAGAAAAATTCTAAGTATTTTTTACCTTGATAATTTCACTACTTCATGATTATTTTTCATTATGATGCAAGATGATTCAAGGAAAACTTTCAAAATGAAATTTGTAGATTATGATGAATTCTAAAAGATTTTTCTTGAGGGTTGATGTCCAAAAAGTGCTTGGATTAAGAGAAATAGGCCCATGAAGTCATGACATTTTTAACAAAACACTTAGTGAAATTTTCAACAAGTTTGGTCAGATTTTTGTCCCAACTTCTTGGCAATTTTTTAGCAAGTTCCAAGTTGATTTAGCCAAAGTGATCAACATGAAGGTTATAGACAATGTATCAAACTTTCCAAAATTTCTAAGAACTTTAAGAGATCAATTTTGATTTAGGAGATTCGAATATGAAGTTGAACATTCATTCTTGAATTATAAGGCATTTTCATGAAGAACACATGATCAAATCTCAAACCTATGCTGCATAATCTTGCTTTGCAGGCTTCTAACATGAAAGTCACTCCCTAATTTAATTTTTACATAATTTATTGAGGTGTGATCCAAGTGATTAAGCTATTGTCCAAACCAATTTTCCATTTTTGGAACAAAGTTACCATTGTCGTTCTTGTAAAGTTGCTTTAATCATAAAGTCAACTTGTCTTAAGCCTCTAAATTGTTGCTTCTGCACACACATAACCTATAAGATAAGAAGAAACATGTTTAAAGTGTTGAACCACTCTAGAGGGCATGGTACAAGCATTGTAACCATGTTCTTCAATGTTGCTTCAAAATTAAGTAACCTAGCCATAACATGTGACTTTGTGAACCAAGACATCTCAGCCTCTAAAACCTTCCCTATATAAATAGAAGAAGTATTTTCAAGCCAAAGCACGATTGGACAAGCCCTCTAACCCTCTCAAACTCCCTGAAATTAGAATTGGCATTCAAATCCTCCATTGTTGCAAGTTCTGACCTCAAACTCTAAACATTTAATCCACTTGTGCGCTTTCACTCTAAATCATTCACAAAACTTCTATAACTCATATAGAAGCTATCCAAACACTTGCTACACAAATGTAACACCATATTCATCATCCTCCATTTCCAAAAACAACAACTTGTAACTTAACTTCTCCAGAAAGTTTCTGACCCTTTCAGCTCAAAGTAAGCATTGCAATAGCTTCCTATGAGTTCAGTGAAGCTACCCAGATCATCAAAACATCTCCAAGAGTGCTCTAACTTCAAACATGATTTCCAGTTTTGAGTTAATTTTTCTCAACTTGGAACTTCTTATACAAGCATAATTAATGGTTACTTTGTGAATAAAAAATGTAGACATCATTGCATTGAAGCTAACCATGCCTTTAGTTTTCATTTATATTACCTGAGTGATTAGAATTTTAAAGTTGAAATTTCTGAAAAATTATGTATTAATTTGGTACCAACAGAAATTCATGTTCATCTTTGAATGTTAGCTTAAGTTATTTACATGGTTGGATTCGTGGTGAAAAAACAAGCAAGTTTCATGTTTACACTTTTGAAAATGGTTGAGAAATGAGCAAATTTGAAAATTCAAAAATGTTGTTGTTGTTTGCTTTAAACACACGCGAGGAAGAAGATGAAGTTAAATTTTAAAAAAGAGTTTACTTTATATTTATTGCCACTTGTTTTACCACTGGATATAACAGCTACCCTAGTGGTAAAGAAGCGCGCGCTAAGTCATTTGTCTATATGGACCTGGGATCGAGCCCTAGTGGTACCCTTTTGTTTTTTTCATATTATTTCCTTGCAGATCCAGTATGAACCACCCAGTGCGCATGCAATACACCCTCATTTCCTCTCCATGTGATCATCATAAAGTCAAAAACAACGCATCCAAGTGCCAATCTATGGTGCACTCCAAGAAATCATTCACACATGATTATTACACACATTGGACTTTTGTTTCTATTATACTCAGGCCCATCTTTTATTTTATCATCTTATTCAACAACAAAAATTTGTTTGGGCCTAACAAAAATGATTTCTCACCCCCATTTTTTTTAGCACGTAGACCTAACAATTTTCATATTCTTTATATTTTCTTTATTTTTATTTATTTATTTTATTTAATCAAAAACACAATAAAATATATTTTCTTAAATAATTAAATTAAAAATGATTTAATTTAAGCATTTTATTTTTTATTAAACTTTATTATTTCTTTTACATCATAAAATATTTTCTTTTCCAAATTGATATTAAATATCAAAATTATTATCTAAACAAATATTTAAACTTAGGTTTTATCTTCTCCTTAATTTCAATTAATTTAGATTTTTAGGGTTTGTTAAATAATTAATTAAACTCTCTTGTAATTAAAAGTAATTAGTTTAATTAGGTTAATTACAAACCCTTTTCATCAAAAGATCATCAAAAAAAATTTCTTTTTCTTTTTCCTCTACTTTACATTTTTGTCATTTTATTATTATTCATATTCAATGGTTTGTAATAGATAATTGAATTTTATTGCTTTCTTCCCCTCATTCACAAACTTGTACCCCCATTCCCAAAGCATTGTAATAGCGTAGGACATTTAAATTCCGCAATTTATCACTTTCCTTATTATTGTTAGTAATTAGGGTTTGCATGACATGATTTAAAATCAAACATTAGACAACCCTAAATACAAGACATATACTTGAAAACAACACACTTTGCACACATGCATCTCTAGGGTAACCCACACTTGTTGCCTCAGATAAGAATAATCATGTCCCTCGAACGTGGGATTCTTTAGCAAAGACCCTCGATTAAAAGATTGTAGTCCCTCGATGACCCTTCGATGTTGCCTTTGATAAACGATCTTAGTCCCTTACGACAATTTCTAAAACATATTACAAGTTGCCATCTATGAATGTACGATGACCCACGCTTGTCCCTCACATTCGATGATAAAGCTCCTTACCAACCAATGGTAAAAAAAGCACTATCTAAAGGAGGAGGAAAAGAATAAAGACTTTTTTTTCAGTAGGTAGATTGCTCGTAATTTCTTTCTCACAAAACCATTTTTACACCTCACACTTTCAAAAACAAATATATTTTCAAACACTCTCTTTCCAAACAAATATTTTCAAAACAAACACTTTGTATGCGTTCTCAACAATACGAGAATCATTACAAAGTTTGTCGTACTAAGGCATTTTCAAAATATTTCCAAAATAAACATTTTGTATACATTCTCAACGATACGAGAATCATTACAAAATTACCATTTTCAAAATATCTTCAAACATTTTCAAACATACACAAACACAAAGCCTTCAAAGTGAGCTAGCAATTAAGATACCGTATATAACTACAGATAAAAATGGTGCTAATACCTTCCCTTTTCATAACCTACCCCTCGAACTCAAGAAAACTCTCAAAAGGTCTTTCCTGTTCTTTTCACCCTTTCCTTTATTGGATAAAAGAAAAGTCGGTGGCGACTCTTGCTATCCGTAAAATTTGCGATAAAACACAAAACACCTGAGTCAGTTCTCACACCGTATTACACACATTCTTATCATCTCCGTCTTGGTTATCCTCTTCATTTGATGGGACCTCAAAATCTAGAGCCCTTCTGACCATACCTTTGAACCTTCTACCCATAATAAGAATGACAACTGGCTTCTTAGTCTTGTTCTTTCTCTCTTTGGTGATGAGGGTCTTCATCTCATCCTGCCTCTTGTCTTAGTCCAGGAACATTTGTTAGAATTGAGCATTTTGAGTTTGAAGTTCTTTCACGGTTTTTTCGAGAGCCATCTTTTACTGAAATAAAAAGCAAGAAGATGAGAAAACCTATCTTGGGAAATACCTGTTGTTGTACCCAAATTTTTGCCGCTAAGATTCCTATATCATATCATATCATATCAACTTGATCATAACAAGATCATATTAGGGTTGGTTCTTCCTCTTTTTCTATCTCCTATCTTTAAGTTTGTTCTTGAGGGATCTCCAAGCACCTTATTTGTGTATTTTGTGTATATGTTGATTGACTAACTTATAATAAAAATATAAAAAAAAATATTTGTCTTTGTCTTTGTATATTTGTGTTTTGTAGGTACTGAGTCAAAGCACCTGACAAATAAGATTTTTCGGTATTATTTCCCTAAATTTTCTATTTGCAAAGAAAAATAATTAATTTTTTAATTTTTTTTCACTGTACAATTGATTTCTCTTAGAGTGCAATCGATTGCACAAAGTGCATTTTGCACAATATTTGGAAAAAACATTGATGCAATCGATTGCTCCCAGAGTGAAATTTTGAAAAAAAATCAATAATTTCAAGCTTGTCAATTTTGGCTCCAATTTTTCTTCATTTTTTGAAAGATATGTCATTAATTCTAATTTTGCCTGCAAGAATCAATTACCAAGCCTAACTTCATTTCCCAAACCAAACTCCAAACCACCACTAATCCTAAGCCTAAAATCTATAAATAGAGCCCTCATTTCATTCAAATCTCAAGCTTTTGATATCCAAATTCATTTTGCTAAAAAATCTCTCAATTCCCTCCATCTACCAAATTCACTCAAAACTCCATTTTCAAAAAAAGTTAGTAAGCTTTGCATTGAAGCTTACTAATATTTGAGCTAAACCTTCATCCAAACACTTTTTCTTTATCAATTCTCTACATCCAAGCTTGGGAAATTGATTCTTGGGGTTGAATTAAAGCAAATTCTTGAAGTTGTTTTTGATAAATCTCTAGATCTATCTTTGGTAAGTTGGACCTTCATCTTTCACAATATGATCTCTTGTTAATCTTCAGATTTGATTCATAGAGCAATATTTTGTGATTCCATTGGTGCTATTCTCTCATAATTTGATGGAATTTTCGTGCTCAATTAAACTCATGATCATAAGGTGTTTGATGGAAAGTATGAACAAGAATTTGTCCTTTTGAAATGTTGATTTCCTGTTTTGCACGGGGTGCAATTGATTGCTACCAGAGTGCAATCGATTATCACAGAACGAATTTACATATTTTTTGAAAAACAACACTGATGCAACCGATTACTCCCACAGTGCAATCGATTGTAACAGAGCTAAAATGCTTTTTCTGCCTTGTTTTGGGGCTATTTTAATCCGTACCTATTTTTTTACTCACTCCTTTTGATTGTTGATTTATATTTTAATTTTAAATGTCCAATTTCTATTTAAATTCAATGAACTTTGGGTGTAGATGAAGTTGGATAAATGTTCATTAATTCAAATTTATCAAAGAGTGAATTATTTAATTCATTTTTGGTGCTTTGGATTAATGATATGTTTAGTACTTTAATCCACCAAGATGAGTCATTGAATTTAAAGATGAAAGAAATTTGAGGTAGTGATCAAAATTAGCTTATCATTCCCCTCCCTCTTTATCTTGTCACCCTTTCTTATTGTACTACATGTTAAGGGATAATGATATCTATATCATTCATCCAAACATAAAGTACATATATTTCTATTGACCGGCCTCAAAATAGGTCTGACTTCTATATAAGTCCACTTACGATTGCTTAACCTAATGCTAAATTTTGTCCATATTTGAGAAAATGATCATGTTTGCCCTAAACCTATGTTTTCAAGCCCAAGTATGTTAATTTAAACCCCTTGATCCAATAACCTTGAGATTTATTGTTAGGAGACTTTTGTTCTACCAACCCTCCAATGGATCTTCATCAATTTTGGTCAATGCGGATCACTTAAACATCATTGATCATTAAATGCTGCCTCGAAGATTCTTAAATGGATGATATACTTGACAAAAAGCAAATTCAACTTTTTGTTGAGAGTCTTTGGTTCTACCAATCTTCTAATGAGTTCCAAATACAAGTTTCAAGATGGTCATCCAACTAACCACTAATTCTAACAATTGACTTTATTTTATGCTTTTATTTTTTATGCTTTTATTTTATGCACTATTTAATTTAGCATTTATATTTCATGCTATTTTAATCTTTGCTCACTTGAGCATTTACTTTTATGTGATTTTTATTTTGCTCACTTGAGCTTTTTTTTCTTCTTTTTGAAGATACTTAATAATCAACATGAACCATAAAAAACATTAATGATACTTGGACTAATTGATTACTATCCTTGGCATTATGGAGTATTGGACTTCTTAGAATTAGGATTAGAGACCTTGATCATATGTTGGAGACTTTGTGACTTTAATTGATATTTTGTCTGGAGTTCTTGAGGTTTACCTCAAGACATTGGGTTGTTTGTTTATTTTGTATGCAAGTTATTGTGATTATATACTTTGTGTATAATTTGGAATTCATATGTATACAGCCGTTACTCTGCCCAATGTTTGTGAATACTTAATACACTTGAAGTTTGGTTCTCTCGAGAGGTTTAGTATCCTTGCTTGGTTTCAATCCAAAGAATGGGAATTCTATCTTGACTTGTAATGTCAAGTATTGGCTTCTTGTTGGTTAGATGGTTCTCCTCCCTAGATTTTACCTTATGCTTTAGGATAATATCTTCATCTCCTCTCATCTTCTTTAATTTCAAAAATCTTCTCCCTCCTTTTGAAAACTCTTCTTGTTTCTAAACTTGAACCACTTTCATAATAAACTTGGATTTAGGTCCATGCATTTTTAAAACATTTACATAAATAAACTTCAATCAACTTAATAATACCTTGACATTTTTGTGAGAAGACTAAAAGTCAATCAATCTCATTCAAACCATTTTGCCACTTTGGCTTTTTTACCCTTTAAAAAAAATTTTCTCAAAAGATTAGACTCTTGTCAATCCTTGTAGTGATACAAACAACTATACTTCTAAAATATCTAGTGAAGTGATATATTTTCCAATTGGGTATTGAGTGAGGCATTGTTGATTTTAAAATCCAAGCCATATCCTCCACTTTGAGATGACGCAAATTCTCCTTTCTCATAATTGTGGGTAGTAAGTATGTTTCCCACACGGTCAATAACGATGATGTCTTATCTCATAAAATTAACCAACACACTTGTGTTTTAAAATTTTTAAAGGTGAACTACGTGTACCCTGAACCCCTATTACACAGAAGGTGGTACGCATGCACTAAAGGTTCGTAAACGCGACGGGTGCAAAAATCAAAAAATATTTATTTTCTCACCTCCACCATCTATTTTTATACAACATTTTATAGCCAAAATATACAGATTTTACAAACAGGTTCCTGCGGAGTACCATAGATGTTTAGGGTGATAATACATTCCCTTTGCATAACCAACCCCCTTACTTTGAATCTTTCCCCCTCTTTTGGGTTATTCGCTCTTTTCCCATTCCTTTAGAAACAATAAAGCACGGTGGCGATTCTTATTTTTGATCTGTACAAGTCTAGTCAATCCAATGGTGTGATACGGTGGCAGAACCGACTGTTTAATACTGATTTTTGCATTTTTTGTTCGCAAATGTCGCAGTAAGAAAGAGTCGCCACCGTATTTTATTTTATCCAACAAAGGAAAGGGTGAAAAGAACAGAAAAATACCTTTCCGAGAATTTTCTGAGTAAGGGGGGTAGATTATGGAAATGGAAGGTGTTAGCACCCTTTCCATCCATGGTTTTCCACGGGCTCTTAGAGGTTTGCTGATTTTTCAAGATTCTTTTGTGCTTTGTGTGTTTGAAAATGTTTTTAAAAGCGCCTTAGTACGGAGAACTTTGTAATGTTTCTCGGGATATTAGAGAACGTATACAAAGTGTTTGAAAATTGTCTTTTGAAAAAGTAGTTTTTTGTGTAAGTGCAAAAAAGTATCTTTTGAGCAAACTTCTAACAACTATCTACTTTTATACTCGAAAAGGTTGTTCTTTTCCTCATTTCCTTTAGACAGTGCTATCATACTATTACTTAGTACGTAGCCTTGTCGTTGGATGTTGAGGGACAATTGAAGGGACGTTACAGACACAAAGGCAATTACAGAGATACTTTAGCAATTCTGTTTTAGGGACTAGATCATTTACCGAGAAGGCAACTGTAGGGTAATCGAGGGACTATGATCTTTTGAGTTTATGGGTCTTTGCTAAAGCATTCCTGCCTCATGACTGTTTTTTAAAGGCAACCAAAGTGGGCGTACCTTAGAGGTGCTTGTGTGCAAGTGTGTTGTGTTTCAATTATTTTTGTCTTTTTATTAAGTTTGCTAGCGTTTGATTTTAGTCTTTGTCATACATGTCTAGTTACTAGCAGTTAATATGAAAAGCAGTAAAAGAAAATGCATAAAATAAAGGTCCTACGTTATTACAATGCTTCGGGAAGGGGATTTACATTATACAAGGATAATGGGGAATAAAGCAGTAAATATCATAATTTTATCTATTACATCCGATAGGCAGATACAATAATAGTAAAAATAATACAGAATTAAATAAACGCGCATGAAATAGAAAAGACGTCTAAAAATCCTAAAGAAAAGAAATCTTTTTTGTTGTTTTTAGTATAAAAGAAAACAAGGCCTAAGTCTATTTAATTTTAGTTTTAAGATAAAAAATATTAAAATAATTAATTAATTCATTTACAAAATTAATTTCCTTGGAAAAATAACTAGCCTAATATTTTTGTGATTTTTATTTTAATGTAAGAATAAAAAGAAGTCAATGAAAACAAAAATAAAATGCAAGGGACGCCCTTCAATCCAGGGAGAAAAGGGGGTCTTTGATCCCAATGAGAGATGATGGTCTTTCGACCCAGGGGAGGAAGATGTCTTCTTCGATCTAGGGGGAGAAGTCGTCTTCTTCAATCCAGGGGGAAAGTTATTCTCGATTTTAGACCTGCAAGAAAAATATTAGTAAACAATGACCTGGGTGTCGAACCCAGGTCCTTCGATCCTGTGTGTATTGGTTTTATTTAGACCAGATCTGCAGCAAATGTTAGTAAACGAAGAACATGACCTGGGTTCCAAACCCAAGCCCTTTGATTCTGTCTAGGATGGAAAATCGAATGGGACAACAAATATGGAGGTGTTATGCAAATGCAAAGTTTTGATAATTTACCCTCTCTTACCAGCAGATTGAACCTTCGATTTGGGAACTTCCTGGATCATGGCACCTTTGGTCTGGGGCTTCTAGGCTTGGCTACTTTTGTTGAAGGGTGGCTTTGGCTTGGAAAATTCTGACAACCTTTGGTGGATTTTATGGGCAGCGTCTCTCTAACTTTTTCGTTCTTCCTCTCTTTTTGCAACACTTGTGATCTCTTTATATAGAGGGGGTAGATGGGACAAGAAGGCAAAGGTTTAAACAACCTTGATTGTATTTGAAAGCCATGAATAGTAATTTGTAACATTGACCAAACACATGGGATCTTGTCTATTTTTTTTGAATTTGACTGATATGCAACTGGCCTTTGAATGACCTCTTTCCAATGGGCTGATGGCCTCCTTCGAATGGCCTTGATTCAGCTCCTTCGAACGACTCTGATGAAGCTCCTTCGAATAGATTTTTTCATGTTCTTCGAATGGACCCTTTGAATGCTCTTCGAATGGACCCTTTGAATGCTCTTCGAATGGACCCTTTGAATGCTCTTCGAATGGACCCTTTGAAAGCTTCTTTGAATGAACCTTTTGGAATTCCAATCGAAGGGCCTTTGTCCATACCAAACAAAGGCCTTGTTGAAATTCCAATCGAAGGACATTGTTACCATGTCTGTCGAATCTGCCTTGACACAATGCCAAATCGAAGGATCCCTTGCCATGCCAATCGAAAGGCTTGGCCCAGGGTCAAACAAAAGAGTCTTTCAGAATGCCAATCAAAGGCCTTTACACAATGCCAAATCGAAGGATCCCTTGCCATGCCAATCAAAAGCCTTGGCCCAGGGTCAAACGAAGGAGTCCTTCAGAATGTCAATCGAAGGCCTTAACACAATGCCAATCAAAAGGCTTGTCATGAGGCCAATCGAAAGGCCTTGTATCCATGCCAATCGAAGGGCTTGGCCACCATTCCAATGGAAGCATTTGGAATATCAATCGAAAGGATTAGCTACAATTCTAATCGAAGAGCATTGTCCATGCCAATTGAAAAGATCCTTCAGAATACCAATCAAAGGGTCTTTCAGAATGCCAATCGAAAGGTATTTAAAACACCACTTAAAAATTTTCCTTTTTTCCTTAGGTAAGGGTTTGTGGTCAATCATGTAGAGGAAGACCTTGGAAAACATGAAAGACCAAATTTTGGGGTACAACAGTTGCCCCTGTTCAATTTTCTTAAACCTGAGGATGTAGATTGGCTTGCCTGCCTTTCGTGATCTGAAGGTGGAAGATGATTGAACACTAGAGTGCCCAGAAATTTGCACTCGTCTGAAGTGATTCTGTTTATGAATAATATTGGGAATGGGCTTACAGATTCCATTTGGAAAAGGTGACAAGAGATTGTCAGAGATGGGCTTAAAAATGCCATCCACAGAACCTGACGGAGAGTCGTCAGAGATGGGCTTAAAGATGCCATCCAGATGAATGTTGATTTCATGGGATATTCCTTTATGGAAATTCCTACTCTTGCTGTTAGAGAGGACTCCGTTGAGGAATGTTGTTCTTTGTCTCGGATCATAGAGTTTTAGGAGCTTTAGTTGTCTATTGCTCTATTGGGGAGTCATCATTTGATTGAAGAGACGGAAGTGAACTGCCATCTGGTCAGGATCCAGGCTTTAAAGTGTCTTGCTGAGGATAATAAGGCTAACTGTTATCTGGTCGTGCTCCAGGTTTCACAGCGACTTACTGGGGAAATGATATTAAACTGTTATCTGGTCGTACCCAGGCTTTGCAGTTTGAAGAAATTAAGTTGTTATCTGGTCGGGTCCAGGCTTGAACTTGAATCTGAGGTGTACTGTTATCTAGTCGTATCCAGGATTCGGTAATTTGAATAAATTAAGCTATTATCTGGTCGAATCCATGCTTCAACTTGAATCTGAGGTCTACCATTATCCGTCGGGTTCCGAGCTTCATAGTAACTGACAGGGTAAACTACTATCTGGTCGGATTCCAGGCTTCGCAGTGTATGAAAAAGTTACCTGTTATCTGGTAGAAACCCAGGCTTCACAGTGACTTTGAAGAAGTGAGCTACTATCTGGTCGAATTCCAGGCTTCGCATCACCTTATGTTGTTATCTGGTTGAAATCCAGGCTTCATAGTTTCTTCAATTGGAATGGAAATTAGAGAGATCTTAGTGTCGATCTGACTGAACCAGAGAAAGTCTTGGGAGGACATATTTCTGAGGAAATTGCTGAAATGGCCCTTCATCATACATAACTTTTTAGAAGACTACCAAGTCACATAAGAAGCGGTGTTTGTTGATTTGATCCCTCTCTGAAAAAGGTAAAGAGTTAGTCATATGCAATGTCATGATGTATGAAATGCATTGTGATGATGTTCTCAAAATAAATGAGATTATGTTGTATGCAATGTATATGCATATGCCATGATGTATGCATATGGGATGTTATTGAGATGTTTCCAAGTCTAGGAAAATAAATCCCAAATTACTGCTGGAGAGTATGGGAAGCTGAATCCTTCATTTCCGACGGGGATGATGAATGGAGATGATTCGCTGGGGATTTCCTCTTTCTGTTTGAGGATAACCTGTTGGGGATTGACTCTGCTTGAGAATTAATTCTTCTCGAGGATAACTCTGCAGAGAGAGATGCTTGTTGGAAGATTCTGCCGATGTAGAGAAATAAACTTTGTTGGGGAATGAGCTTCCGCAGTTTGAGAAATAAACTCTACCCTGGAGGAGGTTTTATAACTGCTTGAACTAGGCTGGGGAAAACATACTTCAAAACTTTGGTTGTTTCTACTATGTGGGGAACATAGGTGTCATGGGGTCGTATGCAATGGTGACTCTGTCTCAAACTGTCTCTGACCATGTACCTGTTGGAAGGAGTAACTGTCGGGACTTTAAATGTTTTCAGATTTTGCCCTATTTCTTAAAGTCATTAGTAACCGTCTTTCTCTTTTTTATGCAAATATTTGTGAACAGTAATCATATTCAAATGCATATGTCAAGAATAAGTCATTGGACATTTTTTCAAAACAAAAAAGAAAAAGAAAAACAAGCAGTCTATATTTTCAAAGCAATGATTTGTATTGATTTCTGAAGTTTGCCTATAACAAGAGAACACTGCCATGAAAGTGAAAACTATACAAAATAGTGTACATAGAGAAGAAAACAGTTATGTGCAATAATCCCATTGAGTTTCAATTCTACTATTGCTTCTATGTCCTTGAGAGTCCCATCATTTTTCTACTCGTCCGAAGATGACTGGATTGATCGGTACCATCTGAGCTTGATAGTCAATACTGAAGTCTGATCGCAAGGTGATCCAATGGGACATAGTGATACACTTCAAATCCCTAATTTTTTCCCGGACCGCCCTTTCGGATTTTCAGTCCACCGGGATACCCTTTCTTGCCCAAGCCACCTTTTCCTGTTTTCGACTTGTCGGGTGTACAAATTTTTTTGTTTTTTATACCTAACTTTAGCCCGAACCATTTTGGTTCACCGGGATGCCCTTATTTTTGCCTAGGCTAGTCAACCTAGCGGATCTTTATTCATGCATAGTATTTTTTCACTATGTCCGCATTAACAGGGTGAGGAAGTTCGTCACCATCCATGGTGGTCAAAATCATGGCTCCACCTGAAAATATGCTTTTGATTACAAATGACCCTTCCTACGTAGAAGTCCATTTGCCCCTGGGATCATCTTGTGGCAGTATGATGTGCTTGATTACTAGATCACCCACTTGATACACTTGACATCTGACCTTTTTGTTGAAATCTTTGATCATCCGTTTTTGATACATTTGACCATGAAAGACAACAGTAAGCCTTTTCTCATTAATCAGATTTATTTGATCAATTCGAGTCTGGATCCAATCGTCTTCGTTCAAGCCTGCATCCTTCATGATCCTTAGAGAAGGGATCTGGACCTCAATAGGCAGGACAGACTCCATACCATATACCAGAGAATAAGGTGTTTCCCCTGTCGACGTGCGTGCTGAGGTGAGGTAGCCATGAAGATAAAATGATAACATCTCATGCCAGTCTTTGTATGTCACTGTCATCTTCTATATGATTTTCTTGATATTCTTGTTAGCAGCCTCCATAGCGCCATTCATCTTCGGCCGGTAAGGGGAAGAATTGTGATACTGGATCTTGAATTACTTATAGAGTTCGGTGATCATTGTATTGTTGAGATTTGTACCATTGTCAGTAATGATTCTCTCTGGCACACCATATCGAGAAACTAGGTTATGCTTAATAAATCGCACCACAACATTCTTGGTAACAGAAGCAAAAGAGGCAGCCTCGACCCACTTCGTGAATTAATCAATGGCCACTGGGATGAAGTGATGCCCATTGGAAGCGGTAGGCCTAACCTCTCTGATCATGTCAATGCCCCACATTGCAAAGGGCCATGGAGCCGTCAAGATGTTGAAAGGAACTGGAGGTACATGGACCTTATCAGCATAGATCTGGCATTTGTGACAAGTTCGGGGATGCTGATAGCAGTTTGCTTCCATAGTGGACCAATAGTATCCTGCCCGTAGGATTTTTATAGCCATGGTGTGTCCACTAGAATGGGTGCCTAAGGTAACTTCGTGTAGATCTGACATAATCCTCTCTACTTCATTTTTATCTACGCACCGAAGTAAAGTAGAGTCATGATTGCGCTTATAGAGGATTCCATTACTGAGTAAGAACTTTGCAGCGAACCTCCTTAGGAACTTCTTATCATTGACAGATGCCCCCTCAGGATATTCTTGAGCCTCGAGATACCTTTTCACTTCATGGAACCAAGGTTTATCTTCTATCTTTTCAGTGTCAATCTCATAGCAGTATGCTGGTTCATCCATCCTTTTGATAGTGATCGAAGGGGCCTCATTGTCCCACTTGACCTTGAACATAGATGACATGGTAGCTAGCGCGTCCGCTAACTGATTCTCTTTTCGGGGGAAATGTTCAAAGGTGACCTCTTCAAAGTGTTGAAGCAATGTCAGCACATGTTCTTTGTATAGGATAAGATTCGGGTGCTCCGTATCCCAGTAACCTTTGATCTGGCTGATTACCAAGGCTGAATCCCCAAAAACACTCAAGAACTTGATTCTCAAGCCAATAGCAGCTTTGAGACCCATGATGCATGCTTCATACTCTGCCATATTGTTAGTACATTTAAAACATAATCTGGAGGTAAAAGGAGTATGACAGCCCTCGGGTGAGATGATTACAGCACCGATGCCATTGCCAAGTGCATTGGAGGCTCCATCAAAAACCATAATCCATCGGGATCCTTTTTCAGGTCCTTCATCTGGTCCAGGTTCTTCACAGTCAATAACTAACATAATATTCTCATCTGGGAACTCAAAATTCATGGACTGGTAGTCATCCGCGGCTTGATGAGCCAAATGATCGGCTAGTACACTTCCCTTGATTGCTTTCTGGGTTGTGTATTGGATATCATATTCGGTCAAGATCATTTGCCATATTTCTATTCTTCCAGAGAGAGCAGGCTTTTCAAAGATATACTTGATCGGATTCATCTTAGATATCAACAAAGTGGTGTGGGTCAACATATATCGTCTCAGCCGGCGAGCAGCGCATGCCAAAGCGTAGCAAGTTTTCTCGAGCAGTGAGTATCTTGTCTCACAGTCGGTAAAATTTTTGCTAAGGTAGTATATTACATGCTCTTTTCGACCGGACTCGTCATGTTGCCCCAGCACGCACCCCAGTGAATTATCTAACACTGTTAAGTACATTGTCAAAGGTCTTCCTTCAATCGGAGGCATCAGAATTAGAGGCTCTTGAAGGTATTCTTTGATTCTTTTGAAAGCAGTCTGGCATTCGTCATTCCATTTTACTACTTGATCTTTCTTCAGGAGTTTGAAGATTGGCTCACAAGTAGCAGTTAAATGGGAAATGAACCTGGAAATGTAATTTAGGCGTTCTAAGAAACCTCTGACCTCCTTCTCGGTGCGAGGAGCCGGCATCTCTTGTATAGCCTTCACTTTTACAAGGTCTACCTGAATACCTTTGTCACTGACAATGAAACCTAGGAGTTTACCAGACCTTACCCCGAAGGTGAACTTGTTCAGATTTAACCTCATCTTGTACGTCTTCAACCTATCAAACAGCTTTTGCAGATGATCAAGGTGCCCTTCCTCGGTTTGAGACCTGGCTATCATGTCATCAACATTGACCTCTATTTCATGGTGAATCATGTCATAGAACAAAGCTACCATGGCTCGCAGATAGGTTGCCCCATTGTTTTTCAACCCAAATGGCATCACTTTGTAGCAGAAAGTGCCCCATTGTGTGATGAAGGTTGTCTTCTCCATGTCTTCAGGTACCATCTTGATCTGATTGTAACCAGAGAAACCATCCATGAAGGAAAAGACCTTGTGTTATGCGGTGTTATCAACCAGAATATCAATGTGGGGAAGCAGAAAGTTATCCTTGGGGCTTGCCCTGTTAAAATCTCGGTAATCCACACACATTCATACCTTGCCGTCCTTTTTAGGCACCAGGACCACGTTAGAAACCCATTGGGGATAAGAAGTGACAGCTAGGAACCCAGTGTTGAACTATTTCAGAACCTCTGCTTTGATCTTCTCTGACATTTCAAGGCGCATACGGCAGACCTTCTGCTTTACCGGAGGGCAATCTTCTTTAGTTGGCAGACGATGAACTACAATATATGTGTCTAGTCTTGGCATGTCTTTATATGACCAGGCAAATATCTCAACATAATCATGCAACATCTGAATCAAATGCTGTTTGACATGAAGCTCCAAATTTTCACCTATCGTGACCTCTTTTCTGTTCTCTTATGTGCCTAAATTCACTGTCTGAATTGGCTCTTCATGAGGTTGTATAGCCCTTTCTTCGTGCTGTTACAGTCTAGCAAGTTCTCCGGGTACCTCACAATCTTCCTCACCTTCGTCCTCTTCTTGGTTGATCGGATTCTCAAAGTCATAACTGGCAATAGCAGAACTATTATCAATGGGATCTAGAGTGGATATGGATCTGCAGTTTGATACTTGGGTGTGTATAAGAGCATAGCTGTATAGACAAAGTAAAAGAAAAGAAAAACAGAGAGCACAAAATTTGTATGCATAAAAATCCAAAGCTTTATTAATGCCACATGAAATTGAATTATGATAGCCCTCACAAATAAACCATTGTGCCCCGGGTAAGACATAAGGCCATAGAGTTTATACTTTTTAATTATTACATATCCAAAACAAAAAAAGACAATTACTTCTGAATAAAAGTAATGGTACAAAGTATCTTTCTGTCCAGTTACTGAGTCCACCATTGGTAGTAGGGAAGATCCAACTGTCTATGTCATCATCATTGTCAGCATCTTCCATGGCGGAGACAACTTCAACAATATTGATTTCCAAGCCGTGTTTAGGCATGGGTGCAGTTATGACATTGGGAGTCTCAGGGGGATCGAATTCAATCTCCTTCGCCTCGAGAAGGTCTTGCACCTTATTTTTCAAAACCCAGTAGTTGTTGGTATCATGGTCTGACTTTCTGAATGGTAGGCACAACGAGCATTAGGGTTGTAGTGATGAGAGGTAGTGTTGGGATTCTTCAGAGCTTCCCGCAAGATTACCAGGTTGGTCTTTAATAACTGTGGCAAAATTTGAGACAACATCATATTTATCCGGCTAAACTGCCTTACCGGCTTTTCTGTTCTCAGATGATTATTCCTTTGTTAGGTGGGTGCATGTTTAGAGATCATGACAGCCCCTACCGCTGGACGAAATTCAGTTTTGTCCTGATTCCTTTGATGGTACACAGTACCAATCTCTTTCTTCCCAAAAAATGGCTTCCTTATTGTACTGGAGGACGCATCCTTTTGAATCTTCCCACTCCTGATTCCAGCTTCCACTTGTTCTCCTATCAAAATCAATTCAGTGAAGCCGGCTGAGGAACTTCCAATTAGATGATTGAAAAATGGACCTGACAAGGTCCCCAAAAACATATCCACTAGTTCCCTATCAGACAGGGGAGGCTGGACTCTTCCTGCTAATTCCCTCCACTTATGAGCATAGTCCTTAAAGCCCTCACTCGAACCCATATACATATTTTGGAGTTGCGTACAGGTGGGAGCAAGGTCTGTGTTATACTGATACTGCTTGTAGAAAGCAGCAACCAGGTCCTCCCAATTACGGATGTTGGCTCCTTCCAGATGGTAGAACCATTCTAGTTGAATTTCGGACAGACCATCCTGAAAGAAGTGGACCCATAAGTCCTTTTCAACAATGTGAGGCTAGATCTTCCTCACATAAGATTGGAGGTGCATTTTGGGACATGAGACCCCATCATATTTGGCGAACACCGACACCTTGAACTTTTGCGGGATGACAACCCCAGAGACCAAACCCAGCTCTTAAAAATCCAAACATGGTACTTTCCGAACCTCCATTGCATTTAAATGGTCCTCCAGCTGTTTATATTTTTCATTAGCAGGAGGATACTGCTCCTCATCATAGTCGGGTTCATCATCAGATTCTTTAGGATTGGAGTCTTCCTCTCTTGTTTCCTCCTCTTGATTGTTTCCTCCCTTTGAAGAATATATCAGTTCAGAAGCTTACTGCACTGGTCCTCTGATCCTTCTTCCCAGATTCACTAACTCAGTTGGCTTCTTTGGCTTCTTCTTCTCCTTAACAAGCAGGGATTTTAGTTCTTCTTGCCCCATGGTCAGAGCCATGATCATCTACTAAAACTGAGCATTCTGAGTTTGTAGATCCTTCACTATTTGTTCTAGAGCCATTGCTGAAATAAACAGCGAAAAAGATGAGAGACCTGCTATGAAACCTGTCCATGAAATTATATGTATGATATGTTTATGCAATGTTTTCAAGGACCATATTGGATTTAAGCTCTTTTAAACAAAACAAAAAGCAAAACCTTTTATTAGCAAGTTTTTAAAGAAACAAAAGATTACACAAGGTTAAAAATTGAAAGGAAGTTCCTAAGTCTCCCATGGGCGTTTCCTCTTGGTGTTGAGGTTTCTCTCTTCATGAAGTTGTTTTTTTAATTCCAGCACCTTCTTCTCACTTGCAAATAATTGTGTCTCAAAAGTATCTCATTTCCCCTTGAGCTGAATCCAAGACTTTTGCAACTCTTCGAATTTGGTTGGCATATCAGGATGGAGAATAATACAGGACTTGTCCCCTTGGACAATAGGTTCTAAGATCATCGGTAAGATGGAATCGTATGGCATCATAAGACTTTGAGATCGAGCTCTCACCCATTTAAGATAAGGTTCCAAAGGGATGGAATTCTTGCACCCCCAAAGTCTTACTATCAGTCCTCTTAACAATGCCCCAAGAGCGGATGAACCTCTGACGATAATTTTGTAAATCATCTGAGTAGTTGAACACAATACCCTGGATGAGCATATCCGATGGACCATCTCTCCGTGCATAGCCAAACTGACATAGTGCTAAAGAAAGATTATAGGTGATACCTCCCCTAATGCCCAGGAGTGGCACATTAGGAAATTCTCCGCAGGGATCAATAAAAGAAATGTCTTCTTAAGAGCGAGGACACCAATGGATGTCAGAGTGAGAGAGAGACATTAGTCTTTGACTCCATCTTAAGCCTAAATCATTTTTCATTATTGACCGAGGAAGGTGCGAAATAAACCACCTATATAGCAGAGGGGTGAAACACATGAGAGTTCCTCGCTTCTTCAGAGTACGAGTATGGAGAGAATGTAGGATGTCCCCGAGCAAGGTAGGAACCGAATTGTGAGCAAGAAATACGTTGATGGAATTCACATCTATAAGTTAATCTGAATTAGGAAACATGACCAACCCATATATCAAGAGGGATAATACATCTTTGAAGGCATGATAACTCATAGCATCCAGGAAAATCTGAGCTTTCTTCATCAGGAAATTTGCATGGAGACCCTTAACTTCACTTTTTTCCCCAATTGGACTCAATGTCAGATGGCTTCAAGTGCAGAGCTACGACAACATCTTCAGAAGCTGGGTCTTGTTCTAAACCAGTGAAAGGTACTCGCTCCAACATAGTTAAACTAAGTAACTTAGAGAATTCCTCCAGGGTAGGCACCAGTGGATAATCGGGGAATGTGAAACAATGGTGCTTAGGGTCTAAGAACTGGAATAAGACACTCATCAAACCTTCGTCAAACCTGGTTGTAACCAAAATGAGCAAGTGGTCGTGTCTTTTGTGGAATGATGAGTCCTCGGGGACTTTCAAGACTAAGTCCTTGAGCTTAGGAGGAACTTCTGTGAAGCGAATCCGAATGGTTTTTCTATGACCTGAATTCATATCCTACAAAACATCCAAGAGATAAATCCAACAGGTCCTTGAAATGATTAGTATATAAGAATGTCATGATGTTTATGATGTCATGATTATGCTAAAAATTACAGATAAACACAAGCAAATCACACAATAGACCTTAGGTTCAAAGGCTTGCATGAGTTTTTAACGTATGTACCCTCTTGAATGTTTAGTTAGCTCAACCTGCCTATTAATAGTAACCGGGTTCTAAGGAGCCTCAATATCACTGACCTTCCCTTCCGAAATTGTTTCAGCTCCACACCGAAGTATTGCAGCCGAAAAATCTTGAAAGTCCATCCTCAATGAGTGTAGTATCGAGTATTAACCAATCTTCGGTCGAAACCAAAGTCGGTTATCTCACTACTTCCTAATGGCTAGGATGAGTCAATTAAAGGTTCTAAAGGTCAGTTAGCGCTTAGTGACACTATGAGGAAGCCTAATGTTATCCTTAACTTACTCGAGGAACATTAGTACAATCCAAAGCATCGCGCTAACGTAGCCACCACTTGGTCCATATCGGTCTATGCCGTATAGCCTCCATGATTTATTGCTACTTACCTAATAAGGTGCTCCAGATCCGGGTGTAGGATCCTTTAGCAATAACCCAAGCAAACCATTAAAGATAAAGCAAACAAACACACAAGAAAGATATTTAATAATGAACTAACTCTAAGGTAAAACCCACTTTTTATATTTCCCCAGCAGAGTCGCCAGTTCTGTAATACGGTGGCAGAACCGACTGTTTATTACTGGTTTTTATGTTTTTTGTTCGCAAATGTCGCGGTAAGAAAGAGTCGCCATCGTATTTTCTTTTATCCAACAAAGGAAAGGGTGAAAAGAACATAAAAAGACCTTTTCGAGAATTTTCTAAGTAAGGGGTGTAGATTATGGAAAGGGAAGGTGTTAGCACCCTTTCCATTAGTGGTTTTCCACGAGCTCTTAGAGGTTTGCTCATTTTTCAAGATGCTTTTGTGCTTTGTGTGTTTGAAAATGTTTTGAAAAACGCCTTAGTACGGCGAACTTTGTAATGTTTCTCGGGATAATAGAGAACATATTCAAAGTGTTTGAAAAATGTCTTTTGAAAAAGTAGTTTTCTGTGTAAGTGCAAAAAAGTATTTTTTGAGCAAACTTCTAACAGCTATCTACTTTTATACTCGAAAAGGTTGTTTTTTTCCTCATTTTCTTTAGACAGTTCTATCCTACTATTAGTGAGTAGGTAGCCTTGTCGTTGGATGTTGAGGGACAATCGAAGGGACGATATAGTCACAAAGGAAATTACGGAGATAATTTAACAATTCTATTTTAGGGACTAGATTATTTACCGAGAAGGAAACTGTAGGGTCATCGAGGGACTATGATCTTTTGACTTTACGGGTCTTTGCTAAAGCATTCCTGCCTCATGACTGTTTTTTAAAGGCAACCAAAGTTGGTGTACCTTAGAGGTGCTTGTGTGCAAGTGTGTTGTGTTTCAATTATTTTTTTCTTTTTATTAAGTTTGCTAGCGTTTGATTTCAGTCTTTGTCATACATGTCTAGTTACTAGAAGTTAATATGAAAAGCAGTAAAAGAAAATGCAGAAAATAGAGGTCCTACACTATTACAATGCTTCAGGGAGGGGATTTACATTATACAAGGATAATGGGGAATAAAGCAGTAAATATCCTAATTTTATCTATTACATCCGGTAGGCAGATACAATAATAGTAAAAAAAAAACGAAATTAAATAAACGCGCATGAAATAGAAAATACGTCTAAAAATCCTAAAGAAAAGAAATCTTTTTTGTTGTTTTTGGTATAAAAGAAAGCAAGGCCTAAGTCTATTTAATTTTAGTTTTAAGAAAAATATGTTAAAATAATTAATTAATTCATTTACAAAATTAATTTAGTTGGAAAAAAAACTAGCCTAATATTTTTGTGATTTTGATTTTAACGTAAGAATAAAAAGAAGTCAATGAAAACAAAAATAAAATGCAAGGGACACCCTTCTATCCAGGGAGAAAAGGGGATCTTCGATCCTAGGGAGAGATGATGGTCTTTCGACCCAGGGGAGGAAGATGTCTTCTTCGATCCAGGGGGAAGAAGTCGTCTTCTTCAATCCAGGGGGAAAAGTTATTCTCGATTCTAGACCTGCAAGACAAATATTAGTAAACAATGACCTGGGTGTCGAACCTAGGTCCTTCGATCCTGTGTGTAATGGTTTTATTTAGACCAGATCTGCAACAAATGTTAGTAAACGAAGAACATGACCTGGCTACCAAACCCAAGCCCTTTGATTATGTCTAAGATAGAAAATCGAATGGGACAACAAATATGGAGGTGTTATGCAAATGCAATGTTTTGACAATTTACCCTCTCTTACCAGTAGATTGAACCTTCGATTTGGGCACTTCTTGGATGTAGGAACCTTTAATCTGGGACTTCTGGGCTTGGCTACTTTTGTTGAAGGGTGGCTTTGGCTTGGAAAATTTTGACAACCTTTGATGGATTTTGTGGGCAGTGTCTCTCCAACTTTTTCGTTCTTCCTCTCTTTTTGCAACACTTATGATCTCTTTATATAGAGGGTGTAGAGGGGACAAGAAGGAAAAAGTTTAAATAGCCTTGATTGTGTTTGAAAGCCATAAATAGGAATTTGTAACGTTAGCCAAACACATGGGATCTTGTCTCTTTTTTTTTAATTTGACTGATATGTAACTAGCCTTCGAATGCCCTCTTTCGAATGGGTTGATGGCCTCCTTCGAATGACCTTTATTCAGCTCCTTCGAACGACTCTAATAAAGCTCTTTCGAATGGATTTTTGCATGTTCTTCGAATGGACCCTTTGAATGCTCTTCGAATAGACCCTTTGAATGCTCTGCGAATGGACCCTTTGAAAGCTTCTTCGAATGGACCTTTTGGAATGCCAATCGAAGGGCCTTTGTCCATACCAAACGGAGGACTTGTTGAAATGCCAATTGAAGGACACTGTTACCATGAGTGTCGAAGCTTCCTTGACACAATGCCAAATCGAAGGATCCTTTGCCATGCCAATCGAAAGGCTTGGCCTAAGGTCAAACGAAAGAGTCTTTCAGAATGCCAATCAAAGGCCTTAATACAATGCAAAATCGAAGGATCCCTTGCCATGCCAATCAAAAGGCTTGGCCCAAGGTCAAACGAAGGAGTCCTTCAGAATGCCAATCGAAGGCCTTGACACAATGCCAATCGAAAGGCTTATCATGAGGCCAATTGAAAGGCCTTGTATCCATTCCAATCAGAGGGCTTAGCCACCATGCCAATCGAAGCATTTGGAATATCAATCGAAAGGCTTGGCTAAAATGCTAATCAAAGAGCATCGTCCATGCCAATTGAAAAGCTCCTTTAGAATACCAATCGAAGGGTCTTTCAGAATGCCAATTGAAAGGTATTTAAAACACCACTTAAAAATTTTCCTTTTTTCCTTAGGCAAGGGTTTGTGGTCAATCATGTAGGGGAAGACCTTAGAAAACATGAGAGGGAAAATTTTGGGGTACAACAAATGGCTTAGTCTTAAACATTTCTACCGCTATAGAAAAAAAATGGCGACTTCACTGGGGAAATATTGACCTCTTATTGGTCCATCCCTAAGTGAGTTGAACCTATCTTTGTTTATATCTGTATATGTGTTATTGTTGTTTATATATTATATGTTGTGTATATGTTTGCTTGGATTTTCCTGGTTTTTAGGGTGCTTGGTGATTACTTATAAGTCCTATACCCGAACTTGGGAAAATTTTAAGATAGAACGGGCGATATAGTCATGTTAACTTTTAGGGAGTAATCCCAAAAAATGAGGCATGAGACCCCCCACTCAGTGGAGGCCCCTTTGATTGTAGTGTCGTTTACCGAGTAATCGAGAAGACATGCTGCTTTCGACCTGGGAGCCTGCTCAAACTGAGGACCGTAGAATACCTAACCCATCTTGGCCTTTTAGGTGTAGTGCGAAAGCTATGACGGAGTAATCCGGAAATAGTTTTCACGCGATACTACGCTCAGACGAGTTTTTCATGAGAATATTACTAATTACCGAGTTAATTGGGAAGTTGGTAATATCCGAAGGAAGGATGTAGACTCTGGGAACCTCTAGAACCTTGTTTGGCAGGTGATAACTCTTAGACCATACCTTATGGGTAGTACCTTCGACCTCATGCTCGTGACGTTGAACCTATGAACCCTATGTTTATGATCTTATGTGTGATTGTTGCATCATGCATCCATGCACTCATAAGCATCTTTTGAAGAAATTTTATTTCAAGGGATTTAAAAGTTGACCATTTGTGAATATCTCAGGTACTTTTTTACTATGGATTCTGGAAAAAGAAATACCGGAAAGTACAGTTTCGAAGATCCCAATATAGATGAATTGATGAGTCTAATTCTCAAGATTGTGTGTTCTACAAATTTTCAGAGGAAGTGTAGGTCCATCATTTCTCTCATTTAGCTTAGGATGAAGGATGGTATTCTCTCGACCTTGGTCCAGTTCTATGATCTGATGTATCAATGCTTTACTTTCCCTAACTATCAGTTGATGCCTGCACTAGAGGAGTACTCTTATCTTTTGGGTTTGCCTATTACCGATCATGGTCCTTTTACTGGTTTGGAGGGTGAGCCAAAACCACATGAGATTGTTGCTTTGATCCATTTGGGGAAGTCTGAGGTTGAAGCCCACATGACTACTAAAGGAGGAATTAGAGGATTATCAGCTCAGTTCTTATTGGAGAAAGCTCGTTACTTTTCCAATATGAAGAGTACAATAGCTTTTGATGCCATCTTTGCTTTACTCGCTTATGGGTTATTCTTATTTCCCAATGTAGACAAATTTGTTGACATTAATGCTATCAGGATCTTCATGATTGGAAACCCAGTTCCTACATTGTTGGGTGATGCTTATTACTCTATTCATATTCTGGATTCTTATCATGGAGGGATGATTATTTGTTGCATGCCTCTGTAGTACCGACAATTTACTTCTTATTTGCCTCAATCTGATGCTTTCTGGGATGTCAGGAAGGA
This sequence comes from Vicia faba, assembly GCA_948472305.1. NCBI lineage: Eukaryota > Viridiplantae > Streptophyta > Magnoliopsida > Fabales > Fabaceae > Vicia > Vicia faba. Next base: position 844,108,341 of record OX451739.1, read on the forward strand.
ACCTCGTTGGGCTCCTAAGATCATGACACTTACTCACTCTGATAATGTTTGGTATCATCCTTACCATGATATAGAGATTGTTGACAGTTGTGGTGGTTTCCCCAATGTACCTCTTCTTGGTACAAAGGGGGGAATTAACTACAACCCTGTTCTTGCACGTTGACAGCTTGGATATCCGATGAGGGATAAACCAAATAATATTCATTTGAGTAGTTTCTTCCTGAAAGAGGGAGAAGACCATAAGAAAGCTAGGGATCAGATTGCAAGGGCCTGGTGTCACATTCACAGGAAGAGTAGGAAGGACTTGGTACCTAGTGGGGTCGTTTCTTTGGAGCCTTATCTTCAGTGGGTATAAGCGAGAGCTATTCAGTTGAAGATGTCGTATTCTCGAGAAGCACTTATGCCTGATTTGTTTGTGAAGACCAATCCTCCCTTATTGGATGATGTGGAAGAGCTACAACTTGCTTTAGTTAGGATGCAACAGGAAAAGGAAGCTTGGAATAATAAGTGCCAAACTTTAGAGATTTCCTACATAGAAGACTTGAAGGAGAAAGATGACTTGATTGAGATTCTTGAGAGTCAGGCTGTAGAGACAATGGAGAGGCAAGGGGATTTATTTTCCCCTAAGTATCAGTCATATGCTAGTTGCTCACTTTCTGATTCAAGTGATTGGAAGGAGGTTGCCACCAGATATGCAGAAGAAAACCAGAGGTTGAAAGCTCAGATTTCCAGACTTACCTGGAAGCGTCAGCGCATAGAGTGATCTCCATCAGCTTTGCTTCTTAGTGTTTTAGACCTTACTTTCATCTTGTACTTGGGATTATTGAAACTTGTAATCCATTTTGAAGTTAGTATAATAAAAAAACTTCAGTATTTCAAATGTGTTATTACTTTGATATTTGCAAAATTGTCTATAAATGTTTAAGTCCTTTGATATATCAATAATAAAATAAATCATGTGCATTGCACAACATATTGTACATACTTATTGCATTTTTCTGTGCCTATCCAGGTGTCTTACTGAGCTTCTTTACTTCGTTTAGCAAGTTGTCTCACAAGTGCAATACCCGAGCTAATTTCAGAAGGAAGATGGACAACCTAGAATAAGAGAATCACAAGCTGCATGAGGAAGTTTGTGCTCTGAAGGCCGGTATGGCCAATCTTACTGCTCTAATGGAATCTTTGGTGGCTGCTCAGTATCAGCCACCGATTTCTCAGCCTCAACAGACAATAGTTACTACTAAAGCTCCGACTGTTCCCGTGTCTTCTACTTCATATGTTATTCAAAATCGTGTGCCTCAAGGTTATCCATGGGGAATGCTAGAGAACTTTATGCCTGAGGGTTTTAATCTTGGTCCTCAAGTTACTCCAATTGTTCAAACTATTGTGACTCATGCACCTCCTGTGGTGTATGTTACTCCTGCTGCACCTTCTTCGGTGAATGTTGTGCCATTTGTTAATAACGAAGCTTATCGTCCTTTTCCTCCACCAAGTGAAGGCTTGGGTCTCTATGATCGAATGGATGATTTTCAGGATCAGTTTGACAAGATGCAGAGGGAGATGAAGGCCATAAGAGGAAAGGAATTGTTCGGGCAGAATGTGAATGATTTATGCTTGGTCCTGAATGTCAAGATACCTGCAAAGTTTAAAGTTCTAGAATTCAAGAGGTACAAGGGAAATACTTGTCCTCGTGCTCATCTTGTGATGTATGTAAGAAGAATGTCTACCCATAATGAGGATCAACGTCTGCTGATTCACTTTTTTCAAGATAGTTTGACTGGTGTTGCGTTGAACTGGTACATGAGTTTGGATAGTTTCGATGTTCATACTTTCAACGACTTGGGAGAAGCATTTATCAGAAAATACAAATATAACGTGGACATGGCGCTTGACCGTGATCAACTCAGGGCCATGGTCCAGAAGGATAGAGAATCATTTAAGGAATATGCACAGAGATGGCGTGAGGTAGTCGCCCAAGTGATTCCTCCAATGAAAGTAAAGAAGATGACTAAAATTTTCCTGAAGACTCTGGGTGATTTCTACTATTGGAGGATGGTAGCGAGTGCGCCAAGTGACTTTACTGAAATGGTGGGCATGGGTATCCGTTTGGAAGAGGCTGTAAGAGAGGGTCGTCTAACGAAAAAAGAATGCTCTGAAATTACGAAGAAGCCACCCTATGGGTTTGCCAAAAAAGGAAGGAGATACAAATGTTGTTATGCAAGAGAGAATGGCTAATCCACCTAGTAGAAATTATCAGCGTCATCAACAGGTCGCTTCAGTGAGTCCAGTTATTGGTGTAGCTCCAACCATAATTTCTTATCAGGGACCAACCCATCAGGGGAATCAAGGTTATAATCAGAGGAGAGGGAATTATGACCCTATCCCTATGAGTTATACAGAATTACTCCCGGAGTTAATTCAAAAGAAGTTGGTTCAGACCAGACCACCTCCTGCTATACCATCACCGTTGCCTTGGTATTATAAGGCAGATCAAACATGTGCTTTTCATCAGGGAGCACCAAGGAACAATGTTGAGAACTGCTATCCTTTGAAAACCGAAGTACAAAAATTGGTGAGGGCTGGTATCTTATACGTTAAAGATGTTGGGCCTAACGTGAAAGATAATCCTCTACCAAAGAAGGAGGAGAAAATGTTATAAACATGGTGGCTGGTTGTCCAGGTGGCTTCGAATTTTAGATATTAAATTGGTTGGAGGATATTTGGTAAAAATGCATGCTGACCTATGTGAGTTTAGTTACTATACTCATGACCATGCCAGTTGTGGTATTTGCAGCATAGAAATACAAGGTTGTGACAAGATCAAGACTGATTTGCAAGAGATGATAGATGAGGGCCTTATCCATATAATCAGGCCTAGGGCAGAGTATGAGGAGGAAGTAAACATGGTTTCTGCATGTCCTGGAGAGTTCAGAATATTTGATGTGGAATATCTTGGCAAGACAACTTGTCCATTGGTGATTCCCTACTACCCTACAAGTATAATGCTACAATTTTAGAGGATAGTATGGAAGTTTCCATCCAGCCTATGTCTAATGTTGGAAATATTGTTGAGGCCATCCGGGTGACCCGTAGTGGACGTGTGTTCGCGCCTGTCATTAAAAGAAGTGTTGATGCTGATAAAAAAATTATTGAAGATGTTGAACCCAAGAAGGTAGTAGGGAAATCTAGTGGGGATACACTAGAAAAAGAAGTGGATGATATATTTAAAATTATAAATATGAGCGACTACAGGATCGTAGATCAGTTGTTGCAGACTTCGTCAAAAATATCTATTTTTGCCTTGCTTATGAACTCCTCTGCTCACGGAGAATCTTTGATGAGGGTATTGGACCAAGCTTTCGTGGAAAGTGATATGCCAGTAGACCAATTCAGCAGTGTGGTAGGGAATATTACATCATGTAATAACCTGAGTTTCTACGACAATGAACTTCCCGATGAAGGAAGGAATCACAATCTGGCCCTCCATATCTCTATGAACTGCAAGAATGATTCATTATCCAATGTGTTGATTGATAATGGATTCACATTAAACATCATACTGAGGAGCATGCTCATGAAGTTGAAATATCAAGGAACGCCTATGCGCCCGAGTAGCATTATTGTGAAAGCGTTTGATGCATCAAGGAAATTTTATTAGTGAAGTGGACTTGCCTATTCATACAGGCCCACATTTGTTTCAGATTACTTTCTAGGTCATGGATATTATACCCGCTTACAACTGTTTGTTGGGACGATAGTGGATACATGAGGCAGGGGCTGTCACTTCGAAGTTGCACCAGAAGTTGAAGTTTGTGCGTGAAGGAAAAGTGGTCATCACAAATGGAGAACAAGCATTATTGATATCTCATTTGTCCTCTTTCAGTATTGTGGAAGCAGGTGAAGCTGTTGTTGGAACCCAAATCCAGGCTTTATCCATTGATAATATAAGAGGAAATGAGAATTTTATAGCTTTGTTTAAGGATGCTCAGCAGGTTATGCGTAATGGCCATAGTGAAGTATGGGGAAAAATTGTTGATCCACCTATAAACAAGAATATAGTTGGCTTGGGATTCTCTATGAAGAATGATAAAGGTAAGAACATGAATCTGAATTCTGCTGCAGACAAGTATCAAGATATCTTTCGTAGCGGGGGTTATCTTCATCCAACTGTTTCCAGGATTAATGCCATTGTGGAAGATGAAACAGAGCTAGAAATGCCAAATTATGTGACGCACAGAGTTAGAGTTCAGAACTGGATCACCATTAATGTTCCCTCTTGCATACATATCTCAAAGTAATTTATTTTTGTTAATCTTTTCGAAAATATTTCACTCTGCCCAAGGTGAAAGTATTGACATTGTATGGGCTTATCTGTTTGCTTTGATCTTTAAAATCAATAATAAAAGTTGTCTTTGTTTCCTAAATTGTGTTTTTTATTTTTCTGCTTTTTCTTGGAAAATGTTAACCAGAAAAAACTTTCAAAATAAATAATAACTGAAATTGAATCTGCATAATCACTTTTTATTTGTGTCAATTTCTAAAAGCAATCATAAATCATATGTGCATATTAATAAAAAAAACTGTTGAATACAACGACCATGCACTCTCTCCCAACTTTGAATGCCCTGTGTATGGGGCCAAAGAAGAAGACTATGATGAGATTCTGGAAGAGGTCTCACGGTTGCTTGAGCGTGAGGAGAATTCGATTCAGCCATATAAAGAGCCATTGGAAGTAATCAATTTGGATTCAGAAGAAGATCCGAAGGAAGTCAAGATTTGAGCATTGTTGCATCTTGATGTGAAGAGCAAGTTAATTGAGATGTTGAAAGAATATGTGGACATTTTTGCTTGGTGTTATCAAGATATGCCTGGTTTAGATATAAATATTGTAGAGCACCATTTGCCGTTGAAGTCAGAGTGCCCACCAATCAAACAGAAATTGCAAAGAACCCGCCTAGATATGACAGTAAAAATCAAGGAAGAAGTTCTAAAGCATATTAATGCTGGTTTTCTTGTGACATTAGTGTACCCTCAGTGGATTGCCAATATTGTCCCAATATCGAAGAAAGACGGAAAAGTTCGCATGTGCATAGATTACAGAGATCTAAATAAAGCTAGTCCAAAAAGTTATTTTTCATTACCACACATTGATATGTTAGTGGATAGCACAACAAAATTCAAATTTTCTCGTTCATGAATGGATTTTCCGGATATAATCAAATAAGGATGGCTCTTGAGAACATGGAAAAAACAACATTTATCACACCTTGGGGAACATTCTGTTACATAGTGAAGCCCTTCGGGTTGAAGAGCGCTGGTGCAACGTACCAGAGGGCTATAACTACCCTATTCCATAATCTGATGCACAATGAAATTGAAGTATACGTTGATGATATGATTGCTAAATCCCATACTGAAGAATGACATGTAGAAGGTTTGTTGAAATTGTTTCAGCGTTTGAGAAAGTATTGTCTCCACTTGAATCCAAATAAATGTACCTTCGATGTTCGATCAGGTAAATTGTTGGGTTTCATTGTCAGCCGAAGAGGGATTGAAGTTGACCTTGATAAAGTCAAAGCAATTCAAGAAATGCCAGCGCCGAGAAGTGAAAAGTAAGTTAGAGGTTTACTTGGGCCTTTGAATTACATCTCCAGATTCATTTCCCACATAACTGCAACGTGTGAATCGATCTTTAAGTTGTTAAAGAAAGATCAAGGTTGTGTGTGGACAGATGACTGCCAAAGGGTATTTGAAAGTATTAAAGAATATCTACTTGAACCTTATATCTTGTTCCCTCTTGTTGAAGAATACCACTGATTATGTATCTGTCATACCCCAAATTTGCACGCCTTAGTGCTACCGTCAGACTTATTTTCGAATTTGGGTGTTACAGATATAAAATTCTTGTGATTTAATTATATTAACATTCTGAGTTTTTTTAATAAAAATTTGCTTTCAAGTCTGTTTGAAAATATAATAATAATTTGTATTTTTGTAAAAATAGAAAATAATTGTTCGTTGTCATATACTTTCAATTGGCTTTTAACTTTTGAATAAGTAACATATCACAGTTAGTAAGTCAGAAAGATTGCCAATTTAATTTTTATTATATGATTTTTTATGTGTTTGCTTACCAATTTTACACAGGTAGAGATTAATTGAAAGACATGGAAACCAAGCGACGAAACCTACGCCTTAACCATATCACGACACCACCGCGAAGACGACGAAGTCGTTGAACATCTTGGACATTCTGACAACCTCCACATGCATACGCCTCTGTTTGCTCATCGAAAGCCGCCATCAATCAAATCGCGACCACCACGCACTCGTCACAAATCTACCACTTCCAGCCACCGTCAACCGCTCTCCAAATGAAACTTCCGTCAACGACTCCCAGCCTCTGTGCGGACTCCCTTGTCAAAGCGAAATCCAACCTTCATCGATGCACCACCGACGCGCCGGAACGCTCAGCGCGACGACCCCAATGCAGCCCATCTCTTCTCTCGGCCATTACCTCACCGTAACGTTGCGCCTCCAAACACTGTGGAATTCGTCTCCGACATCTCTAATCCAAGGTAACTTCCATCTCTTATGGCAATATGATTGTTATGAAGTGTTTGGTTGGATTGTTAGTGGGTTTGAGAATTTGGAGTGGGTTTGTTCGAAGGGAAGAAGAGAATACTGGAAAAAAAGAGTTGTTCTCTTTCTCTCTATGAAATTTGTGATATTTACGTTTTTTCATTATTACTATTTGAACCGCCAAGTGTCACCGTATGGTTTGATCTTTAAGGTATTCTGAAAAATGCGTAGATATATGTAAGGGGTGAGACGGATGTTACTGTAATCTTCTTGCTTCTTATTTTTTCAATTAACCCAATTTTTTTATAGTTATTTTAAATTAGTTTATTTACTTTGACTAACTTAATTTAATAATTAGTTTACTTTATTTAATTATTATGTAAAAATAATAAAAAAGTCTAAGATTTAAAACAAATAGGTATAATTTTATTTATTCGATAAGTTAGATTGATTTACTTGCACAAAATAAAATTTTCATAATTAATTCAATTATCCTATAAATAATAGGATGTCCATCTTCAGATAATTAAATCGGTCGACACATCATCTATCGATTTATTATTTAAAATCAAATAATTAAAATCCATGCAATTTCAAATATTTCACCCGCAAGCAGCACGAAGTCAATATCTGACCACGAGATGAGGAAGGCTATATCAGACTTCCTCTGCATCCTTCACATCGAGTAACACATGGCTAATATCTAGCTCCGCGGGGAGGAGACTATATCAGACTCTCCGTCTTACGTCTCAAAACAGCTAACCAGTACTTCAAATGTTTTTACTAACCTAACATAATCAAAATTAGAGATTATTTTCGAAAAATGATTAAGGAGAATTATTTTCAAATTAAATGCGAACTACGTTTACAATCACTCAATTTACAACTCAGACAAAGTTCAAGGATAATTCGAAAACAATTCTACGCAATCTTATAAAAAACACCAACCAACTACGAACTACGAATTGCGACTCTGATTCCTCATAAGAGGATACGTAGGCATACGATCAAAAATCGTAGCGAGTTTCCCTGTTAAAAATTAAAACACTTTTCCCATATAAAAATATTTAAACCATTTCCCCTATAAAAATATTTAAACCCTTTCCCTTAATTAAAATTTAAAACCATATTTTACCCGAACCTAAATCTAAAACCTAGTATCCTTGTGAACAAGATAGATGAAAGGTGCCTAACATCTTCCTTTCGTCTAATGAAGTCCAAAACCTAGAATCTCTGTCTGCGAATTAGAGTTTCCTATTAGATGTCCTTCCCTAGGATAAAAACTGATAGTGGTGACTCTTGATTTAAAAACCAGTTGCTACAGTATTTGATAGTGTTAGATAATTCTATGGGTTGTATTCCGGGACAACAAGATGAAACAGGGAAGAAAGAGTATGCCATTTATTATCTAAGTAAAAAGCTTACTGACTGTGAGTCGCAGTATTCTATGATGGAAAAGACATGTTGTGCTCTGGCCTGGGCGGAAAAACGTTTGCGGTAGTATATGTTGAATCACACCGCTTGGTTGATCTATAAAATGGATCCAATAAAATACATTTTTTATAACCCTACTCTTATTGGGAGAATTGCTTGTTGGAAGATGTTGTTATCTGAATATGACATTGAATACCACACTCAAAAATCTATTAAAAGCAACGTGTTGGCAGATTATCTTGCTCACCAACCAGTTGATGATTATCAGTTTGTGTAGTATGATTTCCCCGATGAGGATGTGATGTTTCTGAAAGTGAAAGATTGTGATGAACCATTACCTGAGGAAGGTCATGATCCCGAGTCTCGTTGGAGCATGATATTTGATGGAGCTGTGAATGCTTATGGGAAAGGAATTGGTGATGTGATTATCACTCCTCATGGATCATATATACCTTTTACCGCAAGGTTGACATTCGATTGCACCAATAATATGGCAGAATATGAGGCTTGCATCATGGGTCTCGATGAAGCTATTGATCTCAGAATTAAAATTCTAGATGTGTATGGCAATTCAAATTTGGTAATAAATCAAATTAAAGGAGAGTGGGATACTTTTCACCCTGGCTTGATCCCTTACAAAGATTATGCTAGAAGATTGTTACCCTTGTTTAATAAAGTTGAATTCCATCACATCCCCAGAGTTTAAAATCAAATGGTGGATGCTCTGGAAACTCTGGCTTCTATGTATCAAGTGAATACTTGGAATGATATACCTCGAGTTATAGTTCGGCGACTGGATAGGCCTGCTCATGTGTTTACAAGAGAGGAAGTAGCAAATGAGAAACCTTGGTATTATGATATCAAGCATTTTCTCCAGATACAAGAATATCCTATTGGTGCATCAAATAAAGATAGAAAGACATTGAGAAGATTAGCTGGAAGCTTCTTCCTCAGTTAAAATGTGATGTACAAGAGAAATTATGACATGGTCTTTCTCAGATGCGTGGATAGATACGAAGCAGACATGTTGATGCATGAGATTCATGAAGTTTCCTTTGGCACTCATTCCAATGGACATTCGACAGCTAAGAAGATGTTAAGGGCAGGTGACTATTGGCTGACAATGGAATCTGACTGTTAAAAATTTGCAAAGAAGTGCCATAAATGCCTGATTTATGCAGACAAAATTCATGTGCCTCCGACACTTCTCAATGTTATTTCTTCCCCATGGCCTTTCTCTATGTGGGGTATTTACATGATTAGAATGATTGAACCCAAAGCTTCGAATGGACACAGTTTTATCTTGGTGGCAATTGATTACTTCACCAAATGGATGAAGGTTGCTTCATATGCTAATGTTACTAAGCAGGTGGTAGTGCGTTTCATTAATAATAATCTCATATGTCGGTATGGTGTGCCAAGCAGAATTATCACCGATAATGAGTTGAATCTGAATAACAAGATGATGACAGAACTTTGTGAAGAATTCAAGATCGTCCATCACAATTCATCTCTGTTCATGCCAAAGATGAATGGGGTTATTGAAGCTGCTAATAAGAATATCAAAAAGATCATCCAGAAGATGGTTGTTACTTATAAAGATTGGCATGAAATGCTCCCTTTTGCTTTATATGGATATCAGACATTTGTCTGCACTTCAACAGGAGCATCCACGTTCTCCTTTGTGTATGGTATGGAAGCAATGCTCCCAATCGAGGTTGAGATTCCCTCATTACGTGTGATAATGAAAACCAAGTTGTCAAAGGTTGAATGGATCCAGAACAGATTTGACCAATTGAATTTGATTGAAGAGAAGAGAATGAAGGCTTTGTATCATGGGCAGTTATATCAGAAGAGAATGAAGAAAGCGTTTGATAAGAAGGTCAAACCTCGTGAATTCAGAGAAGGCGACCTCGTGCTCAGGAAGATCATGTCTTTTAACGCTGATTCTAGGGGCAAGTGGACTCCCCATTTTGAAGGCCCATATGTTGTTAAGAAAGCCTTCTCTGGCGGTGCATTAATTCTTAAAACTATAGATGGCGAGGAGTTCCCACGTCCCATAAATGATGATGAAGTCAAGAAATACTTCGCCTAAAGAAATAAAAGAACAGCTCGATAAGTCGAAAACCCAAAAGGGCGGCTTAGGCAAAAAGTAGCATGTCGGTAGGCCGAAAACCCGAAAGGGAGGTCTAGGAAAAAATTAGAGACATAAACAAAATAAATTTTCCAGCTAAGTTGAAAACCCACAAGGGCAACTTAGGTAAAAGTTAGGGACTTTCTTGGCAAGTAACTACATCGGACAAGACTTGATCATTGAAGCAACAATCTTCTTGGATCCTCACAATACTTCAACAGAAGTTGCTGCTAAGGATTTCAAAGTTGTTAGAGAGAATAGTGGTCATTGTATTTCAATGTATCTTTTCCATTATATATTACCATTTTCCGAACTTTGTAATCATTTGTGGAGTCTCGCCATTTACAGACTACCATTCTATTAATAAAGTTTGAGCTTTTATCCAATTCTTTGTAGTTTTTATTTTATTCTGCCTACAAAGACTTCATTTATTATTGATAGTAATTTTCAAAGCAAAAAGATTAAATAAAAATCTCATGCAAAGCAAATGGCAACATCTCATGCCAATCTTTGTAGGTCACAAACATTTTTCGCAAAATCTTCTTAATGTTCCTATTTGCTGCCTCAACAACACCATTCATTTTTGGACGACATGGAGAAGAATTGTGATGCATTATCTTGAAATTGTCACCCAACTCTTTCATCATATTATTGTTGAGCTTTGATCCATTATCAGTAACGATATTCTCTGGATTCCCATAACGACAAATAATATTCTTCTTCACGAAACGAGTAACCACTTGCTTGGTGACATTGGCATACGATGCATCTTCGACCCATTTGGCGAAGTAATTGATGGCAACCAGAATAAAGCGATGCCCATTGGAATAAGTTGGTTCAAGACATCCAATCATATTGATTCCCCACATTGCAAAGGGCCAAGGAGAAGTCAAAAGATTCAGCGGATTGGGCGACACATGCATTTTGCTGGCATAAATCTAACATTTGTAACAGATTCTGGAGTGATTATAACAATCGGTTTCCATGGTAGACCAATAATAACCTGATCTCAAGATATTCTTGGCCATGGTATGCCCACTGGAATACGTCCCGAAAGAACCTTCATGGATTTCTTATATGATCTTATTTGCTTCGTGTCTATCCACGCATCAGAGCAAAACATAGTCATAGTTTCTCTTGTCCAAAACCCTGTCATTAAGGAAAAACTTAGTTGAGTACTTTCGCAAAGTCTTCTTATCTGTAATAGATGCACCCTCTGGGTATTCTTGTGTTTCAATATATCTTTTGATATCATCAAACCAAGGTTTCCCATCATATTTTTCTATCTCTTAATAGAGTGCTAGCTCATCGAACCTCAAGATAGTTATAGAGGGGACTTCATTTTCCCATCTAACTTTAAACATGGATGACAAAGTAGCCAAAGCGTCTGCCAAGTTATTCTCCTCCCTCGAGATGTGCTTGAAAACGATTTCATCTAAGTACGAGATTAAGTTCATAACACGCTCACAATACAAAATCAAATTAGGGTGACAAGTCTCCCAATCTTTGTTGATCTGACTGATTACTAGAGAATAATCCCCATAGACTTATAAGATCTTAATTCACAAATAAATAGAAGCTTTTAGCCCGAAAATACAAGCTTCATACTCAGCCATATTATTAGTACGATCAAAACAGATTCTGGCAGTGAAAGGAGTATGGAAACCTTCAAGAGAAGTAATAACATCACCAATACCATTGCACAATGCATTAGAGGCACCATCGAACACCATCGTCCATCGTAATCCTAGTTTGGGTCCTTCCTCTGGGTCAGGAATATTACAATCCCATATGTACATAATGCCCTCGTCTGGAAACTCAAACTTTATCGGCTGACAGTCATCTTCTATAGGCTGGTGAGAAAGATAATATGCCAATACACTACCCTTGATTCTTTTTGAGTAGTATACTGGATAACATATTCAGTCAAAACCATCTGTCAATAGGCTATTCTTCCCATAAAAGCTGGCTTTTCGAAAATGTACTTGATTGGATCCATCTTGGATATCAAGGGAGTATTGTGAGTTAGCATATACTGTCTGCGACGCTTTGCTGCCCACGTGAGTGCACAATAAGTCTTTTCCAGCAATGAGTACCTCGACTCGCAATCAGTAAATTTATTGCTCAAGTAGTAAATAGCATGTTCTTTCCTACCCGTCTCATCATGTTAACTGAGTATGCAACCGATAGAATTTTCCAACACTGTCATATACATTAACAAAGGCCTGCCTTCCACAATAGGTAAAAGAATTTGATATACTCTTTTACTTTATCAAATGCCGCTTGGCAATTGTCATTCCACCTGACAACTTGATCTTTTTTCAATATCTTGAATATGTGTTCACACGTGGCTGTAAGATGAGAGATGAATCTAGAAATGTAGTTTAACCTCTCGAGAAAACCACAAACCTCTTTTTTTTGTTCTTGGCTTAGGCATTTCTTGAATTGCTTTTATTTTGGTAGGATCTACCTCAATTCCTCTTTTGCTTACTATGAAGCCCAATAACTTCCCTGATCTCACCCCGAAGGTGCACTTGTTAGGGTTCAACCTCAATCTGAATTTCTTCAATCTTTCAAACAATTTCACCGGATGGACAAGATGTTCCTCTTCTTCTCGGGATTTAGAAATCATATCGTCAACATAGACTTCAATCTCTTTATGGATCATTTCATGAAAGAGAGTGACCATAACACACTGATATGTTTCCCCTGCATTCTTTAAACCGAAGGGCATCACTTTGTAGCAAAATGTTCCCCAAGGTGTAGTGAAAGTTGTCTTCTCCATGTCTTCTGGGGCCATCTTGATCTGATTATAGCCAGAAAAACCATCCATGAAGGAAAACACTTTTGGATGAGCAGTGTTATCAACCAGAATATCAATACGAGGAAGTGGAAAATCATCTTCAACGCTTGCTTTATTCAAGTCCCTATAATCCACACATCCTGACTTTGCCATCTTTATTTGGCACCGGTACAATGTTTTCAATCCATGAAGGATAAGAGATAACTTTCAAGAAACCTGTGTCCAATTGTTTATGAACCACCACTTTAATCTTCTTAGACATCTTTGGATGAGTTCTTCAAAGTTTTTGTTTGACCAAAGGATAATCTTCTCTAAGAGGCAGCTTGTGCACAACAATATCAATATCCAACCTGTGCCTGTCTTCATAAGACCAAGCAAAGATGTCAACATACTCTCAGAGCATTTCAATCAACCTCCGCTTGACACTGTCTTCTAACACTACCCCAATTTTGAATTCTTTTCGGACCTCCTCGGTACCCAAGTTGATCACTTCTATTGTCTCTTAGTGCGGCTGAATGACCTTTTCCTCTTGCCTCAACAATCTGGCTAGCTCTTCAGGAAGTTCACAATCTTCTTCAGCTTTTTCATCAACTTGATATATTGGATTTTCAAATTCATAAAGAGCCATAGCAGAATCTTTATCGATGAAATCTGGGATTAATGGGGAATTATATATGCATGATTATGATTTAGTTTTTTATTTTAGTTTAATATTTAAAAAGAAAAATAAAAACACATTGCCTATTTTTGAAAAATTAAGAGAAATACAAGGAGTGAAATATTTGAATGCAAAAAGGCGTCCTTTATTGATGATAATTTTGAAATTGAAAACATTGTGGCCCTACAGCATGATCACTAGATCTTGGGAAGAACGTAGGAGTTATTGTATGATAAAAACAAAAGAAAATTACTCTTTATAGCGGATAACTGTGATGACGTCTTCGACAAAAAAATTGGAAGGCTCTTGTCCCGAAACAGTAGGTCGAACCCATTTGTCCATTTCACAATGAATGTCGCCTTCCTTGCTCACAGAATGAGCTTCCTCATGGATAATACCACCACTAACGATTATGATCGAAATCTGTGAAACCGAGCCCATTGCTCGCAGAGATGCTAGCCACGATTCCTTCAAATTGATCCACTAGAATTTAAAGAGGAACAAAAGAAGTCCCCAATAACTTCATCAGTGCATTTATGTGAGATTCAATATCCTAGAGTAAAAAAAGATTCAAGATCTTCGTAGGTGTCTAGCCCAACTGATCGACTATCTTGTAATCACTCTTATTTATATATCTCATCAACTCTGCCATATCTTTGGCCAAATCAGCCCTCATTCGGGACAAGAGGATTTTGCCCCGGTTCTGTACCATTAACCATAATTTGATTGCCTTTAACCTTAGCCAAGGAATCTATATTACTTTCTAGTTGAACAGGTGGAGACAAAATCCGACCACTTTGGGTAGTCCTACTTTCACTGATAGTGTCATGAACTTCAGGCTAATCTTTCTCAAATTTACTTTCCTCAAGATTCTCAATAACAAGCTTATGCCATTGATAATAGAATTCACCACTATAGTTCCAAGGAACTGCCTTATCACTGACGTAGGGCAATGGATCGGGTATAGTGATGGTCAGTGGTGACTGTTTGGCTGGAATAGGAATTGTGTCAGGAACTAGAATTGTATTTGCCTTGAAGGTAATAGTAACCGTGTCAACTTCATCCTCCTCTACCTTAAGCTCAACAACCACACGGTCAAACTTAAGAATTCCTTTGGTAATCAACCTCTGAATTTCATCTTTCATACTTTTACAACCCTCTGGCTGAATCACACAATCTTCACAGTGTATACCACAACCTAGGAATACGCCTTTCTTCGATAACTACTCCTTCACAAATGGTAGAAGTGTAATCAACTAGTTTACATCCATAACTAGATTTAAACATTCATCTTAAACAATGGCATTAACAGTGGCGCCCCTATGAGGTGGCAATGGTTGCTGAAGAATATTAGGAGTCACCACTGGTCCGAAGTTAATACCTTTACTGTCAAGCAAGTCTTGCACTTTATGCTTGAAAGCCATACATTTCTCAAGAGTATGCCCCTTCCCACCAGAATGGAAATCGCATCGGGCATTTTCATCAAATTGTATAGTAATTTTTCTGGATCAACCTTCCAAGGGCGCAACTCAACCAGTTTTAGTTCGAGTAATTAAGGTAATAGCTCAGTGTAGGACATCAGAAGGAGATCAAACTTCCACGGGGGTTATCTTGGCTTCTGATGATTATCCTGTCTCGGTGCATAGGCTTGCTTTTGAGGCGTGGCAGTCAGAATAGTCACGACAACAATCTGATGATCTAACCCCTGATATCTACCTTTTCCTTTTTCCGCATATAACACACTATCTTCACCGTCCTTCTTATTCTAGAAATCCCCAAAATATTTCTTTGCATTACCAGCATTAGCTCCAGAAACATCCTTCTGAATCTTTCCAATCTTAATTCCAACTTCAATTCTTTCCCATAGGTTACTAACTCAGCAAAAGTATCGGAAGTACTACAGGCAGTATAGTAGTGCCCCTGAAGGGTGTTGGTAAACATGTCTACCATTTCTCTATCCATCATTGGCGGTTGGACCATGGCCGCCAATTCACACCAAATTTATGCATATTCCTTAAATGACTCATTCTGCTTCTGCGATAGATTCTGCAACCGAGTTCTTATAGAAACCATGTCATAGTTGTATCGATAATGCTGGACTAAAGCTTCAACTAGCTCTCTCCAAGTACGAATATGGTTGCTCTCAATTTGCATATACCATTCTAACGTCCCACCAGTCAAATTGTCCTAAAAGAAGTGCATTAATAGCTTTTCATCATCGGAGTATGCTGACATCCTCATGTAGTAAGACTTGACATGTGTCCTTGGACATGAGGTGCCTTTGTACTTCACAAAGTCTAGCACTTTAAATTTCGGAGGAATCCTCACTCCGGGACTAGTCTCAAATCAGACATATCAAGGCCCTTGGCGCCCTGATTCTCAAAAGCTCGCATACGCTCCTCGAGCATACACAACTTTTTATCATCTTTGATAAGTTCATCAACATTAGAAATCAAGTCCTCATAGTTATCCTCATTAGGTTGTCAAGCAGGTATATGAACATGTATTGGCTGAACAAAAGGTAGTTCGTTGTTCTGACGAGTAGGAGTGGGTGGAGGAAGATCTCCCATAAATTGAATCACAAGAGTACCTCGACTATTACTAGCAGGATTACTAAGGTTAACAGTAAGCCTGTTCTGAAGATTAACAACATCATTTGCATTCATATTCTGGCCATTTGGATTACCGTTCAGATTCTGACCACCTGGATTACCATTCAGATTCTAACCACCTGGATTACCAGCATCTCCTAAAAGAGGATTCAGAGTTATATTCACATTATTTGTAGTTGTAGCATGCCTCAGAATTAAGGCTCTCAACTTTTTCTGCTGACGGGCCATATTCTTGATGATATCCATTAACTGTTCAACCTGAGTGTCCATCTTGACACACATAGCAGCAACATCGGCTTGAATTTGTTCCATTTCTCTTCTTGAGTTACCTCTGGTGTTGTATCAGTAAGAGTTTGAAGTAGCAATCTCTGAAAAGAACCAGATCAGAAGAAATAAAACCTGTTGGAACCACTTGTTATGCATGATATGAATGAATGCATGAGTATGCATGTAATGCATGCAATGACATGTTTAAATATTTCCAGGGTCCTAGAGCTTTGATTCAAGTTCTTAGGCGAGAGCGCAAGACAAGATAGTGAACACCAATAGTCAAGATTCTCATTAAATCAGAACAAGAAGGAATACAAATAGTTCAAAGATCAATATCAAGAGTATTATAATAGCTAATGAGAGATCCCATCAACAAGCATGACGATGACCTTTTGAAAAGAAAAAAAATACAAAATCTAAACATCTGACATCAGATAGCTCGCGGATCCTTGTCTTCCCATTTGAATCTTGAGCTTTGCAATTTCTTTTATAACCTGTACTAATTGAATATTTCTCCCCTTGAGCAGAGTTTCTACTGCAAGCCTCTGGGTGCTTTCTTCCTTAAGCTGGGTGTCTTTTACTAGCAATTGCTTCTCCAACCCTTCAATCTTGGTCTTGTACCTCTTCTCCAAGTCAACTTTGGATGCTTTAAGGATCTGACAATCTCGATACTTCTGTTTGTATTTCTTTTCAATCTTAGCAACAATTTTATGGTGATCTAGGAAACAACATTGTCTTCAAACCTTGGTCTCTTTTTTACAACCCCTGAAGTCTCTCCCTTGAACCTTTTGGGCTCATGGGCTAGCCAAGTCTTCTCTTGGGTAGCCATGAGACACTTTACCTGCATGGTCTCATGTCCCTCAAGCAATCATCGATTTTGAGCTTGCACTAGCTCATAATCTCCCTCTGGTACAACATTAGATTGATCAAACTCTTGAGGCTACAAAGGATTTTCTATGGCAAAAGGCCAACGACGATTTTTGTTTCTTTATTTAATCCACTGAGTGTAAGGCACAGAAGCTGTGGGATCTTTCTTACCAAAATATTGTCCTCCTTCAAAGTGAATTCTTTTTCAAGCTTTGATAGCTCTATCCATCAATCTGGTACTATCAGGAACATCATAGAAGAAGGATTCCTACACGTTCTTCTTCTCAAGTGGTCCTCTCAGAGCATATCCCAATTGTCTTCGAGAAAGAGTTGGATTATAGTTAATGCCACCCCTTATACCCATGAGAGGTACATTAAAGAATTCCCTGCAACGAAAGATCCCTTCTTTACTCTCGGTCCTAGACAAATCATGCCTATACCAATCAATATCTTTGGAAGTGGGCCACATCATCCTTGGAGCCCATTTCAAAGTACACTGAGTATCAACAAAATCACCATGACAAGGAAGGTGACCTATAAACCAATGATATAACAATGGAGCTCAACAATGAACAACTCCACCTTTCCCCTTGTAATTTCTGGAGTGTATGGAATAATAAATGTCTCCCAGGAGAGTTGGCACAGGATTTCTTTGCATGAATATGGCGACAACATTCTCGTCAACAAACTTGATCTCATTAGGAAACAACACCATCCCGTAAATGCAACAAGCTAAGATAGCATTGGAACCCTTCCAGTCTTTCTTATCAGCCTTAGCTTTAGCTTCCTTCAATAGAAAACTCAAATAAAACCATCTACAAGTCCTTTCTTCGTAAAGTTGGCCTTTATAACATATTCACCCAAATAAAGGGCGGAATCAATCTGAGCAGCATTAGGTTTCTTCATAGAAGTATGGAAAGGAACTTGGTGCAATATAGGAATGTCCAGGATGGTGGAATACTCTTCCAAAGTTAATGCTAACAAATAGTAATGGAGCATGAAGCATCTTAGTGTGGGATCATAAAACTGAAACAGAGTTTGGAGAGCATCCTCCTGGTACTCACTGAGCAGAGACTTTATACACATCAGGATTCTTCCACAATCTTTCCTAAAGGTATCAAAATTATCAGGAGGAGACATCTTGGATAGCAGGAGAATATTGTCGAGAGCTGGTGTTGGGAAATCATAGACGACATGATATATGTGATTTTCTTTATTCTGAGTATTCATCTTCAAAGGCGGCCTAACTAACAAGACTCAAAGACTAGAGATGGAAATAAGAAAACATGTATGTCAAAATACGGTTAATAAAATGTTTCATGAATGTAATGGGATCATGGCTTCCATAAACTGAATCACTGATGTGCTGATAACAGAACCACATTTACATATATCAAGGTCAAAGGTCCATACCACTTAAGAATACCAGAGAACCAAGTATCAAAGGTCAGCATCTGTACTTGTAAGAATAGTTCACATCCAACCTCACGGGTAAATTCTAATTAGAATAAGGCTTCTAAGGGAAACCAAAGTCTAAGTGTGGTATCTCATTCCTTATCACACGTGTCAACAGAACACGAGATTTGACATGAGTACCCATCTAACCTATGTGTACACTGTCCTTGGTAATGGGTATTTTACCTCATGGAACAACATCCCACCAATGAAATAACACAGCAATTCAGCAGTATATAGAAAGCAATAAAATGCAATGCATACATATTCTCAAACATATACAAATGAATAGGCTATAAAGCATAAATATAAACACCCAAAGAAAATAAAACAACAAAATCTAGGAGTGACTCCGGGATGGACTGGAAATTGGTCCACCTGCCCTCAGTGAAGTCATTAGCTGAAACAACTGGCAGAACAATCTTTGAGAGAAAGTCAATGAAGTTGTCATCGAACATTTTTATCCCATAAGAAGGGAAAGTTAAACATCTATTAAACCTGAGAAGGGTGAAATCAAGGTCTCGCAACCGAGAGATACGGGTAATGGAGTCGATTATGCAAGGTAAAGGTGTTATCACCCCTCACGTATGTGGTACTTGAAACAACTGGACAAATCATTGAAATGAAATCACTGAAGTCACCATCAAATATTTTTTATCCTGCCGAAGGGAAAGGTGAACATCGAGTAAACCTGAAGGGGTGAAATCATGGTCTTATGACTATAGAGATCGGGTAAGGAAGTTGGTTACACGAGGGGAAGGTATTAGCACCCTGCACGTCTGTGGTACTCCACAGGTTCCACTTTTGTCGATTCAAATCTATGGGTGTATCTAATCTATGCCTAAATCTTAAAAGATAAAAAGAAAGATGAAAAGAGGGAATATATGCAAAAAGAAAACACATGGAAAAGAAGGAAATAATTACAAAGCTCGGTTGGCTGAGCCTTGTAACCAGATGCCTACATATCCATTTTAAGGAATCAGAGCGCCGTAGTCCGGCCCAATAGTTTCCATTTGTTATGTGTTTTTTATTAACAATGTTGGTGAAGCATGCCCTTTTGAAAAAGGTTTTAAAAATAAAAAGTCCAAAGACAAAATAAGAGTTTGAATTGGTTGGTATTTTTGTTGCAGATAATAACTAGTTGACCTCAAGAGGGAGATATTATCCACTTCTCCACTTATCCATGAAAGGAATCTTTAAGACTTGAATCACACAAAAGATCAAGAATGAAATAACAATAAGATCGAGAAGAAACCCTCTTATATTTTCCCATACTTAGTAAAAGTGTTATTCTCATCATCAATTATTAAGTGTTTTGACAATTTGAAAGAAAAAGAGATTTTAGTCTTGATGCAAATGCAAAAGAGATAGAAAAGTCTTAGGGGAACTAGCCAAATAGCCTTAAAGTTGTCATACAATATTGATCTTATAGGTGAGGATAAGAGGGGAACATCTACCTAATATTTTCATACATGGATAAATATCCTAAGGTCTATTTAGTTCAAACTTAGAGAAGAGTGGACTAAAAATCCTATGTGGATCATACAAGATGGGAAGCAATCAAAGATAGGAGAGGGGTGCTAAAACATCCAAGATGTCAAAACATCAAGCATATATGGTAAAACATTATGAAATGAGATTATAAAACATCATATAGAAAATGATATGACAAAACATCATGCATGTATCAATCATAGATGACAAAACATCTAACAAGGATGGCAAAACATAATGCAAAGATGTGATGATAGAACATCATACAAAGAATGAGATGGTAAAACGTCATGTATGCATCAAGATGGAAAGACATCAAGTAGAATGAGAAAGAGTATAAAACATCAAAATGAATATGACAATACCTCAAGCATACATAACATTTATGTGACAAAACACGTAAAAGATATGAAACTCTTAAACACACCAAAAGAAGTGGAAAAGAAGTAGAAAGCAAAAATAAGCAATCAAGGGGGCATAAGAAAGTTAGATGAGATGAAGGAGATGAAATAGCATAAAAGTTAGAAGTTAATACATGTGAGGTTCATCATCATCATGCAGATAAACTTAAGTAAAATGCACAATCAAATCATACAAGAAAAGTTGGTTGAAAAACCCTAAGTAGACATAAGTTCTCATGTAATGCCTACAAGCAATCACGTGAGATGAAAGAAGTAATGTGAAGAAGAAAAAGTAAACATGATCATGTTATACACCCAACACATACCAAGTAGTCATGATAAAACTCAATTAGTCATAAAAATCATGGTACAAACACCAAAGCATACAAACTAGGTCAAAACAACACCCAAAATCAACCCTAAAGCAAAAGGAGAACCAAGAAGGGGGTTAGATAAAGATGGGAAATGCCTTAGAATGGGTTCAAAGCATGAATTTCAGTATCATATAGCATATAGAAGAAAGTGAACAAGCATCACACAAAAATGCAAGAAGATCATGCACAAAGTACATAAGGGGAAGGCTATAAGAAGCACACGATTATTAATCATAGAAAAAGAAGTTATATGCATGAGAAAATTAGGAGAAATGGATAACAATAGAACCAAGTCATTAGAATACCATATACCAAAACTTAACTTAAAACTACACACACAAGTTCTCAAATACAAGCATTTTGGTAAAGGCAAAATCTTATGCATACGTCTAAGTTGAAATTAGGTTAAAAATAGGAAAAGCACTTGTAAAATCATGCTAATTAAATCCTAACTTCATAAAGACTTATAAAATTCATAAAAATCATTTTAAGTTCTTGGATTAACTTGAAAGGGTAAAAATAATTGGAAACTGTCGAGACTAGTTGGCAAAAGGCACAAACTAGAGAGGTTTGACAAAATAATTTGTGAAAAATGTAAGATCAAAACTTAAAATTCAACAAAAATGAATTTTAGGATCTCATGTCACTTAACTTATTTTCTTTGATTTTTAGAAGCAAGGGAAATTTGAGAATTAAATGTTTCTATAAGCTTAAGCAAGAAATGGAACCAAAAACAACAATTAACTTGCACAATTTAAAAAAATAAGCAAACTGAACTGTAAATTCAATTAAAAACGATGCACAATTAGATAAATATCTAAAGAACACTAAACATATTTTTCTGGAATTTTATCATGGGATGAAAAATAAAAACATAAATTATTGAAAAGTATTACAAAATTAGCAAAAAGGATGACATCACTAATCAATTGATTTACTTAGCATGCCACAAATTTTTATAAAAATAAGAGAAAATTATTTTCATGAAGTAGACTCAAAAGAAAACTCATAGCATTTTTCATACATTTTTTAGATTTAAGAAAATTAGAAAATAAAATTCTAAAACTTAAAAGATGGTTAAAATCCTAATAATTTCATATGAATTATTTAATCATGCGAAAATGATAAAAATATGAAATAAAATTTAGAATATGAAAATATACTAAAAATATAGTCTAAATTATTTTTGTGATAATTTTTTAGTAAAAGAAAATATTAAAATAAAGTTAAAGAAATCAATTAAAATTGAATGAAAATTCAAATAGACTGAAATCTATTACACCTATTTTAAGCAAGAAGCGTTGCAAAAAGCCTTATGCATGCACGAATCAAAATGCGCCAACTCATCGTCCATGTCCTATGAACTAAAACCCTAACATCTTTACAAGTTTAATACACAACTTTCAGCCCACAATTTCTCACTCGTTTCTTCATGGATTTGCAAAGTATAAATACCAAACCTCAAGCTCTAAACGAGTTGAACATGATAGGATCATGAAAATCACAAAATGATGTACAAATCATAGAGAAAAAGAAACACAAAGGTCACTTCATGAACACGATTTCAAATAAGAATTCCATTAAACAGTTTTCAAATTCAATTATCTTACTCGTTTATCAGAAATGTCCAAGGAACAACGAGGTAATCAGAGATTTCACAAATTATGCAAGATCAAGTAGAGATCTGAGCATGAAGACATGGATTCAATCAAGGTTTCGAGCAAGTTGCAGAGTTCAAATTAAGCAACAAAACACATAAAATTATACTACAAATCTAAGATCTGGCCAACTAACACAACATATGCAAGATCTAATGCAATGATTCAAGCTAGCATGAGAGGAATTCTAATATGAAAACTTACCAAAAAAGTGAGAAATAAACTCACTATTCCTCTGATCACAGATGAGAAACCTGATGATCTTGCTTCCTATGCTTTAATGATGATAAAAATCTAGGAGAATTGATAGCTTGAAGCAAGAGATATTAGAGAGAGAGAGCTTGTGAACTGTTAAAGAATGAAGAGAGAATTTGAATTTTTTTAGTGAATGAGAAAGTGTGTATGAAGAAGCTATGAATGAAGAGTGTAGCTTCTTATATAGATTGAGGAACAATGTTGAGGAAGTTTGATTCTGAGCGCATGACAATCATTTTGATGCTTGGAGCCATTAGGGGGCAACGTTGGAAGTTTGTGGCAGATTTAAGTGAAGCAATGCAAGCCCGTGTTTCATGCCTTATTGCTGATCATTTGTGTGCATTTTGATGAGTGAAATGTGAGAGGAATTAAGTGAGATAAGCATGAGAAGAATGAACTGGAATGGACTTCACATGGATAGGAGGAGGGAAGTAGAGGAATATTACCCGAAATAACAATTCATGATGACTGCATGTACATGTATGTGTTTTTCTTGATTTGGAAAAGAATAATGATGATATTATGATGCATTATGCGTGCATGGGGTGTACGTTAAAAATTACATATCAGAAAATTCTCCCATGGATATGTCATGTTTTATCTTCCAACATTTCCTTGCCATGCACACTTGAGCATAATTCATTTTTTAACCAAAACCTCAAAATTTACTCGTGCGTTTTTGAAGGAGATGGGGCATTTGGAAAGACATGATGATGTGTTTAAAAATTGATGTTGATGACCATTTAAAAAGATGCTTTCTTCATGTTCAAAACCTGGCATGAAAAAAATGAAGTATGGGTTATCTAGGCCTCCTGCACGCGCGAGACAAATATTCTGG
Organism: Vicia faba; assembly: GCA_948472305.1. Lineage (NCBI taxonomy): Eukaryota > Viridiplantae > Streptophyta > Magnoliopsida > Fabales > Fabaceae > Vicia > Vicia faba. The sequence continues at coordinate 844,132,176 of OX451739.1, forward strand.
CTAAAAAAAATAGCATCTCATGCCCTTATGTTCATTCCATCATAACTCTCACCATAATGCTCAGAATGAAATTAACTTTAAACCAAAATTGAAGAGGACACAAAGATCTCCAACTTTGATGTTTAAACTTTTTTGAAATTATGATCAATTTATCAATAAAAATGACGGTGAAGGTGTTCCCACCATGTGTTTGATGAAATTCTGCGCGAGAGACCTCCTTTGCTGGGCACACTTGTCTTTTCAAGCCCTCTTGTCCTAATATTAATATCTCTCTCAATATTTAACCAAGTGAAGTGATCCTTGAATAAAAAATGTGTAGGAGATTTCAACCTACAAATTTGATGTTGATACTTTTTAGAATTGAAGCTTTTTCACATCTCAAAAATGGACATGAAGAAAATGGACCCTTGGAATACTTTGGAGAAATTTTCTAAGTGTCAAAATTATTTCACGCTAGATAACTTTTTCTCCTTTAAATTTTTGGTCTTGAACCCTCAATTAGAAAGTTGAAGAAATATTATCCTCTTTCCAACCATGTAAAATTTGTATTTTTTCAATAAAAAATGAAGAAGTTGTGAACTTTCAAAGTTTAGTACTATGAATTTCCACACTTAGAAACTTTTCAAATGTTCAAATGACATTTTTGACAAGTTATCTTCAAATCCAACAACTATCTTGATTTTATTTCATCAATGACCATGCAACATGAAAATGTGGATGTTGAATTGCATGTTAACCAAATATCCCCCTGGTCACAGTTGACTTTTTGTTGACTTTTGCTCAAATGATTGTTTTCCCTCCAATTGATCAATTGAACCACTTCCAATCAAAATTGATGTTCAATCCTTCAATAATAGGCGCTCCTAAACGTGCAGAGAAGCATGGAATCAAATTTAGGTCAAAGAGTTAAAGAAACCCTAATTAAAATCAAAACCCTAACTTTAGCCCTTTGTGTTAGGAGATGATGACTAAGCTTCAAAACCCTAATTCTTTTGGACATGTTGAGAAATTCCTTGAACATAGATACTTCAAATGATGATAGGAAGATGATGCTTTAAGAATTTGGCTCATACCAACCTCAATCTCTTTAATTGATCAAAAACCCTAATCTGAGAGATGAATAGTAGAAATGTGATTCTTCTCAAAACTTTGTAAATTTCCAAATTCTAATGAGTCATGGGACAAATGAGATGTCTTAAAATATAAGAAACCCTTGTAGCGTGAGTGACTGAAAAATTGAGTATATGAGACCCCCTTTTGCACCGATTAACAAAACAATCATCCTTTATAGCCTGTAGAAGAACTTGGGAACCAAGACACCTTGATCCTATCATGAGAATGCATGAGTATGTATGATGAAACATAAGCCACGTAAGGTAAAATGAAGAGGGGAAATTATGGGGTCCAATAGCTGCCCCTATTCAATCATCTTAAACCTGATAAGTCAGAAAGAGCATCAACTTTCAAACGTTCAAGGTGGAAGAGGATTGAATACAAAAAGAACCCAAATTTTTGCGCTCTGAACAAAACAGAAACCTAGAAACACTAATAAATGTATCTTGAAAGGATGACACCAAGCGAACTAGGTGGAAGATCAGAAGATTAGTGAATACAAAATTCTACCAAAGAGTGTCAGATAAAACTGGACTCAAGAGATATACCAAGTAGAAAGTGGATTTGAAAAAATGAGCCAAGTAGAGATTTGACTCGAAAAGTAAGCCAAGTCGAGATTGGACTTACACCAAGAAAACTAGTGGATGCTAGTCTTATAGAAGGATGCGATAGGTAAAACTGAAGCACAAATTGGGAAAATGAGCTAAAACTTAACTCAAGCAGGCTAGACAAAACTAGACTTTAGAAGAATGTGCCAGGACAAAACTGGAACACCAATCATAGAAATGAGATAAAACTCAACCCCATAAAAACTAAATAATACTAGACTTTAAAAGAATGTGCCAGGATAAAACTGGAACACAAATCACAGAAATGAGATAAAACTCAACCCAGAAAGACTAGATAAAACTAGACTCTAAATAATGTGTCAGGACAAAGCTGAAAAACAAATTGTGATAGCAAGATAAAAATCAACTAAGGAGGAGTGGGTAAAACTAGATCTTGAAGATTGTGTAAGGACAAAACCAAAACACAATCATAATAGGGAGATAAAACTCAACTCAGGAGGACTGGGTAAAACTAGATCTTAAAGATTGTGTCAGGACAAAACTGAAACATAAATCACAATGGTGAGATAAAACTCGACTCAGGAGGATTGGATAAAACCATACTCCCACAAGATACAAATAGATACCGGACCCTAACGAGTATACCAGAAATAAACTGGTCTCGAACAACGAGAACAGAAAAAACTGAACTTATACTGTCTGCACGTTAGCGGAATGCTGGTTGGATCGAGTAGAGGTTATCGAGATCAAACTCGGCCTCCAGGAGTACTTATAAAGCATATGCAAGATAGAAACTAGTGTGCAAACAAGGTAATTAGACGAAACTAGGCCTAAGAAGATATAGACGAAACTAGGCTTTCAAAAAGTACTCAATAGGACAACAATAGAAATTGGATCCTATAGCAAGGCGACGCAAAGTGAATTTATTTCACAAAACAATTGTTGGTCTTAAACGAGGGTGTACAATAGACAATGTTGAATGAACCCAAGTGATAAAAGAGAGAAATAATGAATAGAAACTCGGCTTAAGAAGACCAGATAGAACTGGTCAAAAGATGAGAATTAAAAAACAAGTATCAAACTCGACTCAGGAAGTTTAAATAACACTAATCCAAAGATGAGTACTAGGACGAAACTGGATTGCACGCACAGGTAATAACACAAAATTTGACCTAAGAGCAACTAGATAAAACTAGGCTGAAAATGAATATCAGGGCGAGGCTGGTATTCATAAGATATATCAATAGACATTGAAATGAACCAACAAGGGTAGTAAAGACTAAACTCGAGAAAACTGCGCCAGCTAGAGACTGGATTACAATATTAGATAGTGAGTAGACACTCAACCACTTAATGGTAACATCCAAAAAAGGGTACTTGTATGAGGCAAAAAGTGGGATACTGAGGATAGAGACCTCGCTGGAGATATCATATTAGAAAAATCATTGGGGAAAAGAGAAACAATAATGGCTTATCTTTTAATGCATGTCTGAATCATTATTTTTTCACAGAGTTATGTTCCAAAAGAGAATGGAAACAATACACTTTGAGTATGCAATGTGATGGGATGCATGCTTTAAATGTTTCACTGGGGAATGGCCAATCGAGAAGCCAACAACCAATGGGAAAAAACCTGACGGTGTCCGCAAAAACAAATTACAAAATCTGATGGAGAGAAACCCTTGAAGAGCTGAAACTCTACGGGGAGTAACAAACTGAGTAACTGGTAGAAATGAGCTACAAACTCTTAAAGGAGTTGCAAAAATAATATGCATACTCCCATGGTGCAGATTAGGTCAAAACTGTCAACTTCGATAAAGAATGCCAAATAAAGACCAGGTACTACTGATCAGAGCGACACTATGACTTCTGAAGGGGAATGCAAAATAGAGATTGGGCGTTGTTAGGGAAGATCAGGGTGAAACTGTAACTTCTGAAGTGGAACACCAAATAGAGATTGGATGTTGCTGGAGAAGATTAGGGTGAAACTGTAACTTCTTAAGTGGAAAACCAAGTAGAGATTGGACATTGCTGACACCATCGAAATAAGGTCTGCACGGAATCAAAATTCACCTCTAACTGCTTGAAGAATAAGGAACTTACATTGGGGAAAATGAATAATTCTTGAATAAGAACTTCTGACGAATCGACTTAACTGGGGAATGAACATTTCAGGGTAATTGATTTTCCAAAAAGTAGCCTTACAGGGGAGATGAAAGAATTATTGAATAAGAAATCTTCATGGAGCGACTTCATCAGGGAATGCGAGAAATCTTCATGGAGCGACTTCATCAGGGAATGCGAGAATCTTTAAAGGCAACCCTGTAGGGGAATAAGAAAATTCTCAATGGGAGCTCTTGGTTGGGGAACAAGACATATCTGCTTAAGGGAGTAAACATTCTCTCATAAATACAACAATAACACATATTTCCGAGAAGGCATATCCTTCAAAAAGAAATCTCATCAATCACAGGGATTCTCCACTGGGTGATGCTCGGGAGAAAAATCTTCAAGTAACACTGGGGAGTCATCCAAAACTTTCCTAATCAGTCAAACTTTTAGCTATAACCCAATGCTTAGGGAAGATTTACTGGGGAGAAGTAGAAACTTCCACGCTGCAAGGGATACAACCCAAACTGGAGATACCATGGTCATTCTTGAAAGAATGCTATTCTGGCATTGGTAAACCGTGTAAAAGTATAGGGACGATGATTCCTTCAAAGCAAATCAAACCAATTGTGCCCCATGTATAGCATGACGACTTAGCCTACCAACCCAATGTTTCAACTGGTTTTTTAATAGAAAGTTGCCACCCTTAATTTTTATCCTATAGGAAGGGAGTATAAAGGAATAACCCTACAGATTTAAAGGTTCTAGATTTGGACTCGATTCTAGATGAGGGGAAGGTGTTAGGCACCCCTTATCTACCTTGTTCGCAAGGATACTAGGTTTAGAAGCGCGATATTTAGGAAATAGGGTTTTTATTGTTTTATTATGGAAAAGGATTTGAATTTTAGTTTGCGAGAAAGGGTTTGAATTTTAGTTAGGGGAAAGGGTTTGAATTTTAGTTAGGGGGAAAGGGTTTGAATTCTAGTTAGGGGTAAAGGGTTTGAATTTTAGTTAGGGGAAAATGGGTTTGTTTTTTAATTAGTGGGACTCGCCACGACTTTAATCGTATGCCTGCGCATCCTCTTAGGAGGAATCAGAGTCCCATTTCGTAGTTCATGGGGTTAGTTGGTGTTTTTTAAGGATTACGCAGATGTTTTAATTTTCCCCGCACTTAGTTCGAATGTGTGGATAGCGGAGATTTTGAACTAAGCGCGAAGTTAATTAAAAACTCTTTGTATTCCTTTTGGAAAATTAATTGTTTGTTTTAATTTATTATAAAAAATAGTTTGACGTTTGTTTGCGTATTTTTTAGACATACATAGCAGAAGAGTCTGATATAGCCCTCTTATCACATGGTCAAATATTGGCCATGTATCGCTTGTGGATATCGTAATTTAATGAATCGCGAGTTTTAATATTTTGATATAAAATATTAAATTAATGACTTGATTTTCGATAATAAATCGATGGACAATATTTCAACCAATTTAATTACTCAGAGGTAGATATCCTATCACTTATAAAATGTTTGAATTAACTTGATTAGCAAAATTTTTGATTATGTACAAGTGTGATGAACTAAATGATTTAATCTAAAAAAGTTGACCAAATTAATTCAAGTTATATTACTAAGTTAACTATTTATTAAAAAAATAATGATACTAAGAAAATTAACTAACCTAATTAAGAGTTACTTAACCTAATTAAAAAACTAGAATAAATGGGCTAGGGGTGTAGAACTGGAAATGGGGGTGGTGTGAGATTAGTAAAATAGTAGGAATCTAATTGGGCCTAAAATAAAATGGTAAAATAGACTAAATATAATTTATTTAGAATAAATAAATACAGACAAAAAATAATGATAATTAAAAAAAGGGAAGAAACTGAACAACTACAAGGGACGACATATGTTTTCTTGTTCATTTGACTAAATTTGTTCAACACTTAAAACCACAAATAGACTGACACTTGGCATATTAATTACATCCAAAATAAAACAAAATTAAAACAGGCATATATTTAAGAAAAATAAAAAGAAAAGAAAATGCAACACTCAATATTCTCTTCTTTCTCTGTTCCGCATAAATCTCTTCCTATTTTCAATTGATTTAACCCAAACACAGAAAACTAACAACCTGTTACACAAATCAGATTTTTAAAAAAAGAGTAAAAGAAGAACCTGGGGCGGCAGAGATTTCACACAGGCGGTCTGTGTAGTGGTTTCGCCGGTGGCTCGCGCGGAGGAGCGGATCTGGGTACACTGTTGCCGCGGAGGTTGAGTTTGTTAGATCTGATCGGCACATATTTGCAGAATCCTTTGCGTTTCTCCCTGATCTGCTTCGCTTCAAATTCCTTGGTCTACCCTGTCACAAAAAGAAAAACAGTACATTGTTGTTGTTCTTTAGTATTGTTGATATACAAAGTTTGCAGGTTCTATAGTCCTTCTTTTCTTCCTTCAATTTGCAAAACAAAACTTGAACTTATATTGAAATTATTGTGTTCAAGAGATTGTAACTTTTGGGATTAGCATAGAGATTTAAAGTTGTTGTTTTGAAATACTTGAACAGAGTTTAATGTATGGTTTTGGTTTGTATTATGAAGGACTGTTAATTGTTTATATTTATGTAGGTTGTTTTTATGTTTGGTTACTGGTAAAGATTAGATATGACACTATGTGTGTTAGAAAAGTTAGTGGAAATTTGTGTAAAAACCTGAGTGTGATCTCTCCATTTATAACATGAATTTAAGTTAAACATAAAAGGAAGAAAATAAATATATTAAACAAAAGTTATTTGGAAATTATTCATATTAAAATTTTTATCTTAAACATAGAAATTTTTTTTTTTTATAATTTTGTGATTTGATTAGTTATTGATAAATATCGAATAAAAATAATACAAATAATGACTTAAAAATATTTAATTAAAGGAAAATAAAAATTAAAATATTTAAATAAAAAATGAAATTTAACAATTAATTACAAACAAAAATCAAAATACAAAAATTAAGAATTTTTTTTGATATATTGATGAAATACTAAAGTAAGTAACTAGACAAATAATAACAAAAAGTTGTAACAAATATATGAACCAAGACAAAACCAAAAATAATAATACTAATGATAACAAAACAAAAAATTAATATTTATAATACTAGAAAAATAGAAAAGTAGTAAAAATAACAATAAGTACAAAGTTTAAAAAAATATTAAAAAAATGAAATATTGAAACGGGGCCTCATATTAAATCATCGACCAAAACATAGAAATCACCAATGCTTTTGAAAAGCTTTTAAAAAAAGAGATTGCAAAAGAGTAGTAAAAAAAAGCGAGAAGGTGAATGTGTGATTTGTGAAATTTGTGAATTGTGGGAAATTATGGATATTTCTGGATGATTTGGAAGTGAAAAACATGTCCTATTTATAGATAAAAAAATCATTCAAATTGGAAATAAAACAAACTTGACCAATTAAAAATAAGGTGTGACACAAATTGACCTTCACTTGCAAGCTCCATTCTTTACCAATTGCACTATGTTACTCATTTATAAATAAACTCAATTTGAAATAATATGAAATGTGTGCTTATATTTGCTATTTTTAAAAATACAAATAATTTGGAATACATTATTATATTTTTAAATAGGTTGGGAAGCGAATATTTATAAAAATCAAAGAATATTATAAAAATAATGTTTAAAATATTTTTGACTGGACTTGAGAATGAACATTTATAAAAATCAAATAATATTATAAAAACAATGTTTAAAATATTTTTGACCGTAGAAATAAAAGGGCGGATAAATTTGGTGTATGACACCCGGCTACAAATAGCTTAAAAGTAATATTTGTATTTTATTTATCATGCTTGTGAAAAACCAACAAGTTTCCAAATGAAAATGATTATCAAAATTATATTTGACGTTTTTGCAAGCAAAACAGTACAATAAAAATAAAGCAAGCTTTAGATAAAAATAAGTCTTTTATTGATTGAAGTCGACTTGTAAATAGGCTTTTTACATCAAGAAGCAATTCCTAGAAAGAGGTAATTGTGAAAGCAAAACAAAAGATCCTTACAAAATTTGGCAATGTGAAAATGGATATTCATCAGGTTCTGATTATGCTATAACTCTTATAACCTTGAAGATCTCATCACTTTACTTTCTGAAGAAGATGACTGGATCGAATCCTACCCTTCGGGGTGACCAACATTAGTGGTAGATGAAATCCAAAACCCGACACTAGACGTAGGCATTCACTTTAAATCCCTAAATTTTGCCAGGATCGCCCTTTCGGGTTTTCGATCCACTGAGATATCCTTTTTTGCCTAAGCCGCCCTTTTGGGTTTTCAAATTAGCGTGTGTACTTATTTTCTTTTTCATTCTTTTCACTTCTTATTTTTTATCCCTAACTTTTTCTCGAACCTTTTATTCATTCATTTTTTCAGTTCCCCGGGATGCTCTTTTTTGCCTGAGCCAGTTAACTCGGCGGGTCTATATATGCAAAGTATTTTTTGACTACATCCACGTTCACAGGGAGTGGGAAGTCTTCACCATCCATAGTTGTAAGCATCATGGCCCCGCCAGAGAATAATTTCTTAACAACAAATGGTCCTTCATAAGTTGGGGTACACTTGCCCCTGGGATATGTGATCGATAAAATAACAAGTGTACTATTTTGCCTTTTATAATAATAGGGAAAATTCCCCGAATTTCGATCTGAAGGACTGCATTAAATTACCGAGTTTAATGCGAGGTTCAATTAAACAAAAGTCAATTTGGGGTTTGGTTTGGTTATTGTTCTTAACAGTAATTAAAAATATGCGAAGGTAAATTATGACTTTTTTCATAGTGTGAATACTATGCTAGGGGTAAGTGTGTGGTTTGCTCTATAATGACCTTCACTATTGATCTCTTCTACAAGTTCATTACCTTCAACTACCGACCCTTTGGATTATTTTCCCTTATGTCCTTAGTGAGAAAACTTTAACCATTCATCCTCAATCCTAAGTCCTTAGAAATATCTGATGAAGTCAAGCCTTTATCTTATCAAGAGTTAAATCCGGTGACTATAGGGTATCCATAGTCCTAGGTAATATCTACTATAGCCTAATCGTACAACAACCTTAACAACCGTGGTCCAGCTGGTTGTTAACCTTAACTATCCTAATTGGTTCAATCAGGAAAGCATTAGAAACCTTGAACGATTAAATTGAATGGAAACTATTGTATTAAAATTAATAATTTATAGTCAATACATTCGCAAATCTAGGACACCCCTCTAGCATTGGGGGGTTTAGCCGCACATAATATTCAATAAGATTTCAATGATAATAACGACATCCATTACAAAAATTAGTGGTGAACTCTGATCTTCAATCGCTTCCGCTCATGAAAGGTCTTCGTTCTCCCAAAACTTGCATAGACTTCAATCTTTTATCGTCCAATTATCCTGTTGTCAAAAGTCTCCCTTTTCTTCTCCAAATCAGGTATTTATAGTGTTAGGTCACCCCTCCATGATGCCAAATTTCCACAGTACCCTTAATAATCCAAGAATACAGGAAAACCTCAAAATTTGACTTTCACGCACCTAAGGTGACACAGGCCGTGTCACCGGACACGGGCACCCGTGTTAGAATCTGTGCTTTGTGTTGTGCCTGAATTTGGCCCAGCTGAATTGACACGGGTCGTGTCAGTGTAGACGAGCACCCGTGTCAGCTCCTGCGATTCTTCCTCCAACGTTCATACTTCAGATGACTTGACACGGGCGCCTGTGTCGCCTTCTGCCTTGCTAGAATCTAAACTTTCCCAAATCTCTGAATCCTGCACTTTTATCCTGATTCATCCTGTTTTATTTGGTTGAACCTGAAAACACTAAAATACAAAACCAAAGCATAAAACACGGTAAAATGAAATAGAACATCAATCAATTAAACGAAACAATAACTAAAATACTTGTTAAATTCATGTGTAAAAATCACTGGTCAATCTCCTTAAGGAAGAATGATTCTTTTCAGAACAAGGTCACCTACTTGATAATACTGAGGATGCTTCCTTTTGTAAAATGTTTTTCTCATCCTTTTTTGGTACACCTGACTATGGCACACAACTGCTACTTTTTTCTCATCAATGAGGTTCAACTGATCCATCCTATTATGCACCTATTTCAATTCATCAAGCTCAACAACTTTCATAATCCTTAGAGAAGGAATCTTCACTTCCACAGGCAAAACTACTTCCATTTCATACACAAGGGAGAATGGGGTTGCGCCAGTCAAAGTATGCACTGAAGTATGATATCCACACAAAGTGAAAGGTAGCATCTCATTCCAATCCTTATATATTACCACCATCTTTTACACAATATTCTTGATATTTTTATCAGCTGCTTCAACATCGCCATTCATCTTTGGGTGATACGGAGAAGAATTGTGATGTTTTATCTTGTAAGTTTCACAAAGCGCTTTCACCATTTTGTTATTGAGATTAGATCTATTATCAGTAATGATCTTTTCTGGAATCCCATAATGACAGATTATGTTGTGCTTGATAAAACGAGCAACCACATGCTTGGTAGCATTTGCATAAAATACAACTTTGAGCCACTTGGTAAAGTAATTTACGGATACCAGAATGAAATGATGGCCTTCGGAAGAAGTTGGTTAAATCTTTCCAATCATACCAATTCCCCATATTACAAAGGGCCATGGAGAAGTCAAGACATTTAGAGGAACGGGAGGAACATGTACCCTGTCAGCATACACTTGGCACTTGTAACAAATTCGAGCATGGTTATAGAAATCGTTTTCCAAGGTGGACCAATATTAGCCAACTCTCAAAATATTTTTGGCCATGGTATGTTGTTGTCCCCAAAAATTTACCCTATTCATTTCGACTTTATTTTGGCTTATATTGCATTATCATATACATATATGCCTTTCATTAGCCGTGTTGTTTTAGGATCAGGGCTTTTCTGTCTGACTGTTATGCCAATCACCCAAGTGGTGAATTAAGATTCCTTATCATGACTAATTCCAACATATTCTATCATGTCTCAAGCGGTATATGTGAGCCAGAGTTTTCATCCGGTTTGGGACATTTCAGGTTGGAAGTCCGTTTCGGCGCGACAATCTTCTGAATTTTCTAAATCCAAGCCAGAGTATTATTTTGAGCTTATATTTTATCACCGGGTCATTATGGATATTATCTTCATGTTTCATGTTTGGGTCGGGAGTTAATTGTGCATTTTTTATGGTCAAATAATTTTGTTACTGAGTTTTCGAGTTACCGATCAACGGTATTTCTAGTATTCAGAAATTTATAACTCTGGTTTGGTCTATATCTTTGAAGTGGTTCTTTTTCCATTAAATTAGCCTCGATATTCTCCATAACTTCCACTTTCGGTCTGAAGGCTAATTCTCGAGAAATGTCCTCCGAATATGAAAATCTGTCGGAGTTTGAACAGTGCAAAATACTGGTAAAACATGGCTGAACTGTTGTTTCAGGCACATTAAAAAATTCATAACTCTCAGTCGAAGTACCGTATGAGCGTGATTACGGTACCCAAAATTTCTTTTGGATTTTATCTTGATGCCGTCTGTTATGACCAAGGGATGATTATACATGAAAAGTGGTGGGAATTTCGAGTTCCTAAAAAAATAATTGAGCAGAATCTGGAATCTGTCAGGTTGATTTCCAATATTCAAAAATTCGTAACTCGCTTAATTTTTATCTTATTGCATCGGTTCTTAAAGAATTGTCTCAAGAATTTCGTCTACTTCAACTTTGATTCAGATCTTAAAATCAAACGGTAGCCCGAGGACCTCTGTTATTGGTTTATTCTGCAAAAACAAAGTTTTCGAACCGGTAAAAAAGACTGGATGTCACTCCACTGAGAAATGCATAATAAATTCGTCATTTATCCGATGGTTTTCATTTTTGACATAATGTCAAGGATTCTGAAATCTACATTTCTTCTAGCAAAGTCGATACGAGATTCTAATTTTTCAAGCACGAGCTCGTGACTTGTTCGAGTGATGGAGGTCAAATATGCTGATATTTTGACTTAGTTAATTTTTGACAGTGATGTTTCGCTGCTTAAACGTATCGGACTCACTCAATTTTTATCAGAAAGATTTCGTTCTTTTTCAGTGACGTCTGTGACTCATAGGCGCATATTTTCACAGGAGGTCAGTGTTCGTAAAGATTCGCAGATCACAGTGTAAGTTTCACTTAAGCGGCAGATAAGCTGAAAATTTTGGTTTTTTTAGCAACACTATATATTAAAATTTGCCACAAAATCAAATGGAGGTCCTCATTATTTCAAATATCATTTTCCCTGTCTATTCTCTTTTCTCTCTCTCAAGAACAAAAAACCTCCCTCTCTTGCACAATCTCTCACCGCCAATTCTCCCTCTCTCACCGGACCTCCACCGTCGCGACCTCCTCTCTACGGTAACTGTGACCTCCTCTCTCCAATCCTCTCTCTCCGCTCAACCGAGATTACAGCTGCTTCTCCCGCGATCTCCCGCGTGCATATCTCTTCGTCACTTCTCCTTGTCGTGCCTCCACCGCTATGCTCCTCTCTCCGACGCACATCTTCTCTCCAGACAACATCATCATCTCTCCTCTTCATATTCTTCAAGAGTTTGCAAGAGGTAACCTCCATTTATTTTTGTGAGTTTTTATGCTTTGATTTGGTGGAATTGAACAATTAGTTTATGAATTGATCTCATAGAATTTAATTTCATAGTTTAGGTTGATTCAAGAATTTGAATTAGGAATTAACATTAGACTAACACCTAGAGTTTAGTTTGATTCTTGAATTTAGGTTGAAATTGATTTAGTAATTGACTTAATTCTTGAATTTAGGTTGAATTAGATGTAGAAAATTAATTAACACTAACACTTAGGTTAGCTTAGATACTATTTTTTTTGGTTAGTTTGAGATTTTGAATTCTTGATTAGATTAACAACTAGTCTCTAATTCTTGATGTAGGATTTGTTAAGAGTTTAGGTTAGGTAGATTCTAACACTAACTTTGATTTAGGTTTTGTAATATAAACTAACATGAGTTTAGTTTAGACCTAATTCTTGATTTCAAGTTTTATCATATATTTCTGATTATTTGATTGATGCTCATTGATATTTTTGTGCATTTGAAATGCAATTTTGCATATAATCTCAAGTTACTAATTCTTGACATAAACTAATTTTTTTACCAATTTTTGGTTGATTACTTGTTATTTGGCATTTTAATAAATTAAGGTAATTTCTAATAGACTCAAATATCATTGCAAAACATTTTTTAAGTAAGCTTGATTGAATTTAGTAGAAAATATCTCAACACTTGGTAAATGCCATAGTTTGACATAATTGTTGTTTTTGCTCTAACTTTTGATCCGTGATGAGTTTTTCCAACTTTCTTTAATGAAAACCGAGTTTCTTGTATCATCTGGAATCTCTCACGTGAGTACTTTTTCTGATTCGGACAAATTTTATTCTGTTTTTCTGCTACTGTGGCAGTTTCGAAAATCATGCTTCAAAATGAAATTTGACCGAACCAAGTTAATTTTCGGAACCGTCGACACGTTTCTATGTCACCTCAATTTTCGCGGTTGATTCCAGATGATTTTCGATTAGTTTTTTAACTTTCCGATTCAAGTTTTTGTATATTATCTTGTGTTTCATTTTTTGAATTGTGATACTTTTTTGTGTGTTAGCTAATACTTTGATGTCAAGTAACATCAATTGGTTTTAACTAATTGCTTGAAAACTTTATGAATTTAGCATATCAGAATACTTTTTGATTCATAACCTTTGAATTTCACAAGTTGTGAGTGGATTCTTATTCATGACACTTTTGACATAAATACATAAACTCATGAATTGGAGTTAATTTGTAATTTGTTGATTAAATCCCAATATATTAAATTCATGTGGTTTTAAGACTTTGATTCTCGATTTTTAGATCAATCTTAAAGTTACATGTTCATGTGCAAGTTTCGGATAACCTTCTCATGTTAATATTCAAGATTAAGGTACTAAAACTTTGATTTTCAAACCGATTCATGATGAATATTAAAATGCACATAATGCTATCCGGAACTTGTATTTCGTGTGTGCATTGAGTTTTGGCTAGTGAATAATATATTGTTGTACTTATTTGAGCATTTCTTCGATACCGGTAGCAAGCTTAGATGTTTCTAAACTGGTTTTTGCACCTATTCTCATGAGTATGAAGTTGCTGTTCGGAATGCTATGTTATGTTCCTTTGATTTGTTTGCTTTATCCTGTACATATTCATACTTCATTTTTCTGCATATTGCTAATTGCTATTATTGCATTTGATTTTGTTCTATCTACTAACAAATTTTGTGAGATGTGCATATTTTGAGAAGCAATTTGGATAGCAATCTCTTTGGTGACAAATACGCTTTGCTTGCACATGTTGTTCACACTTCTGACGCTATTTTGTTGTTGATGCTAGCTTGCGACGCCCTCCCAGTTCCCTACACATTGAGTTTGTTTTATGGATTCTTATTATTTGTTTGGTATGGTTTCGATCCATTTTTTATAATATTACATTTACCGCTTTCTAGAGATCATGTATAGTAGGGGAATTTATTGCTTTCTAGAGATCATGAGAAGTAAGAAGTAGGAAATAAAGAGTGTGCGCTCGAAATATCTGTTTAAGGTCCTGTAGCAGGCACATCTTTTTGTATGCTAATTGTGTATGCTTGATAGCTTTCTGCTCGTGTGTTTATTTTACCCCCATGTCTTGTTGTGTGTCATTCTCAATGATGAGTTTGGTATTTGATCTTGGATTCATTCTCGATAATGAGTTTGTTCCAAGTGGATTCAGTTTATATTACCTTTTGTCATTTAAAATTATGTCAAAAATCCAAAGAAAGAAATAATAATGTTGTGTGCCTGGTTTATACCCGGATGGGATGTTCCTTTGAGGCTTGATTCGGTTCACTCTCGATGATGAGTTTGTTCCCCCTTTATTTTACTTGTTGCACAAGAATAAAAAGGAAAGAAATACTTAGATATTATTTTCCATGGTTCACTCTCGAGGATGAGTTTGTTCTCTTTGTTAGTTTTTCATATGCGCTTATCTCTATGTACCTTTCATACTTGCTTCCTTCCATTTTCCATGCTCCATTAGAACTTGCGGATTATTCTCGATGATGAGTTTATTCTAAATAACAGTTAGGATGGTTCTTTCTCGGATGAGTTGGTTCATAGAAAAGCTTGGTCCGAACCTTAAGGAAATCTATGTATGATAACTCTAGGCTATAAATAGATTAGTCCCCCGTAGACTTTTCCTTTTTCCCCACTTTGCATGTGCATAAAATATACTCTTTCTTGGCAAATCTTTAAAACGCCTCTAATATACTCAAAATCCTTTCGTAAAGGTAAAAGACACAAACAAATCAAAACTTATTTTTCTTTCCTTTTGGCTTTCAATTTCAACTTGGATGTGTTATTTTCCCCTCTACGCAATACGACACGTAAATCCCCAAGGGTCGGGTTGTATTATGTCTACTTGCTACGAGTCACGACTATAACATTATTCGCCTTCTGGAACTTTTTGAGCACTTCAATTCCTTTCTTCTCTAGATGCGCAAGTCTCCCAAGGTCGAGCTGCAGGCAGAATGTGAAATTAATGTTGTTCCATAAAAAATACAAACCTACAAAAACTATTGAGCCGAACTACGACTGCTCTGATTCCTTAAAAGGGATACGTAGGCGGAGGATTTTTTTGGGGCCTAATCGAGCATAACTTATAAATACTTCTTTCTTTTCCCCGCACTTTTTCTTCTTTCTTTTGCATACATACCTTGTATAACTTAGATATAGATTCTTGCACACCCATTAGCTAAACAACAAGAGTAGATACCGTAGAGTACTAAGGACGTATGGGGGTGCTAACACCTTCCCCTCGCGTAACCAACTCCCTTACCCTATTTCATGGTTGAAAGACCGTGATTTCTCCCTTTCGAGTTTTCTTCAATATTTCCTTTCTCCTTCGTGAGATAAATAGATGTTCAGTGGCAACTTCATTGAATTTTATCCGATAAGGTTTGTCCAGTTCCTTCAGATGGCTACTTCACTGGGGACAAATATACCTTTATTGGTCCATCCTAGAGTCGACCCTAGATCTTGTTTGTTTAATGCTTTAGGTGTTTATTTCTTTCCAGTTATTTACAGCTTTATATATATTGCTTGCATATGTTTTTGCATGCATTTTATTGCTTTCCATATACTGTTGATGTGTTGGATTTGTGTTTCTTTGGTGGGCGGGTGTTACAAGAGGTAAAATGCCCAGTACCTAGGCTAGAGTATATTCCATTAGGGACACTAGGAATAAAGTGGAAAGTCATGACGGACGATAGGCGTATGCCCTGTTACCATCCAATAATGAAAGCCACGATCAATAAGGTTCAATGAGGTATTATCAGCATCACGGATGTGCATGATGATAATACTTTCAGGTGACCAATGATCTGATTATACATGACCTACCTTGACTTAGTTATACCCGTGAGTGGGCGGGATTATAGATTTTCACAGGTACATGTTTGTGACTATGTTCAGTTAGTAACCATTGTGATCTTGTTGGTGACTATGTGGCTCTAACATTTATTTTCTGAGTTTCTGGTTTGACATTCACGAGGATTTCTAGTTATGTTCTGGACCTTTGATCTTAGTTTTCTCGATTTGTTTAAGAGACCGTATAGCACAGCAGCAGTATCATGGAAGCCTTGCATCATAGCATACTTAATTTTTTCCAAAAGAAATGCAAAAAATTATAAATATCTAGCTATCATGTGCATGATCATCCCAGGGTATTTCAAGAGTTTTGTCTTTTCCAAATGGATGATACCAGTGATAACGGCAAGGAAGCCATCAAGCATACCCATGGTTACAAGTTCTCTAGTTCCCAAGCTTCACTTCTGAAGGGGTTGAGTATGCTGATATTTGTTGATAATCAAAGCGAGTTCATTAGAGTTTATGGAATTCTGTTATGGTTACTCAATGTTGATGTCGATCAGAAGGATTTGGTGACACTCTTACAGATCTACGATTCAAGCATGAAGTGTTTTACATTTCAAGATTATTAGTCAGCTCCCACTCTGGAAGAATACGCCCATCTGTTGCATTTGGAAGTTAATGACTGTATGCCATTTGTTTGTACTCTTGAGAAGATAAAGGAGAGTTTCATTGCCGATGCTATTTATTTGAGCTTGAAGGAAGTAAATGAAAATTGGAAACCGAATGAGAGTCTTTATGGTTTTTACTTGACCTTCTTGAAGAGAAAGGCTCAAGACAACGCTGATAAGAATAACTGAGTCACTCTCAATGCACAACTAGCTGTCATGATTTATGGTCTAATCCTATTTCCAGACAAGAAGGAGTTTGTTGATCTAGCTGCCATTTATGTCTTCATGATCAAAAATATGGTGCCAACATTGTTAGAAAATACTTATTATGCTATCCATTAAAGGCATACGAAAAAGGGGATTATTAACGTCTGTGTACCAATGTTGTATTGTCAGTTCATGCTTCATCTTCCTAAGAAGGGTCCATTTATGGATACTAAGAACTCTCTACAATGGGGAGAAAGGATGGTTGCACTCACTTCCCATGACATTTGTTGGTGTTTTCTCTCAGACGGAGGTCCAAATGTCATCATTCGTTGTGGGAAATTTCCCAATGTACCTCTCATAGGAACTCAATGGTGTATCAACTATAACCCTGTTCTAGCATTACGACAATTGGGATACATCATGAACGATCGACCCAATGATTTGGAAATTGAAGAGATGGTGTATTTCGAGAGGGGAACGAATCAAGAATTACTGTTAGAAATAAAGAAAGCATGGACACATATTCGTAGGAGAACCAAAGAGTACATGGGAAGAAAACTTGCTCTTTCCATACCTCCTTATGTCGAGTGGGTCAAAGACAAAGTTAAGAATATTTTGATGCCTTTCAAAAGGAGAGCTTATGCGAGCAACCAACGATTATCTTGTCAGCACTAGTGCCTAATGAAGAGTATGACCTGGTTCAAGTTGAGAATAGAGAACTTCGTCAGAAAGATCAGGAGTTGAACATGAAACTTTTTACGGCCAGAGCAGACAGGTTAGACTTGGTTCATAAGCTCAAGAAGACTAGTGAAGGTATTCCTGAGGTCAGGAGAGCTAAGAAACAACCTGAAGTACAAGAGGGTGTCTTTATTTCCGAAGTGGTTCATAGAAAAGTTGTCGAAGATGTCGAGAAGAGTCGTCGATAATGTGTGACGCTTCAAGCAGCTGAAGCTAAATACAAAGAGAAAATAAAAGAGTTGAAAAGGGAGCTTAGAAGTTCCAGATCAAACCAAGCTCAGTCGGAAGAAGCAGAGAGTGCTCCCGCATCAGTTCCACTGCCGGAATGTAAAGAATGTGATGTGTTTATCATTGAATTCCAAGATCTCCAGAAGGCTCTATACAAGAAAGATAATGTCATCAAAATATTTATGGAAGGACACGATTTAGAAAATACCAAATAATTGTTCGAAGAAACTAAAAATTGGAGTGCTGGATATTTCGCGCGATCGGGGTCGTTGTTTGGTGCAAAGATGAAAGATCCTCCTGTTTGATTATTGTTCTTCGTTTCATTTTCACGATCACCACCAGACTTGTTGGTTGGGGTCTTTATATCTCACGATGTTTTTTTGCCGTTTGTTTGTATGAACTCTTTGATTTGAAGTTTTCCATTTAATGAAACATTGTTTTGGTTATACCTCTCGTGCCGATATTACTTATTGCTGTTATCATGGCTTTCTATTTTAGGTGGCCTAACAATACTATGGAATACCCTAGAAATGATTAACATATCATGCATATCATAACATATCATGCATTACAGGTTTTTCATACCAAAATTCTTATCTTGTTTTTGCTTTTATTTAGCAAAAATTGAAAATCCAGTCTCTCACTGATATTCTACTAGAAGCAACTTTCCACATCAGATGGAACTCATACAAGCAGATGTTGCAAAATTCATGGCTCATATGGCTACCCAAATGAACCAGTTCATGGAGGCCTTCGCCAACATCAACCACAAATAGAAAGAGTTGAGGGCTCCTGTGGAGAGACCTCGTGTTGAAGTGGAACGTCCAGAATTCAAAGACTTCTCAGTGGGGAAGCCATGTCCCCAGTCGGTTATGAACTTGAATGTTAATGGCCATGCTCATGACCAGGGTATGCAGTTCAATCAGGGTCGTTTTGCTCTGATCCATCCACCATATCTTTTTGACGGTAATCCTCTTGAAGAGGGTCCAAATGTGGGTTTTCGTGATTACATGATGTCTATGCATGGTAATGAGGCTACTTTATTAGGTGATGATTAGAAATTTAGTAAGCTCGAAGAAAGGTTGAAGGCTATTGAAGAAGTAAAGATGTTTGGTCTGGATATCAATGATTTGGGTTTGGTACCTGGGGTGAGGGTTCCCCCAAAATTTAAAGTTCTGGTTTTTGACAAGTATACTGGTGTCACTTTCCCCAAAACACATGTCAAATCCTACTACAGGAAGATATATGTGTACTCAGAAGATGAGAGGTTGTTGATGCATTTCTTCCAGGACAGCTTGTCTGGGGCACCTTTGGAATGGTATATGCAGTTAGAAAGTTCTCGTATCAGACACTAGAGATACTTGGTGGAAGCTTTCCTTGAAAAATATTAATTCAATGTTGATCTAGCACCAAATAGGACTCAATTGTAGAGTTTGACATGAAAGCTGGTGAAAGTTTCAAAGAATATACTCAGGAGGGGCATGAACTCGCCGCTAGTGTTCAACCACCTATGATGGAGAGGGAGATGATTGGACTTTTCATCGATACTCTTCAAGACCATTATTATGTACCTTGCAGTTTGTCTGCTAGCTTTACTGAGATTGTAACTGTTGGTAACTGTTGGTTTTGGATGTGAATAGGGTGGTTACTCCTTTTCCTTTTGTCAAAGAACAGATGTTCAAGAGAGGTGTTTATCCTGGATGCAATTCAGACAGTTTTGAATGTGTGTTTCAACCTGAGGATTGTGCCAAGTTGAAAGCGGGTATTTGGAAATTGATTAATGAAGGTGAGCTTCGTTTTGATAAGATTGTCAAAGGTAGGAAAAACACTAAGGATGTTGATGTGATTTCTATCTCATTTACCCCTACTAATCTGTATGCTCCGGTTAAACCGATACCTCTTCTAATTACTACACTTGGTCCTATCCCTTATACGAGTGACATGGTTGTAGGATGGAATTATGGAGGAGATGTGTATTTCCAATGAGTAAAAAAGGATAGTGGATCTTCATAAGATAAACTCTTGGGGCAAGATCAGTTAGGTGTTGATAACATTGTTGACACTAGAAGGGTAACTAGAAGTGGTAGAGTAATTTCATAACAGGATGTGCAGGATAAGGAAAATACATTAACTAGGGATAAAGGTAACAACAAGTGGTGGCATATGCCCTGATACAAGACTTGGATGTTGGTATGACAAATGATGTTGAAGAGATTATGAGGTATATACGGAAGAGTGAATATCAGGTTATTGATCAGCTTGGTCAGACTCCAGCCAAGATCTTTATTTTATCTTTACTTCGTGATTCTAATGCACATAGGAATACGCTGATGAAATTGTTGAATACGGCGTTTGTCCTACAAGAGATCTCAGTCAATCAGTTTGAAAGTGTGTGTGCAAGTATAACTTCCAGCAACGGTCTTGGTTTTACAAATTTCGATCTTCCTCCAGAAGGAAGAAATCACAACAAAGCATTAAACATTTCTATGGAATGTAAGGGGACTACCGTGTCCTGTGTCTTGTTTGATATCGGTTCCTCTCTGAATGTTATTCCAAATACTACTTTGATGAAGATTTAGTACACTAGACTCGAGTTGCGTCCAAGTGATTTGGTGGTTAAGGTATTTTACGGGTGAAGGCGCACAATGTTTGGCAAGGTGGATCTTCATGTCAAGATTGGACCTCAGATCTTCACCTCTACATTTTTTGTAATGGATATTCAACCCGCTTATTGTTATTTGTTAGGCCATTCGTGGATTCACAGGTTGGGGAAGTAACGTCCACCCTCCATCAGAAGATCAAGTATCTTGTTAATGTCAAGACCATTACTTTGTGTGGTGAAGAGGAGTATGTGGTGAGTCACCTGTTGTCTTTCCGCTATGTCGAAATAGAGGGTGAGGTGCATGAGACACCTTTTCAGGGCTTCAAGACTGTTCAGATGATCAAGACTCCTAATTTTTAGGAGAGGAAAAAACCATAAACATCCATGTCATCTTTAAAGGATGCTCAAGTTATGGTTGAAGAAGGTAGCCTCGAAGGCTGGGGAAACTTAGTAGAGGTTATCCCAAAGTTTAACAAGTTTGATTTTGGATTCAAACCCGGTAATCAAGGTGTGGCTCCTCGAGCTCCAAGTTTATCGACTCCCGTAAGTTTTTCCAGCGCTGACATTGTTGAGAATGGGCAGGTCAATGTTGTTGAAGATATCGACAGTGATTGTGATATTGATAATTGAATTCGACCAAGTGTGTCAGGGTTTGAGATCAACAGCTGGACTTTCGAGGATGCTATTCCAGTTACATTTGTCAAAGAGTAATTTTCTTTTATGTTCTTATCATGGAATAATTCCTTCTATATGCCCAAGGCATTAGTGAATCAAATATAGGGCCCCCATATTTTCATTTACAATCTTTATCATGAAACAAATGACGTCTTTTTGCATTCAAATATTTTTCTTTCTGTCTTTCCTTTTATATTTTCAAAAACATATATAAAATGGCAATGCTTTTGTTTTTATTTTATCATCCTGTGTCTAAATGAAACATAATATCAATCATGCAGATTTAATCCCACTATCATAACGGATCCCTTCGATAATAATTTTGCTATCACTCATTATGATTTTGATAATCCGATCAACCAAGTCAAAGAATAAGACGAGGAAGATTTGAACTCCCCGAAGAGTTAGTCAGATTGTTAAAGCAAGAGGAAAGGGTCATTCAGCCGCATGAAGAGCCGATTGAGGTAGTGTACTTGGGAAATGAAGATGCCAAGAGAGAAGTCAAGATATGGATGCTTTAGAAGACAGTGTAAAGAAAAGATTGATTGGTATACCCCGAGAGTATTCATACATCTTTTCCTGGTCTTACAAAGATATGCCCGTATTAGATACCGATATTGTGGTGCATAAGTTTCCTTTGAAAGAAGGATGTCCTCCGGTAAAATAGAAGCTTCAAAGAACTCACACTGAGATGTCTAAGAGGATTAAGGAGGAAGTGCAGAAACAACTCGATGCGGGGTTTTTGAGTGTTATATCTCATCCATCGTGGATTGTAAATATCATGTCGTGGCCTAAGAAGGATGGAAAGGTCAGAATGTGCATTAATTATCGGGATTTAAACAGAGCAAGACCGCAAGATGATTTCTCGCTTTCGCATATTGATGTTCTACTCAATAATACAGATAATGCCAAAGTCTTTTCGTTCATGGATGGTTTCTCTGGTTACAATCAGATTAAGATGGAACCAGAGGACATGGCAAAGACTGCGCTCATTACCCCGTGGGGGACTTTCTGTTATAAGTTGATGCCCTTTGGCTTGAAGAACGCAGGGGAAACTTATCAGCATGCAATGGTGACTCTTTTCCATGATATGATTCATAAAGATATTAATGTGTATGTTGATGACATGATCACGAAATCTTAAATAGCAGAGGAGCATCTTGTTCACCTACAAAAATAGTTTGAAAGACAGGAAATTCAGGTAGAGGTTGAATCCCAACAAGTGCACCTTCGGGGTGAGGTCTGGAAAATTGCTAGGCTTTATTGTAAGTGAAAGAGGTATCGAGATTGATCCTGCCAAAATAAAAGCAATACAAGAAATGCCTGAACCAAGAACTAAAAAAGAAATTTGTGTCTTTCTCGGGAGATTGAACTATATTTCTAGATTTATCTCTCATCTTACAGCCACGTGTGACCATATTTTCAAGTTATTAAGGAAAGATCAAATGGTCAGGTTGAATGACAATTTCCAGGTGGCATTTTACAAAGTAAAAGTATTTTCAGGAACCTCTGATCCTCATGCCTCCAGTGAAGGGGAAGCCATTGATCATGTATCTAACAGTGCTCGAAAGTTTCATGGGTTGTGTTCTAGGTCATCATGATAAGAATGGAAAGAAAGAACAAGCAATTTATTACCTAAGTAAGAAATTCACTGAATGTGAGTCAAGGTACACGTTGCACGAGAAAACTTGTTGTGCATTGGCTTAGGCTGCTAAGCGCCTGAGGCAAAATATGTTGACATATACCACCTACTTGATATCCAAAATGGATCCTATCAAGTACATTTTTGAAAAAATATCTCTTACAGGCCGAGTGGCTAGGTGGCAGATGATTTTGACTGATTACGATATCCAGTACACTACTCAAAAAGCCATCAAGGGTAGTGTGTTGGCTGATTATTTGGCTCATCAACCCATGGATGATTGCCAACCAATGAGTTTTGAATTTCCAGACGAGGACATCATGTATATCAGGGGTTACAATATTCCTAGCCTAGAAGAAGGACCCGAACCAGGTTCTCTATGGATGCTTATGTTCGATGGTGCCTCGAATGCATTGGGAAACGATGTCGGGACCATTATTACTTCTCCTACGGGTTTCCATATCTCGTTCATAACTCAAATTTGTTTTGACTGTACCAATAATATGGTAGAATATGAAGCCTATATATACGGTATTGAAGGTTTAATTGATTTGCGAATCAAGTGCTTGAAAGTTTTTTGGGATTCTAATCTTGTTATCAATCAGGTTAACGGAGATTGGGAAACTCGTCATCAGAATTTGATCCCGTATTGAGAACATTTTATGAAGTTGATTCCTTACTTCGAGGAAATTACATTCGAGCACATCTCTAGAGAAGAGAACAATTTGGCCAATGCTTTAGCCACTTTGGCATCCATGTTCAAAGTCAGGTGGGCTAATGAAGCACCCTCAATTATAATTAGAAGGTTGGATGAACCGACATTTTGTTATAAAACTGAGGTGGATCTAGATGGCAGGCCATGGTTCCACGATATCAAGAGGTATCTTAAAACTCAGGAGTATCCTAAAGAACCGTCAGTTACAGACAAGAAGTTCTTGAAAAAGTATTGTGCCAAGTTCTTCCTTAGTAGTGGGGTGTTACATAGAAGAAACCATGATGGTTTGTTGTTGAGATGTGTTGATAAGAACGAAGCGGCGAAAATCATTAAATAAATGCATGAAGGTTCCTTTGGGATGCATTCCAGTGGACACACTATGGGCAAGAAGATCTTGCAAGCTAGATATTATTGGTCCACCATGGAAAATGATTGTTACAACCACGCCAAAATCTGCTACAAGTTTCAAGTGTATGCTGATAAAGTGCATGTACCGCCGGTACCGTTGATTGTCTTGACTTCTCCCTGGCTGTTTGCAATGTGGGGAATTGATATGATCGGAAAGATTGAGTCGACCATGTCCAATGGTCATCATTTTATTCTGGTTGCTATTGATTACTTCACCAAGTGGGTCAAAGTTGCATCATACACAAATGTTACCAAGCAAGTGGTGACTCGGTTTATCAAGCATAATATCATCTGTCATTATGGAGTGCCTGAGAATATCATCACTAATAATGGATCTAATTTGAATAACAAAATGATAAAGAAGCTTTGTGATTCCTTTAAAATCAAGTGTCATAACTCTTCTCCGTATCGACCAAAGATGAATGGCGATTATGAAGCGGCCAATAAGAATATTAAGAAGACTGTGCAGAAGATGGTAGTGACCTATAAGGATTGGAATGAGATGATGCCTTTCGTCTTGCATGGTTATCGCACCACAGCTCGCACTTTGACTAGGGAAAGCCCATTTTCACTTGTTTATGGCATCGAAGCAATTTTGCTTGTGGAAGTGGAGATTCCTTCATTAAGGATTATGAGAGAGGTAGAACTTGATATGGATGAATGGATTCAGAATCGGCTAGATCAGTTGAACCTCATTGACGAGAAAAGGCTTGCAGTTGTTTTTCATGGTCAAGTATACCAGAAAAGGATGAAGAAATCATATGATAGAAGGGTTCGGCCTCATTACTATAAGGCTGATGACCTCGTGTTGAAAAGGATAATTCTTCCTCAAGGTGATTAGGGGCAAGTGGACTCCCAATTATGAAGGGCCATTCATTATAAAGAAGGTTTTCTCTGGCAGAGCAATGATGCTTACGAAGATGAATGGTGAAGACTTCCCACTCCCCGTGAACACGGACGTAGTCAAAAAATACTTTGCATAAAAAGACCCGCTGAGTTGACTGGCTCAGGAAAAAAGAGGCAATCCCGGCGATCCAGAAACAGAAATAAAAGGTTCGGGCAAAAATTAGGGACATAAAGAAAAAGA
Organism: Vicia faba; assembly: GCA_948472305.1. Taxonomy (NCBI): domain Eukaryota; kingdom Viridiplantae; phylum Streptophyta; class Magnoliopsida; order Fabales; family Fabaceae; genus Vicia; species Vicia faba. Next base: position 844,157,434 of record OX451739.1, read on the forward strand.
ATGAAAAAGAAAATAAGTACACCCTCTAAGTTGAACACCCGAAAGGGAGGCTTAGGAAAAAAGGGGTATCCCGGTGGATTGAAAACATGAAAGGGAGATCTAGACAAAAGAGGGATTAAAGAAAATGACTATGTCCAACGTCAGATCTTTGATTTCGGTGCTACATATGATAATTTTGAAGGGTAGGATTCAGTCCAATCTTCTTCAACGGGAAGCAAGGTGGTGAGATAGCTGAGGTTATAAGGGTGATAGCAGGATTGGAACCTAGAGGGAATCCGTTGTCGCATTTCCATGCACCTGTTTCTCTTTGAATTCAATTTGTTATTTTGCAATTACCTCTTCCTAGGAATTGTATCTTAATGTACTTGCCTATTTACAGGCCTATTTTTAATCAATAAAAGTGTCTTTTGTTCTAAAGCTTCTTTTTTATAGTTTAATGTTTTGTTTGCATTAAAGACGTTTAACTTTTTTATAAGTATTACATAAAAATTGGGGGCCTTACACATGGTAGAATATATTTGAAAGTTGCTTCGAAAACTTGTGTACCCAGTTGGAAGACAAAGTCATCATGCTATAATTGGGGCATTTTGTGTTTCTCCGTCTTGCAGGTTTGCTTATACATATTCTGAAGCAGATCTATTCCAAGTTAGGTTGATATTTTTGGTCAACCAAAATCGATTTGTGATCCCCAGCAGGGCATATCGCAAGTTTGATTTATCTTCGATAAAGTGTCATGTATACCCAAATGAAGGTTTTCTCCCGCAAGGTTGGCATTGGTAAAATCTTTTCGGAAGCCGCCGTGCTTTCTCGATGAATCGCCTTGTTCATCAGTGAGTTTTTTCTTTAGGGATGGATGGTTTGGGAGGCCTGTAAGAGGTCTGTGATTCCTTTGTAAAGCTCGCGGTTTGTTCCTCGAAAATGTCTGACTTCCCCAGTGAAGTATTGCCTATGATAGAGAGGTCTCTCCGGTTCTCCATTTTAGCCGAAGCCGAAATCTGTTTTATCCTTAGTATGGTCTCGTTGGTGGGAATAATTTTCTCGTTTGTGGATTGCTATATCCAGAAAGCTAGGAGTTTGGATCCGTGTTGAATTTTTTTCTTTCTCTTAGCAACACTGGAAGGTATCCTTCTTGTAAATCCGGCACATTACTGGTACCTCAGCAATGTTCATCCCCAGTGGAGCTCTGGTGCGGAGTCATCGTTTTGTATTTTCTCCCCAGTGGTAGTTTGCAATTTATTTTTGCAAGGTCGACGACATGTGGTTGTTATCTTTTTGTTTGTTGTTCCCTATTGGAACATTTAAACATGTATCATCGCATTGCATCATCAAATGTGTAGTGTTTCCATTTTTATTTTGGGGACATTACTTCATAAGGAAAATAAATTTAAACATGCATTGAAGTATAATCCAAAATTATTGTCTTGCTCTCCGGTGGTCTCGGGTTTAAACCCTTGTTTTCCCTATTGTTTGTTTCTGGGTTTGGATGTTTCCCCAGTGTTTCCTTTGGTTCAGCAAATACCCCCTGGTTATCCCTTTACTGCGTGTAAGCCAGACTCCTTCTTGCCTCTTGCCTAATGGAATTCCCTATCTCCGTGAAGGTTCTCATGGGCCGCATTCATTCGTTATTGATCTACCCCTCATTTTTTTGTCTAGGCATTTCTAGTCCTTATTTGATGTTTTCCTTTTTCGAGTAGTTACTCACTGAACTTGTTAGGATCCAGTTCTGTCCTAGTGTAGCATTTATTTTGGTATGGTCTTTGTCAGCACCTATGATATCGAGTCCTTACTCATATATCTTGTTAGAATACAACGCTTTCGTATTTTGAGGAGTCTAGTCGTTACTAGTCTTCCCCTATAGAGTTGTTACTCGTTTGCCTTGTTGATGTTAGCTTCGCCCTGGCACAACATTATGGGTTGGTAGATACCATTCCTACCAAGGTCAAGTTCGCGACTTGTCACCTAATTTTTGAGTGCAACATTCTGGAATTCATTTTGTATTGGTTGAGTCTAGTCATTACTAGGTTCTGCAGAGGTAGATTAATATTTGTCTCGTTTCGTCTCTGTAATTCCTTGGTTAGGGTCAGTCATTACTGCTTCTTCTAGGTTCGAGATCATCAAGTGTTCACCTTGTTTTGAGGATCCAATTGTCATTATTATCCTAAGGAGTACTCATCAAGGTCTAGTCATTACAAGTCTCTTTTAAAACAGGAGTTGTTACTCTTGGTTTTTGTTTATGATCCAGTTGTCACACATTCTTGAAGTATTCCTATGGTCAGGTCGTTACTCGTACCTTCACTCGGTCCCCCAGCGTTGTGATTAACGTGCCAATGGGTTTTGGTTAAGAAAGGCACTATTCTAGTTTTATCGAGACCAGCAATTACTAGTATTTTATAAAGTCTGGTTGTTATTAGTATTCCTCTGTAAGGTCGTTATTCTTTCTCAGAATGCAGAGTTCGGGCATTCTGTGAAGTCTAGTTGTTACTAGCATCTTTTGGTCCTTACCTTTGTCGGAATGCAGGGTTCTTGCATTCTATAGAGTCGAGTTATTACTAGAATCTTTTGGTTCTTACCTTTGTCGGAATGTAACATTCTGGCATTCTATAAAGTCTAGTTGTTACTAGCATCTTTCGGTCTTTTCCATCTTTCTCAGAATGCAACATTCTGGCATTCTATGAAGTCTAGTCGTTACTAGCATCTTTTGGCTATTACTTTTCTTTATGGAGTCGAGTTGTTAATCGCATACTGTTGTACTCCAAAAATTTCCCGCTCATTTCATTAAAAAATATCCCCCCATGCTCCTAGGGTTTTCAATCTCTTTAGGCTACCCATACTTTCTAGGCCTCAGGATATCGCAATGATTCTTTGTTTCATCAAATAACTAGAACTGCAGGTATTTTGATCTTGAACCGTGTCTCTCCCATCCATTGACTCTTGTTTTAGGGTTAATGATTATTGAATTTGTGACGTATTTTTTGACAAAATCTCGAAAACATTATCATCCTGAATTTTATCTCAGTACAGCTTCGACATCAACTGAGGTTCATTAGAGATTTTATTATTTGATTCTAGTCTTATCTTCTTCAAAGTTTCTTCAAAAGCAAGATATTTTTATTAAGCTTAGTGATTAAGGAGGGTTTCTATGTGGATTTTCATTAAAAAGGTTGTTATCTGGTTTCTAAGATCATGTGAATATTTGGTTACTTGATTTAATTTTTTTGGGTTCAAGTGGCGAAGTTATAATGTAAGATCAAGTGAAAAGATCTTATTGGGCTTATCATGGGGTTTTAAACCTTTGGTTTAGATGTTCATGAAGAGTTCAATTTCAAAGAAAACCCATTAAGGGGAATTTCACTCAAGGAAGATTATTGGCTTATGGTTGATTCAATATTTTGATTCAAGTGGGTCTTGAAAGGAAATTTAAATTCTTGAAAGGAAAATATGGAACCAATTGTTTCTTTCTAAACCAAGGTTTTTTAATCCCATTCAAGTACTATATAGAAGATTATTTAATTTCATCATTCATACTATTTCAAATTCTTTACATCATATGGATTTCTTTAAAATTTTATTCAAGAACCAAGATCCATATCGTTATTAATTTCAATGGCAAAATTCTACAAAGTTCACAAAATATTGCAAAGATCTTATGCTATCAAATGCACATTTTCTTTAAAGTTTCTTTTACAAGAGATATCAAATTCGTAAAGTCCTAAGATTTCTAATGAGGTCTTCATATTCACTTCTCCAAGTTCAGCCCCAAACTTCAAGCTTCTCTCGAAAATTCATGCCTTGGTTTCCTCCTTGCTCCCTCATCACCATCATTTTACTCAATCACATGAAAAAACAAGAAAGGGATGGTTAGCAAACAATCAAATGTGAAGATAAACAAGAATATTCAAAAGAGTTTTGCACAAAGTTCATCATTAGGGTCAGTGTGGGAATCAGAAAAATAGGGTTGGTTTTCATTCAAGTTTCAAGCAACCGAGGCCTGATAGCAAAATCAGAATTTTATCATAGGTCTACTCAACCAATTGCAAATCACAAAAAGGTTATTTTTGGTTCCCAAAAGGCAAAGTCAACATCACAGTTCATGTAACAAAAATATGCAACAAGCTTATCAAAAATGCCAAGTCCAGAAATAAAAAAATATCAAAAGATATCAGATTGCTAAAAAGCCCAACAACAAAATAGAAGCATTTGAAAAATATGCAACAAGCATATAAGAAATCACAAGTCCAGTAAAATAGAATGGCAAACAAACCCAACAAATAATAGAGGCAACATAGTTCCCAGATTAGTCAAAAGAATCAACATAACAGAAGATTGCTAAGACCAATAGAAATTTTGTCTAAGGCCTATTAGAAGAGATTCACTCACAAAGTGCAAAACCAAAAAATCTCAGTATTATATAAGCTATCAATTCACAGATTTCAAGGAAGGAGAATATTGTTCATATTAGAGAAACACAGAAGCTGCACAAAAAACCCTAACATCATCATCTTCCATTTTTATTCAAAACCCTTAAAAAAAACCAAAAATCTAAACCACAAAACCCGCAAATAGAACACACAAAACCCTAAGCTATCATCATCATTTTTGCAACATCAAACCCTTCAGAATTTGAAAGGAGAAGAACAAAAGTTCTGAATCAGAAAAAAAAACAAAGAGAAAGATCAGAACAATCTCGCCAAGTGGTAAAAATGCGTCACAAAAGTGATTCTCTCCTCTACTCCCCCTTCTCCTTTGTTTTTTCCTTCTTAATTCCTCTGTTCATCGCACGATTTCGCATCTAGGGTTTCATAATCCCCTTCTAGATCTAGAGCTAACCGTTTTTTTTCGTAAAAAATAATCACAGATTAGTAATTACAAGAAGAAGAGAAATCAGATTATGTAAAAAAATGTGAGATAGGAGCTACGCGACCGCCGTGAGGCAATTTTCGGTGCAGCATATTCTTCGCCTCCAGTGGAGACCATTCAGAGAGCGAGAGAGAGTGGAACAAGTTAGAGAGAGGATTTTTTCTGATAATTGTTTTAGTTTATTTAATTTTTGTTTTATTTGTTAAGCATTGTTATATAAGGCCTTATCTGGTGGTGACAATTGTCACCACCTCTAATCCAACACCTGCTTGATCCTGTAAACCATATCCCACCGTCATACCGTGCACCATCGCTTTGCTGCCACCATATCATCATCAAGCAAACCAGATCTTTGAATCCACAGTGGACCTCTTGCAACCTACTGCACCAGATCATTCGAACATCATCTTGGGTTTAGGTTTCCCTTTATTTGGGCCTGGACAAATTTAATTTCCAGCACCCACTAGATTGCTATTTTTAGGCCCATTTCTAAAGATTCTCTATTTCTTTTAATTTTTTTTACATATTATTTATTTTTATTTTGCTTATTAATTTATTTTGGTATTATAGTTAAATTTGTAAATATATTAATATTGTTTTAAATAATTATTAGTTTTAAAATAATTTTTGTTTGACATTATTAATTAAATTATCAATTAATTTTATCAAATGAAATAAGTTTTAACTCAAATAATTATTTAATAGTTTGGACTTGTATTGTGTGATTTAATTATAGCTTGGGTGTTTGTTTCTTATGTCATCCCTATTCATAAATGTGTACCCCCGTTCCCGAAGCATTGTAGTAGCGTAGAACTTTATTTTCCGCATTTTACCGCTTTTACTTATCATTCTATAGTAATTTAAAATCAACTGCTAGATAACCCTAATCAAGATAAATTAACTGAAATCAAAATAATATTCACACACGCACCTCTAGGGTAACCTCGTTTATTGCCTTCAGATAAAACAGTCATGTCCCTCGAATGTGGGACGCTTTAGGAAAGACCCGCAATTAAAAAAGATCGTAGTCCCTCGATGACCTTTTGATGTTGTCTTCGGTAAACGATCTTAGTCCCTTACGAAAATTTCTAAAGGGTCCTACAAGTTGCCTTATATGACTGTATGATGACCCGCGCCTGTCCCTCACATCCAACGATAAGGCTTCCTACTAACTAATAGTAGGGTAGCACTATCTAAAGGAGGAGGAGAAGAACAAATACCTTTTGAGTAGGTAGATCACTCGTAATATCTTTCTCACAAAACTAAAATAATTTCCACCCCTTACACTTTCAAAAAAACTACTTTCAAAACTCTTTATAAACACTCTTGAAGACTGATACAAGGGTTATTATAAAGCATACTGCCTTACATTGGCATCTTCAAAACACTTTTCACAAAACAAATATTTTCAAAACAAATATTTTGTATACATTCTAAATGATATGAGAATCATTAAAAAATTGCCGCTGTTGTACCCCAAAAATTTCTATCTCATTTTACTCAAAACATACTTCTAGAGGTCCTTAACTTGCCCAAGGATGCCTTAGGATTAACCAGACAAATCCTCCTCCTAAGATAATGAGCCTCAAATTAGGGTTCCACTCCTCATCATGATGTTTAAGTTCCAAAGGTCTCAAATCTTTTCCATGGTCCTAATATGTCCTCAATATCATCCATGTCAAGTTTCTTTCCTTGCACAATAAGTTTGCTCAGTCAACTGCTCAAATGCGTGAAAATCAACTATGCTAGGTCAAAAGTCAACTGTGGCCCTCATGCAGTCAAACATCAAGATTTTTGGTCAACATCAACATTTTGAAGTGATATTCATGATTTTATAAAGGGTTGATCATGATTCCTCAAGGAATGCTCCTAATTCATCAAAACTCAAGAGTTGCTAAATTAGGGTTTCTATAGGAAAAGTCAACCAAACTTTGACCAGGAATAACTTCCTCATACTTTATCAGAAATATCTCATCTAAGGCTCATTTTGAAGAGAATTCAATTGCCTACAACTCATCTTCAGCCCTCAAGTTCAAAAAATGCACTCATGAAAAGATATGAATTCAGACATTATAGGTCATTTCAAAATGTCAACAAAAAACCTTTTGGGTCAAAGCTTATTGCATGAACATGGAAGATCCAATTGAGATTAAACCAAAAGGGTTGTTTAGCGGGCATCCTAAGCTTTCTAAAAAGTCCAAGAACATCCTCTTAGGGTCAAAATTGAGAGAGATGTGCATTGTTAAAGTTGGCCATTTTTAGAAATTTGCACAAAGTCAACCATGCTCAAAATGCATTTTTCTTCAAATGGGCCCAACTTTTTGTGCTTGCGTCTTATTCCTAACATGGTCCACGACCCATGAACCACTCCATGCATCATTTGCTTATTTATTTGATTTATTTTGATTTTTAATCATTTAAAATCCAAATTAAATCAAATAAATGATATAAAATTATTTTAGGGGTGATTTTGCATTAAATAATAAGAATACAGGCTGTATGATAGCAAGAAAATCGTGCAAGCCAAGAATAGACACAAAATATCCAAATTTGGAAAATTTTCAAGATTTGATTTCCTCTTAAAGCCATGCCTTTATTCTTTAGATTTAATCCAAATTTGTTAACCTATTTGATGGATATACATATAACAGAGCATTGTCAACCCTATGCACAAGTTTACAGAGGCGTAGCTTGCTCCAAAGAGTCAAATAAAGTTTCTAATTTCCAAAGAAAAGTGTAGATTGGATCTTTCTTTATAGACCAATTCAAACAATTTAAAACCAACAATTTGTTCCTGGACATGTTCTGAAGCTATTCCAATCACTCTCAAGTCCCCAAACATCCAGAATCGTAAGATACAGGATTTGGTTTTCCAATTTTTCTTGATTTTCGATACATGCATACATGCGTTTTCAATGAAATTTAACCATGTAGTCTTGTTTATTATAAGTTTTTGATGCTTTTTGAATTATTTGATTGAGTTTTAAGTGCAGGAATCAAAGGATACCATGGCTAGGGTTCCAAGCTTCAAATCAGGGCTTTCTGATTTAGATATAATTGGGATAAACCAATGCCATCATCGTGTTCAGGGGACCAAAATGAGTTGATTCATAGACTCACCATTAATTTATATTGCATATTTTAAGGATTTTGATTTTTGCAGGGGCTTTAGTGATGCTTAATCCGTTGCTATAAGCTATAGTAACAGATGCAGCTCGTAGGTAAAAGTGTGGCCAAAAAATACAGTTATGGGGAAGAAGACGATTAGGTGGCAGAACCGCATTGGGTAATTTAAATCACACACGCGTTTTTTGGGAAAGACCACTTTGCTTGCTTTATGTTTTATTTGTCTTATCATATTAACGAATGAACAAGCTAGCATAGTTGGTCAAGGATGAGAGATATAAAGCTAACGTCCTGGGTTCGATCCCAGGCGTGAGCTTTTGTATTTTTTTCATCATTTCTCTACAGATTCAATGTGCTGTGTGCACTAGTCCATATTATGCGCCTCAAGATCCTGCCCACCAGGTCCACCATCAAGCAGATCCAGCGTCTCAAAATTGAAGGTCCACCATGACCCTCCGAAGGTGAACCTCCTGGGATCACACGCAGTCTTTGGGCCAGCAGTCTTGGGCCTAATGAATCGAACTCCTCACACCCCCCAGATTACTCAATAGTAACAACCCAAAATTATTTCTTTTCTTTATTTCTTTTTGTTTTTAATTATTTGTTAATTATTTTTTTACAAAAAACAAAAATAATTTTTTTAAAAATCAAAATAATCACAAAAATTGAATTAGGATTTTTTATAATTAAAATTAATTATTGAAAATTAATTTTTTTATAATTATTTCAACATTGATTATTTTGTTAAATAAAAATTAATTAGAAAATTAGGTTTAACTTGCAAATTTCAATTATTTTTCTCCATAAAAAAATACAAAAATGTTTCCTTTAATTAATTAGATTCATTAGGATATTTAATTCCCGCGATCCTCCTCGCGCGTGTTTTATTTATTCATTTTTAAATTATTGTAATTGCTTCGAGATTGTAATAGTTTAATTAGGTCATTTACTGTCATTCCCTATTTACTGTTTTCATTCCCCAAGTTTGGTTATGTAACCCCCTCCCCGAGGCCTTGTAATAGTTAGGTCTTTAATTTCTCACACTTTACTTTCTGCTATTATAAACTGCTAGATGTATGGATAATAGACTTGCATGCAAAAGACAAATGAAATTAAAACGGTAGATAACCCTAATTGTGCAAAGATAAATAAACTGAAAAATAACACATGTACATGCTCACTCCTAGGGTTTGCCCCACTTCGGTTGCCTTCAGTAAATGGTCGTGAAGTACAGGGAATTTTAGTGGTTGCCCTCTAGTCCCGAAAGATAAAAATGACCCATTCAAATGTTGCCTCAGAAATATCTTTAGGACTTTAGGGTAATTACTAAATTTTCCTAACCATTGCTTTTGTGACCGTACTTGTCCCTTCGAATGTCCCTTAAAACTCCAACGATGGGGCTACCTACTCCTTAATAGTAGGATAGTGCTGTCTAAAGGAAACGAGAACGAACAATTTTTTTTCGAGTAGGTAGAAAATATTAAGTACTTGCTCAAAACAACAAAAAACTTTTTCACAAACAATTTCGAAACAATTTTCAAAAACAACTTCGTCACACTCTTGAGGACAAATACAAGGGTTACCACAAAGTTAAACAAAAACTTTTCAAAACACACACAAGCAATTTTAAAATAAGAAAGTACCTAAGAGCCCATGGAAAACCATGGATAGAAAGGGTGCTAACACATTCCCTTTCTATAATCTACCCCCCGTACTCAGAAACATCTCGAAAAAAGGTTTTTTCTGTTCTTTTTCCTTTTCCTTTGTTGGATGAAATAAAAGTCAGTGGCGACTCTTGCTTACCGCGACATTTGCAAACAAAAAACGCAAACCAGTATTAATAGTCGGTTCTTCCACCGTATCATAGAACTGGCGACTCTACTGGGGAAATAAATATAAGTGGGGTATACCTTAAGATCTAGGTTATTTTTAAAATTGCTTTCTTGTTTGCTTTGCCTGCTTTATCTTTGAGGGTTTTGTTTGGGTATTATTGAAGATCCTACACCCGGATCTGGGAACACCATTTAGGTAAGTAGCAATAAACTGTGAGGGAACTGTGCAGGGTATACCGACACGGTTAAAGCAGTAGCTACGTTGATGCGACAATTTGGTTGGTACAAATAGCCCTTGAGTCAATCAAGGAGAATACGGGGCCGCTGCATGGTGTCATAAAGCATCAACTAACCTTAGAATCTTTAATTGCACAACTTGGACAGTAGGACGTAGTGAGATGGCTGGCTTTGGTGTATTCCCAAGGTCGACAAATACTCGATGCTACACTCATTGAGGTTTGACTCTTGAGTTTTGTTTGGTTGCGAGTCAATCGCCTATTGAACAAAGCTTGGGAGAAAGATCAGTGATATTGAGATCCCTTAGAACCCGGTTAGTATTTATAGGACAGGTTAAGCCAATCTAGCTTCAAGAGGGTACGACCTTAAAACTCATGCAGGCTTTAAACCTAAGGACTTGGTGTGACTTGTTTGTTGCTTTCTATACATGTGATTTCCTAGCATAATCATGACATCATAAGCATGACATATCATACTAACCATTTCAAGGATTTTCTAGGGCTCATATTTGTTTTGTTTTGTAGGACATGGCATCCGCCCGCAGGAACACTATCTAGATTAACCTTGTGAAAGTACCTCCTCAACTAAAGGACTTGGCATTAAGGATTCCTGAAAGCTCCCCCTTCACTGAAAAACATGGTCGGCTGCTCAACTTGGTCACTTCAAAACCTGATGAAGAATTGTTAAAAGTGTTATTCAATTATTTGATCCTTTGGACCACTGCTTCACCTTCTCGGATTACCAGCTAGTGCCTACTATGGAGGAATTTTCTAGGTTATTGGTGGTACATATTCTTGATCAGTTACCTTTCAACGGTATGGAAAGACATCCAAATCCTGAAGAGATTGCTCGAGCTCTGTCCTTACAACGGTCCGATGTAGTGACAAATTGGGAAACTAGGGGAAGTGTCCAAGGATTCTCGGTTAAATTTCTATTCGAGAAGGCTCATTGTTTTTGGGATACCCTGGATTTAAAAGCTTTTGAAGAGGTATTGGCACTCCTCATATACGGGATGGTACTATTCCCTAACACAGACCAACTCGTAGATGTGAATACAATTAAGGTTTTTCTGTATCATAATCCGGTGCCTACATTACTTGGGATATTCTACACTCTCTGCATGCTCGCACTCTAAAGAGAAGGGGGACCCTCATGTGTTGCACCCCTCTACTAGCTAGGTGGTTTATATCGCACCTACCCAGGTATATTTTGAAGAATGAGCAGAGTATGAAATGGTCTCATAGGCTGATGTCCCTTACACATTCAGACATTCATTGGTGTTCACGATCCTCGGAAGACGTTGCCATCATCGATCAATATGGTGAATTCCCTAATGTCCTCTCTTAGGCATTAGGGGAGGAATCACTTATAACCCTTGTTTGGCAATGCGACAGTTTGGTTATGCGAGAAGGGATGGTCCTCATGATACACTTATCCAAGGAATCGCCTTCGATTATGAGAATGATGCTCAAGGTTACCTTAAAAGGTTCGTGCGAACTTGGGGCATGGTACATAGAGTTGATAACAAGACATTGGGGCACAAGAATTCCATCCCTTTTGATCCTTATCTCAAATAGGTACGAGCCCATGCCCAAAGTCTTATGATGCCTTACCCTGCTGTCCTACCAATGATTGTGGAACCTGTTGCTGAAGGAGACACTTCTTATCTTGTTCTCTATCCTGACATGCCAACTGATCATGATGAGTTACAAAAATCCTGGGTTCAACTTAAAGAGGAGCAAAATACGTTCAAAACACAATTCTATGCCAGCGAGAAGAAGGTCCTAGAACTCACTAGGCTACTTAATGAAGAGAGGAATATAAACGCCTACATTGCACCAAAGAGGATGCGCTCCTGGGAGACCTGTTTTTTTTTTTTTTGCTTTATGTTTTGTTTGTTGTAATCCTAAAGGACACTCTTTGTAACAATCCGAACTTATTAATACAATTAACGTGTGTTTCTTTTGGTTAAACAAATTTGAGCCTTTAAGAGTCCTTGAAATCATTGCATACGCATATCATCCATGACATTGTATAAACAAGTTTCATAACAGGTTTCTCATCTTCTTCGCTATTTATTTCAGCAGTAATGTCTTCTGAACAAAGCATCAAGGACCTCCAGGCACAAAATGCCCAATTTCAGCAAATGTTTGTGGCCTTGGCTAAGGGGCAGGAAGATCTGAAGGCCCTTATTCTGAAAGAGAAAAGGAAGAGGAAGAAGAAGAAGAAGAAGAAGACCGTCGGTGTCCTGAATCTGGGAAGAAGATTTAGGGGACCGTTGAAGCAAGCGGTTGATCTGACCTCTTCATCCAAAGAAGGGGAGAATCTAGAGGGAGAAACAAGGGAGGAAGACCCTAGTCTGAGAGTTTCTGAGGATGAATCTGACTACAATGATGAATAGTATCCCCCGGCTGAGGATAGGTACAAACAATTATAGGATTGCTTCAGCGTGATGGAGATCCAAAGAATACCAGGGCTGGATTTCAAAGAGCTGGGTTTGATATTTGGGGTAGTCACCCCACAAAAGTTCAAGGCTCCGATATTTGCAAAGTATGATGGGGTGTCTTGTCCTAAGCTTTATCTCCGTTCCTATGTGAGGAAGATTCAGCCTCACACTGCTGATAGGAACTTATGGGTCCATTTCTTTCAGGATAGTCTATCCGTGACTCAGCTTGAGTGGTTCTATCAGCTGGAGGGAACCAATGTCCGCAACTGGGAAGATCTGGCTGCTTCTTTTTATAAGCAATATCAATATAACGCTGACCTTGCCCCTACCCGTACTCAACTCCCGAGTATGTCCATGGACACAAGTGAAGGTTTCAAGGATTATGCACATAAGTGGAGAGACCTGGCAGGGAGAGTCCAACCCCCTTTGTCTGATAGGGAGTTGGTGGATATGTTTCTTGGGATGCTGTCTGGTCCATTCTTCAATCACTTGATTGGTAGCTCCTCAGCTGGTTTCATCGAGCTGATATTGACTGGAGAAAGGGTAGAAGTTGGGATCCGGAGCGGAAAAATCCAGAAAGACACCTCTTCGAGTACTGTAAAGAAGCCATTCACGGGTAAGAAGGATGTTAATTCCATGTATAACTCAAGAGGTCAGAACAGAGTTGAGCACCATCCAACGATAGGGGATGTGATGATACCTAGGCCTACGGCTACTCAACAACAAAACAATCAGCCAAGGGTAGAAAGACCTCAAAGGAAGTTCACCCAAATCAACATGCCATTGTTACAAGCATTGCAACACATATTGAAGATGAATCTTATTACGGTGATAAACCCTCATCCGAACCCTAAGACTTCTTTGCCTAACTATAATCCGAATGTAAGGTGTGGTTATCATTCTGGCATCCCGGGGCACGATACTAACGAATGTTGTGCGCTGAAATACAAGATTCAGAATATTATTGACACCAAGGAGATTGAATTCGACCCTCCTGAGACTCCCAACGTGATCACTGCTCCCCTGCAAAAACATGGCTAGGATTGAAAGCATTTTTGTTCATTTAATTCTCAAGTTGTATTTTCTTTGCTTATTCGAACAATTATTGTCATGTCAAAACTTTGTTATTTCATTAATGCATTACACATGTTTTTCTTTAATTAATCTGTTTTCACTATACTTAAAATGCTTTATACTTCCTTTTCGTCATATTCAACTCTCGATTAAAAACTCTAAGCCTTAGAGGGAGGATGAATGATACCGCAATCTCTACAGTATGATTTTGAACAGACCCCGCTGATGATATACATGCATTGTTTCAAATCCCAAATAATGGAGTTATAAGGAAGATAATCCCTACTCAACCCCTTTTGAGCCAAAGGAGTAGGAGTTTTTTCTTTCACACAAATTAAAACCCTCAATCATAACCTGGGGCAGGGTAGTTTTCTCGGTTAATTCAGAGGCGCATTCAGTCGCAATCTTCCACTTCGCACACAATGAATGGCATTAAAGACGTCTTTCTGAATCATAAGATGGTGATGGTTCCGCATAATCATTAAAACAGGCAGTCATTATCTCTCAAAATAAAAGCCCATTAAGTCAAAACCTATGAAGGATACTTAAGAAAAAAATTGGGGCATCCCGCTGACTGTAATCACAAAAAGAAATAGTTCAGCCAAAAGACAGGGATAATAAAATCAAAAATAAAGAGGTCCTACAAATCCTCGACAAAAAATATTACAAAAATGCCTGCCTATTCAAAACAAACTTTCAGTATCCGAACCATTACCGGAACATCAAGGATAGTACTTCAGGACCCAACTGGGATTATAAACGCGTAATTAACTGAGTATAGGACTGAAGGACATCATGACGAACGAGTGGGTATAAATAAATTTTGAGCCTTTATCCTTTGCTTCTTAAACCGTGAATCATGCCATGTTATAACCCTTAAAAGTCCTAGTTGAAGCATGGGTTAGCTCGAAAGCATATTGTTATAATGGTATCCTAACTCCTGTAGGACTTGGTACGAATCCTGATTTGATATCACATTCTTGAAGATTTTGTTTTACTACACAAAATACATTTTCAAAATTTTTTTTCAAGAGAGACCTGAGTTTTGCATTCTTTAAATGACATTGTTTGCATATGACTAATTGTTTGACCGCAGAGAAATCCGCACAATGGATATTCAATGAACAAACATCCTCTCAATGGACATAATCAACTCAGAGGGAAAGTCACTTCCAATAACAAGTATTCCATAAGCAAGGGGCATGACATAATGTCTAATACACCCGGGGCAGTCTCTCCAAAAGTGCCAAATAATCAAGGGCAGATCTCCATCCAAATCACTTGGGGCATTGCGCACACATTCCAACAACGAATCATGTACCTCCAAGAAAACATTCTTGACAGTACCACAACACTACTATGGACAATGACAATTCTACGTACCCGGTGAATGTGGACATAGTCGGAAGATGCTACGCATGAAAAAGACCCGCTAGGTTGACTGACCTAGGTAATAAGGGCATCCCGGCGAACCAAAAAAGGTTCGGGTAAAAGTTAGAGATATACATATGGAAAAACTGTACACCCGGCAAGTCAAAAACCTGAAAAGGCAGCTTGAGTAAAAAATGGTATACCGGTGGACTGAAAACCCGAAAGGGCGGTCCAGGAAAAAGTTAGGGATCAAAGCATAAGACTATGTCCCGTTATCTTGCCACTTACCTATCAGTGGAAGACTCATCATTCTGATCGGCAGTTACCAAACACCTCATGAGTTTAGATAACACTCAAGCCATCGACAAATCCTCTGCAGGTACTTTCTCCAGCAGTTACAGGGGCAAAAAAGTCTCAATGCAAAGTCATTGCCATATCCTTAACATGCGCCCCCATGACGTCTATGCTTCCCCATAGAGTTGAGGCAACTAAAGATTTGACATCAGCTTCCCCAAACAAGAGCTACCTTCCCCAACAAAGCTCCTTCAGAAACCCGACATCTATATTCCCCAGCCAAATTTCATAATTGCAAGCGTGTCATAAAGTTTTCTCCCGAAAAAAGTTTATTTTTCTTAATACAGAAGCTCAATCCCCGACAGAGTTTATCCCTTCAGCTACGGAAGTTCATCCTCCAACAGAGTTATTCTCCCGCAGAGTTATTCTCAAACAGAGTCTCTCCCCCAGCAGAGTAGCTGTAAACAAGGAGCAAATCTCCAGCATAGTCATCTCCGTTCACCATCCCCAGTGGAAGTAGAATAACCACTTTTTCTACAACAATCGGGAATGCAATTTCCAGTACTCTCCAACAGCGGTCAGGGATTTATTTTCCCAAACTCAGATGTTCCAAAATAGCATTTCATGTTCATACATCATGACGTGCGCATATATATTGCATACATCATAATCTCGTTTATTTTGATAACGTCATCATACAATGCATTTCATGCATCATATATGATTAATCATGTACCTTTTCAGGAAAGATGGTTATCATCCACAACTTCCAGCAGGTTCAAGATTAGCTCCTGAAACTAAACAAAGTAATTATCTGCACGACCAAATGCAACTTTACACGGGTTTGTCACAAAGCCATCTTACACAGATTTCTCCCCATATACAGCTTTATACAGGTTTATCCTAAAAAATCTTACATGGGTCCCTTCTCATACATTTCCAAATAAAGTTTCACATGAACTCATCCCGAAGTAACCTTACCTAGGTTCCTTCTGAAGCCTTACACTGACTTATCCTGAAGCAACCTTACCTAGGTTCCTTTTCGGTTCAGATGCAGTTTTACCCAAACTACTCATGAAGCAACCTTATCTAGGTTCCTTCTCGGTTCAGATGCAGTTTTACCCAAACTCCTCAAGAAGCAACCTTACCTAGGTTCCTTCTCG
The DNA here is from genome assembly GCA_948472305.1 of Vicia faba. Lineage (NCBI taxonomy): Eukaryota > Viridiplantae > Streptophyta > Magnoliopsida > Fabales > Fabaceae > Vicia > Vicia faba. Next base: position 844,173,834 of record OX451739.1, read on the forward strand.
GTTCTGATGCAGTTTTACCCAAACTCCCCACGAAGCAACCTTACCTAGGTTCCTTCTCAGTTTTGATCTAGTTTTGCCAAAACTCCTCATGAAGCAACCTTACCTAGGTTCCTTCTCAGTTCAAATGCAGTTTTACTCAAACTCCCCATGAAGTAACCCTACTATCCAAGTTCCTTCTCATAGCCCTACCATCCAGGCTTTCATTTCGAAGTAACCCTACGACCCAGGTTCCTTCTTATAGCCCTACTATCCAGGCTTTCATCTCGAAGTAACCCTATGACCCAGGTTCCTTCTCATAGCCCTACTATCCAGGCTTTTATCTCGAAGTAACCTTATGACCCAGGTTCCTTCTCATAGCCCTACTATCCATGCTTTCATCTCGAAGTAACCCTACGAACCAGGTTCCTTCCCATAAGCCCTACTATCTAGGCTTTCATCTCGAGGTAACCCTACGACCCAGGTTCCTTCTCATAGCCCTATTATCCAGGCTTTCATTTCGAAGTAACCCTACTATCCAAGTTCCTTCTCATAACCTTACTATCCAGGTTTCTTCTCTCTTATCTCTAGACAACAGTTTACAACACTGTCAGACCTGGACCCGACCAGATACAGTCGATTTCACATTTCCCCAATAAGGTATTGTGCATCCTGGACCCTGACCATATATGCAGTTTACTTCCACCTCCTCAATAAGGAGTTAATTCCCCAGTAGAGTAATATACAAACGAAGCTCCTATACTCTATTTCCCAAGACATAAATCAACATTCCTCGGTGAAGTCCTCCTCAACGGTACGTACATGAATTCTCACAAAGGAATCTCTTATGCAAACAATATCTTTTCTGGATGGCATCTTTATACCCATCTCTGAAGATTCTATGTCGACTTTAAAATGGCATATGTAAGCCCATTCCCGATATCACCAATCAATATTAGTTCATGCGAGTGCAAATTTATGGGCACTCTAGTGTTCAATCATCTTCCAACTTCAGATCACGAAAGAAAGACAAGCCAATCTACATCCTCAGGTCTAAGAATATTGAACAGGGGAAGCTGTTGTACCCCAAAAATTTCCCTCTCATTTTAATCAAAACATACTCCTAGAGGTCCTCAACTTGCCCAAGGATGTCTAAGGATTAACCAGACAAATCCTCCTCCTAAGACAATGAGCCTCAAATTAGGGTTTCACTCCTCATCAAGATGTTTGAGTTCCAAAGGTATCAAATCTTTTACATGGTCCTAATATGTCCTCAAGATCATCCATGTCAAATTTCGTGCCTTGCACAAGAAGTTTGCTTAGTCAACTGCTCAAATGCCTAAAAATCAACTATGCTAGGTCAAAAGTCAACTATGGCCCTCATGCACTCAAACTTCAAGATTTTTGGTCAACATCAACATTTTGAATTGATATCCATCATTTTATCAAGGGTTGATCATGATTCCTCAAGGAATGCTCCTAATTCATCAAAACTCAAAAGTTGCTAAATTAGGGTTTCTATATGAAAAGTCAACCAAACTTTGACCAGGCATAACTTTCTCACACTTTATTGTAAATTTCTCATCCAAGGCTCATTTTGAAGAGGGTTCAATTACCTACAAGTCATATTCAGCCCTCAAGTTCAAAAAATGCACTCATGAAAAGATATGAATTCAGACATTATAGGTCATTTCAAAAAGTCAACAAAAACACCTTTTGGGTCAAAGCTTATTTCATGAACATGGTAGAACCAATTGAGATGAAACTAAAAGGGTTATTTAGAGGGCATCCTAATCTTTCTAAAAAGTCCAAGAACATCCTCTTAGGATCAAAATTGAGAGAGATGTGCATTGTTAAAGTTGGCCATTTTTAGAAATTTGCACAAAGTCAACCATGCCCAAAATGCATTTTTCTTCAAATGGGCCAAGCTTTTTGTGCTTGCATGTTGTTCCTAACATGGTCCACAACCCATGAACCACTCCATGCATCATTTGCTTATTTATTTGATTTATTTTTATTTTTAATCATTTAAAATCCAAATTAAATCAAATAAATGATATAAAATTATTTTGGGATGATTTTGCATTAAATAATAAGCATACATGCTGTATGATAGCAAGCAAATCGTGCAAGCCAAGAATAGACACAAAATATCCACATTTGATAAATTTTCAAGATTTAATTTCCTCTTAAAGCCATGCCTTTATTCTTTAGATTTAATCCAAATTTTTTAACCTATTTGACGGACATACATATAACAGAGCATTCTCAACCCTAGGCACAAGATTACAGAGGCGAAGCTTGCTCCAAAGAGTCAAACAAAGTTTCAAATTTCCAAAGAAAAGTTTAGACTGGATCTTTCTTTACAGACCAATTCAAACAATTTCAAAGCCAGCAATCTGTTCCTGGACGTGTTCTAAAGCTATTTCAATCTCTCTCAAGTCCCCAAGCATCCAGAATCATAAGATACATGATTCAGTTTTCCAATTTTTCTTGATTTTCGATTACATGCATACATGCATTTTTAATGAAATTTAACCATGTAGTCTTGTTTATTTTAAGGTTTCGATGCTTTCTAAATTATTTTATTAAATTTTAAGTGCAGGAATCAAAGGATAGCATGGCTAGAGTTACAAGCTTCAAATCAGGGTTTTCTGATTTAGATATAATTGGGACAAACCAATGCCATCATCGTGTTCAGGGGACCAAAACGAGTTGATTCATAGACTCACCATTAATTTATATTGCATATTTTGAGGATTTTGATTTTTGCAGGGGCTTTAGTGACGCTTATTCAGTTGCTATAAGCTATAGTAACAAATGCAGTCCGTAGGTAAAAGTGTGGCAAAAAAACAGTTATGGGGAAGAAGACAATTAGGTAGCAGAACCCCATTGGATAATTTGAATCACGCGCGTGTTTTTTGGGAAAGAAAACTTTGCTTACTTTATATTTTATTTGTCTTATCATATTAACGAATGAACAAGCTAGCGTAGTTGGGCAAGGAGGAGAGGTATAAAGCTAACGTCCTAGGTTCAATCCCAGGCGTGAGCTTTTGTATTTTTATTCATTATTTCTCTACAGATTCAATGTGCTGTGCGCCCTAGTCCATACTATGCGCCTTAAGATCTTGCCCACCAGGTCCACCACAAGCAGATCATGTGTCCCAAAATTGAAGGTCCACCATGACCCTCCCAAGGTGAACCTCATGTGATCACACGTAGTCTTTGGGCCAGCAGTCTTGGGCCTAACGAATCCAACTCCTCAATTCCCAGATTACTCAATAGTAACAGCCTTAAATCACTTCTTTTCCTTATTTCTTTTGTTTTTAATTATTTGTTAATTATTTTTTTACAAAAAACAAAAATCATTTTAAAAAAAAAAATCACAAAAATAGAATTAGGGTTTTTTATAATTAAAATTAATTTTTGAAAATTAATTTTTTTAAATTATTTCAACATTGATTATATTGTTAAATAAAAATTAATTAGAAAATTAGGTTTAACTTGCAAATTTCAATTATTTTTCTCAATAAAAAATTCAAAAATGTTTCCTTTAATTAATTAGATTTATTAGGATATTTAATTCTCGTGTTCCTCCTCGCGCGTGTTTTATATATTCATTTTTAAATTATTGTAATTGCTTCGAGATTGTAATAGTTTAATTAAGTCATTTACTGTCATTCCCTATTTATTGTTTTCATTCCCCAAGTTTGGTTATGTAACCCCCTCCCCGAGGCCTTGTAATAGTTAGGACTTTAATTTCTCGCACGTTACTTTCTGCTATTATAAACTACTAGATGTATGGATAATAGGCTTGCATGCAAAAGACAAATGAAATTAAAACGGTAGATAACCCTAATTGTGCAAAGATAAATAAACTAAAAAATAACACATGCACATGCTCACTCCTAGGGTTTTCCCCACTTCGGTTGCCTTCGGTAAACGGTCGCGAAGTACAGGGAATTTTCGTGGTTGCCCTCTAGTCCTGAAAGATCAAAATGACCAATTCGAATGTTGCCTCGAAAAGAGCTTTAGGACTTTAGGGTAATTACTAAAGTTTACTAATCATTGCTTTTGTGACCGTACTTGTCCCTTCGAATGCCCCTTAAAACTCAAACGATGGGTCCAACTACTCCTTAATAGTAGGATAATGCTTTCTAAAGGAAACGAGAACGAACAATATTTTTCTAGTAGGTAGAAAATCTTAATTACTTGCTCAAAACAACAAAAAACTTTTTCAGAAACACTTTCGAAACAGGTTTCAAAAACAACTTCGTCACACTCTTGAGGACAGATAAAAGGGTTACCACGAAGTTAAACTAAAACTTTTCAAAACACACACAAGCAATTTCAAAATGAGCAAGTACCTAAGAGCCCATGGAAAACCATAGGTAGAAAGGGTGCTAACACTTTCCCTTTCTATAATCTACCCCCATACTCAAACATCTCGAAAAAAGGTTTTTTCCTGTTCTTTTTCCTTTTCCTTTGTTAGATGAAATAAAATTCGGTGGCGACTCTTGCTTACCGCGACATTTGAGAACAAAAAACGCAAACCCGTATTAACAGTCGGTTCTGCCACCATATCACCGCCGCACTTAGGCATTTTCAAAATATTTTCAAACATACACAAGCATGAAGCATTTCAAAAAGTGAGCTAGCGATTAAGAGCCCATAGATAACTATGGATGAAAAGGGTGTTAACACCTTCCCTTTTCATAACCTATCCCCCTTACTCAGAAAAATTCTCAAAAGGTCTTTCCTGTTCTTTTCACCCTTTCCTTTATTAGATAAAAGAAAATTCGGTGGCGACTCTTGTTATCCACAACATTTACATAAAATGCAAACCTAAAAGTAAATTCTCCCGCCGTATTACACATACTTTTTCTCAGAATGCAGCATTCTGGCACTCTGTGAAGTCTAGTATTTACTAGAATTTTGGATCAAGTTCCATGGTCTTTGATTTTTATTTCCCATATACAAACTTGTTCTTTAGTCCAGTGCCAAGAGGCCATCAAAATTTTGTCATGTGTTGATATACGTCATCTCAATTCAGAGTGAAAATTTTTTAGTTCATTTTTGTTTTCAATATCCTTCCACCTCATCGCTCGAAAGGCGTCTTCTAATCTCACTCTCTGGTTAAATAAGATTGAATATGGGTGGCTGTTGTAGCCCAAAATTTTCCCTCCTAATTATACCTTTATTTGGCTTAGGCTTTTGTACTCATCTGCATATATCCCATTAGGTCGTTAACATAGCATGTATTTTCATTTAATAAAGCGTTTGAGGTTCAAAATTTATTGGTTGTGTGAGATAGGGTTTTCATGGTGTTCTAAGATGAACATATCGAATAATACTGATCTATTTGTTTCTCCTCTGAGTATTGAATTAGAAAATTAGGGTTTCTCTGGCTTTGGGGTTTTCCTTTCCATTCAAGGGTCGTCAATGTGTTCCTTCATCAACTTTGGTCTGAGGAATTAGGGTTTGTGATTGTGACCATTGAAGACTTATTTCTTTCTCATCAATAATTCTAGTTGAGAATACTGTGAATTATGGCTTCTATGATAAGCTGTGTCTTCATTCAACATATACCTCAGGAAGGTTAAGGTTTATATCCTATCATACTTGGGTTTTTCAACATTTTCACTGGATGTTCTTTGGGTAGCAGAGAATGATATAAGGACTGGTGTTGTGAATTCGTTGTGGTCAAGGTAATTATCATGCTCATTTGTTTGATTGCTTGAGTAGTAAGTTAACTTGGAATTATGGATTGAAATTAAGGTTTTTGTAAAACATGGAAATTCGTTCGACATGTTCAAAGTAAAGAATGATCGTAAGTTCCAATGTATTTTGAAAGGGAAAGTCACTTTGAATATTTGAATTGTATCATTTGAATCTTTAAGATGGTAAATACCAACACATTCATTATTCATCCAAAATTTATGAGCATTAATCAAAAGAGATGGGAATTTCGAATTCAGTTTGGGGAGAAAATACTTTAAATCTTTGAAGGAATTATCATTGAATTTAAAATACATTTCAAAGTGTTCCTATGCCATTACAACTTCGCTCAAGTATTACAACATATGTTCATTACAAGAGAAGTACAATTCCAATCATGGCCATTTACAAAACCACACGCAAAAAATAATACATGGAAAAACTATCAAAACTTAAACCCAATATCCAATATTTCTTCATACAAATTCCATCTTCAAATCCTTTCCATAATTCCATAATTTTGTATCTTCAAAATTTCCTCTGCAAGCTTCTAAAAAACCGCCTGTTCCCGTGTTCAAGACCAGGCCGGCCAATTAACCAAATGCAACCTTGAACCTATACATAAAACCAGATTAGTTTCGCTACCGAAAATAAAAAAATGCTTCAAAATAGTTCATGCTGCAAAAACTAGATAATTCAGAGAAATATGTCCAAAAATGTTAACAGAAACTAGAAAATTCAAAGAAGATATAGTTATCAAGCAGAATTTCTAACAGTATAACGGTTCCTAATACTAACAGAAGTTTCAGAACCAATAACTTCTAACAAATTACTATTTGAATCTAGCTCGTTATAACTGATTCTCCAGTCCACAATTTCCTTCAACCTTGTCGTTCATTCCTTTAACTGTATATAACTTACCAAAACCGTGTCAGCTCATTAACAACAACAACCATAACAGAAAACTAACTTTCTCATTTTTATAACCAATTTCTAGACTTCTCTTACTGCCTAATCGATACCCTTCAATTCCCTAATAGAAATCTAGATCCAAGGGTTTAGATCAATTCAACACTAACCGAATTTTCTACTAGTAACAGAATATATAAACATAATTTACCTTGCATCGAGGCTCAGGCGGAAAATGCCAAAAATTCACAAAAAGCTCTCTCCTCTTATCTTCACAAACTCCTTTTCTCTTTGCACACTCCTCTCTCAATCATAATCAACCTCTGCAACAAATCCTCAACATTTATCACACCGCTGCAACTTCTTCAATCCTCCTGAATCTTCATCATCTTCATAAATTCCACAAACTTCAATATTCATCCATATTAAATCTTCAACACACGCGCAACGATAGCATCAATCCGCATAAATGAGAAGACATAGAAAGTAGAAAGAAGAAGGAAAGTGGAGAGATATTCACACCTGAAGATGCAACCTTTGGTTTTCTTGCGATGTTGCCGATAAAATTCCATCGGAGCAACTCCGACAGGTAAGTCGAGGTTCTTCATTCTTTTTTCGCTTCACATACTTTGCATACTTTTCCGTCATTGAGTAGATTGATATATGCTGAATAAGAATCCTAAAGGATTGGACTCTGAAGTTTCGTCCATTGCGTTAATTTGGTAATCTAGGGTTCAGTTGTTTCATTAGAGTTACGATTAACAGTCTGAAAATTATGAAAGTTGAAGACGAATTTGAGAGTCACGACGGTGAAACAGAACGAAGGTTATGATGATGGTGGCTCTGCAGGGTGAATTGAGGTTGAGAGAGTGATGGTAGTGAAACAATGAAGAGAAGAACATTGTGTTATGCAATTTAGTTGGATTCGTTGAAGGGGGTAGAGGTGTCCGCCACGTGAGCAAAAACAATCGAAAACCAGAAAGTCAACACCGATTTGAGATAAGAGGAAAAAGGCATGGCTACCATTTCGGCGAGGAAGAAGAGACATTGGCATTATTTTCATGAAGGTCAAAATCCACTTCTATTAACCCTAACAAGAGTCTCTAAAACGACCTCGTCTCACTCTTTTCTTTTATTATTTTTCTGAATAAATTGTTAAAAAATAAGAGAATAAAAAATGAATTATGGATATAGTGTTGTGGACTGGGTTTGATTCAGCTGGGCCTACTATCCGTTTGCATCCTGAAGCCCACTGTCACTTTTTTGGTCATCGAAGCAAGTAATTTAAAAAAAACTTCTTTGGGATGATTTTTCTGGGCCTAGCTCCCAGACTACTTCTACACTCTTGGATTACGACCTTCACCCCCAAAGCCCATAATAGCTGATTTTTGGACACTTGGAAGCTTGCAACAAAAAATAGATTCATGGATTTCTCTTCAATGGGCCTTCAACACCTAATTACTTCAGCATACCTCCATAATTCCAGCATGCACCCCTTGGACTTGTTTTTTTTTATATTTGTAATTTTTATTTGAATAATTTTGATAATTGTTTAGTTTTGTTTGAACTTTTTCTTCAAACGATAAAAATAATAAAATCAAATATAAAATTGTTAGATTTTTTTATTTTAAGAATTAAATCAGGATTATTCGATTACTTGAGATTTATAATTCACCTTTTCTTATTGATATCTGAGTCTTATGCAGGTTTGTTGAACAATATACGGATATGCTCGAATTTCGATTGTGATTTATTTTTACATTAATGATGCTTCGACGCTTATTCCGAGCATATTATTTTTGACTCTTCGTTGTTGCTTGGTGAAGCTTACTCGAAGTTTTTCAGGTTTCTCTGCTTTTCTTGTTGTGCCACGATCTTTTGTTCGTTTGTTATTTTCTCTGGTTTATCTTATTTCGGCACTTTATTGATTTTTCTAGATATCATGAGAAGTAGGAAATAAAGAGCGTGCACTCGAAGTCGCTGTTTAAAGTCCTGTAGAAGGCACCACTTTCTCTATGCTAATTGTGGTTGTTTCTATCCCTATCTTTGAATAGGAGATTCCGTATGTGTGTTTATTTTCTTGCGTGTCTTGTGTTGTTCTCGATGATGAGTTTAATACTTGGTCTTGGATTCATTCTTGATGATGAGTTTGTTCCAGGTGGATTTAGTTTACATCACTTTTTGTCATTTACAATTATGGAAAAAATACAAAGAAAGGAATAATAATGTTGTGCCCCTGGTTCATACCTGAATGGGATGTTCCTTTGAGGCTTTATTTGGGTTCACTCTCGATGATGAGTTTATTCCCTATTTATTTTACTTATTACACAAGCATAAAAAGAAAAGAAATACTTAGATATTATTTACCGTGGTTCACTCTCTATGATGAGTTTGTTCCCTCTTTTGTGTTGGTTCACTCTCGATGATGAGTTTGTTCCATTTTGTTTGTTTTTCCTATATTCTTATCTATTTGTACCTTTTGTACTTGCTTTCTTCCATTTTCCATACTCCCTCAGGACTTGCGGCTTACTCTCGATGATGAGTTTATTCCGAATAGCAACTAGGATGGTTCTTTCTTGGATGAGTTGGTTCCTAGAAAACTTGGGTCGAACCTTAAGGAAATCTGTGTATGATAACTCTGGGCTTAAAATAAGGTTATTCCCCCCGTAGACTCTTGCTTTTTTTCCCACTTTGCATGTGCATAAATTATACTATTTTTTGGAAAATCTTTAAAATGCTTCTAATAAACTCAAAATCCATTCGTAAAGGTAAAAGACACAAATAAATTCAAACTTTTTTTCTTGCCTTTTGGCTTTTAAATTTCAAAATGGCTGTGTTGTTTTTCGCTTTATGCAATACGACGCGTAATTCCCCAAGGGTCAGGTTACACTATGTCTACTTGCTACGAGTTGCGATTATAGCATTATCTGCCTCCAGGTACGTTTTTAGCACATTAGTTCCTTCCTACTCGAGATGCATGAGTCTCCAAAGGTCAAGCTGCAGGTAAAATGTGAAATTGATGTCGTTCCATAAAAAATGAAAACCTACCAAAACTATTGAGATGAACTACGACTGCTCTAATTCCTTAAAAGGGATACGTGGGTGGAGGATTTTGTGAGGCCTAATCGAGCATAATTTGTAAATACTTTTTTCTTTTCCCCACACTTTTTCATCTTTCTTTTACATACGTACCTTGTACAACTTAGATATAGATTCTTACACACCCATTAGCTAAACAACAGGAGTGGGTACCATAGAGTACTACGGACGTATGGGGTACTAATACCTTCCTCTTGCGTAATATACTCTCTTACCCGATTTCTAGGTCGAAAGACCGTGATTTCTCCCTTTCAGGTTTTCTTCGATATTTGCTTTTCTCCTTCATGAGATAAATAGATGTTCGGTGGCGACTTCAATGATTTTTATCAGATGTGTTTTGTCCAGTTCCTTCAACTGGCTACTTCACTGGGGATAAGAGGACCCTAAACGGAATTCGTCTATGCACACTGCTCTAGAAAAACAGAAGACTTGCTCCATTGGGGCATAATAAACATGTTGATCAAACATCTCTTCAGGAAAACCCGATAGGGGAAAACTTCCATGGGGAGGAAAGATACAAACTTCTTGGGGACAACAAACGACAACCTCACTGAAGAGATAAATACCAACCACGGAGACACATGGTATTGACTTCCAGGGGATATAACCAAAGGTACCCAGTTCAATGAAACGATCATTTCTAGATTCTTTGAAACATAGTATATTATGTAGAAGAATAAGATCGTACGAAAATGTGCTGATGAAATGTACTTCTTTGGAGATAAGCCCTCTGGAAGGGACAAACTCTTAAACAAACTCTTGTCAATAATTCCGACTTCAGTGGGGATTATGCAGGGGTATACTTTCCATGGAGATAAGGAATTATGTCCGAGCGAGAGTATGCCTTCATTGGGGATGAGTGATTTTGTCTTGAGCAGAAGTGAGTATTCACTGGGGAAATTGGATCCTGTTATACAGAAATCCTCATGTTGGTTGCATACAGACCCATCTTGATTTGTTTACTGGTATGCTTCTCGCCATAAAATACCAGCAATACTAACAAAAATAGACATTGTGGCAATATGCCCCATGTGTGGAATGGCAACCCCTGTTGAGGAATAAACAGTTTGAACTACCAACCACTGGGTAAACACTGCAATGCAAAGATTACAACTTCATCATATCAACTCCAAGGAGGAATGCCACTGCAAAGTGGACTTTGGAGAGGATACTGCAAAAATAAATCGCAGTTCATTGATAAGAAATCATCTTAATATTCAAACAACTTCTAAATTTCTGGGGAGAAGATCCATTCTCTTCATGCAGAGAAATGACGAATTCTTCGCTGGTGAATAAAGATCTCGCAAGAGAAACCCCTTAGTAGACATACCTTTGTCAAGTAGAAATGAATATTTTACTAGGGAAAGGAATCCTCCTAGGAAACAACATTTCCATCATGAACTTTGTATCGGTACTCACAGGATCCACTTATGTCGGTTCTAATCTAAGGGTGTATCTAATCTATGTCTAAAGCTTAAAAGCTTAAAATAAAGATGCAAAGAGGGAATGCATGCAAAAAGAAAATACGGCGAAAAGAAGGAAATAATTACAAAGCTCGCTCGACTGAGCCCCATGACCAAATGCTTACATATCTGTTTTAAGGAATCAGAGTGCCATAGTTCAGCCTAATAGTTTCCATTTGTTATGTGTTTTTCATGAACAATGCTGGTGAAGAATTCCCTTTTGAAAAAGGTTTTAAAAAGAAAAGTATGAAGATAAAAGAAGAGTTTGGATTGGTTGGTAATTTTGTTGCAGGTAATAGCTAGTTGACCTCAAGAGGGAGATATTAGTGACTTCTCCACTTATCCATGAAAGGAATCTTTGAGACTTGAATCACACCAAAGATCAAGAATGAAATAACAATAAGATCGAGAAGAAACCCGCTTATCATTTCCCATACTTCGTAAAAGTGTGATTCTCATCATCAATTATTAAGTGTTTTGAGAATTTGAAAGAAAAAGAGATTTTAGTCTATATGCAAATGCAAAAGAGATAGAAAATTCTAAGGGAAACTAGAAAAATAGCCCTAAAGTTTTCATGCAATATAGATCCTATAGGTGAGGATAAGAGGGGAACATTTACCTAATATTGTCATGCATGGATAAATATCCTAATGTATATTTATTTCAAACTTAGAGAAGGGTGAACTAAAAATCCTATGGGGGTCATAAAAGAGGAGAAGCAAGCAAAGATAGGAGAGGGATGTTAAAACATCATACCAAGATGACAAAAATCAATCATATATGGTAAAACATTATAAAATGGGATGATAAAACATCATATAGAGAATGAGATGACAAAACATCATGCATTTATCAATTGTAGATGACAAAACATCTAACAAGGATGGAAAAACATCATGCATTTATCAATTGTAGATTACAAAACATATAACAAGGATGGAAAAACATCATGCAAAGATGTGATGATAGAACATCATACAAATAATGAGATGGTAAAACATCATGTATGCATCAAGATGGAAATACATCAAGTAGCATGATAAATATGATAAAACATCAAAATGAAGATGAAAATACCTCAAGCACACATAACATTTATGTGACAAAACACATACAAGACATGAAATTCTCAAACACACCAAAATAATTGGAGAAGAAGTAGAAAGCAAAAATAAGCAATCAAGGGGGAATAAGAAAGTGAGATAAGATGAAGGAGATGATATATCATACAAGTCATAAGTGAATACATGTGAAATTCATCATCATCATGCAAACAAACTTAAGGAAAATTCACAATCAAATCATACAATAAAAGTTGGTTGAAAAACCCTATGTAGACATAAGTCCTCATGCAATTCCTACAAGCAATCATGTGAGATGAAAAAAGTAATGTGAAGAATATAAAGTAAACATGATCATGTTATAAACCCAACACATACTAAGAAATTAAGATCAAACTCAATTAGTCATGAAGAGGGTTAGATGAAGAGGGGGCATGCCTTAGAAGGGGTTCAAAGCATGAAAGTTAGTATCACAGAGCATATAGAAGAAAGTAAACAAGCATCACACAAAAATGCAAGAAGATCATGCACAAAGTACACAAGGGGAGGGCTATAACAAGCACACATAGAAAAAGAAGTTATATGCATGAGAAAATTTGGAGAAATGGATCACAATAGAACCATGTCATTAGCATACCCTATACCAAAAATTTGCGTAAAACTACGCACACATGTCCTCAAATACAAGCATTTTGGTCAAGACCAAATCTTATGCATACCTCTAAGTCAAAATTAGGTTAAAAATAGGAAAAGCACTTTTAAAATCATTCTAATTCCTAACTTCATAAATAATTAAAAAATTCATAAACATCATTTTAAGTTATTTGATTAACTTGAAAGGGTGAAAATAATTGGAAATTGTCAAGACTAGTTGGCAAAAGGCACAAACTAGAGAGGTTTAACAAAATAATTTGTGAAAAATGTAAGATCAAAACTTAAAATTCAACAAAAATGGATTTTACGATCTCAAGCATTCAACATATTTTCTTTGATTTTTAGAAGCAAGGGAAATTGGAGAATTACATTTTTCTTAGAGGGCAATGTTGTGGCAGATTTGAGTGAAGCAATGCAAGCCCGCATTTCGTGCCTTATTGCTGATCATTTGTGTGCGTTTTGATGAGTGAAATGAGAGAGGAATTAAGTTAGATAAGCATGAGAAGGATGAACTGGCACGGACTGCACATGGATAGGAGGGAAGTAGAGGAATATTTCCCAAAATAGAAATTCACAATGACTGCATATACATGCATGTGTTTTGCTTGATCTGGAAAATAATAATGATGAGATTATGATGCATTATGTATGCATGGGGTGTATGATAACAATTACACAGCATAAAATTCTCCCATGGATATGTCATGCTTATCTGTGAGCCTTGCCTTGCCATGCACACTTGTGCATAATTCATTTTCTAACCAAAACCTCATTAATTACTCGTGCGTTTTTGAAGGAGACAAGGCCTTTGGAAAGCCATGATGATGTGTTTAAAGATTTATGTTTATTACCATTCAAAAAGATGCTTGCTTCATGTTCAAAACCAAGCACGAAAAAAATGAAGTATGGCATATCCATGCCTCCTGCGCGCGTGAGACAAATATTTTGGCAAAAAAAATAGCATCTCATGCCCTTATGTTCATTCCATCATAACTCTCACCATAATGCTCATAATGAAATGAACTTTAAATCAAAATTGAAGAGGACACAAATATCTCCAACTTTGATGTTCAAACTTTTTTGAAATTATGACCAATTCATCAAGAAAAATGATGGGGAAGGTTTGCCCACCGTGTGTTTGATGAAATTTGGCGCGCGATACCTCCTTTGTTAGGCACACTTGCCTTTTCAAGCCCTATTGTTCTAATCTTAATATATCTCTCAATATTGAACTAAGTGAAGTGACCCTTGAATAAAAAATGTGTAGGATATTTCAACCTGCAAATTTGATGTTGACACTTTAAAATTAAAGCTTTTTGACATCTCAAAAATGGACATGAAGAAAATGGACCCTTGACATACTTTTGAGAAATTTTATAAGTGTCAAAATTCTTCAAGGCTAGATAAATTTTTCTCCTTTCACTTTTTGGTCTTGAACCCTCAAGGACAAACTTGAATAAATTTGTCCTCTTTCCAACCATGTAAAATTTGTATTTTTTCAATAAAAAATGTAGAAGTTGTGAATTTTCAAAGTTTAGTACTATGAATTTAAACACTTAGAAGCTTTTCAAATGTTCAAATGACTTTTTTGACACTTTATCTTCAAATCTAATAACTATATTTATTTTCTTTCATCAATGACCATGCAACATGAAAATGTGGATATTGAATTGCATGTTGACCAAAAATCCCCTTGGTCACAATTGACTTTTTGTTGACATTTGCTCAAGTGACTGTTTTCCCCTAATTGATCAATTGAACCACTTCCAATCAAAATTGATGTTAAATCCTTCAATCATAGGTGCTCATAAATTTGGAGAGAAGCATGGAATTAAATTTAGGTCAAAGAGATCAAGAACCCATGATTAAAATAAAAACCTTAATTTTACCCCTTTCTGTTAGGAGACGATGACCAAGCTTCAAAACCCTAATTCTTTTGGACATGTTGAGAAATTCCTTGAACAAAGATACTTCAAATGATGATCGGAAGATGATGCTTCAAGAATTTGGCTCATATCATCCTCAATCTCTTTAATTGATAAAAAACTAATTCGAGAGATGAATAGTAGAAATGTGATTCTTCTCAAAACTTTGTAAATTTCCAACTTCTAATGATCCCATGGGACACATGAGATGTATTGAAATATAAGAAAACCTTGTAGCTTGAGAGACTCAAAGATTGAGTATATGAGACCCTCTTTTTCTCTAATTAACAAAACAATGATCCTTTATAGCCTGTAGAAGAACTTGGGAACCAAGATACCTTGATGCTATCATGAGAATGCATGAGTATGTATGATGAAACATAAGCCATGTAAGGTAAAATGAAGAGGGGAAATTTTGGGGTACAATAGCTTCCCCTATTCAATCATCTTAAACCTGCTAAGTGAGAAAAAGCGATAGCTTTCGAATGTTCAAGGTGGAAGAGGATTGAATGTATCTTGAAAGGATGACACCAAGCGAACTAGGTGGAAGATGAGAAAATTAGTGAATACTAAATTCTACCAAAGAGCGTCAGATAAAACTGGATTAAGGGGATATACCAAGTAGAAATTGGATTTGAAAGGATGAGCCAAGTAGAGATTGGACTCGAAAAGTAAGCCAAGTCGATATTGGAATTACACCAAGAAAACTAGTGGATGCTAGTCTTCTAGAAGGATGAGATAGGTAAAACTGAAGCACAAATTGTAAAAATGAGCTAAAACTCAACTCAAGCAGGCTAGATAAAACTAGACTTTAGAAGAATGTGCCAGGACAAAACTGGAACACCAATCACAGAAGTGAGATAAAAATCAACCCTAGAAAAACTAAATAATACTAGACTTTAAAAGAATGTGCCAGGACAAAAATGGAACACAAATCACAGAAATGAGAAAACTCAACCCAGAAAGACGAGATAAAACTAGACTCCAAATAATGTGTCAGGAAAAAACTGAAACATAAATTGTGATAAGGAGATAAAACTCAACTAAGGATGACTAGGTAAAACTAGATGATGAAGATTATGTAAGGACAAAACTGAAACACAAATCACAATGGTGAGACAAAACTCAACTCAGGAGGACTAGGTTAAACTAGATCTTGAAGATTGCGTCAGGACAAAACTGAAACACAAATCACAATGGTGAGATAAAACTCGACTCAGGAGGATTGGATAAAACCATACTCCCACAAGATACAAAAAGATATCAGACCCTAACGGGTATACCATAAATAAATTGGTCTCGATCAACGAAGAACATAAAAAACTGAACTTATACCATTTGCACGTTAGTGGAACGCTGGTGGGATCGAGTAGGGCTATCGATATAAAACTCGCCCTTCGGGAGTACTTATAAAGCATGTGCAAGGTAGAAACTGGTGTGCAAACAAGGTAACGAGACAAAACTTGACCTAAGAGGAACTAGACGAAACTAGGCTTTGAAAAAGTACTCAATAGGACAGCAATAGAAATTGGATCCTATAGCAAGGTGATGCAAAGTGAATGTATTTCACAAAACACCTGATGGTCTCAAATAAGGGTGTACATTAGATAATGTTAGACGAACCCAAGTAATAAAAGAGACAAATAATGAATAGAAACTCGGCTCCAGAAGAATAGATAAAATTGGTCCAAAGATGAGAATTAAAAAATGAATAGCAAACTCGACTTAAGAGGATTATATAACACTAATCCAAAGATGAGTACCAGGATGAAAATGGATTGCATGCACAGGTAACGAGACAAACTCTACCTAAGAGCAACTAGTTGAAACTAGGCTGAAAATGAATATTAAGGCGAGGCTGGTATTCAGAAGGTATATCAATAGACATTGAAATAAACCAACAAGGGTAGTAAAGACTAGATATGAGAAAATTGCGCCATGTAGAAATTGGGCTACAATCAAAGATAGTGAGTAGACACTCAAGGTAACATCCAAAAAGGGGTACTTGTATGAGGCGAAAAGCGGGATACTAAGGATAGAGATCTCGCTGGGGATATCATCTGAAGTTTAGAAAACTCACTAGGGAAAAGAGAAACAATAATGGCTTATGTTTAATGCATGTTTGAATCATTATTTTTTCCATGGAGTTATGTTCCAAAAGAGAATGGAAACAATACACATTGAGGAAGAAATGTGATGTGATGCATGATTTAAATGTTTCACCAGGGAATGGCCAAACGAGAAGACAACAACCAACGGGCAAAAACCTTACGGTATCCGCAAAAATAAATTGCAAAATCTGATGGAGAGAAAACCTTGAAGAGCTAAAACTCTGTGAGGAGTAAGAAACTGAGTAACTGGTAGAAACGGGCTACAAACTTTGAGAGGAGTTGCAAAAATAATATGCACACCCCCTAGCCCAGATCAGGTCAAAATTGTCAACTTAGATAAAGGATGCCAAATAAAGATTGGGTACTACTGATCAGGGCGACACTGTGACTTTTGAAGGGGAGTGCCAAATAGAGATTGGGCATTATCGAGGAAGATCATGGAGAAACTGTAACTTCTAAAGTGGAACACCAAAAAGAGATTGGATGTTGCTGGAGAAGATTAGGGTGAAAATGTAACTTCTTAAGTCGAACTCCAAGTAGATATTGAACGTTGCTGACTGTTGTACCCCAAAATTTTCCCTCTCTTTTCTCAATATATTTCTCTCAAAGATCTTCAATGGTTCAAGCTTACACAAGTATTAATTATGTCAAACTATCCCCTTAGCACTGATGCCTCAAATTAGAGTTTTGTTTTTCACAAGGACAATTAGACTTATAGTGCTTCAATTGGACTTAATGGACCACTATGGACCTTCAATAATTCTCATATCAAGTTTCAAGTCTTGCATCTCAAAATTGCTCAGTCAATTGATCAAATGACCCAAAAAGCAGTTGTATTGGGTAAAAAGTCAACTGTGGTCAAACTACAGTCAAAATTCAATATTTTTGACCAATATCAACATCTTGAAGTTATATGTATCAATTGATCAAGTTTGGATTACAATTCCCCAAGAAAAATGTTCAATTCATCAAAAGGGCAAAATGGTCAAAATTAAGGTTTTGATTGTATTTGACTGATCAAGGGTTTTTGACCTAATACATGATCTAATGGCTTGAAGAACAATCTCAAGGATTCAAATACAAAATATTGACATGATTTCATGGGTCAAAATATTTCTCAAGATCAATTGATTGATAGTTGAAATTCAATCAATTGATGAAAAGTCAACTAATACACCAAAAGTCAAACTTTAACCTTTTGATCAAAATTGAGTTTCAAAGATCACATTTCATCAATACATGTAAAAATATGAAGCTTGATCATCCAGAAATCAAGAAATTCAAAATTATTTAGAAAAAGTCAAAGTTTTGAAGACTTAGAAAATTTTCTAAGTGTTTTAAGTCTTATTTTTTCATGACATCATGCCAACTTTTCACCAAGATGCAAGATAATTAAAAGAAAAATTACAACATGAAAGTTATAGATCTTGATGATATATAAACTTTGCTTTACTAATAAAGTCCTATAAATTCTTGTATTTTGAGTTATGAATCCATAAAGTCATGCACTTTTTCTTAAACACTTAGTGAAAATTTGACCTAGTTTAGGCAGATTTTTTACCTAACTTCTTGGTCAAATTTCACCAATCTCCAAGGGGATTTTATCAAAATGACAAACATGAAAGTTGTAGATAATGTTCCAAGATTTTCAAAATGTCAAATAACTCAATGAGATCATTTTTGAGCTAAGAGAATCGAAGGGAAGAAGTTGGTCATCCATTCTTGAATTAAAATGCAATTTTGTGATGAACACATGGCCAAATCCATAAACCATGTTGCATAATCTTACTTTTCAGACCTCAAACTTGTGTTTCACTCCATAATTAATGGTTTAAACAATTGATTGAGCCCTTATCCAAGTGATTCAAGCATTATCCAAACAAAGTTGCCATTTTGGGAAGAAAGTAACCATTCCATTCTTGTAAAACATGCTTTATGCCCAAAGTCAATGCATTGAGCTCCTAAATTGTATGTTCTAATTACACTACATCCGTAAAGTCAGAAACATTGTGTTTAAAGTGATTAACAACTCTTGATCAATAAGTACAAAGCATTGAAACTTGTTTTGTCAAAAATCACACGTTGAGTTTAAACATGTGAATTTAAATTCTGATCAACTTGAGCACTCCAAGCCTTTACCTATAAATTGAGCATCCTTCTACAAGCATAGATACGAATTATCAAGAAATCAAACTCACCCAAGCTCCCTGAAAACCAGAAATTGCATAAAAACTCCATTATTACCACAGTTCTACCCAAGAACTTCCATCTCTTAAACCACTCGTGTGTTTTCTCTCCAAATCATCTTAAAAGCTTCCTTACCTCAAATACAACTCATCTCAACCCTTGTTTCCAAATTGTAACACCATTTTCACCATTGTCCAAACTCAAAAATAGGGGTCTATAACTTGACTTCTCCAGGACATTTCAGCCACTCTCAACTCAAGCTAAGCATTGCATTAGCTTCATAGAGACTCAAGGAAGCTAACCTGATCATTGCAGCACCTTGAAAGCTTCTTAAACTCAAAACACGAATTCCATTTTCAAGGTAAGTTTTCTAACTTTTGAACTCTTCATATATGCATTTTACCTTTCCATTTGTGTAGATAAAATATATACATCAAAGCCTTGAAACTGACCATGTCCTTAGAATTCATTTATATTGCTTGAGTAGTGAGAATTTTAGAGTTGAACTTTTTGAAAAAGTTAGGCCAGAGTTTGGTACCATTAGAAATTCTCGTTCATCTTTGATTTATAGCTTTAGTTATTTACATTTCTAGAATCGTGATGAAATTTTACACAACTTTGATGTTTACATTTTCAATTTTGGTTGAGAGATGAAGAAGTTACAGGTTTTGAAAGTTTTTGTAAAACTTTCTGGCGTGAGGAAGAATATGATAATGGCCATGGACTTTGTTTAATATATAATATGATGGTTTGATATTAATGCGCGTATGTATCACCACCCTAGTGGTTAAAGCGTACGCCTTTACCTCTTGGACCTGGGTTTGAGCCCCAGCGTCCGTTTTGCAATTTTCACATTTTCCACTTCTTTTTCTTTTTTTTGTTCAGGCGCGTTGGGCTTTGTTTCTTTGGGCCAGACTCATTTTTAATTGACAACATCCCCTGTTCCATACATGCTACGCAACCCATCTCACATTTTTTTTTCTTTTTTTTTTGCTGATTACAAAAATTACCTTTGGGCCTAACAAACAAAAGTCTGTTTCACTACTAAACTCCCAAATTCCATTCCAGACCCCATGACTTAATTTTTTTCTTTTCTTTATTTTTATTATTATTATTTTTTATTAAATCAAAAATCCCAAAAGATATTTTATATTTTATTTAGAATATTTTAGTATTTTTATTTCTTTTAAAGCAATAAGACTAAAAATATATTTTCTTATTAAATTAAATTTATTTTCTTTTACATTTTTGGGTCCCTGTTTTGGTTTTGGTATTGATCCTCTACCCGGATTTGGGAACATAATTAGGTAAGTAGCAAAAATTGTGGAGACTGTACGACGTAGACCGATATGGTTAAGACAATAGATACGCTAGTGTGACACATTTGTGGGTACTGGTATCCCTTATGGCGAATTAAGGAGAATACAGGGCCATTGTGTGGTGTCATGAAGCACTAACTAACCTTAGAACCTTTTGTTGAACAACTTGGCCATTAGGAAGTAGTGAGATAGCCGGATTTGGTGCAGTCCGAATTGTTTGATACTCGATACTACGCTTATTAAGATTGTACTTTTGGGATATTTCGTTCGCCAAAATAGAGGCTCACGCTGAAACAATGCCCAATGAAGAAAGATCGATGATATTGAGATTCCATAGAACCCGATTAGTTTCTAGGACAGGTTAAACCAACTAAACTTCAATAGGGTACTTACCTATGAAACCCCATCCAAGCCTAAACCTAAGGATTTGTACATAACATCATGACATCATACAATGGCATTTTGCACTAACCATTTCAAGGACTTTTGGGATTTACCTTTGGGCTGTTTTGTAGTACATGGCTTCCATGTGAAGAAATACCATCTGAATCAACCTTGTTAAAGTTCCTCCTCAACTCATGGAGTTAGCATCAAGGGTTCCAAATGATTCTCCATTCACCAAGAAGTATGATCTTCTCATCAACTTGGTTATCTCAAACTTTGAAGAGGACATGGTACATGTGCTTTTCCAATTCTTTGACCCTAAATACCATTGCTTTACATTTCTTGATTACCAATTAATTCCTACCATGGAGGAGTATTCTCAGTTATTGCGAGTGCCTATTCTTGATCAAATAACCTTCATTGGTATTGAGAAAGACCTAAGACTTGAGGAAATTGCTCGAGCTTTACATTTGCAACGGTCTGACATTGGGAAAACTGGGAAACAAGAAGTGGTGTTAAGGGTTTTCTAGCCAAGTTTCTGTTTGAGAAGGCTTAACTCTTTTGGGATGCACTGGATTTGCAAGCTTTTGAAGAGGTTTTGGCTCTTTTAATCTATGGGATGGTACTATTTCCTAACTCGGACCAACTCATAGATGTGAATACGATCAAAGTTTTTCTATCTCGTAACCCGGTGCCTACCTTACTTGGAGACATTTTGCACTCTTCACACTCGCACCATGAAGAGAAGGGGAATTCTTATGAGTTCACTCCTTTGTTGGCTTGGTGGTGTATTTTGCACCTTCCTTGAACTATTTTGAAGAATGACCAAGGCATGAGATGGTCTAATAGGTTGGTGTCACTCTCGCATTTTGATATCCATTGGTGTTCTCAATCTTTGGAGGATGTGACCATCATTGATCATTGTGGGGAAGTCCCTAATGTTCCTCTCTTTAGCATTAGGGGAGGTATCACCTATAATCCTTGTTTGGCTCTATGAAAGTTTGGGTATGCTCGGAGGGATGGCCATCATGACGCGCTTGTCTAAGATATTGCATTTGAGTATGAGAACAATGTCCAAGGTTATCGCCAAAGATTTGTACGAGCTTGGGGCATGGTGAACAAAGTTGGTAGCAAAACTTTGGGGCATAAGAACTCTATTCCATTGGAGCCTTATCTCAAATGGGCGTGAGCTCGCGCTCAAAGCCTCATGATGTCGTATCCTGCCATCTTACCTATCATCATGGAGCCTGTAGCCGAAGGAGATGTTCCCTACATTATTCTTCATACTGACATGCCTACTACTCTCGAGGAGTTGCAAAGATCATGGATTCAACTCAAAACGGAGTGAGACACCTTTGAAATCCAATTCTACGCAAACGAGAAGAAGGTTTTGGAGCTCACGAGACAACTTCATGAAGAGAAATATTTGAACACCTATATTGCACCAAAGAGGATGCGCTCATGGGAAACTTGAGTCCTTTTGTTTTAGGAGTTTATTTTGTATTATTTTTTCTTCTTCCATTGTAAGTCCAAGAGGCATTTTTGTAAACTGTTTGAACTTATTATTACAATTAATGTTTGTTCCTTCTGTGTTTAAACAAATTTAAATCTTAAAGATCCTTGAAAACATTTGCATTCACATTACATGCATCATAACATAAGCAAGTTTTTCGACAGAGGTTTCCTCATCTTTCTACTGTTTATTTCAGTAAGATGAATCTCGAGCAGACCGTGAAAGACTTGCAGACACAAAATTCTCAATTTCAAGAAACATTGCTCAACTTATCCAAAGGGCAGCAGGAACTGATGTCACTCCTGGTTGCAAAGAAGAAGGTCAAGAAGAAGGCTTTGATCAACATGGGAAAGAGATTCAAGGGCCCCGTTCGACAAGTTCAAGTGGTATAAGACTCCTCTGAGGAGGATTAGAATCAGGATGAGGATGCAAGGAGCACCCGTGCGGGAGGTGGTAACAATCCAATTTCTGATGATGAGGACTATTTTAATGTACAATATTCACCGACTGAAGACAAGTATAAGAAACTGGAGGACAAATTGAAGGCTATGAAAATTTAAGTTGTGCCTGGCCTAGATTTTTGTGATTTGGGTTTGGTTCCTGGGGTAACAATCCCCCACAAATTCAAGATTCCAGTTTTTGCCAAGTACGATGATGTTTCATGCTCGAAGCTTCACTTAAGATCTTACGTCCGTAAAATTCAACCGCATACCACTGATAAGAAGTTATGGGTGCACTTCTTTCAAGAGAGTCTGTCTTGGACTCAATTGGAGTGGTTATACCAGTTTGAAGGTTCCAACAACCATACCTGGGAGGACTTGGCCACCGCTTTCTACCGTCAATATCAGTATAATTCCGGCCTGGTGCCAACTAGAGTGCAGTTACAAGGAATGACCATGGGTTCCAATGAAGGCTTCAAAGAATATGCACAGAAATGGAGAGACCTGACTAGCAGGGTGCATGCACCTTTGACTGACAGGGAATTGGTAGATAAGTTCATGGGAACATTGACTGGGCCATTGTTCAACTTACTAATTGGGAGCTCTCATCTGGTTTCACTGATTTAATCTTGACTGGTGAAAGGATCGAGAGCGGCATTAAAAGTGGAAAGATTCCCATGGCCTCTGCCTCTACATCAAATATTGTGAAGAAACCTTTTACCGATAAAAAATAGACTAATGTCGTGTATGGGTCAAGGGTCCATATCAAGAAGGACCATCGTCAATCTGTAAATGCAGTTCTAATCTCCAATCCAACCTCTACTCAAAGACCACAACAAGCTAACTACGAAAGACCTGATATTCCAAGAATGCAATTAACAAGGATCAACATGTCACTATTTCAAGCCCTACAACACCTGTTGAAGGCTAATTTGGTAACATTATGTGACCCCCCTTCAAATCCAAATGTTTCATCTCCAAAGTATAACCTGAATGCCAAATGTGTTTACCACTCTGTGATATGGTGGCAGAACCGATTGTTAATACTGGTTTGCGTTTTTTGTTCGCAAATTTCACGGTAAGCAAGAGTCGCCACCGACTTTTCTTTTATCCAATAAAGGAAAGGGTGAAAAGAACATAAAAAGAGATTTTTCGAGATTTTCTGAGTAAGAGGGGTAGATTATGGAAAGGGAAGGTGTTAGCACCCTTTCCATCCGTAGTTTTCTACGGGCTCTTAGGTACTTTCTCATTTTTGTAAACTGTTTTCGTGTCTATTGATAACGCAATTTTATATAGTATATTTGATTTAATTTTCATAGGTAATGTTAGTATTTTTATCTAATTATTTCATTTTATTTCCATATTACGCCGGTATTTCTATTGTTTCAGGTATTTTATTTTAATTAGACAGATTGAGCAAAGTGAAGAAATTCAAGAGTTATTGGACTAAAGGTGCAAGAAATGAAGAGAAGGGGTGTGCAAAGCAATGATGATGGATCAAAAAGGGTCTATTATCTCCAAACGGGCCCAATAGAATTCAAACCCACGCAGGCAAGAAAACCCTAAAAGCGCATGCAAGAGTGAGACACACGTCTCAACTCTCCTCCTACAATTGAGGCGCCCGCCTCGGACTTTCCCCTTAGTGGGAGGCGCCCGTCTCAGCATGGTCAAAGGATGAACAAGTCAATTGGGGCGCCCGTCTCAACATGGGCAAGTAAGAAACGAGAAATTCAAGGATACGTGGGACACAAAAATATCTGAAGAGGTGGTTACGTTCAAGGACTATAAGAAGACATTAGAAAGTGAAAATTGGGACCGTTTTTGCTTAGAATTTTTCTAGTTTTCAGAATTTTTACTTTCATTGCATTTACTAGTTTCCAGTGTAATTCGATTCCTAGTAGTTATTTTTTTCCAGCCAGTTTTCTTTTCCTTTTCGAATACTTAGAATTTATTCCCGTTGAAGAACGAAGATTCTGTACGGATTGATTCAAGCTTCAAAGATTGTTTCCAGCATTATTTAATTCAGGTTCTTTATTTATATCCTTTAATTAATTATTTGAATGAGAATATTTATTTAGCCATGAATTTATTTATGATTGTTAATTCCTTTAATGTATCCATGTCCGTTTTTCTGAGTATGTCTGGCTAAATCATTTAAATATCGGTATGTAACGAGTTAATTTGAATGGATCCGGAATAAACAGGCTTGATTATATTTCATAAAATAAACACTTTTTCTGATTTAGTTATCTAGTTTATTTTGTTAAAAAGGTTTAGAAACCAACAGAGCGATAGTTTGAGGTTAATAAACCGACTAAGATTAGAAACCAACAGAGCGACAGTTTGAGGTTTAGAATCAGATAGTAGATGCTAGGTATTGTTTTTAAAGACTGCGACAGCGTTTTAAAACCAATTAAACTTTATTTATTTTCAAAAAGTAATTTTAAAATCAATGGGATAGCGAAAGCATACATCAGAGTTTAAAATTATAATTTACTTCAATAGAGCGAAAGTTTGAGAATAGATTTTTGAATAAATACTTTTTGCTGAAAAAGATATTATTATCATTTTTAGAAAACAAGCCTGTAGAAAGCCGGATTCTTTAGTGTTAACGACGTACATACCGATATTCGCATTATTATTATTTCAATTAGAATTAAGTTTTATTACCCAAAAATTCCCCAAATTAATTATTCGATAGCTATAGCTTTACACAGTAGTTTAGGTTACGTTAGTTCGATTTATAGTCCCTTAGGTTCGATATCTTTTAAAACTACGCGATAGGGCTGTATACTTGCAGTCTCCCGATTAATTTAGACGATAAAGTCGCGATCAAGTTTTTGGCGCCGTTGCCGGGGAGTATTTAAGTTGATATCGTAATTTTATTACGAAGTATAGACTATAGCAACTATTTCTTTTCCCTCTGTGTATGCCAAATACTCGCTCTCAAGGCGCGCCTTTGCATATACCTATATACGATATCGAGCGTTACCTTAGATTAAGGAGACGAATTCAAGAGTATTTAGAACGCAACAACCTTCCTCCGACCAAACTTCCTGACGTTGAAGAACTCAAGAAGATGGCTGATCCTGATGCTCCTGCTCCTCGTCCTCTTAAGGACTACGCTGTTCCTTCTCAAGCAGAGCCTCATAATAGTATTGCTGCTCCTGCTATCGCTCGAAACGATTTCGAGCTAAAACCTTCGCTTCTTTCCGCCGTTCAGCAGAACCAGTTTTCTGGAGCTCCTACTGACGACCCGAATCTTCATCTGTCAGTGTTTGTGCAGTACGCAGACACTGTAAAAGCGAATGGTGTTAACCCCGAGGCGATACGATTGCGCCTATTCCCTTTTTCTCTCAGAGACAGAGCTCGCGCATGGCTCCAATCTCTTCCTTCAAACTCAATCACCACATGGGATGAGTTGAAGAAAGTCTTCTTGGCTAGATATTTTCCTCCAAGCAAAACTGCTATGCTCAGAGCCAATATCAATGGTTTCAGACAAAAAGACAATGAATCACTCTTTGAAGCTTGGGAACGTTATAAGGACATGCTTAGACTCTGTCCTCATCATGGTTTAGAAGAATGGCTGATCATTCACACGTTCTACAATGGTCTCTTGTATAATACGAGATTGACTATAGACGCCGCAGCTGGTGGCGCACTGATGAATAAACCATATACTGAAGCAAGACAACTTATCGAAAGCATGGCTCAAAACCATTACCAATGGGGTACGGAGAGAGTTAGCGTAGAGAAATCTCAAACAAAAGGTGCCATGGTTGAAGTGAATAGTCTGGATCAAGTCAACGCTAAAGTGGAAGCTCTCACTCAAAAGCTCGAGAATCTTACCACCGCTCCCGCAGCTACTGTTGCTGCAATTGCTCAAACTTGCGACTTATGTGGTATTCAATCACATCTTGCTCCAGAATGCCCACTTTTAACAGGAGTTCCAGTTGAACAAGCGAATTACGTACAGGGTAATCCTTACAGCAACACATATAACCCTGGCTGGAAGAATCATCCTAACTTTTCATACAAGAATAACAACGCGTTATACGCACCTGGACAAGCTCCCGCTACACCACCTGGTTATCCTAAGGCTATCCCAAATCATCCTAATAATGGTCCTAACACGTCTAATGCTCCTAGGAAGTCTAATTTGGAAGTCATGATAGAGCACTTCATCGCTACTCAAAACCAAACCAATAATACTCAATCCCAGACTAATAAGGAGGTTCAAAATCAGAATATACACATTAATGAGCAGATTAAGCAATTATCTAACAAGCTTGATGCTTTAGCTACAAATAATAAAATGTTAGAAACACAAATCTCTCAGGTAGCTCAACAACAAGCGGCTTCTGCTGCTCCTGCTGGCTCATTTCCTGGACAGCCTCAACCTAATCCCAAAGGACATGCAAATGCTGTTATCTTAAGAAGCGGAACAGAGTATGATGGACCTGTAGATCCCAGAAATAATAGCCCAGCTATGCAACAAAACTATGATAAACAATCTGAAACTAAAGATAAAGAAGAAAAGGAAAATCAGAGAGATAATAATGAAGATACCACGCAAAAAGATGAAACTTATGTACCCCCACCACCTTATAAGCCTCATATCCCATACCCTCAAAGGTTAGCTAAAACTAAGAATGTGGGTCAATTCAAGAAATTCGTGGATCTTCTTAAACAACTTAATGTCACAATTCCTTTTACCGAAGCCATAACTCAAATGCCCTCCTACGCTAAATTCCTTAAAGAGATTATATCCAATAAGAAAAAGTTAGAGGATAATGAAACTGTCATGCTTACTGCTGAATGTAGTGCAATTATTCAAGACACAATGCCTCCTAAACTCAAAGACCCTGGAAGTTTCTCTATTCCATGTGTAATTGGCAAATTTGTCATAGATAAAGCTTTATGTGATCTTGGAGCCAGTATAAGTGTGATGCCGTTATCTATATGCAAGAAACTTGAAATGGGAGAACTCAGACCAACCAAAATGTCCGTTCAATTAGCAGATAGGTCAATTAAATATCCTGCAGGAGTTCTCGAGAATGTTCCTGTACGCATTGGCCAATTCTATATACCAACCGATTTCATTATCATGGACATAAGGGAGGACGAAGTTACCCCAATCATTCTTGGAAGGCCTTTCTTAGCTACAGCCGGTGCAATTATAGATGTAAAAAGAGGAAAACTTACTTTTGAAGTAGGTGAAGAGAAAATCAAATTTATCCTCTCTCAATTCCTGAAAGCACCTGCAATTGAAGATACTTGTTACTTCATGGATATCATCGATGAATGTAGAAAAGAAGCTGAGCTTGAAAATGAAGACAATCTCGATGAAAATCTGATTAGTAATCTAAGTGAATGCTTAGTTATAGCACCAGATCCTACACAATGTTTAAGGAAACCGTCCCTAGAACTCAAAACACTTCCTAAAAATATAAGATATGAATTCCTAGATTCCGAGCTCGAACGACCAGTGATAGTCAACGCAGAACTTGGCGAAACCGAAACTGAAAAACTTTTACAAACTCTGAGAAAATATCCAACAGCCTTAGGATATAATATCACTGAACTTAAAGGAATAAGTCCCTCTATCTGTATGCATCGCATTATGCTAGAAGAAGATTGTAAAACTTCAAGAGAACACCAGAGGAGACTAAACCCGATTATGAGCGAGGTTGTGAAAAAGGAAGTTATGAAGTTGTTAGAAGCAGGAATCATATATCCTATATCTGATAGCAAATGGGTTAGTCCTGTGCATGTTGTACCTAAGAAAAGAGGTGTCACAGTAGTCGAAAATGAGAAAGGAGAAATCATAACTAAAAGAGTCGAATCTGGATGGAGGATGTGCATCGATTATCGTAAACTTAACAAAGCCACCAGAAAAGATCATTTCCCTTTACCATTTATTGATCAAATGTTAGAACGTTTAGCTAGACACTCTCATTTTTGTTTCTTGGACGGTTATTCAGGTTTCTTTCAGATACCTATTCATCCTAATGACCAAGAGAAAACAACTTTCACATGCCCTTTTGGAACCTTTGCTTATAGAAGAATGCCATTTGGTTTATGCAATGCTCCTGCAACTTTTCAAAGATGTATGATGGTAATATTTGCTGATTTTCTGGACAATATTATGGAAGTCTTCATGGACGATTTTTCCGTCTGTGGACAAAGCTTTGAAGAATGTTTAGAAAATTTAGAAAGGGTATTAGAACGTTGTGTGAAGGTTAATCTAGTGCTTAATTGGGAGAAATGCCATTTTATGGTACAAGAAGGAATTGTTTTAGGAAACATTATATCCAAAAGAGGAATTGAAGTCGATTCTGCTAAAATCGAAGTTATTGAGAACCTTCAACCTCCGAAAACTGTTAGAGAAATCCGAAGCTTTTTAGGACACGCCGGTTTTTATCGACGATTCATTAAAGATTTCTCTAAGATAACAAAACCCCTAACTGAGTTATTAATGAAAGACGCTGAATTTATCTTCGACGAAAAATGTTTAGAAGCATTTCAAACACTTAAGAAAGCATTAATTTCTGCGCCTATAATGCAAACTCCAGATTGGAATGAACCTTTTGAAATAATGTGTGACGCAAGTGACTATGCCGTAGGAGCTGTTTTAGGACAGCGAAAGGATAAAAGACTCCACGTCATATATTATGCAAGAAGAACCCTGGACGAAGCGCAGATGAATTATGCTACAACCGAGAAAGAATTCTTAGCAGTGATCTTCGCATTAGACAAGTTTCGTTCCTACTTAGTAGGATCCAAAATAATCATATACACTGATCATGCTGCTATTAGATATCTCCTAACCAAAAAGGACGCTAAACCTAGACTCCTGAGATGGATATTGCTACTGCAAGAGTTCGATTTAGAAATCAAAGATAAGAAAGGAACCGAAAACGTGGTAGCAGATCATCTCTCTAGACTAGAAAATCTTAAACATGAACAAGTGCCGATCGATGATGAATTCCAGTATGATAAACTAGTTGCCCACTTGGAAGACACATAACCAGATAAACTCATGGAAACCACCTTAGCCGTCTCCTCAGTGCCTTGGTATGCCGATTTCGTAAACTACCTCGCTGCAGGCGTTTTACCACCTGAACTTACCTACCAACAGAAGAAGAAATTCTTCCATGATCTTAAACAGTATTATTGGGATGAACCTTTACTTTTCAAGAGAGGTCCCGATGGAATTTTTCGCCGATGTGTGCCAGAAGAAGAGATTGAAAACATTATAAAACACTGTCATTCTGCACCTTACGGCGGACATGCGAGTACATCCAAAACTTGTGCAAAGATTTTACAATCCGGCCTCTATTGGCCTAATTTATGGAAAGAGGTACATGCCACCATCTTAAAATGAGACCGGTGCCAACGCACCGGTAATATATCTAGACGTGACGAAATGCCACAAAAAGGCATTTTAGAAGTCGAAATCTTTGATGTGTGGGGGATAGACTTTATGGGACCCTTTCCATCTTCATCTGGCAACAAGTATATACTCGTGGCTGTGGATTATGTCTCAAAATGGATCGAAGCTATAGCTTCTCCAACAAATGACACCCGAGTGGTAATTAAGCTGTTCAAGAACATAATTTTTCCTAGGTTCGGTGTACCCAGACTCGTTATAAGTGATGGTGGATCTCATTTCATTTCCAAAATCTTTGAAAAATTATTAGGAAAATATGGAGTTCGACATCGCATAGCTACACCTTACCATCCTCAAACTAGCGGACAAGTTGAAGTTTCAAATCGCGAGATAAAACAAATCCTTGAAAAAACTGTCGCTACGTCCAGAAAGGACTGGTCCTTTAAACTTCACGAAGCTTTATGGGCTTATAGAACTGCCTATAAAACTCCCATCGGTACCACCCCTTTCAAGCTTATTTATGGTAAGTCATGCCATCTCCCAGTTGAGTTAGAACACAAGGCCTATTGGGCCATTAAGAATCTGAACTTAAGTTACACTGCCGCTGGAGAGAAGCGTATCCTGGATATTAATGAATTGGAAGAACTTAGACAGGATGCGTACGAAAATGCTAGGATTTACAAAGAGCGCACAAAGAAATGGCACGATAAGCATATATCTAGGAAGAATTTTAACATAGGTGACTTGGTATTACTATTTAACTCACGATTAAAATTATTTCCTGGAAAATTACGA
This sequence comes from Vicia faba, assembly GCA_948472305.1. Taxonomy (NCBI): domain Eukaryota; kingdom Viridiplantae; phylum Streptophyta; class Magnoliopsida; order Fabales; family Fabaceae; genus Vicia; species Vicia faba. The sequence continues at coordinate 844,204,781 of OX451739.1, forward strand.
TCTAGATGGTCCGGACCTTTTGAAATAACTCGAGTTTATCCAAATGGTGCGATAGAGATTAAGGGACCTTCGATTGAACCGTTTATAGTAAACGGGCAGCGTTTAAAACATTACCATCTAAATGAACTCGAGGGAACTTCTCAAACGATAAATCTAGACGAGCCACACGCTCGATTAAAAACCTAGTTTTTAGTCCTATTTGTCGAGCTTACGACATAAAACAAAGCGCTTTGTGGGAGACAACCCACCCTTTTTTTTATTATTTATTTTTTATTTTCCTTCTTCTTATTTTTCATTTCTTCTTTAGTCTATTTTTAACGAAAACAAAAACAAAAAAAAATATATCTATTTCTTTATCTATTCATTATATTTCTCCTCTTTGTCTTATTTCTTTCTATTCTATGTTTTTTTTCTTCTTATCGGCATTTTGGCCAATGCTGATCTTCTTTATTTTTCTTCTCGCCAGGCTATTTCTTGCTTCTTATTTCTCTTCCCGCTATGTCTCGAGTTGACAATATGTCGGTTAGTTTCAGAGGGAGAAATCAACGCACCAAATATGGAGTTTTATCCGAGCGTGAGATGTTACCCACTATCTACCCTCATCACGGTGCTATGACTGCTCTTGGTATTCGTGATAGTGTGCTTTTTCTGCTGAATCAGATTGGGTGGGATAGTTCACGCTTTACGACTTGCTATGCCACTTATCGGAACCTTACTTTGGAGTTCCTCAGCTCTTTGATGTACTTTCCTACTCATGGTTTCGCTTTACGCCGTGGACTTATTATCTTCAGACTTTTTGGCATCACTTTCAAGTTTAACCATAAAGAATTGGGTGAGCTTCTTGGCTTTCCTAATGGCATAGGAGTTTATCATGAAACTCAGGAGGAGTGTCTTGGATTTAGAGAGCTTGACTATTTTTGGGGATCTATTTCTGGAATCCTTAACCCTGAGCCCAAGGACTTTGTATCAGAGAATATCCACAACCCGGCCTTCAGGTATTTCCATAAGATTCTGGCCCACACCATTTTTGGAAAACCCCAGAATGTCACTACTGTTTCTAAAGATGAGCTGTTTATCATGTATTGTGCTTCGCAAAACCGTCCTGTTAATGCGATCACTTATCTGATCCGTACCTTTGTGGATCTCATTGATACTGATCATGCACCCATTCGGATGGGAGGTCTCGTCACTATGATTGCAAATGTTGTTGGACCTCGACAATCCTTTAAGCATCTAAATGCTTTTACGGGTATTACTTGCATGACCATCGAGTTCTGTTTCAACACTGGTATAATTGGTGATCTTGGCCCGACTGAGTTTACCTTGTTGATTAATGGTAAAGTTATGCAGCTGTTTACCTTGCCTAACCCTGCTACGAGTGTGCATAACAAAGCCAACTGGATTTTTGGTCTTGATCAGCAGCCTTCTCCGCCCCGCACTCCTGAGACTCCGCAAGATTATGAGGTTTTGGAAGATTCTGAGGAAGATCCCACTGCTCCTTCAGGTTATTATGATCTGGGCCCTCCTCAACACGACTCTACCGCTCACTCTGTTGCTCCTGACACTGTTATGCATGAGGCTCCTACCACTAATTATGCCCCTGTCATCCACGCTCTCCAGGTGGAACATCAGGCTTTGAGGGAAGATTTGACTAGTTTGCGAGCAGACTTCTTTGGTTTTATGGATACTGTTTCTGCGCAATTTCAAGAAGTTTTCTCCTACTTTCATTCTTCCTCCGCTCCTAAGGCAGGACCATGTAGTGGCTAGAGTTTTTAAGTAGTTCGTTATATTTAGCTTAGTTTGATTTTGTTAGGAATTACAATATTTTCGTTATGTTTTTATGATTTACTTTCCAGACACATGATTCTGAAGATTGTAAGCAATTTTGGTCATCATTTTAAAAAGCCGTTCACTTTATTTTCCTATAATTATATTGCAGCTTAATATATTGTATGTCATAAATATATTTTGTTATAGGAATATTAGTATTATTACATGCATACTGTCATTCACGCGCCTGTTCCTGTTCCCCAAACAAGCTGAGACGCACGCCTCAGTCTAACGTGCTGACAGGAGGCGCACGCCTCCAACTTCCCATGCAGCTTTGAGACGCACGCCTCACGCGTGGTCTCCTATGTCAGGCGGGCGCCTCAGCTTTTGTCTCGCGCAGTAAAAGCTGGTCTCCTTGCATTTACTTGTCTTGTCCGTTTCGTTTTCCCATTCACCCCATTAATTCATATTCAACACTCTTTATTCCCATTCAAACTATATTCCTTCCATTTCCCACCATTAATATCCATTCAAATTTTCCCCTCCATTTTCCAACACCCACTTATTATAATTTATCACTCTTAAATCTCCCTCCACTATAAATACCATTCATCCTTCTTTCTATTTTCACAACATTTCTAACCACCTCTACCATTTCCTCTCCTACACCCATACTTTCTACCTTTTTTTTTCTTCTTCTACCCATATCCATCTATGGCTCCACGAAACAACCAAAGACAAGTTAAGCCCGACCGACCACCACCCGACCTATCCAATATCATTTTCCGCGACAACGACGACGGCCAACAACTACAAAAGTATACCAACTTCTATACCCGTTCCGTCGTCCCTACAAAATACATAAGTTCGGAGTGTTTGGAAACCTTAGGAATGACCGATAGCATCGTATTAATGCTCAATAACACCGGTTTAACCAGTCTATGCACAAACCCATGTCCAACTTATGAACCACTCGTGCTTGAATTTCTTAGTTCCTTCTCTTACACAACACCTGTCGACGATCCCTACACAACCGGAACCGCCAACTTCCGCATGTTCAACCAAGAGTACTCTCTTGATCAAGAAAGAGTCGCCGAACTCTTATCTTTCACTCGCGGCGAGCATGTTCATTACAAGCCTTTCGACGATGACCACGATCTTTCTTGGGATCAAGTCGGCTTCTCCTTATGGAATGATCTAACCGGTCAAACAACGGAAAGTTGGCGCGATCTCTATGCTTCTCAAATACATAACCCTGCATTAAGGTACTTTCACCGTGTTCTTGCTAACACCATCTTTGGTCGGACCAATAATCACAAGGTCAACCAAAATGAGTTGTTCATCATTTTCTGTGCCCTTAATGGTCAGGCTGTCAACGTCGCTCCTTTCATGCTCAGTCACATCCACACATGCGCGAACGCGGCAGGTACTAATCCCTTTGTTTTTGGAGGCATCATCACATATTTAGCATTTGCTTTAGGCCTTTCCGCCGAGCTACTTTCTTTGTTACCATACATGATGCCAGCCACTCTACTCGATGTCATCTATTGCCGAGATTCCCACATAATCTCTCCAAGACATGATGGCCGGTTTACATTGGTGATAAATCGTCGTCCAATTCCTGATATTGTGTTACCTTGTCCGCATCGTATCGACGTCCGAGTCCGTGCAAATTGGCGTTATGCTCTTGATGCACCTGCCGCCCAACAACCAGATAATCCCGCTGCAAATTTCGCAGCCATGCAGGCTCATATGCTTCGTCAAGATCAGTTGTTCCATGCCATGCAACAAAACCAAGCTGAGACTTTACGTCTCGTACAAGAAGTACAACGTGATCAACAAGAGATGCGACGCGAACAACAACAATATGCCTTTCGCCATGATCGTAACCTCGAATCTTTGCAAGCTCGCATAGCAGACGCACTTCATCTTAATGATTCTAATTCTGACGTACGACGAAGACCTCGTACTAGAGGACGAAGAACAAGAAATCATGATTCTCAAAGCAACGAGTGATCGCCGTTCTCTTTTCATCTGATTCTCCTTTGTTTTTTATCGCATTGAGGACATTGCTCCTTTTAAGTATAGGGGAGTCAGATCATTTCCTTGTTCATTTCCATTTCCCTTGCTCTCTTTGTAGTATTTTACCTTTTATTTCTTTTCTTGTATTGCAAAATTTCAATTCAATAAAACACTTATTTATGCAAATTTTAATCTCTTATGCAAAAATTTGTGCTTACTCGAATTCCCCCTATTTCTTGAGCCATAACGAATAAAATAAAACAATTTTAACACGCATTTATAAAACATTATTCAACTAGTATTAAGGTTGCCTATTATAAACAAGAATTCGAGCAACTTAGCAAAATTGCTATCGTCTTAACACTTCAAAACCCCCGAGATGTTGGATCGATTTAAGTACTTATTATACCAAAACCTTTAAAACTTAGTTTTAGATTAGCCCCGAGTAGTTTATTAAGCAGTCGGCACCGCCATAAACACAAACTACGTGGGGAGCTGATGAATATAAGTGATTGATCAAATATTCTTAAGAAATTGCTTTTATCTGAAGATGCACTTATTAAGTTAGATGATCCTTACCAGATCATTTAATCCAACAGTTGCAGAAACTATAAATTTAAATGCATAATAATCCATTATAAATTGGTTCAGTGGTCCCTGGTGCTGAACTTGGTAGGGCGAATTACGGTTCGATCCCCCGCAATTTTTAATTGGAAAAAGGGAGTACCATATGATTAAATTACCAGAACTCCTAGCTGGCTTACCAAGATCAAATTCACTAACCAGTTACTCCACTATGTGCGTGTAAGGTAAAGGGCTTAATGTGATTGCACTAGAATGAAAACAGGTGAATTAAAACATTGTATTAGGTTAAGATATAATGACATGACTTGAATTGGTCTGCTTAAATGGGATTATCCAGTGTTCCTACGGTAACTTTGGTGTTTAAGTTCGACTTAAATTCTCTAACAAATTTTTTTTTTCAACTTGCAACCTGGTACGAAGTGATGTATGTTCTTATATCTGTGTTTAACTGCGCGTCAGTGATTTTCACCTTTTTACTTTTGCTTGAGGACAAGCAACGGTTTAAGTATAGGGGAGTTTGATAACGCAATTTTATATAGTATATTTGATTTAATTTTCATAGGTAATGTTAGTATTTTTATCTAATTATTTCATTTTATTTCCATATTACGCCGGTATTTCTATTGTTTCAGGTATTTTATTTTAATTAGACAGATTGAGCAAAGTGAAGAAATTCAAGAGTTATTGGACTAAAGGTGCAAGAAATGAAGAGAAGGGGTGTGCAAAGCAATGATGATGGATCAAAAAGGGTCTATTATCTCCAAACGGGCCCAATAGAATTCAAACCCACGCAGGCAAGAAAACCCTAAAAGCGCATGCAAGAGTGAGACGCACGTCTCAACTCTCCTCCTACAATTGAGGCGCCCGCCTCGGACTTTCCCCTTAGTGGGAGGCGCCCGTCTCAGCATGGTCAAAGGAAGAACAAGTCAATTGGGGCGCCCGTCTCAACGTGGGCAAGTAAGAAACGAGAAATTCAAGGATACGTGGGACACAAAAATATCTGAAGAGGTGGTTACGTTCAAGGACTATAAGAAGACATTAGAAAGTGAAAATTGGGACCGTTTTTGCTTAGAATTTTTCTAGTTTTCTGAATTTTTACTTTCATTGCATTTACTAGTTTCCAGTGTAATTCGATTCCTAGTAGTTATTTTTTTTTCCAGCCAGTTTTCTTTTCCTTTTCGAATACTTAGAATTTATTCCCGTTGAAGAACGAAGATTCTGTACGGATTGATTCAAGCTTCAAAGATTGTTTCCAGCATTATTTAATTCAGGTTCTTTATTTATATCCTTTAATTAATTATTTGCATGAGAATATTTATTTAGCCATGAATTTATTTATGATTGTTAATTCCTTTAATGTATCCATGTCCGTTTTTCTGAGTATGTCTGGCTAAATCATTTAAATATCGGTATGTAACGAGTTAATTTGAATGGATCCGGAATAAACAGGCTTGATTATATTTCATAAAATAAACACTTTTTCTGATTTAGTTATCTAGTTTATTTTGTTAAAAAGGTTTAGAAACCAACAGAGCGACAGTTTGAGGTTAATAAACCGACTAAGATTAGAAACCAACAGAGCGACAGTTTGAGGTTTAGAATCAGATAGTAGATGCTAGGTATTGTTTTTAAAGACTGCGACAGCGTTTTAAAACCAATTAAACTTTATTTATTTTCAAAAAGTAATTTTAAAATCAATGGGATAGCGAAAGCATACATCAGAGTTTAAAATTATAATTTACTTCAATAGAGCGAAAGTTTGAGAATAGATTTTTGAATAAATACTTTTTGCTGAAAAAGATATTATTATCATTTTTAGAAAACAAGCCTGTAGAAAGCCGGATTCTTTAGTGTTAACGACGTACATACCGATATTCGCATTATTATTATTTCAATTAGAATTAAGTTTTATTACCCAAAAATTCCCCAAATTAATTATTCGATAGCTATAGCTTTACACAGTAGTTTAGGTTACGTTAGTTCGATTTATAGTCCCTTAGGTTCGATATCTTTTAAAACTACGCGATAGGGCTGTATACTTGCAGTCTCCCGATTAATTTAGACGATAAAGTCGCGATCATCTATGTGTTTTTAAAGATTTTGTTTGCTTTATGATAACTCTTGTATCACTCCTCAAGAGTGTGATAAAGCGTTTTTGAAAAGAAGTTTGAAAGTGTGTAAGTGTAAAAAGGAAATTAGATTTGAGCAAGTACTTAAGAACTGTCTACCTACTCGAAAAAGGATGTTCTTTTCCTCCTTTCCTTTAGATAGTGCTATCCTACTATTAGTGAGTAGGTAGCCCTATCTTTGGATGTTAAGGGACTATCGTAAGGGATGCTTATGGTCATTAAAGGCAACATGTAAGGATACCTTAGCATTTCGAAGGGACTGTTATCATATAGGAAACATCGAGGGACAAGATCATTTCTCGTAGGCAACTCGAGGGACGTTAAGGGACCATGATCTTTATGATGACTTTTAAGTTGAGGGTCTTTGCTAAGATATCCCTACATTCGAGGGACATGACCATTATTTTCCGAGGCAACCAAGTGAGGAGTACCTTTAGGGTGCAAGTGTGCAACAATGTGCTTTTTCAGATATTTATCTTGCAGTTAATGACCTAACGATTAATTGATTTAATCTTATCATGCACGCTTGATTACTAACCGTTCATATACAAGCACATAAGGAATATAAAAGCGAGAAATAAAAGTTCCTATGCTATTACAAGGATTTGGTGTAGATACATAAATAATGGACGAAAAGTAAAATGCGAAAATTGAAAACCCTAATTAACTATTACAAACCTGGTGCATTTACATGAATAGTAAAAACTAATCGTATGGAAAAATAATAACGCGCAAAAAATAAGAATGGGCTATGTTTGAAACCCTATAAGTCTAATTATTTATTAAAAATGTTTTTGGTATTTTATGAAAATAAATTTGGAATTTAACCTAATTCTCTAATTAATTTTATATTAAAGAAAAATACATTAAAGTTAATTAAATTAATTAATTTGCAAAAAATTAATTTTTTAAGAAAAACTCTAAGTCCTAATTTGTGTGATTTTCTAATTTTTATGATTTAAAAACAAGGAATAAATAAAAAATATAAACTAAATAAAAAGAATGAAAAAAAAAAGAAATGGGCCCGAGAGGGGTGAGAAAGCAAATTGGGGGGTGCAAGCTGGAATTTCCAAAGCCCAGATCTTATGTAAACCCAAAGCTGCGTTGGATCCAATGTTATTGTGGTAGGGAGGTCCATCATGGGGACTACATGTTGGGCGTTAGATCTGGAGGATGATTGATCTGATGGTGATGACCTGGGAACACATGGTAAGCGTGAATGGCCTGACTGCACTGGATCTGGAGAAAATTCATTAGAAAAAATAACTTTCAAGACCTGGGAATCGAACCCAAGTCTTTCCCTTTGCACCCTTATGCCTTTGCCATATGCACTGCTGGATCATTCATACATATAATCAAAACAAAAATATATAATATAAAACAAAGACAACTGCTGAGTTGTCAAACACGCGCCACCAAGTGGGGTCCCTGTATTTTAAATGGTCCAATCAGAAGAAGTCATCCAGCCACGCCAGTGTAGGGAGGGTCAAACCACCCCTCACGGTGGTTGACCGTTGTCTTCTCCAGCGAGGCAAAAGTTGAAACCTACAAAATAAGATGTTTCCAATCATAGGCTGTGATCACGATGGTGGTATTCTTTTTGGCTGAAACGACATGTAAACACAGATGCAAAGAAACCAAAAAGTCGTGCCCTAACAATGGCACTTCTTGTTTCTGGCATCAAAGCTTGCATGCAATGGTTCAAAACATGCGAAAATATGATGTTAAACTCAAATATGTGCATATATATTATTTATATGTCATGAATCGAAAGTTTGAAGTTTGAAAGTTTTGCAAACCATGAGTTATCGTAGGGGGTGGTTCTGGATGCTTTGGCCTTCAAAAAGGGGTTGGTTCCACCCCTGGGATCCTCAGAAGGATGATGGCACTCCTGGATCTGATTGAGATTGGCTGGAACGTGAGCTTTTGAATTTCACCACACTTTGAATATTTTTGCAAATTTGTTCTTGGTTTGGAGGCAGCTTTCACGTGTGCATTAGGCCTGGACTTGTTGTGTATATGTAGCAAATCAAATTAGGGTTATAATTGTAGCAAGAATCCAATTGATCAATTCTCTTTTAAAATATAAATATTTTGATTCAAATATTTCCAAAAGAAAAGATCCACTTCCTTCTTCACTCCACACGGTTTTGATAGCTGGCTAGGATCTCTTTGATTTAAAAAAGATTTGTATATTCTATATCTTGCATATTCTTGCATTTATTTAATTTATTTTGAGTTTATTTGAATAAAATCAAAATAAATAAAAATAAAAAACTAAATAATGTAGGGACATGTTTAGAGATCCTTAGATGTATCATGAACACGTTTGGACTCTAAAAATTGGGCCCAATAGCTCAAAAATACAAATTTTGCCAATTTAGATTTCATGCATTTCTTGAAAATTGCCCAACTTGTACAATCCTTATCTCTCTAAATTTTAACCCTAAGAGTGTGTTCTCTGACTTTTTAGAGGTCTTAGGATTTCCTCTAAACAACCCCTTTAGTTTCATCTCAATTAGATCTTCCATGTTCATGTAAGGAGCTTTGACCCAAAAGGTGTTTTTGTTGACTTTTTGAAAGGACCTGTAATGTATGAACTTGTATCTTTTGATTGGGGAATTTCATGAACTTGAGGGATGAAGAGAAGTTTTATGGAATTGTATTCTCTTCAAAATAAGCTTTTGTGGAATTTTTTTTGATAAAGTATGAGAAAGTTATGCCTGGTCAACATTTGGTTGACTTTTCCTATAAAAACCCTAATTTGCCATTTTTGACTTTTGATGAGTTAGGAGAATTTCTTGAGGAATCATGATCAACCCTTGATAAAATGATGGATATTACTTTAGAATGTAATGTTGATAAAAAATATTGAAGCTTGACTGTATTTGGGCCACAGTTGAATTTTGACCTATTACAGTTGATTTCCAGGCATTTGAGCAGTTGACTGAGCAAACTTGTTGTTCAAGGCATGAAATTTGGCATGGATGATACTGAGGACATATTAGGACAATGGAGAACATTTGGGATCCTTGGGACTCAAACATCTTGCTTAAAATTGAAACCCTAGTTGAGGTTTATTGCTTTAGGAGGAGAATTTGCCTTGTCAATTCTTGGTCATCCTTGAGCAATTGAGGACCTTTAGAGGCATGTCTTGAGTAAAAAGGGAGGGAAAATTTTAGGGTACAACACACTCCAATAGTCTCGGATATGACATTGATCGCAGTTGGGCATTAAAATGCAAGATCCAAGACCTCATTGACAACAAGACCATTGAATTTGATCCTCCTCCAACTCTGAATGTAATCATCGCACCTATGCCAAATCATGGCAAAGGTGTCAACACTATTTAAGATACTGCTTTTGTTTCTTCTGTTAATTACTTGACCACTCCATTGAAGTTTGTTAAAAACAATTTGTTGAAAGCTGGGATTTTCCCTGGTTGCCTTGAAGATTGTTGTTATTGTGCTGTGCAAATCAATGGATGTGAATGGCTGAAAAGAGGTGTCCATCACCTAATGGAAAGCCATGAGATCCTATTTGAAAGAACTCCATCCGAAAAAACTTTTACTGAATTTGTACCTCAAGAATTTGAAGACATATCCATCATTATCTCCAACAAACCTATTAGGATCACTTCAAAAGGTCCTATTAGATTTCCAATGAACCGAAGATAGCTCCACTAATAATTACCACAATGGGGCCAGTCCCTTATTCTTCCGATAAAGCGGTACCCTGGAATTATAGGGCTGAAGTATACTACCATTGTATTAGACAAGACTATTGGATTCATGAAGACAAGACTGCTGATATTACCAACATTTCTAGGTCTATCAAGGTGACTAGAACGGGGGGAATTTTCTCTCCTAATATTTCACCTCCAACCACCATAACCACACTTGTTCGGATTATTGTTGACAAGCCTAATACTGACGCTAGAGGCAAAGAAAAGATGATTGAGCCTGCCAGGATGGAGGCGCCTTCCAAAGCCATTATTATTGAGGAACCCTCTTCCCGAGAGATGGAGGAGATTTTGAAGATTATAAGGAAAGTGATTATAAGATAGTAGAGAATTTGGGGCAAACCCCCTCGAACATTTATATGTTATCCTTATTACTTTTCTTTGATGCGCATGCTCAAGCATTGATAAAATTTCTGAAGAAAGCTCATGTTCCTCAAGAGACTACAACCGATCAATTTGAAAATTGTGTAGCGAGTTTGATTGCTGATAATGAGTTGGGATTCTCGGATGCTGATTTAACTCCAGTCGGAAGAAATCATAATAAAGTTTTTCATGTTGGTTCTTCTCTGAATGTCCTGCCCAAAGGTGCCCTAGAAAGATTAGACTGTGAAGGTTTGGTGTTGAAGCCAAGTGACATTGTGGTAAGGGCTTTTGACGGATCCAAAAGGATGGTCCATGGGGAAGTTGATCTCCCCATCAAAGTTGGGTCTCAAATTTTCAAATCAACTTTCTATGTAATGGATATCTGTCCTGCTTATTCTTGTCTTCTAGGACGCCCCTGGATACATGGGGTAGGAGAAGTGACTTCTACCCTTCATCAAAAGTTTAAATATTCGGCCAAGGGAAAGATTGTTGCCGTCTACGGTGAAGAAGATTTTATGGTTAGCCATCTAAATTCATTTAAGTATGTTGAGATGGAAGGTAAGTTCATAGAAACTCCTTGTCAAGACTTCGAAGTGGTCTCCCCCATGGTTGGTACTGCGAAGACTACTCCTGATGTTCCAAAAGCTGTTCAAGATAAGCCAAGGATGGCTTCCCTCAAAGATGCTCGTGTTGTGATTGAAGACAAAGATTGTAACATTTAGGGACAACTCCCAGACATCCCTTTCAAGTCAGATAAATATGGTTTGGGCTTCACTGCCAAAGCTCAAAAGGAGGTCCGAAAGGCTCGTGCAAGGAAACCACCTCTTTGCATCAGTAATCATGAAGTGAATGCTCTTGAAGTCTCTGACGACGACTGTGACTTTGATGATTGGATCTACCCGACTGCCAAAGAAGGACTCAACAACTGGCGTACCAAGGACTTCATTCCAATCTCATTCAATAAGGAGTAATTACCATTTACTATTTTATTAATTTAAGAACTCTGTCTGTAATTTTATTGAAACAATGACTTTAAGCCATGTGCCATGCTCGGGGTACCATGGTCCATTTGTTAAGGGTTTATTAATTTTCATATGACATATGATCATTTAATGAAAAAACATTGGACTTTTTTGCATTCAAAATTTTGCGCTCATTGTCTTTCTTTCACTTTACTGCATTTTCAAAATAGCCATGTGACCTTACATGAACAGACGCACATTTGCAGATCCATATCCACTCCGGATCTCATTGATAATAACTTTGACATTGCCATCTATGACTTTGAACATCCAATCTACCAAGCCGAAGAGAAAGGCAAAGAAGATTGTGAAATACCTAGGGAACTATTCAGACTTCTAATGTAAGAGGAAAAGGACATTGAACCACACAAGGAACCAGTTGAAGTGATCAACCTAGGTACCGAGACAAACAAGAAAGAGGTCAAGATCAGCACCCACTTGGAAGACGGTGTCAAAAGCAGATTGGTTCAGATGTTGCACGACTATGTTGAGGTGTTTGCTTGGTCATATGAAGATATGTCGGGGCTTGATACTGACATTATAGTTCATTGTCTACCAACAAAGAAAGTTTGTCCTTCAATCAAGCAAAAATTTCGTTGTATGCGGCCAGACATGTCTGAAAAGATAAAATCTGAGATAATGAAGAAATTTAATGCAGGTTTTCTAGTCGTGACATCATATCCCTAATGGGTGGCAAATATGGTCCCGGTGCCGAAGAAATATGAAAGTCAGTATGTGTGTAGACTATAGAGATTTGAATAGGGAAAGCCGCAAAGATGATTTCCCACTATCGCATATTGACGTCTTGGTCAACAACACTACTCAACATAAAGTCTTCTCCTTCATGGATGGCTTCTCTGGATATAACCAAATCAAAATGGCTTCCGAGGACATGGAAAAGACCACCTTTGTCACACAGTGGGGGACTTTCTACTATAAGGTCACGCCTTTAGGTTTGAATAATGCTGGGGAAACCTATCAACGAGCTATGGTAGCTCCATTTCATGATATGATCAATCACAAGAAAGAAGTGTACATTGATGATATGATTGCAAGGTCACAATCTGAGGAACAACACATTGATCATCTTCACAAGTTGTTGGAGAGGTTGAAGAAATACAAGCTAAGGCTAAATCCCAACAAATGCACCTTCAGGGTAAGGTCTGGGAAACTTCTAGGTTTTATTGTTAGTAGAAAAGGTATCAAGGTAGACCCTGCAAAAGTAAAGCCATACAAGAAATGCCAGCTCCCTGTATTAAGAAGGAGGTCAGGGGGTTTCTTAGGTCGACTCGACTATATTTCTCGGTTCATATCTCACCTGACTACTACTTGTGAGCCAATCTTCAAACTGTTGAAGAAAGATCAGGTAGTCAGATATAACAACGACTGCCAAGTAGCCTTTGACAAAATTAAAGAATATCTACAAGAACCTTCCATCCTGATGCCTACAGTTGAAGGAAGACCTCTGATTATGTACTTGAATGTATTAGAGAATTCAATGGGGTGTGTTTTGGGCCAACATGATGAGTCTGGCCGAAAAGAGCGTGCAATATACTACCTGAGCAAAAATTTTACCGACTGTGAAACAAGATATTCACTACTCGAGAAAACTTGTTGCGTTCTGGCATGGGCTGCTTGCCGAATAAGACAGTATATGTTGACTAACACCACTTTTTTGATTTCTAAGATGGACCTTATCAAATACATCTTCGAGAAGCCAGCCCTCTCCAGACGAATAGCTAGATGGAAAATGATCTTGACTGAATATGATATCCAATACACTACACAAAAGGCAATCAAAGAAAGTGTGCTAGTAGATCATTTGGCCCATCAAGCTGTTGATGATTACCAATCCATGAACTTTGAATTCCCAGACAAGAATATCATGCTAGTAAATAATTGTGAAAAGCCTGGACCGTATGACGGACTTGAACAAGGATCCTGATGGACTATGGTTTTTGATGGAGCTTCCAATGCTTTAGGTAACAGAATTGGTGATGTGATTATTTCCCCCGAAGGTGGCCATACGCCTTTCACTACTAGAATATGCTTCGACTATACAAACAACATGGCTGAGTATGAAGCATGCATCTTGGGTCTTAAGGCTTCCATTGACCTAAGAATCAAATTATTAAGCGTATACGAAGATTCAACTTTAGTAATCAATAAAGTTAAAGGAGACTGGGATACCAAGCATCCAAATCTGATCCCCTAAGCGTATATAGAGTTTCAGCTTTAGTAATCAGTAAAGTTAAAGGAGAGTGGGATACCAAGTATTCAAATCATATTCCCTACAAAGAGCTTGTGCTAACCTAGATCCCATGCTTTGAGGAAGTCACCTTTGAACACTTTCCAAGAGAAGAAAATCTATTGGCAGATGCCTTAGCAACAATGTCATCCATGTTCAAGGTCAATTGGGACAAAGAAGCTCTCAGAATTACAATCGAAATATTTGACGAACCTGCGCACTGCTATGAGATTGACATTGATGAAGAGAAACCTTGGCATCATGAAGTAAAGATATATCTTGAAGAAGAAGAGTACACTGAAGGAGCTTCAGTCAATGACAAGAAATTCTTGCGAAGGTTCTTAGCCAAATCCTTCCTAAGAAATAGGATCTTATAAGACACAACCATGATTCAACTCTACTCCGTTGTGTAGACAAGAAGGAGGTAGAGACAATCATGGAAGACATGCATGAAGGTATCTTTGGAACTCACTCTAGAAGGAACAGTATGGCCAAGAAGGTTCTGAGGGCTGGTTACTATTAGTCGACTATGGAAACTAATTGTCACCATCACTCAAGGACTTGCCATAAGTGTCAAATCTATGTCGACAAGGTTCATGTGCCTCCAATTCCTTTGAATGTCATGACCGCTCTGTGGCTATTTGCAATGTGGGGCATTGACATGATTGGATAGATCAAGCCCACTGCCTCTAATGGACATCTTTTCATCCTCGTTGCCATCGACTACTTCACCAAATGGGTCAAAGCTGCTTCATTTTCCTCAGTCACTAAAAATGTTGTAGCCCGATTTATCAAGCATAACCTCCTATGCCGGTATGGTATCCCTTAAAGAATCATCACTGACAACGGAACCAATCTCAACAATGTTATGATCACTGAACTTTGCACTCAGTTCAAGATCAAGCATCAAAATTATTCTCCATATAGACCTAAGATGAATGGCACAGTGGAAGCTGCCAATAAAAACATAAAGAAGATTGTGCAAAAGATGGTAGTAACTTATAAAGACTGGTATGAGATGTTACCATTTGCTCTTCATGGCTATCGTACTTCGGCTCGAACGTCAACTAGCGCAACCCCTTTCTCTTTAGTCTATGGCATGGAAGTTGTTCTGCCTGTGGAAGTTCAGATCCCTTCCTTAAGGATTATGAAAGAAGAGGACTTAGGCGAAGATAAATGGATTCAAAATAGGTTGGACCAGTTGAACTTAATTGACGAGAAGAGACTGGCTGCTGTTTGACATGGTCAAATGTATCAAAAAGCATATGATCAAGGCTTTCAACAAAAAAACCAAACCTCGAGTGTATCAGACTGGCTACGTGGTAATAAAACACATCATTCTTCCTCAAGGCAATCCCATGGGAAAATGGACTCCCACTTACGAAGGGACATTTGTTGTTAATAAAGTATTCTCTGGTGGTGCCATGATGCTAACTACTATGTACAGTGAAGAGTTCCTGCATCCTGTGAACACATACATATTTAAAAAGTACTACGCATAAAAATGACCCGCTAGGTTGACATACCTAGGCAAAAATGAGGGCATCTCGGTGAACCAAAAGGGTTCGGGAAAAATTTAGGGATATATACAAAATATTATACACCTAGCATGTCCAAAACCCGAAAGGGCGGCTTGGGAAAAAAAGGGTATCCTGGTGGGCTGAAAAACCGAAAGGGCGGTCCAGGAAAAGGTTAAGGATCAAAGCGTATGACTATGTCCCGTAAAATCACTACAACCGGTTTATTAACAAGGTCCAAATTCAATGGTATAAGATCAATTTTATCAAGTTCTTTCAACGTCAAAGGATGATGTTTGAAGGCATAGGGGAAATGGCGGAATTGGAACCCAAGGAGATTACTTCCACATGGCTATTATTTTGTTTTAACTTTGTATTCCTTTTATTCTTTCGACGATTTCCTCTTACTAGGATATATGTCTCCTTGTACAAAAAATGCCTGTTTATATGCAAAACATCAATACAAATATACTTCGAAGTGCAAATTTTTTGTTTTTTCTGTTTTGAGTGCAAAAACATCCAATGTTTAAAATTGAATGAACATATGCATATGAACATGATTAACTATTGACAAATGTATGGGATATCCCCACAGAGTTGCTTCAATAAGATTATCTCCACAAAGTATAATCTCCTGAAAACCCTCTCCCCAGCTAAGTTGGTCTTAACTAAAAAAAAGAAACCTTATGGAGTTCTCCCAAAAAGAACTCATCTCCCCAATAAGATCTTCAAAATATTATCCTCAAAAGGGTTTATTTCCCCAACAAAATACAGATTCCCCAAAACGAGTCTTTTCTCAGACTATTACAAATCAACGGACAAAACCCTTTTGTCCCCAGCGGAGTCGTTACTATCCCTAGTAAATTGCTGCGAAGCCTGGAATCCGACCAGATAACAGTTACACTTCATTCCCCCTAGAAAGTTGTTGCAAAGCCTGGAATCCGACCAGATAACAGTTAACTTCTTTCTCCTTAGAAAGTTACTGCGAATCCTGGAATCCGACCAGATAACAATTAACTTCATTCTCCCCAGAAAGTTGCTGTAAACCCTGGATTTCGACTAGATACCAATCAACTATCCTCTCCAAGACAAAAGTTTAACCATCTCTTTTATCCCCAGTCAAGGTAAACAAGAATTTAATCCCTCAGTAGAGCGATGGACAACCAAAGATCCCTAAACCCTACTTCCCAAGCAGAAATCAACATTCCCTACAGAACTTCCTCTAAACAACGAGACAGGAATCCTCGACAGAACACTCTAAACAATGTCGAAGATACACATACTCTTCATATCCAGCAGTAGTCCGAGATTTTGCTTTCCAACACTCCCCAAATTTTTTCAAGGATTTATTTTCCTAGACAAAGATATATTTCAATAACATTCATAAATCATATCACGTACATGACAAATGAATACAACACAATCTCTATTATTTTGAGAACATCATTACGCCATGCATACATATTCATGCAACTAACCCTCTTCCTTTCAGGGAAAATCAATCAACCAAACAAAGACCTCTTCTGGTTAGATTTACTTCTTCCAGTTAAAGACATGCAACCGACAAACCTCTTCTAGTTAGATTTATTTATTCTAGTTAAAGACAGGCAATCAACATACCTCTTCTGGTTAGATTTATTTCTTCCAGTTAAAGACAAGCAATCAACAAACCTCTTCTGGTTGGATTTATTTCTTCCAGTTAAATACAAGCAACAAACCTCTTCTGGTTAGATTTATTTCTTTCAGTTAAAGACAGGAAAATGACATACCTCTTCTGGTTAGATTTATTTCTTCCAATTAAAGACGGGTAAATGACAGAGCTATTCTGATTAGATTTATTTCTTCCAGTTAAAGACAGGAAAACGACAGACCTCTTCTGGTTAAATTTATTTCTTCCAGTTAAAGACAGACAATCAACAGACCTCTTCTGGTTAGATTCATTTCTTCCAGTTAAATACATGCAATCAACAAACCTCTTCTAGTTAGATTTATTTCTTCAAGTTAAAGACAGGCAATCAACAAACCTCTTTTGGTTAGATTTATTTCTTCCAGTTAAAGACAAACAAACGAAAAACCTCTTCTGGTTAGATTTATTTCTTCTAGTTAAAGACATGCAAACGAAAAACCTCTTTTGGTTAGATTTATTTCTTCTAGTTAAAGATAGGCAAACAATGGACCTCTTGTGGTTTGATTTATTTCTTCCAGTTAAAGACAGACAATCAACATACCTCTTCTGGTTAGATTCACTTCTTCTAGTTAAGGACAGGAAATCAATAGACCTCTTCTGGTTATATTTATTTCTTCCAGTTAAAGACAGGAAAACAACAGACTTCTCCTGGTTAGATTTATTTCTTCCAGTTAAAGACAGGCAAACGACTGACCTCTTCTATTTAGATTTATTTCTTCCAGTTAAAGACAGGAAATCGACATACCTCTTCTGGTTAGGATTATGTCCCCAGTGAAGTCTCCAAACAACAGGCCTCTTCTGTCACTCTGGATGGCATCTGCAAGCCCATCTCCGACAAATTCTTCATCAATTCTCCAAATGACATCTTTAAGCCCATTCCTGACACAATAAACTAACACATCATCAAGTGCAAATTTCTGGACACTCTAGTGTTCAATCATATCCCACCTTCAAGTCACGAATGGTGGACCCGCCAATCTAACTCTTCAAGTGTAAGAAGATTGAACAGTGGCTGTTGTTGTACCCCAAAATTTCCCTCTCTTTTCTCAAGATATTTCTCACAAAGATCTTCAATGGTTCAAGCTTACACAAGTATTGACTAGGTCAAACTATCCCCTTAACACTGATGCCTCAAATTAGGGTTTGGTTTTTCACAAGGACAATTATAATTTTAGTTCTTCAATTGGACTTCATGGATCATTATGGACCTTCAAGAATGCTCATATCAAGTTTCAAGTCTTGCATCTCAGAATTGCTCAATCAACTGATCAGATGACCCAAAAATCAGTTGTATTGGGTAAAAAGTCAACTAAGGTCAAACTACAGTCAAAATTCAAGATTTTTGACCAATATCAACATTTTAAAGTTATATGTATCAATTGATCAAGTTTGGATCACAATTCCTCAATAAAAAATGTTCAAATCATCAAAAGGGCAAAATGGTCTAAATTAGGATTTTGATTGTATTTGAATGATCAAGGGCTTTTGACCTAATACATGATCTAATGGCTTGAAGTATAATCTTAAGGATTCAAATACAACATGTTGACCTGATTTATTGCTCAAAACATTTCTCAAGATCAATTGATTGATAGTTGAAATCCAGTCAACTGATGAAAAGTCAACTGATACACCAAAAGCAAACTTTGACCTTTTGGCCAAATTTGAGTTTCAAAGATCACATTTCATCAAGACTTGTAAAAATATTAAGCTTGATCATCAAGAAATCAATAAAGTCAAAAGTCTTTGGAAAAATTCAAAGTTTTCAATACTTAGAAAATTTTCTAAGTGTTTTAAGTCTTATTTTTTCACGACTTCATGCCAACTTTTAACCAAGATGCAAGATGATTCAAATAATAATTCCAACATGGAAGTTGTAGATCTTGATGAGATATACAACTTTTCTTTACTGATAAAGTCCTAGAAATTCTTGGATTTTGAGTTATGAATCCATAAAGTCATGCACTTTTTCTTAAACACAGTGAAAACTTGACCTAGTTTAGGCAGATTTTTTACCTAACTTCTTGGTCAAATTTCACCAATCTCCAAGGAGATTTTGTCTAAATCACCAACAAGAAAGTTGTAGATAATGTTACAATATTTTCAAAATGTCCAATAACTCAATGAGATAATTTTTGAGCTAATAGAATCCGAGGCAAAAAGTTGGCCATCCATTCTTGAATTACAAGGAAATTTTGTGATGAACACATGACCAAATCCATAAACCACGTTGCATAATATTACTTTGAAGGCCTTAAACTTGTGTTTCACTCCATAAATAATGGTTTACACAATTGATTGATCCCTTATCCAAGTGATTCAAGCATTATCCAAACCAAGTTGCCATTTTGGGAAGAAATTAACCATTCCATTCTTGTAGAGCAAGTTTTATACCCAAAGTCAATAAGTTGAGCTCCTAACTTGTTTGTTTTGATTACACTCCATCCATAAAGTCAAAAACATTTTGTTTAGAATGATTAACAACTCTTGATCAAAAAGTACAAAGCATTGAAACTTGTTTTGTCAAAAAATCACATGTTCAGTTTAAACATGTGAATTTGAATTCTGATCAACTTGAGCACTCAAAGCCTTTACCTATAAATTGAGCATCCTTCTACAATTGTAGACACGAATTAGCAAGCACTCAAACTCACCCAAACTCCCTGAAAACCATAAATTGCATAAAAACTCCATTGTTACCACAGTTCTGCCCAAGAACTTCCATCTCTTAAACCACTTGTGCGTTTCCTCTCCAAATCATCTCAAAAGCTTTCTAACCTCAAATACAACTCATCCCAACCCCTATTTCCAAAATTTAACACCATTTTCACCATTGTCTAAACTCAAAAACTTGGGTCTGTAACTTGCCTTTTCCAGGCCATTTTAGCCACTCTAAACTCAAGCTAAGCATTGCATTACCTTTCTAGATACTCAAGGAAGCTAACTTGATCATTGCAGCACCTTAAAAGCTGCTCAAACTCAAAACACGAATTCCATTTTCAAGGTGAGTTTTCTTGCTTTTGAACTCTTCATATAGGCATTGTTTTAGCTATCCATTTATGAAGATAAAATGTAGACATCATAGCCCTGAAACTGACCATGTCCTTAGAATTCATTTATATTGCCTGATTAGTGAGAATTTTAGATTTGAACTTTCTGAAAAAGTTAGGTCAGAATTTGGTACCATTATAAATTCTCATTCATCTTTGATTTATAGTTTACTTATTTACATTTCTTGAATTATGATGAAATTTTACACAACTTTCTTGTTTACATTTTCCATTTTGGTTGAGAGATGAAGAAGTTACAGGTTTTGAAAGTTTTTGTAAAACTTTCTGGCGCGAGGAAGAAGAAGATACATGCCATGGACTTTGTTTAAAATATAATATGATGGTTTGATATTAATACACGGATGTATCACCACCCTAGTGGTTAAACCGCGTTCCTGTTACCAATTGGACCTGGGTTCGAGCCCCAACGTCCGTTTTTTAATTTTTCACATTTTCCACTTATTTTTCTTTTATTTTTGTTTCAGGCGCGTTGCTCCCTGCTTCTTTGGGCCAGACTCATTTTTACTTGACAATATCCCCCTGTCTCATACATGCTATGCATCCCATCTCACATTTTTTATTTTGCTTTTTTTTACTGATTACAAAAATTACCTTTGGGCCTAACAAACAAAAGTTTATTTCACTACTAAACTCCCAAATTCCATTCCACACCCCCTGACTTAATTTTATTTTTTTAATATTATTTTATTCTCTTTTATTTATTTTTATTATTATTAATTTTTTTATTAAATCAAAAACTCCCAAAAAGTATTTTATATTTTATTTAGAATATTTTAGTATTTTCATTTCTTTTAAAGCAAAAAGACCAAAAATATATTTTCTTATTAAATTTAATTTATTTTCTTAATTAAATCATTTAGACTTAGGTTTATTTAAATCTTTCTATTCATTTAATCAACTTAGAACTTAGGAATTTTTATTAATTAATTTCTTGCTTTTATCAACACTAAAAAACCTTTTTCATAAAAAACCTAGAAATATTTTTTTTCTTAATTATTTTACTTCTTCTCCTTAAGTAATTTAGGTTTAGTTTTCTTAAAGTAATCTAGACTTATTAATTATTTTCTTTTTTAGTTTAATTAGGTTAAACCCTTTGACAAAAATCCAAACAAAAACAATTTCATTTTTGTTTCATATTGCCTTTACATTCTTGTACATTGTTTTTTCATTCAATATGGTTGTAATAGTAAAATTAGATTTTATTTGCTTTTATCTCCCCATTTGTAAATTTTGTACCCCCATCCCCAAATGATGTAATAGCGTAGAATTTTACATTTCTGTAATTTATCGCTTTCAATATAAAATGCTAGTAATTAGGGTTTGTATGGCAAGATATAAAATCAATAAATAGAAAGCCCTAATTCAAAGACAAAAAAACATGAAAACAAACACTTTGCACACTTGTACCTCTAGGGTTAACCTCACTTTTTTCCTAAGATAAAAATAGTCATGTTACGCTAGCGTGGGATACTTTAGAAAAAGCAATAAAAAAAAAGATCATAGTCCCTCGACGACCCTCAAAGGTTTCCTTTATAAATGATCTTAGACCATTACAAAAATTGCTAAGGTATCCTACAATGTTATTTTCTATGAATATACAATAACCCACGCCCGTCCCTTCACATCCATTGATAGGGATTCTTATCAATCAATGGTAAGATAGTAATATCTAAATGAGGAGGAAAAGAACTAAGACTTTTTGAGTAGGTAGAACGTTCGTAGTTTCTTTCTCACAACTATTTTCAAAACATCTTTCAAATAAAATATTTTCTAAGGTTAACACTTTATATGCCTTTTTATAGAGACGAGAATCATTACAATGTTCAAAAGTGAGCTAGCAACTAAGAGCCCATTGATAACTACGGATGAAAAGGATGCTAACACCTTCCCTTTTCATAACCTACCCCCTGAACTCAAGAAAATTCTCAAAAGGTCTTTCCTGTTCTTTTCATCCTTTCTTTTATTGGATAAAAGAAAAGTCGGTGGCGACTCTTGCTATCCTCAACAATTGTGATAAAATGCAAAACACCCAAGTCAGTTCTCCCACGATATTACAGAACTAGAAACTCTGCAAGGGACTACCTAAAAGTGTGGTTACCTTAGAGGCTAGATCACCTTTAAATGCTTTCATTGTTTGATTTGTTTGCTTTACATTTTTGGGTCCTTGTTTTGGTTTTGGTATTGATCCTCTACCCGGATCTGGGAACATCATTAGGTAAGTAGCAAAAATTATGGAGGCTGTACGGTGTAGACCGATATGGTTGAGACAATAGCTACGTTAGTGTGACATATTTTTGGGTACCGATATCCCTTATGGCGAATTAAGGTGAATACGGGGCCTCTGTATGGTGTCATGAAGCACTAACTGACCTTAGAACCTTTTGTTGAACAATTTGGCCATTAGGAAGTAGTGACATAGCCGGCTTTGGTGCAGTCCGAAGTTGGTTGATACTCGATACTACGCTCATTAAGATCGAACTTTTGGGATATTCCGGCCGCTAAAATAGAGGCTCGTGCTAAAAAAAACGCCCAATGAAGAAAGATCAATGATATTGAGATTCCCTAGAACCCGATTACTTTCTAGAACAGGTTAAACCAACTAAACTCCAAGAGGGTACTTACCTATGAAACATCATGCAAGCCTAAACCTAAGTATTTGTTTGCTTTGTTTGTATATGTTACTTGTACATAACATCATGACATCATACCATGGCATTTTGCACTAACAATTTCAAGGACTTTTGGGATTTACCTTTGTGCTATTTTGTATAACATGGCTTCCATGCTAAGAAATACCATCTGAATAAACCTTGTCAAAGTGCCTTCTCAACTCAAGGAGTTAGAGTCAATGGTTCCAAAGGATTCTCCATTCACCAAGAAGTATGGCCGTCTCATCAACTTGGTTATCTCAAACTTTGAATAGGACATGGTACATGTGCTTTTCCAATTCTTTGACCCTAAATACCATTACTTTACATTTCCTGATTACAAATTAGTGCCTACCATGGAGGAGTTTTCTTAATTATTCGGAGTGCCTATTCTTGATCAACTACCCTTCACCAGTATTGAGAAAGACCCAAGACTCGAGGAAATTGCTCGATCTTTACATTTGCAACAGTCTGACATTGTGGCAAACTGGGAAACAAGAAGTGGTGTTAAGGGTTTTCTAGCCAAGTTTCTGTTTGAGAATGCTCAACCCTTTTAGGATGCACTGGATTTGCAAGCTTTTGTCTCTTCTAATCTATGTGATGGTATTATTTCCTAACCCGAACCAACTCATAGATGTGAATGTGGTCAAAGTTTTTCTATCTCGTAACCCGATGCCTACCTTACTTGGAGACATTTTGCACTCTCTTCACACTCGCATCATGAAGAGAAGGGGAATTCTTATGTGTTGCACTCATTTGTTGGCTAGGTGGTTGGTTTCGCACCTTCCTCGATCTATTTTGAAGAATGACCAAGGCATGAGATGGTCTAATAGGTTGATGTCACTCTCACATTCGGATATCTATTGGTGTTCTCGATCTTTGGAGGATGTCACCATCATTGATCGTTGTGGGAAATTCCCTAATGTCCAAAACTTTAGAATTAGGGGGAGTATCACCTATAATCCTAATTTTGCTCTACGATAGTTTGGGTATGCTCAAAGGGATGGCCCTCATGACGCGCTTGTCCAAGATATTGCATTTGACTATGAGAACGATGTCCAAGGTTATCATCGAAGATTTGTACAAGCTTGGGGCATGGTGAACAATGTTGATAGAAAAACATTGGGGCATAAGAACTCTATTCCATTGGAGCCTTATCTCAAATGGGTGTGAGCTTGCGCTCAAAGCCTCCTGATGCCGTATACTGCCATCTTACCTATCATCATGGAGCCTGATGTTGAAGGAGATGTTCCCTACACTATTCTTCATCCTGACATGCCTATTACTCTTGAGGAGTTGCAAAGATTGTGGATTCAAATCAAAGGGGAGCAAGAAACCTTTGAAACCCAATTCTATGCAAGCAAGAAGAAGGTTTTAGAGCTCACGAGACAGATTCATGAAGAGAAAAGTTTGAATGCCTACATTGCACCAAAGAGGATGCCCTCATGGGAAACTTGAGTCCTTTTTGTCTTAGGAGTTTATTTTGTATTATTTTTTCTTCTTCCATTGTAAGCCCAAGAGGTATTTTAGTAAACAGTTTGAACTTATTATAATAATTAATGTTTGTTCCTTCTTTGTTTAAACAAATTTAAATCGTAAAGGTCCTAGAAAAAATTTCATTCACATTACATGCATCATAACATAAGTAGGTTTCCGACACAGGTTTCCTCATCTTTACATTGTTTATTTCAGTAAGATGGATCTCGAGCAGACCGTGAAAGACTTGCAGACATAAAATTCTCAATTTCAAGAAACCTTTCTCAACTTGGCCAAAAGTAAGCAAGAACTGATACCACTCCTGGTTGCAAAGAAGAAGATCAAGAAGAAGGCTTTGATCAATATGGGAAAGATATTCAAGGGCCCCGTTCGATAAGTTCAAGTGGTAGAAGACTCCTCCGAGGAAGATGAGAATCAGGATGAGGATGCAAGTAGCACCTGTGCGGGGGGTGGTAACAATCCAATCTTTGGGGATGAGGACTATTTTGACGAACAGTATCCATCGGCTGAAGACAAGTATAAGCAACTGGAGGTCAAATTGAAGGATATGGAAATTCAAGCTATTCCAAGCCTAGATTTTTGTGATTTGGGTTTGGTTCCTGGGGTATCAATCCCCCACAAATTCAAGATCCCAGTTTTCTTAATTATTTTACTTCTTCCCCTTAATTAATTTAGGTTTAGTTCTCTTAAAGTAATCTAGACTAATTAATTATTTTCTTTTTTAGTTAAATTAGGTTAAACCCTTTCACAAAAATCCAAACAAAAACAATTTCATTTTTCTTTCATATTGCATTTACATTCTTGTACATTATTTATTCATTCAATATGGTTGTAATAGTAAAATTAGGTTTTATTTGCTTT
The DNA here is from genome assembly GCA_948472305.1 of Vicia faba. Lineage (NCBI taxonomy): Eukaryota > Viridiplantae > Streptophyta > Magnoliopsida > Fabales > Fabaceae > Vicia > Vicia faba. The sequence goes on from OX451739.1 coordinate 844,229,943, forward strand.
TATCTCCCCCTTTGTAAATTTGCACCCCCATCCCAAAATGATGTAATAGCGTAGAATTTTACATTTCTGTAATTTATCGCTTTCAATATAAAATTCTATTTATTAGGGTTTGTATGGCAAGACATAAAATCAACAAAAATAGAAATCCCTAATTCAAATATAAAAAAACATGAAAACAAACATTTTGCACACTTGCACCCGTAGGGCTAAACTCACTTGTTGCCTAAGATAAAAATAATCATGTTACGCAAACGTGAGATACTTTAGCAAAAGCAATCAAAAACAAGATCATAGTCCCTCGAAGACCCTACAAATGTTTCCTTTATAAATGATCTTAGACTCTTACAAAAATTGATAAGGTATCCTACAATGTTGTTTTCTATGACTACACGATGATCCATGCCCGTCCCTTCACATCCAATGATAGGGCTTCTTATCAATCAATGGTAAGATAGTAATATCTAAAGGAGGAGGAAAAGAACTAAGACTTTTTGAGTTGGTAGAACGTTCGTAGTTGCTTGCTCACAACCATTTTCAAAATATCTTTCTAACACACCAACACTTTCAAATGAAATATTTTCAAAGGTCAACACTTTGTATGCATTCTTATAGAGACGGGAATCATTACAAAGTTCACCTAAACAAAGGCAATTTTCAAAAATACTTTTAAAACCAACCACAAACACATTTCAAATAAAGCATTTCAAAAGTGAGCTAGCAACTAAGAGCCTGTAGATAACTACAGATGAAAAGGGTTATAACCTTACCTTTTCATAACCTACCCCCTTAAATCAAGAAAATTCTCAAAAGGTCTTTCATGTTCTTTTCATCCTTTCCTTTATTGGAAAAAATAAAAGTCAGTGGCAACTCTTGCTATCTGCAACAATTGCGATAAAACACAAAACACTCAACTCAGTTCTCCCACTGTGTTACACTAACACCAACGAAATAGGGTATGCATGGAATCAAAATTTCACCTCTAACTGCTTGAGGAATAAGGAACTTACACTGGGGAAAAGGGGAAATCCTTAAATAGGAACTTCCAACGAATCGACTTAACTAGGGAATGAACATTCCCGGGTAATTGATTTTCCAAAAAGCAGCCTTACACGGGAGATGAAAGAATTCTTGAATAAGAAATCTTCATGGAGCGACTCCATCCGGGAATGCGAGAAATCTTCAAAGGCAACCTTGTAGGGGAATAAGAAAATTCTCAATGGGAGCTCTTGGATGGGGAACAAGACATATCTGCTTCGGGGAGTAAACATTCTCCCATAAATACAACAATAACATATATCTACCGAGAAGGTATATCCTTCAACAAGAAATCTCATCAATCACAAGGATTCTCTACTGGGTGATGCTGGGGAGAAAAGGTTTTAAGTAACAGTAGGGAGTCATCCAAAACTTTCCAAATCAGTCAAACTTTTCGCTATAACCGTATTCTTAGGGAAGATTTAATAGGCGAGAATTAGAAACTTCCATGTTGTAGGGGATACAACCCAAATTATAGATACAATAGTCATTCTTGAAAAAATTCTATTCTGGTATTGGTAAATCGTGTAAAACTATAGGGACGATGATTCCTGCAAAACAAATCAAACCAATTTTTCCCCGAGTATAGTATGACGACTTAGCCTACCAACCCGACTACAAACAGTTTAAAAGTAATTTTTGTATTTTATTTATCATGCTTGTGCAAAACCAACAAGTTTCCAAATGACAAATGATTATCAAAATTATATTGGATGTTTTTGCAAGCAAAACAGTAAAATAAAAATAAAGCAAGCTTTGGATAATAAGAAGTCTTTTATTGACTGAAATCGGCTTGTAAATAGGCTTTTTACACCAGGAAGCAATTCCTAGAAAGAGGTAATTATGAAAGCAAAACAAAAGAGCATTACAAAAAATGGCAACGTGAAAACCGATATTCATCAAGTTCTGATTCTGCTATACCTCTTATAACCATGAAGATCTCATCACTTTGCTTGTTGAAGAAGATGACTGGATCGATTCCTACCCTTCCGGGTGACCAACGTTAGTAGTAGATGAAATCGAAAATCTGACACTAGACCTAGTCATTCGCTTTAAATCCCTAACTTTTGCCCAGATCTCCCTTTCGGGTTTTCAATCCACCGGGATATCCTTTTTTCCTAAGCTGCCCTTTTTGGATTTTCAACTTAGCGGGTGTACTTATTTTCTTTTTCATTATTTTCACTTATTCTTTTTCATCCCTAACTGTTGTCTGAAACTTTTATTCATTCATTTTTTCGGTTCGTCAGGATGCCCTTTTTTGCCTGAGCCAGTCAACTCAGTAGGTCTATTTATGTGAAGTATTTTTTGACTACGTCTATGTTCACATGGAGTGGGAAGTCTTCACCATCCATAGTTTTAAGCATCATGGCCCCGCCAGAGAATAATTTCTTAACAACAAATGCTCCTTCATAAGTTGAGGTCCACTTGCCTCTGGGATCTCCTTAAGGAAGAATGATTCTTTTCAGAACAAGGTCACCTACTTGATAATACTGAGGACGCATCCTGCTATCAAATGCCTTTCTCATCCTTTTTTGGTACACCTGACCATGACACACAACCGCTAATCTTTTCTCATCAATGAGGTTCAACTAATCCATCCGATTCTTCACCCATTCTGATTCATCAAGCTTAACATCATTCATAATCCTTAGAGAAGGAATCTTCACTTCCACATGAAAAATTGCTTCCATTCTATACACAAGGGAGAATGGGGTTGCGTCAATCAAAGTATATACTGAAGTATGATATTCATGCAAAGCGAAAGGCAACATCTCATGCCAATCCTTATATATTACCACCATATTTTGCACAATCTTCTTGATATTATTATTGGCCGCTTCAACATTGCCATTCATCTTTGGGTGATACGGAGAAGAATTGTGATGTTTGATCTTGTAAGTTTCACAGAGCTCTTTCGCCATTTTGTTATTGAGATTAGATCCATTGTCAGTAATGATCTTTTTTGGAATCCCATAACGATATATTATGTTGTGCTTGATAAAACGAGCAACCACATGCTTGGTAGCATTTGCATAAGATACAACTTTGACCCACTTGGTGAAGTAATCTACGGCAACCAGATTAAAATGATGGCCTTCGGAAGAAGTTGGTTCAATATTTCCGATCATATCAATTCCCCACATTGCAAAGGGCTATGGACAAGTCAAGATGTTTATAGGAATGGGAGGAACGTGTACCTTGTCAGCATACACTTGGCACTTGTAACAAATTCGGGCATGGTTATAGCAATCATTTTCCAAGGTGGACCAATAGTATCTAGCTCTCAAAATCTTTTTGGCCACGGTATGTCCACTAGAATGAGTCCCGAAATCACCGTCATGTATTTATTTGATAATCTTTGCTGCTTCATTCTTGTCCACACATCTGAGAAACATACCATCACAATTTCTCTTGTATAATGTACCTTTGTTGAGGAAGAACTTTGTAGACATCCTTCTCAAAAACTTATTGTCTGTAACAAACGCTTCTTCTGGATAATCTTGAGTCTCCGGGTACTTCTTGATATCATGAAACCATGGATTACCATCTAATTCCGCTTCAGCTTCAAAACAAAATGTTGGCTCATCCAATCTTATAATAATGATCGAAGGCGCATCATTAGCCCACTTCACTTTAAACATGGATGACAGAGTAGCCAAAGCATCTGCAAGAATATTTTCTTCCCTCGAGATGTGTTCAAATGTGATTTCTTCAAAGTAAGGAATCAACTTCATAACATGTTCTCTATAAAGGATTATATTTGGGTGACGAGTCTCCCATTCTCCATTAATCTGGCTAATCACAAGAGCCGAGTCTCCGTAAACTTTAAAAAACTTGATTCGCAAATCAATTGCGCTTCAATCCCATAGATATAGGCTTCATATTATTCCATGTTGTTGGTACAATCAAAACAAATTATGGCTATGAAAGGGATATGAAAACCTTCAGGAGAAGTAATAACAACTTTGACACCATTACCCATAGCATTTGAGGCACCATCGAACACCATCGTCCATCGCGATCCTGGTTCGGGTCCTTCCTCTGGGCCAGGAATGTTACTGTCCTTAATATACATGATGTCTTTGTCTGGAAATTCAAACTTCATCAAATTATAATCTTTCACGGGCTGGTGAGGAAGATAGTCTGCCAATACGCTACCCTTGATGGCTTTCTGAGTAGTATACTAGATGTCATATTCAGTCAAAATCATCTGCCAACGGGCCACCTTGCTTGTGAGAGTTGGCTTCTCAAAAATGTACTTGACATGATCCATATTTGATATCAAGTAAGTGGTATGCGTTAACATATATTGCCTCGGGTGCTTGACAGGCCATGCAAGTTCACAACATGTCTTTTTAAGCCAAGAGTGCCTCGCCTCTCACTTTGTAAAATTCTTGCTCAAGTAATAAATGCATGTTCTTTCTTTTTTGTCTCGTCATGTTGACCGAGCACACAACCCATGGATTTTTCCAAGACTGCTAGATACATGATTAATGGCTTTCCCTCCACTTGAGGCATGAGGATTAGAGGTTTCTACAAATATTCTTTAATTTTGTCGAAATGCTCTTTGACAGTTATCATTCCACCTGACCACTTGATATCTCTTTAACCTTCCTAAGAAACCACATACTTCTTTTTTTGTTTTTGGTTCGGGTATTTCTTGAATTTCTTTTACTTTAGAAGGATCAACCTCGATACCTTTCTCTCTTACAAGAAAGCCCAACAATTTTCCAGATCTCACCCCGAAGGTGCACTTGTTCGGATTCCACCTCAGTTTGAATTTCCTCAGTCTTGCAAACAGTTTCTACAAATTGACCAAATGTTCTTCCTCATTTTGAGATTTGGCAATCATATCCTCAATATAGACTTCAATATCTTTATGCATCATGTCATGAAATAGAGAGACCATAATATGTTGATACGTTACCCCTGTATTCTTCAGACCAAAGGGTATCACCTTATAGCAAAAAGTTCCCTATGGTGTAATGAAAGTTGTTTTCTCCATATCTTCTAGAGCCATCTTTATCTGATTGTAACCAGAAAAGCCATCCATGAAGGAAAACACTTTTGATTGAGCTGTATTATCCACCAAAGTATCAATATGGGGAAGTTGGAAATCATCCTTAGGACTTGCTCTGTTCAAGTCCCTATAGTCAACACATATTCTGACTCTGTCATCCTTCTTTAGCACCAGCACAATATTGGCAATCCATGGTGGATAAGAAATGACTTTCAAGAAACAAGCATTGCTTTTGGACTTCCTCTTTAATCTTCTTAGACATCTCAGGATGATTTCTTCTAAGCTTCTATTTTATTGGAGGACAGTCCTCTCGAAGAGGTAACTTATGTACAACAATATCAGTCTAGACCAGGCATGTCTTTATAGGACCAGAAGAAGATATCAACATACTCACGGAGCATTTCAATCAGTCTTTCCTTCACACTTTCCTCTAAATTAGCCCCTTTTTTGACCTCTTTCTTTTCCTCCTCGGTGCTCAAGTTGATCATTCCCATAGATTCTTGATACGACTGGATAACCTTTCCCTCATGCTCTAACAACCTAGCCAACTCTTCAGGAATTCACAATCTTCCTCACCCTCTTCTTCGACTTGGTAGATCGTATTATCAAAGTCATAGTGAGCGATAGAAGAATCGTAACTAATGGAATCTGGAGTGGATGTGCATCTGCATGAGCGATATTTTTATGTTTTAGTCATAGTGTGTGAAAAAGAAAACATTGCCAAAAGAAAAGTAAACATAGAAAGAAAAGGAACTCAATATTTGTATGAAAAAATTTCCTTTATTTAATGATGAACTTTTGAAAAAGAAAAACATGGTGGCCCTACACAATGATCCTCTACACCTTGGGAAGAGAGTATGAATTATGACATGATAAAAAACAAGAAAATTACTCCTCAACAGTTGTAACTTGGATGGTATCCACAGAAGTCTAATTGTCCAGCTCCTGACTAGAAATACTTGGATGAATCCAATCATCCATGTTGTAATCATTATCTTCATCATCACCAATTTCATTGGGTAAAATATGAGGTGGTAAACTTTACTGGAGTAGACAAATTTGAAGCTTTGGGAGCTGCACTCTGCTTCCCGGGATTGAAACCCAAACCGAACTTGTTGAAGTTTGGAATAACATCCACAACCTGGCCCCGACCTTCAGGGTGACCAACCTTGACCAGCTCTTAAGCATCCTTGAATAAAGCCAAAGAAGTATCAAGTTTCTTTCTGTCCTCAGAACAAGGAGTCTTGATCATCTGAACCGTTTCAAAAGCCTGAAACAGAGTTTCATGAACTTCTCCTTCAATCTCCATATATCGGAATGAAGTCATATGAATCAAAATATATTCTTCCTCGCCACAAACAATGATGGTCTTTCCCTCTAAAGGATAGTTGAGCTTCTGGTGAAGGGTAGAAGTAACTGCCCTAACTTTTTGAATCCATGGGCGCCCCAACAAACAACAACATATTGGTTGTATATCCATCACATAGAAAGTAACGGCAAAAACCCGGGGACCAACCTTGATAGGAAAGTCTACTTATCCAACTACTATCCTCCCAGACCCATCAAAAGCCTTCACAACTGAATCACTGGGATGCAACTCCACCCCAGAATAGTAAATTTTCATTAATGTAGTTTTCGACAATACATTCAATGAGAACCCAATATCTACCAACACCCTTGACAAAGTTGTGCCTTTTCACACCATGGAGATGTGAAATGCCTTATTGTGGTTGCGACCCTCAGGAGGGAGATCAAAATCAATAAAACCCGAACCATTTCCAGTTGGTATGTTGGCACAAACTATTTCAAACTGGCCTACTATTATTTCTTGTGGCACAAACACATTCTTCAAGAGCTTCATCAAAGCATTCCTATGAGCCTCAGGGTATATCAACAAAGATAAAATAGACATTTTGGAAGGTGTATGATGCAACTCTTCAATAATGTTGTAGTCACTTTTCCTATAATCCTCATCAATTCTTTAACTTCGATATCGGGAGCTGAAGAAATCCCAGGCACAACAATTAGTCTAGGCACACCAGCCTGCACAAGCTCTTGACCATCAGTCCTCACTTGCTTTCCTTTGGCCTTAGCCAACGCATCCGCGACTTCTTGAACATTGGGGGGAGAAAACACCCTTCTAATTCTTGTTATACGACCTTCACTGGAAAAATTATTAACATTAGCTTTATCATCTTCAACAAACTTCTTCTCAGAAGGACCAACTTCTTGTCTCACTTCGTGGTAATACACATCAGCGCCATAATTCCATGGGACAACTTTCTCACTTGTATACGGTACCAGACCGGGAAATGTGATCATCAAAGGAATTGTATCAGCAGAAGAAGGGATACTTCTCCGAGTGTACGGGATAGAAAAACCACAATATCTTCTTCAGTAACTTTTTTGTACGTGTAGTGGTATAAATATTTAGACTAAGCCATTGTATTAACTTAACTCGCACATATCAAATAAAAATCGCCATCGTGCTTTATGTTTTGCAAAGGAATGGGTGTTGTACCCAAAATTTTTCCCCTAGGATCCCTTCATGATACCATATTGATTCAATCACAACAAGACCACATTAGGATTTTTAGTTCTCCTCCCTATCTTTAGGTTTGCTCTTTGAGGAATCACCAACCACCTTCACTTGTTTTTTCTTTTGTGATCATTCATGTTTTGTTTTGACTTTCCTTTTAATTAATAAAATGCAATGTTGGTTTGTCTTACTTGTTAACAATGTAGGTAAAGGCAATGTGGCTTAGCAAGTTGATCCATGGGTTCATGAGTTTATTTCCATGCCCTATTCAATAAAGCTTGAGAAATCCAAACCTCACCATTGAAGTTATTTTGGAAGAAATGGCATGGAAAGGTTTATTTTGGTTCACTACATTTCAAAGTTATCAAAATTGATTCAAAAGTACAAGGGGTTGATTGAAGAAGTTGTCATGGTTGGACAAGGTCTTGTTCCCATTGGTCACAAGTGAATATTTCTCTCAATTCTCAAGATATGGAAGTGGTTTTGGTTGATATGAGTTCTCATTATCATCCTCAACAACTTCTATCTACAAAGCAAAAGTGTTGGTACAAGAAGGTTATTCAAAATTGTCAAAGTTCCTCAAAGCATTTTCTTGATCTAGAAGCTAGGGTTTTGAACTTCAAAGAAGTATATCTTGCTCATATTTTTGTATTTTTGAGTGATTCCAAAATCATCCTTCTCTTCAAAGAGTTATTCACAAATCACTTCAAAAGTTTCAAGGAGTTTTCATATGGAAGAAACTTAATGTTGAAGAAATATTATAAGTCCTCCAGATGAACCCCCAATTTCCCATGTGTGACTTCAAATGATCATAACTTAGTCAATGTTTATCACCTTGAGCCCACTCTTTTTCAAAAATGATCTTGAGGATGTGAAATTTATTCCTTATTTTATGTTCAAAGTGAGAAAATGGTTGGAAGATGCCCTAAGGATACAAAATATTATAGGTCATTTAATTATTTTTTCCAACTTCAAAAATTCATAACACTCTCACTTTTTGGAGATTTTGGATGGTTCACGTTTAAAAATGTCATTCAAGAGGTCTATTTCATGCCATCTTTTTTGGTGAAGAGAAAATTCCAAGTGGAAAGCCATGTTTGGATGTAAAACATTATAGGTCACTTTTAAAGAAAAACTTGAAATATTTCTAAGTATGGAAAGTCAACTTCTTTTTCCCAACTTTGACTCATTGCAACTTTCAGCTCAAACATCCATTTGATTCCATTCTTTTCCCATTGCAAATCTTGTAACCACATCTTTCTAAAGCATCAAGAATCATTCCCTAAAACCCCTTGAGCTGAGAATGCCATTGATTTGAACTTGGTAACTTGAAACTGAAGTTTCTTCAAAAGCCAGAATTCGAAATCATTGATTTAGCTTCTAAACACTTTGTTTCTGTGTGTTTTTGCTTCTAAACATGTTTAGTGAACTTCCAGAAGTGATTAGCATAGAAAAACGTGTGTTTTAGATGAGTTTTAATCAAAGTAGAAGTCACACTTTTCTTATTTGCAACTTCACACGATTTCCTTTCAAACTTCATCATTTCACACGCTTGAACATTCCATTTGATTCCCTATAAATAGAGGGTCCTCCCTCATTCATTTCCTCAAGCTTGAACATCTAAAATCACCCTGCCAAACTTGCTCCATAACTCATTTTTATGCAACTTCGAAATCAATGTTCAAGCCTTTTTCAATCCAATTTTTCTATCAATTCACCTTCCTTGATCTTCCCTGAAGTTAACCATACAATTACCTTCAATAATCATGACCTATATTGCTCCATAGAAGTCCAGTTTCAGAGCTCTGCAACTTAACTTCAATAGGTAGATTTCTCCATCAATTCTTCAAAACTTTTATATCATGGTGAAGCTCTCATTGCCTTGGTTCTAGTCGCAACAATTGTTTTATTTGGAAACATGTTTTGACCATGAATTTTCAAATCTCTTTTCAAAACTTTCCTTCCAAATTGCTAGAGCTATAGTTTATATAAATTTGTCGCGAAGGTGTAGTTGTCTTCGTCTTGAAGAGACGAAGTGAATGGCATAAGTCTGAGCTTATGATTTTATAGTTTGAGAGACCTGTAATTCACGTTGGCTGGAGGTTGAAGATGACCAATGTGTCATCTTCCAACCAATGATAGCGTGCTATTTGTTTTTTTTTAAAATTCTGATTTTACATTTGATTTAGTGCTTTATTCACTAATGGCCATGATATGCACAGTGCGCCAGATCCTTTGGATTTGATTACTAACGTGTTTTGACTCTCATCCAATGGTCCACATATTTTTGACTTTATTTTTATTTCTGATTTTTATATTTAATTGCTTTAAACTTCAAAAAATCATAGAAAATTCATTTTAAGTCCAAAAAATCTGAAAAAATTATGAAAAATATTTTTGATTTTTGTCTTTCTGATTTTTATTTTTTTCATAATTTTATTTTGTGTTTTGATATTTTTTATAAATTTTCACTTTATTTGAATTGTTTTAAATGTTTAAAAATACTTTTATGCATTTTTAAATTCTGAAAAAAAATATGGAATGATGCACTGATATTGTGATAAATATTGGTGACCTCATTTATTTTTTATTTTTGACTTTGTTATTTTTTTATCATTTTTGGTTTATTTTACTCATTTCTTTTAATTTTAAAAAATAGTTTCTGACTTTAAAAAAAAACTAAAAATTTTATAAAAATATTTGAGTCCTTTTCTAATTTTTCTATGGTCTTACTTAATATTTCTTGATTAATTTGAACATAGTTAGTATTTTTCTCTCTTATTTCTATTTTAAAACATTTTTAAAAACCTTTTTTAATGTATATATTAAATGCAATATTATTTTGTGATTATTTTCTAGCTGATCTTGGGTTGAATTTTTTATCATGAACTTTATTAACATCATTGGATCCATGGTGTTGAGTCTAACTCCACAAAAATGGATGAATGATTTTAATAATAGTTAAATTAAATTTTAATTCAAATGTGGTTTATATTCTTTCCCGCCCCTCTTCATCTTGTCCCTTTCTTATTGCACTAAGTGTTATTGGAGCATGATCTCTATATCATGTCTCAAAATAAACGGTGCATAGATTTCTATTGACCGGCCTCAAAATAGGTGCGACTTTTATATAAGTCCACTTACGATTGCTTAATATAGCGTTTAATTTTGTCCCGATTCGAATAAATGATCATTTGTGGCCCAAACTTATGTTTGCAAGCCCAAGTATGTTAATTTGATCTCTTTGATCCAATAACCTTGAGATTCATTGTGTGGAGGCTTTGGTTCTACTAATCCTCTAATGGATCTACAACACTTTTGGTCAACGCAGATCACTTAAACATCGTTGATCATTAAATGGTACTTTTGAGGATTCTAAGTGGATGACATACTTGACAAAAAGCAAATGCAACTTGTTGTGTGGAGGCTTTAGTTCTACCATTCCTCTAATGAGTTCCAAATGCAAGTTTCAAGATGGTCATCCAACTAACCACTAATTATTAAAAAAAAATACTTTATGCTTTTATTTTTATGCTTTATGTACCATTTACTTTAAGCATTACATTTCATGCCATTTTTACTTTGCTCCCTTGATAATTTATATTCTTGTTATTTTTATTTTGCTCACTTGAGATTTTCTTTTCTCTTTTAAGACACTTAATAATCAACATGAACCATAAAATTCTTTAATGATACTTGGACTATTTGGTTACTATCCTTGGCATTGTGGAGTATTAGACTTCTCGGACTTAGGATTAGAGGCCTTGACCTATGTTAGAGACCTTGTGACCTTAATTGATATTTTGTCTGGAGTTCTTGAGGTTTACCTCAGGATATTGGATTGTTTGTTTGTTTTGTATGCAGGTTATTGTGATTACATTCATTATTTGTAATCTGGAATTCACCCGTATACAGCCGTTACTCTGCCCAACTTTTGTGAAGACTTAATACACTTGAAATTTGGTTCTCTCAAGAGGTCTAGTATCTTTTCTTGCTTGGTTTCAATCCAAAGAATGGGAATTCTATCTTGACTTATAATGTCAAGTATTGGCTTCTTGTTGGTTAGATGTTTATTATCCCTAGATTTTACCTTATGCTTTAGGGTAGTCCCTTCTTCTCCTCCCATCTTATTTAATTTCAAAAATCTCCCTCCTCCTTTTGAAAACTCTTCTTGTTTTGAAACTTGAACCATTTTCATAACAAACTTGGACTTATGTCCATGCAATTTCAAAACATTTTCATAAATAAACTTCAACCAACTTAATAATACTTTGGCATTTTTTGTGAGAAGACTAAAAGTCAATCAATCTCATTTCAAACCATTTTGCCACTTTGGATTTTTATTTTAAAACCTTTCTCAAAAGATTAGACTCTTGTCAATCCTTGTAGTGATGCAAACAACTATACTTCTACAATATGTAGTGAAGAGAGATATTTTCCACTTGGGTGTTGAGTGAGGCATTGTTGATTTTAAAATCCAAGTTATATCCTCCACTTTGAGATGATGCAGATTCTCCTTTCTCATGATTGTGGGTAGTAAGTATGTTTTCCACGCGGACAATAACGATGATGTTTTATCTCATTAAATTAACCAATACATTTGTGTTTTAGAATTTTTAAAAGGTGAACTATGTGTACCCTGATCCCCTATTGCACGGAAGGTGGTACGTAGGCACTAAAGGTTCGCAACCGTGGCGGGTGAAAAAACCATAAAGAAATACTTCTTTTCTCACCTGCACCATCTATTTTTTATACAACATTTTATAGCCAAAATATACATATTTTTCAAAGAGGTTCCTGCGGAGTTCCGTACATGTTTAGGGTGTTAATACCTTCCGTTTACATAACCAACCCGTTATCTTGAATATTTCCCCCTCTTTTTGGGTTATTCTCTCTTTTCTCATTCCTTTGGAAACAATAAAGCACGGTGGTGATTTTTATTTTGAACTGTATAAGTCTAGTCAATCTAATGGCTTAGTCTTAAATATTTCTACCGCTACAGAAAAAATGGCGACTTCACTGGGGAAAGAAATATGACTTCTAGCTGGTCCATCCCTAAGTGGGTTGAACCTATCTTTGTTTATATCTATATATGTGCTATTGTTATTTATGTGTTATATGTTGTATATATGTTTTCCTGGATTTTCCTGGCTTTCAGGGTGCTTGGTGATTACTCATATGTCCTATACCCAGACTTGGGAAAACTTTAAGATAGGATGGACGGTGTAGTCATGTTAACTTTGAGGGAGTAATCCCAAAAAAGGAGGCATGAGATCCCCCACTCAGTGGACGCCCTTTGACTGTAGTGTCGTTTATTGAGTAATCGGGAAGACGTACTGCTTTTGACCTGGGAGCCTACTGAAGCTCAAGACCGTAAAATACCTAACCCATCTTGGCCTTTTAGGTGTAGTGCGGAAGCTATAATGGAGTAATCCGTAAATAGTTGTCACGCGATACTACGGTCAGACGAGTTTTTCTTGAGAATATTACTAATTACCGAGTTAATCAGGAAGTTGGTAATATCCGAAGGAAGGATGCAGACTCTGGGAACCTCTGGAACCTTGTTCAGCAGGTGATAACTTTTAGACCATACCATATGGGTAGTACCTTCAACCTCATGCTCGTGACGTTGAACCTATGAACCCTATGTGTGTGATCTTGTGTGTGATTGTTGCGTCATGCATCCATGCACTCATAAGCATCTTTTGAAGAAATTTTATTTCGAGGGACTTGAAAGTTGACCATTTGTGAATATCTCAGGTATCTTTTGATCATGGATTCTGGAAAAAGAAAAACCGGAAAATACAGTTTCAAAGATCCCAAGATAGATAAGTTGATCAGTCTAATTCCCGAGATTGAGTGTTCTGCAAATTTTCAGAAAAAGTATGAATCCACCATTCCTCTCATGAATTAGGATGAAGGAGGGTATTCTCTCGACCTTGATCCAGTTCTATGATCTGATGTATCATTGCTTTACATTTCCCGACTATCAGTTGATGCCTACACTAGAGGAGTATTCTTATCTGTTGGATTTACCTATTACCGACCGTGTTCCTTTTACTGGTTTAGAGGGTGAGCCAAAACCACATGAGATTGTTTCCTTGATCCATCTGGGGAAGTCTGAGGTTGAATCCCATATGACTACTAAAGGAGGGATTAGAGGATTACCAGCTCAGTTATTATTGGAGAAAGCCCATTACTTTTCCAAGATGAAGAGTACAGTCGCTTTTGAGGCCATCTTCGCTCTACTTGCTTACGAGTTGTTCTTATGTCCTAATGTGGACAGGTTTGTTGACATTAATGCTATCAGGATCTTCATGATTGTAAACCCAGTTCCAACATTTTTGGGTGATGCTTATTACTCTATTCATCTTTGGAATTCTTATCATGAGGGGATGATTATCGGTTGCACGCCTCTGTTGTACCGGTGGTTTTTTTTTCATATGCCTCAGTCTGATGCTTTCTGGGATGTTAGGAAGGAACCCCGTTGGGCTCCTAAGATAATGGCACTTACTCACTCAGATATTGATTTGTATCATCGAGCTTACTAGAATGTAAAGATTGTCGACAATTGTGGTAGTTTCCCCAATGTACCTCTTCTTTGTACAAAGGGAGGAATTAACTATAACCATGTACTTGCACGACGATAACTTGGTTATCCGATGAGGGATAAACCAAATAGTATTCATTTGAGTAGTTTCTTCTTGAAGGAGGGATAATACCATAAGGAAGCTAGGGAGCAGTTTGCGAAGGCCTGACGCCACATTCATAGGAAGAGTAGGGAAGACTTGGGACCTAGGGGGTTGTTTCTTTGGAGTTATATCTTCAGTGGGTCCAAGCGAGAGCTATTCAGTTGAAGATGTCGTATTCCCAGGAAACACCTATGCTTGATTTGTTTGTGAAGACAACTCCTCCCTTATTAGATGATGTAGAAGAGCTACAACTTGCTTTAATCAGGATGCAACAGCAAAAGGATGCTTGGAAGAATAAGTGTCAAACTTTAGAGATTTCCTATAGAGCATACTTGAAGGAGAAAGATGAATTGATTGAGATTATTGAGAGTTGGGCTCTAGAGACCATGGAGAGGCAAGGGGGTTTATATTCTCCTAAGCCTCAGTCAGATGCTAGTTTCTCACTTCATGATTCAAGTGATTGGAAGGAGGTTGCCACCAGACATGCGGAAGAAAATCAGAGGTTGAAGGCTCATATTGCCAGGCTTACAAGGAAGCGCCAAGGTATATAGTGATCTCCGTCAGCTTTACTTCTTAGGGTTTTATACTTTATTTTCATCTTGTACTTGGGATTATTGAAACTTGTAATCCCATTTTGAAGTTATTATAATAAAAATTTTATGTATTTCAAATGTGTTATTACTTTGATATTTACAATATGTCTATAAATCTTTAAGTCCCTTGAAATATTAATAATAAAATAAATCATGTGCATTGCATATCATGCATCATATTGCATATATTTCTTGCATTTGTTATGCATATCCAGGTGTCTTACCAAGCTTCTTTACTTCGTTCAGCAAGATGTCTCACCACTACAACACTCGAGCTAATTTCAGAAGGAAGATGGACAACTTAGAATAAGAGAATCGCGAGCTGCGCGGGGAAGTTTCTGATTTGAAGGCCGGCATGGCCAATCTTACTGCTCTGATGGAATCTCTGGTGGCTGCTCAGAATCAGCCACCGAGTGTTCAGCCTCAACAAATAATGGTTACTACTGAAGCTCCGGCTGCTCCTGTGTCTGCTACTCCAGCTGTTGTTTAGAATCACATACCTCAAGGTTATCCATTGGGAATTCCAGAGAACTTTGCGCCTGAAGGTTTCAATCTTGGTCCTCAAGATACTCCAGTTGTTCAGACTACTGTTACTCTTGCACCTCATGTGGTGCATGCTACTCCTGTTGCACCTCCTTCGGTGAATGTAGATCCATTTTCTAATAATGATATGTATAGTCCTTTTCCTCCCCCAAGTGAAGACTTGGGTCTCTATGATAGAATGGATGATTATCAAGAGCAGTTTGACAAGATGCAGAAGGAGATAAAGGCCCTCAAGGGAAAGGAATTGTTTGGTCAGAATGTGAATGATTTATGCTTGGTCTCGAATGTCAAGATACTTGCGAAGTTTAAAGTCCCGGAGTTCGATAAGTACAAGGGCAACACTTGTCCTTGTGCTCATCTTGTGATGTATGTAAGGAGAATGTCTACCCACACTGATGATCAACGTCTGTTGATTCACATTTTTTAGGATAGTTTGACTAGTGTTGCGCTGAAGTGGTATATGAGTTTGGACAGTGTCAATATCCATACTTTCAACGACTTGGGAGAAGCATTTATCAGACAATACAAATATAACATGGACATGGCGCCTAACCGTGATCAACTCAGGGCCATGGGACAGAAAGACAGGGAATCATTCAAAGAATATGCACAGAGATGGCGCGATATAGCCGCCCAAGTAATCCCTCCCATAGAAGAGAAGGAGATGACCAAGATTTTCATGAAGACTCTGGGTGCTTTCTACTACGAGAGGATGGTAGCGAGTGCGCTAAGTGACTTTACTGAAATGGTAGGCATGTGTATCCGTTTAGAAAAGGCTATAAAAGAGGGTCGTTTAATAAAAAGTGAAAGTTCCATAAATACGAAGAAGCCATCCTATGGGTTTTCCAAAAAGAAGGAAGGAGATAAAAACACTGTCATGCAAGAAAAGAAGGGTTAATCCTCCTAGAATAAATTATCAGCATCATCAACAAGTCGCCTTAGTTACTCTGGTTGTTGGTGTAGCTCTGATTACCGCTGCTTATCAAAGACCATCCCGTCAAGGGAATCAAGGTTATAATCAGAGAAGGGAGAGTTATGACCCTATTCCTATGAGTTATACAAAATTACTCCCAGCGTTAATTCAAAAGAAGTTGGTTCATACCCGTCCACCTCCTGTTGTACCATCACCGTTGCCTTGGTATTACAAGGCAGACCAAACATGTGCTTTTCATCAGGGAGCACTAGGGAACAATGTTGAGAACTGCTATCCTTTGAAAACTGAAGTACAAAAATTGGTGAAGTCTAGTATCTTATCTTTCAAGGATGTGGGCCCTAATGTAAAAGATAATCCTGTACCAAATCATGGAGGAGAAAATGCTATGAACATGGTGGCCGGTTGTCCAGGCGACTTCCAGATTTTTTTATATTAATTTGGTTAGAGGAGATTTGGTGAAAATGCATGCAGACCTCTGTGAATTTAGATACTATACACATGACCATGCTGGTTGTGCTATTTGCAGTACAGATATACAGGGTTGTGACAAGATAAAGGTTGATTTGCAGGAGATAATGGACGAGGGCCTCATCGATATAATCAGGCCTAGGCCAGAGTATGAAGAGGAAGTAAACATGGTTTCTGGATGTCCTAGAGAGTTCAGAGTATTTGATGTGGAACATATAAATGAGGATCTTGTACAATTGCATGCTACTTTCTGCCACATGTTTGGTCAGGTAGAACATCGGTATGGATCTTGCTGAATTTGCTGCTAGGACTCCCGAGGATGTTCAATTGTAAAGAAAGGTGTTCAGTTTTTGTTGGATAATGAAACTATCAAGGTTATAGGCCAAAGGGATGATTACCATGAAGTTGATGTGATTGAAGTTTGTTTGGATGAAGAAGAGTCAGATGATGAGTATGCCTCTGCAGATGAGTTTTTCTCCTCGGATGAAGATTTGTTTTCCAAGGATGACTCTGTAATAATTGAATGTGTTGAAGAGGGAGTAAATGTTATTGTGCCTTGTTTTGGTATGCCTACCCATTTTTAAGTTGAATATCATATCAAGCCAACTATTACTCAATTGGTGATTAGTTTGCCAGGTTTTGTCCCCTACAACTCAGATAAGGTTGTACCCTACAAATATAATGCTATAATTTTATAGGATGGTGTGGAAGTTCCCATCCAGCCAATGCCTAATGTTGGAAATATTGCTGAGACTAGCAGAGTAACCCGCAATGGTCGTATATTTGCACCATTTGTTCGTGGAGATGTTAGTATTGGAAAGAAAATTGTTGAAAGTGTTGAACCCAAGAAGACAGTGGGTGAATCTAGTGGAGCTACGCTAGAAAAAGTGGTGGATGATATTTTGAAGATAATCAAGATGAGCGACTACAAAA
This sequence comes from Vicia faba, assembly GCA_948472305.1. NCBI lineage: Eukaryota > Viridiplantae > Streptophyta > Magnoliopsida > Fabales > Fabaceae > Vicia > Vicia faba. The sequence continues at coordinate 844,247,701 of OX451739.1, forward strand.
TTGTAGATCATTTACTATAGAGTCCTTCAAAAATATCTATCTTGGCTTTATTGATGAACTCCTCTGCTCACAGAGAATCTTTGATGAGGGTATTGGACCAAGCTTTTGTGGAAAGTGATATGCCTGTAGACCAATTCAGCAGTGTTGTAGGGAATATTACTTCATGTAATAACCTGAGTTTCTGCGACGATGAACTTCCCGATAAAGGAAGGAATCACAATTTGGCCCTCCACATCTCTATGAACTGCAAGAATGATTCATTATCCAATGTGTTGATTGATAATGGATCCGCATTGAATGTTATACCAAGGAACACACTTATGAAGTTGAAATATCAAGGAACGCCCATGCGCCCAAGTGGCATTATTGTGAAAGCGTTTGATGGATCAAGGAAATATGTTATTGGTGAAATGGACTTGCCTATTCATATAGGCCCACATTTGTTTCATATTATTATCCAGGTCATGGATATTGTACCCGCTTATAGCTGCTTGCTGGGACGGCCGTGGATACATGAGGCAGGGGCTGCCACTTCGAATTTACACCAGAAGTTGAAGTTATTGCATGAGGGAAAAGTGGTAATTATAAATCGAGAACATGCATTATTGATATCTCATTTTTCCTCTTTCAGCATTGTGGAGGCGGATGGAGCTGCTGTTGGAACCCAATTCCAAGCTTTATCCACTGATAATGTAAGAGGAAATTAGAACTCTATGGCTTCGTTTAAGGATGCGCAGTAGGTTTTGCGTAATGGCCATAGTGAAATATGGGGACAAATTGTTGATCCACCTGTAAACAAGAATAGAGCTGGCTTGGGGTTCTTTGTAAATAATGATAAAGGTAAGAGCATGAAGCCGAAGTCTGCTGCAGGAAGATATCAAAACATATTTTGTAGCGAGGGTTATCTTCATCCAACTGTTTCTGGGATTAATGTCATTCTGGAAGATGAAGCAGAGCCAGAAATTCCAAATTATGTGACGCATGGAGTTAGGGTTCAGAACTAGATCACCATTGATGTTCCCTCTTGCATACATGTTTCAAAGTAATTTGTTTTGTTAATCTTTTTGAAAAGCTTTCACTCTACCCAAGGTGAAAAGTATTAATATTGTATAGGCTTATCTGTTTGCTGTGATTTTTAAAATCAATAATAAAAGTTGTCTTTGTTTCCCAAATTGTGTCTTTATTTTCTGCTTTTTCTTGGAAAATGGTAATCAGAAAAAACCTTTCAAAATAAATAATGACTGAAATACAATCTGCATGATCACTTGTTATATGTCTCAGTTTCTAAAAGCAATCATAAATCATATGTGCAGATTAACTAAAAAGCCTGTTGAATATAATGACCCTGCACCCTCTCCCAACTTTGAATGTCCTGTGTATGGGGTCGAAGAAGAAGACTATGACGAGATTCCAGAAGAGGTCTCATGGTTGCTTGAGCGTGAGGATAATGCCATTCATCCATATAAAGAGCCATTAGAAATAATCAATTTGGGTTCAGAAGAAGACCCGAAGGAAGTTAAGATCGGAGCATTGTTACATCCTGATGTGAAGAGCATGTTGATTGAGATGTTGAAAGAGTACGTGGATATTTTTGCTTGGTCTTACCAAGATATGCCTGGTCTAAATAAAAGTATTGTAGAGTAGCGTTTGCCGCTGAAGCCAGAGTGTTTTTCAATCAAACAGAAGTGGCGAAGAACTCACCCAGATATGGTAGTGAAGATCAAAGAGGAAGTTCTAAAGCAGATTAATGCTGGTTTTCTTGTGACATCAGTGTACCCTCAATGGATTGCCAATATTGTCCCAGTACCGAAGAAAGATGGAAAAGTTTGCATGTGCGTAGATTACAAAGATCTAAATAAAGCTAGTCCAAAAGATGATTTTCCATTGCCATACATTGATATGTTAGTGGATAGCACAACAAAATTCAAAGTTTTCTCATTCATGGACGGATTTTCCGGGTGTAATAAAATAAGGATGGCGCCTGAGGACATGGAAAAACCAACATTTATCACATCCTGGGGAATATTCTGTTATAGAGTGATGCCCTCCGGGTTGAAGAATGCTGGTGCAACGTACCAGAAGGATATGACAACCCTATTCCATGATATGATGCACAAGGAAATTGAGGTATATGTTGATGACATTATTGCTAAATCCCAGACTGAAGAAGGGCATGTAGAAGATTTGTTGAAGTTGTTTCAGCATTTGAGGAAGTATCGTCTCCTCTTGAATCCAAATAAATGTACCTTCGGTGTTCGTCCAGGGAAATTGTTGGGGTTCATTGTTAGCCAGAGAGGGATTAAAGTTGACCCTATTTATGGAAAGTATATCTTTGATCAAATTGTGAAGCATGTCGCATCCACTGCTACAAAGATCCCCATTTTCTTCCCCACTATGGAATAATGCTAAACCAACATCATAGGATTCTATTACCTAATGATAGTGTGAAGACAAGGAAATCTCTTGTGTCCCTACATCATAGGTTGTTTGGTGGAACATATGTTCAAGACATTATGGTAAAATCCTTGCAGGAAAAATAATTTCTCACTTGAAGGAGATGCATGGGAACTTGGAGGACTCTATCAGAATCAACATAGCTAGAAAAGCTAAGCTTGAAGGTTTGATCAAAGCTCTAACAAAGGAATATGACAGGAAAGCTGAGCATGATGATAATCACTCTGTTGACAAAAGTGATTCTGATGCAAGTAGTGCTATAGGCACTAATCAAGCAAGTACATCTTATGATGATGCATCTTCAAGTAATAAAGCTGAGGAAGATAGTGATGGTTCTGGTTCAGAAGAGGATCGTGGTTCTGGTACTGTTGGTGTTGAGGACTAAAATTTCTTCGTTTGGCTTAGTTTGTTTAATTTATTTTTCTTTATGATTTTGTAAGGGCTAAATGCCCTGGATATTTTTAATTTTCTGCACCCTGCTACTTAACTCTTAGGTCTTTTAATTTTCTTTGCTAATATTGTCTGCTTATATTTTTCATATTATGGCTAAAAAGGGGGAGTAGTATGACATTGAGGGTGCTGGAGCTGGAACTAGCTGAGGGGGAGAATTCTATGATTCTCTATTTTATGTTTTTTGATAGAAGGTTTTGAGGGGGAGTTCCTCTTGTTCTGAAGAGATATCATACATGATGTCTTGACATCATGGTGTTGAGAACTTAGGTTATCTATTTTTTTGCTGAAGTTGTGTTAGTAGGTCAACTAACTACTAACTTTTTGATGTGTGTGCTGCTAGTTTATGTGCTTCTAACCTTGAATATGTTTTCTTTCCGTTTTTGTACCTCTGATGTGTATGTTTGATTTATTTTCGAGCATATTTTATTGTGCAAGGGTTGTTTAAGTATTTTATCCAAAATGTGCCAAAGGGGGAGATTGTTATTTCTCTGAAATTATTATTGGCATACATTTTGGTAAAACCAATTTGGCAGCAACATGTTGAACAAGATGTTCCAACTTTCAGTATTCAACATGTCGAGTAAGATGTCCCAACCTGAAGATAGGACATCGCATCTGCAACAGTTGTTAGTTATGTTTTAGTTGATTTATTAAGTTACTAAACATTTGGGGAATATTCAGTTAGCTTATGTGGAATCCAAGATTGACAAATTAGAATATTTTTATGTTGGTTTTCGAAGATTGCATAGTTTCTAAATATGGAGACATTTTAGGAAGCTAATGATTGAAGACCTATTATCTTGGAGAAGAATGTGCAGTCTTTGTGCAGCATCATTGCTGCGATTTTGAAGCCCAACCCAGTCCAAAATAATGTTATAAATAGACTGGTGTATACCTAGTATTAGGTGGAACTTACGTGTGTATTTTTGTTAGGGTTTTAGAATCCTTATTGTTGGGTTGTAATTTAAGTGTCAGATGTTCTTAAGCTTTTAAGCATAGAACATTTGTGTGTCAGATACTCATAAGCTGTGAAGCATTAAGTGTTTGTGTGTCAATTATCATCATCTTTTAAGCATTGTGTTTTGTGTGTCTTGGAAGAGTGACTTCCGGTTTTGTTCTCTACTTGTGTTTAGAGTTGCTCTAATTGCTGAGTCTAATTGAAGAGGGATTTGAGCAGGGCCTCATACCTAGGTGTATCTTAGGTAGAAGTTAATTAAAGGGTAGTGATTAAGTGGGTAGGGTGAAAACTGGGATGTTTATCATGAGGTCTACAAATTAATACTATCTTGTTAATTTTTTCCCTAGCTTGGTATCCCCCAGAGTAGGAAGGTTGTTTCGAACTAGGTAAACATATCTTGTGTTATTTACTTTCAACACTATTCAATTTGTCTTTATATCTTGTTGTGTGTGAAGTCGAATTCGATATCTCTACATATCTTAGGACATTTGGGATCTGATAGCCAAAATTTCATTAACAATTCCTTCAAAGTAGAAATAATCAAGTTAAAAATTCTAAAAAAGAGTGTAAGCAATGTGACTCTCTTATAAAATAAGTAACTAGGCTTCATGAAATATTAGGAAAGTTTACCCAAGGAAAAGAAAAGTTTGACCTAATTCTATCTTGTAAAAAACCTTCTCTAAATAGAAAGAGATAGGAAACCTAGAAAATATATACATCAAAATAACAATAAATGTCTAGTGTTTAAAAACACACATTGTAAGAGAATATGACACTTAGAACCATTTTGTTTTGATAATTTGAAAGGTTCAAAATCCCCTTAGATCTTCTGTGACTAATGCACCTGGGCCCAAGAAGATATGGGCACCAATGGTGAAATCGTAATGTTTTACAAATATACTTTGCAGCTTGGAACTTCTGATGATTATTATTAAAATATGTGCAAAGCAATAATATACTTGTAAAGTATACAATATAGTCTCTGATCTTGAAGATGAACAATAATGGAGAATGCCAACAGTTGTGATCAAAGCATTTCCTTTAGAATATCAAAAAGTATATGATTTGTAGTGATCAGTTGAATAAATATGTTTGTGTTGGACTTATTTATATTGTGGATTTACCGACTCTTGCATCCATCAATGTGTGAAAGAGGATACATCATCTAGTGTCTTCCCTATTGGGAAATATTTATCAATATTTCTTGATAAATGAGGTAAGATTATTTTAAGGTTGAATTAAATCAGGAAAATATAATTAAACCCTTAGAATAATATTTCTTAAGTTGCCGCTCATCAAATTAAAATATTTTCTAACCCATAAAAATGAGCATTTTAATATTTTATAGCAAGAGGTGTAAATAAATCCCAGCAAGAGTGTGGAACACAAGGCCCAAAAAAAAGATATGTTGAATTGGGCTCATCTAATTGATTTTCACTTTGGCCTAATCGATTTGACCTTTTGAAAATAAAAAAATCGAATGCTGGAGCTTACCACAATGGCTAGTTGGGTGAGTAATTACGGTAACAAATACTTCCAATGGATAACGCTCACTTTTTATCGTCTCAAATCAATTATTACATATGTCAAATCGATTAGACAAAGGCTATAAAAGGAGGTAATTTCTCATCTTTCTCATCTCATCATTATCTTATTTGTTCATTATATTAGAAACACATTAGCTCATTCACCCATCATCATCAGTTCCAAATTGCCCCAAATAAAACTCATTCTTCCCAACCTTCATCTTAATACTTCTCCAAAGATTTCATCTCACAAGCCCGAGAAACCAACTACAACCTCTACTATTCTGATAGAGAAATTTTCACCACTCACTATCTATATGAAGAACTCTTCAAGAATTGCTCCTTCTTGGAAGCATTCAGTACTGCGGGGCTAAGGGATTTTTTTTTTAAGAGACCCCAGGAATGGTACTCAGATTTGGTAAAAATATTCTACATAAATCTCTCCAACACAGATGGAATCATCAACTCTAAAGTCAAGAAAAATCAATCACCCTATCTCTTAAAAACTTCACCGATATTTGTAACTTGCCTTTTATAGAGCAAGATTATGATCAAATGGATCTTGAAGGTAATGAATTTAACTTTGACACTCTTGCTCACTCACTCCTCATTGATCATACTTCCAACATTCCATCTCCCTTAAATGTTAGACTTATTCATCCAAACATTATACTAATTGACTAAAACCACAAGCCGTGTTTTGTTCCCAATGAAGGGTCAAAAGGAAAAACAATATCCTACCTTATGTCGAACTAATCACCAAAATCCTTCACTACTCTGGCTATCCTTTTGTAGAAGAAGAATCTATCTATGTACACAGAAATAAGGCAAGGATTTATAAGAAAAATGGGATATGCAATTCAAGAAGAAGAATTTGTCCCTCAACAATCAAGAAGAACTAGAGAACAAAGAAACACTCCTTCATCCAACAGCTACAGTGAAATTTTTAATGAGTGTAATACGGTGGGAGAACTGACTTGGGTGTTTTGCATTTTATCACAATTGTTGCGGATAGCAAGAGTCGCCACCGAATTTTCTTTTATCCAATTAAAGAAAGGGTTAAAAGAACAGGAAAGACCTTTTGAGACATTTTCTTGAGTTCAGGGGGTAGGTTATGAAAAAGGATGGTATTAACACCTTTTTCATTCGTAGTTATCTACGGGCTCTTAGTTGCTAGCTGTGATCGGTGGATCTGGAACTGACTGTTTAACACTGGTTCGCGAAATGTCGCGGAAGCAAGAGTCGCCACCGTCTTTTATTTTCTCCAAACGGAAAGGACAAAAGCATAGAAAAATTCCTTATAGAGATTGCTCTCGGTTCGGGAGGTAGATTATAGAAAGGGAAGGTGTTAGCACCCTTTCTATCCATGGTTATCCATGGGCTCTTAGATACTTGCTCATTTGTGTTTTCAAAAATTGTTTGTTTGCTTTTCAAGGTGAGTGGGTTTGAAAAAGTTTCATTTAAGATTTCAGTTCGACTCTTGTATCAGTCCTCAAGAGTGTTTGAAAAGTTGTTTTTTGAAATCTTTTTGAAAGGTGTCGGCGTGAAAAGAAGTTTTGATTTGTTTTGAAATTATAGCAAGTATCTACGAGTCATCTACCTACCCTAAGGAATTCGTCTGTGTAAATGTCCTTAAAGTAGTGCCATCCCACCATTGAGAGGTAGGTAGCACCACCGTTGGAGGTGTTCGGGTCAATTCGAGGGTTCGGGACATTGTGGTCACCAGAGCAATGGGAAGACACCTTAGAAGCTACCCTCATGCCATGTTCATGGACATGAGGACTTACTAAAACATCCTCTACTCGATGACCACTTTTCGAGGGGCTAGGCAACAGTGAGGCGTACCCTAGGGGTGGTGTGTGATTTGTGTGTCATTTTCAGTTATATTTATCTTGTCCATGCATTGGTGATCTACGCTTTGTTTTTATTTTTGGCATTCATTCTTTCATGCAAATTATTAACAGTTAAAAGGTGCGGAATTTAAAAGTCCTACGCTATTACAAAGGCGCGGGTCTACATCGCCAAATTAATCCAAGACCCGATTTGAATAAAATAAAATGCGGAAAGTAAATACCCTAATTAATCTATTACAAAGCTTTGGGATAAATACATTATATTCACAAAAAGAAATAAAAGTAAACGCGAAAAGAAATAAAATCAAGAATTCGAGGGCGTTGGACCCTTTTAAAGAAATTAAATCGAAATCGTAGATTAATTAAATTAAATAAAAGCATGGATTTATTTTTTTGGAGTTTTTTGGTATTTATGGAATTTTAATGAGAAAATTAAATGGAATTTAAAAGTTAATTAGAACCCTAATTCTAAACTATTTTTAATTTATTAAAAAAATGTTTAAATTGTACCCTAATTTACATTAATTATTTACATGGCATATTATTTATAAAAATAATTAATACTTAATAATGGTAAGAAGAAAAGAAAAAGAATAAAAATATAAACAAACCTAATTTCTACATTTTTTAGTTTATTAAGAAAGCATTAAAATTAAACCTAAAATTAAAACTAATTTAATTATTAAATTTATTTACAAAAAATGTTAGTGAATTAAACATTAAAACATATTTTTGTTTTTTTGACTTTTCTGATTTTTATGTTTTTCTTATAAAAATTAATTTTGTGAATTAATTAAAAATAGTTAAAGCAAATTAAAATTAAGTAAGGAAATTAGAAAAGAAAATAAATGTACAAACATGGGGGTTTTCTGGCCCAGTTAGAGGTGTGATTAGAGGAACTTTGGCCCATTAGACAAAGTCATCTTTGACTTTCCTGATCATATGCTTGTGGTTGACTGAGCGTGCATGATAGACCTCACATGGTGGCCCTCAGATTGAGGCTTCTGGGCGCGTGGCAATACCAAAGCATTGGGTGTATGGTGTTCCTTTGGATGAAAGCTGCATAGAAACACGTTGAACAAAATAATATTGAATAAGTGGGGGACCTGGGAATCGAACCCAGGTCCCAATGCTTACCAAGCCATATGCCTACCAACTGAACCATTAGCGCGTTTGGAATATAAGATGGAAAATAAATAATATAACGTAAAACAATAACTAGTGGTACATATCAAAAAAACGCGCCAGAATTATGAATGGCCCAATCACGTTCCAACACACAAGCTTCGTCCTCATGGCTTCATCGTTTTGCCTGCAATTGCAGAATAGATAGCGGGGGTTTTAAACCCCCACTAAATGAAGAACATGAAAATAGCGATTAGGCCATACGCAAACATAAAAAGAGCGCGACATGTGAGTTTGATTCGTTTGAAGCTTCTGATTCTAATGGCATAGGTCTTGTGGTTCAATTTTTCCATATGAACAAATCCCCAATTTCACACTTCTGCAACCCTAACGAGCTCCCATGGTAGATTCACATACTGGCCTTAAAAACTCAATTGAATGGCATGGTTAGGTTTAGAATGATTAAACTAGTACAAATCAAGGATTAGAAATAAAAAATATGGCATGAATTATGAGACACGATTATGCAAAAAGTTTGAGGAAGTTTGGCTTTATTCTACCACTTATTGATGCGTGGGGACTGGAAAAGAATTCAGTTATGTCCAGGAAGGCCTCAGCAAGCTTTTTGAATAGTTTGTAGGCTTTGAATCACCCTGTAATGCAGTTTTCAGTTTTGAACTTTTTTGCCAAAAATGCAAAGTGTGTATTTGCTTTTAGGCGCAGCTTCCAGGTCTTGTGCGTTAGGGTTATCATGTGTACATATATGTGAATGTTTTAGGTCAACAAAACAAGCCCAATATCCATGGAATCAATGCTTTTGAATTTTGTGATTTTGCATAATCTTTTTCAATCTTTTTATCATGAAACCTAGCCAATTTGCATGGAATCTTTCTTCTTTGGGCATGCACGAAATCCTTAGGCCTTGATGAGAGATTATACTGCACAAAAAGATTTGAAAACCTTATTTTAGTATTTTTCTTGTAATTAATTTTGATTAAATGAATTAAATAGATTAAATATTCAATTAATTAATTAAAAATAAGAAAATAACTCCCCTTTGGGTCAATGGGTCGTGCATAGCTTTTGGATGATGATTCTTGGAAGAATTTGTGGCCCATTAGCAATTTTGAGGCATTTGAAGTAAAGTTGACTTTTCAAAATTCCCAAAACTTTCCCAACTTCCACAAGGCATATCTTGCTCAATTTTTAAGCTTTGATCATTTTCTTGGACATTTTGGAAATTTCTTGAAGTCCTCTAACCAATGCCTTTGGTCCCATGTCATTTTGATTTACCAATCTCAAGTTATGGTCTTTGACTTAAAGTCCCTTTTTGTTGACTTTTGAAAATGACCTATAATGTTGAGATTGATAACTTTTTGTGAGAGCATTTCTTGGACTTGAAGTGTGAAGAGGAGTTGTAGGAAATGTCTTTCTCTTCAAAATGAGCTTTGGATGGAATTTTTCTGATAAACCATGTGGAAGTTATGCCTTGGTCAAGTTACAGTTAACTTTTTTCAACTGTCCAAATATGGAAACTTTTGCATCTTGAGACTTTTTGAGCCATACTTTGAAAATCATGATCAAGCATTGATCAAATGATGTTTGTGGCTTCAAAATAAGATGTTGACCAAAAATTTGAACTTTTGACTGTCAAATGACCATTTTGCCCCTACAGTTGACTGTGAAGCAATTAGGGTTTTTGACTGTGCAATTTTTGTGCTGTGAGTCTTGAAACTTGGCATATGAATGCTTGACAATGTATATAGGCATGTGGGACTTGTTTAGACCCTTGGAAACTTCAATTTCTTTTCTAGAATCAAAACCCTAGTTTTTGACTGTTAGGAGGCCCTTGAACTGTGCAACCCTTGGGATATTTTGAAGCATGCTCTTTGCAAATCTTGATGAATATGGGAGGGAAAATTTTGGGGTACAACAGTTGCCCCTGTTCAATCTTCTTAGACCTGAGGATGTAGATTGGCTGGCGTGCCTTTCGTAATCCGAAGGTGGAAGATGATTGAACACTAGAGTGCCCAGAAATTTGCGCTCACATAGTAGTGTGATGGTGGGAATGGGCTTATAGATGCCATTTGGAGATTTATGGATAGGAAGATGGGCTTATAGATGCCATGCTGGGAGGTGATGGAAGGTGGATGGGCTTATAGATGCCATCTGGGTGTCGATAGCGTAAGAGATTCCCTAGCGAGAACTTGCGTACCTGAAAAGAAAATGATTACCTGGCCTGTTACAGGAGCTGGTCTTCAAACTCTTTGTATAGATGTGTCCTGACTGGTTACAGGAATTGGGTCTGGAGCTTCAAAAGGTTATGAATGAACCAGGGATGATTACTATCTCAACGGGACGGCGAGAGAACCTTGGACGATTACTACCTCAACAGGAACGCTAAGAGAACCTTGGGGCGATTACTACCTCAACAGGAACGCTGAGAGAATCTGGATATCTTCTACTGGGATAAGAATCAGGGAGATCTTAGGGTCGATCTGACTGAACCAGAGAAGGCCTTTGACTGGATAAGAATCAGGAAAATCTTAGGGTCGATTTAACTGAACCAGGCAAGGTCTTGAAATCTTCAACTGGATAAGAATCAGGGAGATCTTAGGGTCGATCTGACTGAACCAGAGAAGGCCTTTGACTGGATAAGAATCAGGAAAATCTTAGGGTCGATTTAACTGAACCGGACAAGGTCTTGGAATCTTCAATTGGATAAGAATCAGGGAGATCTTAGGGTCGATCTGACTGAACCAGAGAAGGCCTTTGACTGGATAAGAATCAGGAAAATCTTAGGGTCGATTTAACTGAACCGGGCAAGGTCTTGAAATCTTCAACTGGATAAGAATCAGGGAGATCTTAGGGTCGATCTGACTGAACCAGAGAAGGCCTTTGACTGGATAAGAATCAGGAAAATCTTAGGGTCGATTTAACTGAACCGGACAAGGTCTTGGAATCTTCAACTGGATAAGAATCAGGGAGATCTTAGGGTCGATCTGACTGAACCAGAGAAGGCCTTTGACTGGATAAGAATCAGGAAAATCTTAGGGTCGATTTAACTGAACCAGACCAGGTCTTGGAATCTTCAACTGGATAAGAATCAGGGAGATCTTAGGGTCGATCTGACTGAACCAGAGAAGGCCTTTGACTGGATAAGAATCAGGAAAATCTTAGGGTCGATTTAACTGAACCGGACAAGGTCTTGAAATCTTCAACTGGATAAGAATCAGGGAGATCTTAGGGTCGATCTGACTGAACCAGAGAAGGCCTTTGACTGGATAAGAATCAGGAAAATCTTAGGGTCGATTTAACTAAACCAGACTAAAGTCTTGAAATATAGCTGAGAACTTAACTGGATCTTTCCTGAAAAGTAAAAGTCAGTCATATGCAATGCGTGATATGGATCGAGCAATGATGTTCTCAACATAGATGAGATTGTAAGGTATGATGCGTATATGCATGCTATAATGATGTATGAAAATGTGATGTTTATGAATGTATGTTTTCGTCCTAGGAAAATAAATCCTCGACGGATGTCGGGAAGTCATATCCTGAGCTGATGTTGGAGAATAGTGCTTTGTTGTTTCCGCTGGGGAAGATAGTTGCAAGAATACCGGTAGGAGAAGATAACTCCGTTGGGGGATAAACTTGGCGAATAGAACACTCTGCGGGGAGAAAATTACTCTAGCAATCTTGCTGGGGAACAATACTCTGTGGGGAGAGAGGAACTTTGTTGGGATGTTGATGGTAACTTCGCTGGGGATACCGTTGATATGTTGGAAGTGTTAATGGACTCCGCTGGGGATAGGAAGACTTCGTCGAGGACGATCTTCTCGTGGCTTTTAGCTGAGGATAACCCAGTTATATCCTGGTAGGGGAAATAACTTTTGAATAAGGCCGGGAGATGCGTTCGTGCTCTACGGGGGAGAAGCTTCCAGAATCTACTGGGGATAAGCTTACTGCCTGGGGAGATGGATTCCAACTTTCCTGGGGAAACTGGATTGGATTCTCCTGGGGATATGTTGAACTATATTGGGGAAATGACTCCATTGAATGTTTGATATACCGCCGGGGAACAATCTTTAGGTCAAGACTGCCGGGGATGCTTGTTAAGAATATCTGTATATTGCTGGGGAATGTTG